>CM021106.1:395500563-396730418 GCA_007115665.2 Sequoiadendron giganteum
CTCCATGAAAGCTACACAAAATTCCCGTGTGTGTTCGATTCGGTCCCCTCTTCCTTTATATTTTTTGAATTTCAGGATTTGAAAGTTCTTGGGAAAGGGGATCATTGATATGGTGCAATAAAAAGGATATGAACATATGTCTTGTAGTGCATAAATCTTCTCGGGGTTTCCAAGTTGTATACGCGATATCTATTGGTTAAGGCTTTGTATTTGCAATGTTAAGTCATCATTAGGTGTGTTTTTTTGAGGATTATGGATATTGTAACCTTGTTTTCCTGTAATGTACCGTCAGTTATATTGTGGGTTTTGGGTGTATGAAGGTCCTTGAGCCATGATGTGTGTGTATGATGAGGGATTGGGTTCTTGTTGTGTTGTATGGATATTGTTGTTCAGGAACACCTTGATGTTGAGGGACACCTTGTCACTAGTAGAATTTGGAAAATACATGACTACATGACTAATTTTTTTTGTCACAACAACTAAAAATGATTAAATTCTAGTTAGTTTTTGCAACACAACTATAAATGGCTAATTTGATAATCATAAGTGACTAATTTGATCATCGGGTAAAAAAAAGAGATATTAGTGAAAGACTAATATTTTTTTGGGCGCCAAACAATGAAAAAGATAATTTTGACTAAGTTTTTTTTTGGGTGCCAAACAATGAAAAAGAGAATTTTGACTAAGTTTTTTTTGGGCACCAAACAGTGAAAAAGATAATTTTCATTCCTTGTGTCTATTGAGCCACGTAATAAGAGGAAGGTTAGGGTTTTTTTAGTTTGCTGGTTGGAATAAGTCCAAAGATTTTTCAGGAGAATGGCATAGAACTAGTAGTTGGTTGCACCAAAATCTATCCATGTTGTTGAGAAGACTTGGGATAAAGGCATGTTGAGATTGATCTGAAGAAACATTTCTTTGTTGGAATTGAATTCATCCACATTGCATAGACTCACAAGGGTTTGAAGACACGTTGCATGCATGAGGATATTTTCCAAGGTTTTGAGGATAGATCATGCTCACATTGAGTAATATTTGAGGTTTTCCTGAAAACCTTCATCCTCACATCTTGCCAGGTATATTCTATGCCGTTAGGGTTTTTAGTTTTGTTTGAAGTTTTGAGGAAGAGCTTGCTTGTATCCTCATGAATTTTTTATCCCTGTCATAAGCCCAAGATAGGAAGTCAAAGATCTTATTAGGAAAACAACCACCTTCATAGGTGATACTTTCATATCATAATGCAGATCTTTTGAGAAGATCACAAGACATGATATGTTTAAGACATGACAGTAGTCTCATTGTTGAAGTGTCAATGGGTTTTACTAGTTATGAAGATTTTTTTTGGTTATGAATGGTAATATCTATGTCTTTGTAAGGAAAATAATGATGAATAAATGGTAATATGCATGTTTTACTATCTTGATATCACCAATGTCAACCACCAATAAAATTCAACCATGACCTATGGGTGAGAACCGCTTCTTTGGCCAATAGGTTTTCATCCTTGGCCATTTACAAACTAGTAGGGGTTTTGTCCTCTAGTTACTAACAATCTACAAGGTTTTTTCCTCAAATCTATTCATTTGAAAATAAATGCTCAAAACAAATCTCATTAGGGTTAGATGTGGGTGTTCAAAATTAACCTACCATTGCATGTTTTCTTTATCTAAATTATGATCATGACTATAGCTTCTCTTTATTTTACCCATCCTTTTCTACCTAAATAAACAAGTATTTTATATCTCCCTTATCACCCATTTTCATGTGGTTATAACTGTCCCATGAATCCTTCATGATTGATCTTTTATGACTATCATTCATATCTAAAGATGGTAGTTTAAAAGTCTTCAAGATAATTGTGCTATGTCATTTCATGTCTTATAAATATTGATAGCCATGACTATCCTATTTCAATGAGGTCAATCTCAATGCAATTACTTGATATCCACTTATGCTAGCTTCAACTATGACTAAGGTCATATTTGCTATCATGTATGAGCTAACTATCCTCATAAAATTTTGTCACTATCCATTGGTGATAGTAACTATCCCTACTTGATTTTCCCTTAGCTTCATCCTACTTGTCCTATTTATTACAATCAAAGAGAGTATCTTTTGCATATGTATTTCCTTCATAGCCATTGACAACGATTATCATCTTTTATGTCTTATAACCATCTTTTATTATCTAAAATCTACCTTTTTATAAATGTTTATACACAAATAATTTCCCTTTGTTAATAGGTCTACCACTATTGAATGCTCAAGGAGAACTTCATGGTGAAAACCTTTGCAATTTGTAACATGACAGTATTTAATAGAGAACTATCCTCTTCAAAACTCTACTTTCATGTCTTCATGAACCTCTCATAATCTAAGGTATAGCTAAGAGTTGTCCATGTAGCTTGCACTTGACACTGTCATGATGATGAATCATATGCAAACTTCTTGTCCTCATTCATCACTAGAATCATTGTAAGTATTCATTGTCTTTTGGCATAAAAAAACCTTATCATTTCTATATGATCACTACCCTTGCATAGTCCTTTTAAGTAACATTCATAAGGTTTAGAAAATATTGATCACTCTCTAGAATAGCCCATTAAACATGGGCTATACTTCAATGCACTACATAATTGATATAAAACAACCACTCTGCATATCAACTAGAGTTATAGGCTCTTTATTGCAGTAAGAGGTAATCGCTCTTGGATCATGCTATCTTTACACTGTATCCTATTAAACTTGAGTCAACTTGAATGCACTTAATGATGATTGACACCTAATTGTGATGACAATGATTAATTTGTACATGAATTGTGCTCATATGAGTGTATCCATTTC
Organism: Sequoiadendron giganteum; assembly: GCA_007115665.2. Taxonomy (NCBI): domain Eukaryota; kingdom Viridiplantae; phylum Streptophyta; class Pinopsida; order Cupressales; family Cupressaceae; genus Sequoiadendron; species Sequoiadendron giganteum. The sequence goes on from CM021106.1 coordinate 395,503,405, forward strand.
TATCACAACATAGCCAAATTAAACTTGGGTCACACATAAATGCATCTTGTATTTGTCATAGCACAATTGTGCCACATGATCAATAGAGTTATGGATCTCATAATTATAGTCACAATAATTTATTCCTCAGTTGTGCTCTTATGGTGATTCCATTACCGTTACAACATTACCCTTTGGACTTATATTGCTCAAATCCTTACATTGCTTATTCTCTCTTTGGATGGATGGCAATTCAATGGCAGAAATGTTTATGCAGGCCATGCTCATATAAGTGCCTTCGTCACCATTACACAATAGTACATTGTAATTTCCTTTCTTGAACCTTTACATCCATTTTTTATTGTTAGGGTTTCTTAGTGATTATTCCATTTCCATGTGGCATATTGTTAAAACAAACCTAGCAAAAAATCATTCTAAATTTAGTTAACTCTTGCTAACATACTTTTGGAAATGTTTGATTGCATTACTTTGAGTTGAAGATTTTTTTTTTGCTTATAATGCATTCATTGAGAGTTGTAGTAGAAATATTCTTATGTTGAAACCCATCCTATAAACTTTCTTTAAGCTACATTTAGGAGGCTTCATGAATTTTTTATGATTTATACTTTTGTTTTGATAGTAAATGACATTGGATTCTTTTTGAAATTGAAATGATTTATTAATTATGGTTTTATGATGATTAAATGTTTTATTTAGAAGGGGTTAATATGTGGAATTTTTATGTGCTAGAAGAATAGATTGTGATGCAACATTCAGGTATGGATGGTTAAGGAAAACTTGCATTGCTATCAGTGACATATCCAGGTTGGAGAGTATTTTCAGCCAGTCTAAAACACTTTCGGGTGTTTTCATTTGGAAGCAGGACCTGAGTGTAGGAATACAAATTTCGGTGGACAAAGAAAATCATAAATCCACCAGTCCAATTTTAGATCCAATTTGAGGTCGTGAATATCAGATAGAGAAAGTTTGTACATTCTAAAGATAAAATCATAAATCTCACTACAATAGAATAGGCAATTAGTGCCTAAAATAGCACCAAATTTTAGTGCATTTGAGTTCATGAATTGGACACTTTTGTCGGTGAAAAACTCGGCAAAAAATGGCATGTTCACTTCAGTTTCAAATTTTGTGCCGACTTTAGCGCCGACTGTGGTGTTAGATTTAGCATTGGAAAAGTGGTGCAAGCAATAACGCCTCCTTTAGCACCTAGAATAGAGTCGAGAAATAGCGTTGGAAATAGCACCTAAATTGGTGCCCAATTTGGCTTCTAGTTTTTCTTCCATGTCTGCTCCCATTTTTGCTTCTAGTTTTGCTCCCATTTTTGCTTCCAATTTTGCTTCCAGGTTTGCTTCCATTTTTGCTTCCATATTTTCTTCTAGGTTTGCTTCCAGTTTTGCTTCTAGGTTTGCTTCCAATTTTTCTTCTAGGTTTCCTTCCAGTTTTGCTTCTAGTTTTGCTTCTAGGTTTGCTTCCAGTTTTGCTTCCATTTTTGCTTCCAAGTTTTCTTCCAGGTTTGCTTCCAATTTTTCTTCTAGGTTTTCTTCCAGGTTTGCTTCCAGTTTTGCTTCCAGTTTTGCTTCCAATTTTGCGTCTAGGTTTGCTTCTAATTTTGCTTCTAGGTTTTCTTCCAGGTTTGCTTCTAGGTTTGCTTCCAGTTTTGCTTCCAGGTTTTCTTCTAGTTTTGCTTTCATTTTTGCTTCCAGGTTTGCTTCTGGTTTTGCTTCCAATCTTGCTTCCAAGATTGCTTCTGGTTTGCTTCTAGTTTGGCTTCCATTGTTGCTTCTAAAAATGCTTCTTGTTTTGCTTCCATTTATTAATTTAATATGTTTAATTTTAATTTAATTAGTTAAATGTATCATGCCTCTTAAATAACTCATATGATTATAGAGTAAGTAAATTAAATAATGTGTTTTATTTCAATTTAATAATTAAATATATCGTGCCTCTTAAATAACTCATATGATTATAGAGTAAGTAATTTAATTATTTAACTCATATGATTAAATAACAAGATACTTAATATAACATGATCATCATCTATAATTAAAAAAAGTGAGTCAAATATCTATAATTGAATTGAATTTGACAACATCCATCCTGAGCAGTAAATTAAAATCATCACACGCAAGAAATATCCATCTAAAAATCATCGACCACTTTTAATATATATAAATTGACAAGTCAATATTGATATGATCACCATCACATATAAATAAAACAAGTGAATTTCAAATATGCCAGTAGATCAATAACATATTATAATGATACATGTCCAATAGTCGACATAAGTCAAAATGATACATGTACAAATGATATAAGTAAAAATGATAAATTATGTAACTCAAATTGATACAAGTCAAGATGATACATGTCCAAATGAAATAAGTGAAAATGATACATGTCAATATGATACAACTCAATAATATGGTATTGTAGGCCATGAAAATGATACATATGATAGTAACCATGAGAAGAGGCATCATAACGATATACCAACAATGATCCATGATGTAGTCTATATGATCATGAATGCCACTGGTTACTACCAACAACTATCTCATCATCATCATCACCATCACCATCATGATAATCATGATCATGATCATGATCATGATCATTGTCATCGTCCTCAGAGTCTTCCATATCTGCGTCATCATCATCCTCTGCCATGTGATCTATACTGGTAGAACCAATATTTTCTAGATCTATATCATGATGAGGATCATCTTGATCTTCTAGAAGACCCGTTTTTTGCAAAAAAAAACATTTAAAATGAAAATTTATTATTTATTTCATGCAATAATTTATTTTTCTATTATATATCTAATATTACAACATATGAGATGAAACCATAATCATATTACATCATATCAAAGTGCACATACCATAATAAAATTTCAATTTTTTTATAGCCAATATGTCATTCCAATGATGTAAAACATGCAACAATTCTAATAAAAGTTAGTAAAGATCATAAAAGAATTTGTTATACAATTTAACTATCAACTATAAATTCTATTATATAACCTTAAGTTCCAACCCTCTGCATTTTGTGCTATATATGATTATGTTTGCCACAAAGATCCTTTGAGAGTTAACTGGTCTATATATCTTTTCCTATATTTCAGAAATGGATATTTTTCTAGGACATTTTGGCACTGTAATATGCTTCAAAGGTTCTTTGAGAATTAACTAGTCTATATGTCCCTGTATTTGAGAGTTAACATTTATGGTTTAGTTTTCTATTTTCAAGCAAGCTATGACATGCAACAATACTTGAGCATATAGAGAATAGTTCTTCAAGACATTTTGTACTTTGATTACACTATTTTTAAGTGACCTTTTCATGTATATAATCATATCATGATCATGTATGTCAATATAAGGAAGCTATGGAGGTAGTTCAAAGAGATGGCCCTGAACTTTTGCCTCATCTTACAAAGTCTGCAGGAACAGGAATAGGGATCGAATTTTGAGAGTCTGGTTTAAGTTTGAATTCAAGAAATGAAAAACTTGTGAAGGCTAGAATGACTTATAATATATCACTTGGGTTTCAGAATTTGCAGTTACAAACTGGTAACCCCAAAACATAGAATTATTTATTGCTCCTTGCTTAAACTGTGGTTGTTAAGGATAAAGGGCCTGGAAATGCAACTATGATATCTCCAAAGTATACACTAATGTTGCATACTCATTTAATGATGATGATAAATATGAGGAAGTGAAACAAAAAATCAAGGCTGAGGTAAATGGAGGAGAATCAAGCATCTCCAAGGCAACCTTATGATCTAATAATTAGGAGATGACTAAAGAAGAGCAACACCAAAAATACCAAGTAGAACTTGCAAGGAAAAATAATGAGGAGACTGCAAGAATATTGGCTGTAGGGGGCATTGGTACAGGAGATGGACATGGCTCTTCAAAGCCATCCACTGAGATGGTTTCCTACAAAAATGTGGATGATATCCCCATTTCTAGAAAGCTCATGATTTAGGTTGATACAAAAAATGATGCTGTTCTGGTACCCATATATGGCATCATAGTTCCATTTCATGTAGCCACCATCAAGAGTATTACAAGTCAACAAGATGGAGGGAATTATTATATAAGGATAATTTTCAATGTTCCAAGTATTGGGTTTAATTCCAACTACATGCCAACATTCAAATTCCCTAACAATATTTATGTTAAGGAAATTTCCTTTAGATCCAAGGATTCAAAACACATCAACCATGTGGTACAAATGATTAAATACCATAGACAATTTGTAGCAATAAAAGAGTTTGAAAAGGTAGAGAGAGCTACACTGGTGATTTAGGAGAAACTTCAGCTTTTAAAAACAAATCTAATTAGGCTGAGAAACTTGTGGATTAGGCCAACATTTGGTGGAAGAGGAAGAAAGATGACTTGAACTCTAGAGGCCCACCATAATGGATTTTGGTAGTCAACCATGAGAGAAGAAGAGAGAGCTGATATCATGTATCAAAATATTAAGCATGCATTTTTCCAGCCAGTGGAGAAGGAGATGATTACTTTGCTTAATTTTCATTTGCATAACCATATCATGGTGGGAACCAAGAAGAACAAGGATGTCTAGTTTTATGTGGAGGTAATGGATGTGGTCCAAAATTTAGGAGGGGAAAGAAGGTCAATGTATGATCCTAATGAAATTGAGGAATAACAACAAGAGAGGGACAAGAAAAATAAAATCAATGTAGAGTTTCAAGTATTTGTCAAGCGAGTAAGAGAGCTATGGGAGCAGCCTCATCTAAAATATTTTGATCTAGAGTTTGATATACCATTTAGAGAGCTTGGTTTTTATGGAGTTCCTTTCAAAGCCTCTAATTTTATTGTTCCTATGGTAAACTATTTGGTAGAGAATTACCTTTCTTAGTAATCACTATTAGTGAGATTGAGATTGTTAACCTTGACAGAGTAGGACTTGGGAAAAAGGCATTTGATATGGCTATTGTTTTCAAATAATTCAAGAGGGATGTACTCTGGATTGATGCCATTCCTCAATATTCGCTTGATGGCATCAAGGAATGACTAAAATCCATGGATAAAAATTATTATGAAAGCAAAATGAACTTGAACTGATGGCCAATTTTGAAGACTGTTATTGATGATCTAGATACATTTATTGAAGATGGTGGTTGGGAATTTTTGAATATGGAAGCTAGTGATTTTGATTTTGATAATTTAGAAGAGTCAGATCAGGGATATGAACCCTCTGATGTAGAAGATGAATCAAAATCATCTACATCCTTCTACTATTTATTCATGCATATAAATGGTTCAACTATTTATGCAATGATGCATATATGTTAACTTGATCAGTGTTGTTACTTTAGTAGTTTGACTTCTATGACAACCAACCATTAGGCCATTGTGTGTGGGAGAACGTTTGTGTTTTTAGTTAGCTTTTTTGGATAGCTCTACTGGGTGTTAAGGAAATTCCATTTATCATTTGAATGTCAAGAATTATAGTATTACATGCTTCTCTATGTTGATCATATTAGGTTGTAGGTTTTTTACTGCTAATTTCTTTATTTATGGATTTTTTTAAACTCGAAAGACAAGAATTTTACTACCTTTTTAAAATTAGATGGACAAATTAAGTGGCTGGCTAGCTATGCCAAGTGACGTAGACTACAAGGACGTGTTAGATATATAGAATTCCTACCAAGATGCATCAAAAAATTCTTACATGTTAAAATAATGGCAGCATCGTGAAGAAGGATGGCGAAGATGCATGTGGATCACTTATTAGAATGACAACATGAATTCAAGGAAGCACTCCTTGAGATACCGTGTTTGAGAGAAAAGAAGATAAATCAAATAAACATGGGACTAAGTTACTCAAATGACACAACTCATAACTTAAATGAGGACACTTAAGAGATATTAAAAGACCATGGTCATTAATTAAAAGATATGATGAAAATAAGACATGAATGTCACCCACTACCCTTTAAGGCAAACAATATTTTTTTCCTCAACATGAAATAATGGGACAATTGAGTGGGATCTAAGGCCAATAGAGAAGCACTTTATAACTCATCCTACACATGAATAAACAACTCAACACAAGAAATTCAAATTGATATATTAACACAACAATATCTAACTAAGTTATTGAAAGTCAACTATTGATACCTCATTCTCCATCCATATTACAAAATCATCCCACTTTTTGCTTTTTAACTTTTTCTTTTCAAATTGCTCTGGACGTCGGCCATATTTCTCCTCCTATCAAAACATGGCACATGGACTAGTTAAAATAATTATTATGCAATTATTTACTTTTTCCTAGGAAATAAAAAAATCATTTAACATATTAAATATACTTACAAATGTACAAATCAAGTCTAGTAAAACTTTTTGTCCACTGTGATGTGTGGCACGAAGGTTTTCAAGCCTAGCCTTGGAGGCCTTGACTTGAAACATATAATAATTAAATTTAACTATGCACAGATAAAATTTAAAAATCGTTTAATGAATTTGATATAATCTTATGAGAAAATTCAAATACCTGCGTACTCTCCTCACCGGAATTCCTCCATGCATCAGACTTCTCATATGATTTTACAAGCTCTTTCCATACTTTCACACTTACATCAAGTGGCCTTTTTTTGAGCCTTAGATCGGGAGGGGGTTTTTTTATCTTCTTTGTTTGGTTGCACCGAAATCTCTTGCAATTTTGAGACATTCATAGCTTTATCTTCTTTATAGACCAACTTGTGCCAAATTCATTCTCCATGTCATGGATAAATAATTTTTGCATGTGCATGGGTATATTTGAGAATGAAAAATGTAGATGGTCTTTGAACTATTGAAGGCATGATTCCTTCAACCTATTCACAAATTTTTTACCAGCATCCATCATTTGGACTTCCCTTGAAACCACATCATATTCTATCTTGGTATAGTAGGTACCAATGCAAGATGCAAAAGATGATGTGGTGGAAGTCTGTGTTCCAGAAGTGGCTGGGACATTGGAAGTCTCTGTTCCTTGTTCCACATTCCTAGAGTTTACTATTATCGATTTCCTCCTAGATCTTTTGCTTGATCGAGGACTTCTTGGGGAATCAATTAATTCCCTTTGACACAGTTGATTTGGTTGCAATGTTTGAGGGGCTTCACTAGATAATTTTTCTATGTATTTGGCAAGCATTTTCAAGTCCACAACATCCAATTTTTTCACTGCCTCTACCCCCAATATGTAAGCCAATGTATCTTTTTCTTTGTCGGCCTTATGTCCCTATATATATAAATAAATTTATTATTTTAAATTAAAAAAATTAAAAATTGAAAACTAAAAATGAAAGAAACGATGGAATTTTTTTTAAATATATAAACTGACAATGAATTACCTCATTGTGGCCAGAGTCTTCTCCCTTTGAGAGTTAACAAAGATAGGTCCCATTCTCGAGTTGTATCCATTGATTAGAAAGAAAATGAATGTGTGCACACAATCAATTCAAAATCACGAGCTCATTATTTTGTAAAAGAATAAGTGAAAATTAGTAATAGCTAATTTAAGCCTGAAGGTCTCACAAATTTGAGGAAATCTATTATTCAACCATCATCTCAAAAACCCTATCTCCTCGTATTGTCTCGACCAACCTTTGTTCCCACGAGACCTAGCTGTAGTGGGGCAAATTTAGTTTAACGACTTGTCTCGAAAGCTTGGGATGGGAATGAGACTTAAATGATTCACCTATAAACAAAACAATATTCACAACCCTTTCTTCACAATCCTCTTCATTTAATCCAAACACAAATATTTGTGGGAACGAAAAACAAAAATTGCAACCTTACCTATGGTGTCACAAAATAAATCGAATTTCTCATCTATTTGCTTGTAGCCCTCCTTCACACTGTTTTTCCCTTTTTCTCCTCTCTTCCTTTGTGTGGCGTTTTTCTCTTGTCATCTCTTCCTTGACGCGGGAAGTTTTTAATTTTTTTTTTGATACATTAGTTGACCCTATAGTCGATATAGTTAACACTAATTTTAGCATTGAATTTTAGCCCTAAATGTGATCTGTTTGGGGTGCCAAAGGTGGCACAAAGTACACCTAATTTAGTGCCTAGCAATGCAAAATGATGTATTTTTTCTTGGAAGTTGATAAATAAATTGATCCTAAATTGAATTCATCTTCATATGTTCCAATGGAGCAATCATGGTTCCCTATTTTATGTATTCCTTATCCCATGTCAATTTTGTGGGTGCAAAACTAATAGAGGTTAGATTTGTGAACTCATAAATGACCCCTAAAATTTTAAATTTAAATATGAATGGGACCATGCTCACCCTATACAACTAGATGAGTCATCTAAAGTGTGAAATATTTCAAATTGCATGTTATAGATTTGTATAAAAGGACAAACCGTAATTCATTACTATCATCTTACATATAGGGCTTATTGGGGAATTATGAAAAATCATCTATAAGAACTAAATCATTATCATGTGACATTGACATTGCATCAACATCCTATGTGTATTGCATGCTTCCTAGAGAGATTTGAGCTCTAGTTGCCAAGATTCCACTTGAAATTTTTGTAAAGAGCAAAATGTTGCAATGTCCTATTTTGTTTTTCATAGTGTCTTAATAAAAAGCGAGCGTATTAACAAGACAATTTCAACAATATTCTCTTGGTGCATAGATGTTATGTGACTATTGTCATTGTTGTGTATTATAGGATCCAAAGGAGGCCATGAAGAGAGGATGTGGATGACATATAACTACTAAATCACAGAGAGGAAAGTGGGTGGAAATAGATATGGCAATGGAATCTGTAGATACAATAGAGGTAAGAAGAGAAAACAATCTCAAACAAAGGAGGAAGGGTTTATGAATTCACAAATGCTACAACATAGAGGAGATAAAGTCATTTTTTTTGTCCATGAGGCCTTTGAGGTGAAACTTATTGGTTGAAAATGTATAGGAATGGTGATTAAATGTGATTCAATGATCAAGGGAAAAGTTTGGAAATTAGGATGGCCAAAACATGATATCAATATGTCAAATATATGAATAAAGCGAGGTTTTGTGTTGGATAGCATATTCATTGAAATGATATAATTGGTGTACTAAACATTATTTACTATGTTGTGTATTATAGGGGCGAGATGAGGCCATGGCAATAGATCGTGTCATATCAAATGAGGACACAATGGATGAAGCAGGACATCAGGTACTCAAATTTTGACTTAACTTAGGAAAAAATGATCTGATGGCATTTTGTGATACGTCCATCTTTTTTCACAGTATTATTGAAATTTATAATGTATTATCCAATTCGACATAAATTAATGCATGTTGTTGATTATTTTAGATGGAGATTGGAGCAAATACAAAGCTTGAGTATTTAACTAGCAAAAGAAGAAGATATGTATGTGGATGTGGACCTAAAACTATTAAATCACAATGGATCCTATAGACACAATAAATGATTGCATTGAACAAGAGGCTGGTCAGGACTATTGTACATGGGATGAATAATTTGAGAAAATTGGTTTTTGTGGATGTTTTGTTTGTTGTGGAAAGAAACAATACAAACGAGCAATTATACAAAGACATTACATATATTATGAGCTTCCAGTTGTAGTATGCCTCCTACAATTGTACAATCGATTTAAATCCAATAGGAATTTTGGTAAGGAATTTTCCAATTTGATATAAATAACATGTATACTTCATTTAAACATTGTTTTATATTATTTAAATAACTATTTTTTTTATTAATGGATACTTGCAGGATAAAGTTCTTGGTTTAGAGTTTCCTGGATCATCGACTTCCAACCTAGAAGGAAATGATCATTTATCATATGATACATATAAAAAAAATATGTGCCAATATACCAACTTGGAAGATGAGGAATTGATGAAAACAAGTAGCAAAACAAGAACTGGTTTAAAGATGCATAATTTGCTTAAAGACAGGGGGAAGGTGGAATACATACCCTATGGGAATGAATGTGATGGAGATGATGAATTGCCTATGAGTTTGAGATCAATTCACAAAGAGATATTTGATCATCGACTATATTTTGCTTGGCCTAGTGATAAAAAATGACCTAGAGTGTATGAGGTGTTCCAATTTTGGGGATACAACTACATGATACAACCCTCCAATATTCATGGAGCAAATATAGGCCTCTTTATTATCCAAAATGTACATGTGGGATCTAAATATATAAACAATTTAGAACAAACCACTAGGAGATTAATGCCATATTATGGTCCATCATATTACAGTGGTGAATGGAGAAGGCTAGCAAAATATAAGCCTAGCATGTCAACATATGGTCTAAATTCAAATATATATACACATCGTCTCCAATTGGAAAGTGGGAAATAAATGAATAGAGGTCATCTTATGTATATAGATGGATGTGCATACACACAAAAATATTGCAAGATTTATAAATAGTAGTAAGGGAAGGGACTCTACTGTAAGACTGAGTTGCCAATTTGTTGAGGTTTTAAATGGAGATTGTGAACCCCAATCCTAGACTTGCACAAACACAAGAAACAAACACATAGTTAGATTCATATGAAAGTGAGAATCAAGATTCCCCATGAAATTCATCTACAATGCTCAAAATAGAAAGAAAATGAAGAACAAGACAAGAAAGCAATCAAATCCTATTTAAGCATACAAATCCTCAATCCCATGGGGGAATTGGTGCCAATTATGTGTAGAAATTGGCCCTTTCCCATCTCCTATGATGCAATGTTGATGAGTGATGCACTTTGATGAAGATTCAATGGAACTCCATGATGAAAAATCTGCATAACCTAGCTAAGATCTTGATAAAATGGATGAAAGTAGATATGCTTGAAGATGAAATTGAGTATAGTGAGTTTACTCAAATTGTGGATGATTAATTCAATAGAGGAGGCCTCTATTTATAGATTTGAAGAATGGAAGATTGAAGGATTTGGGTGAATGTGGGACAAAAGACCAACCAATGAGAAGAGGCCACTTGTCCACATGTGATTGGAGGAGGAATGAGCTCATTTTGATGAATGTGCCCATAAATGCTATTGGGTGGAATTTGAAAATAGTGAAATGACATGTAAGAGGGAAAAAAGAATGAAATAAATTCCACTTGAATCAATGCACAAGGACATGTAAGAGGAATGAATGCTTTGTTGGATGTACAAATCCACTTGGAGAGATTTTAAATTTGGAGGATTATTCCCTAAAATGCCATGTTGAGAGAAAACGCTGATTTAATAAATTAATTAAATATATTTTCATGTGCAAGTGGAAAAATCTAGAGAAATTAAGAGATTTGGATTAAATTAATCAAGATTTGATCAATTTAATGAGAGATTAGATGATGTGACAAATTTGATTTAGATTTTGTGATTTTATTTAAATCAAAGTTGAGAAGAAAATGGTTTAGGCTTTAATTAAATAAAGATTTTGATTTATTTAACTAAAAGGGGATGATGTTAGATTAAATTAAATAAGGTTTAATTTATTCAATTTAATAGGATGACTTTAGAGATTTTAATTAAATAAGATGAATTATTTAATTAAATAGCGACATAGGGTTAATTAAATTAAATTGATTAATTTAATCAACAAGGATAATGACTTAATCAGATAAACAATGATTTATTAAATTAAGGGATGAAAGGTGATGACAAGCTGAGAAGGTGATTCAGGATGAAATGATGTTAGTAATCAAGATCAAGTGTGTTGGTACATTTTTCGTGTCTACATTTTTTCCCTCTTTGAGGCAATGCACTTGTTGCATTGGGTCAAAGAATAAACTGCTGTGATCAAAGTTCATAAATTTTCTTTATTTTTTAGATGCCCCACTGCTGCCCCAATGAGAAGGATTATGCTGGTATATTGCCCCCTTGAGAGATCAAGTGGAAATTTTTGATTTTACGATCGAGATCACGATAAAATTCGAGAGAAGTGGTTCCATTGATCAAAGGATGAAAAATAATTCTTTAGAAAGATCAGATATTTGACGTAGACAATTTTGATGATGTATAGACAGTCATCAGCCATGAGTAGCCTCGTGTAATTTTGATACAACACACCAATTTTTGGATAGGAATGTTAGTAAAGATAAAAGAATAAGAAGAAAAGAATGATGACAAGAGGATCCAACATGCCTACATTATTAATGATGATGATGATGATGATTTTCCTACCATGAGTTGGGATTTTAAAAGGGTCAATTACTTTATGTTTGATAATACACATAGGCACGATGCATCAAGGTATAAAGAGTCAAGATGGCATTGTACCTAGTGCGATGGACTTTGAATCAATAATCAGATAGGAGTATTCTTGTTCACACTTGACATAAAAAACCTTATTCAGGATGTAGTTTACATATTCTAAAAATCTCGGGCCAAAAGATAGAAAAACAAGCCTTCCTATGTGGTCAACAAGACATCTAAAACATCTTCCCTACAAACCAAACAAAACACACATAACCAAGTTATTTTACAAGAACATCCAATAAGCATAGAAGACAAAAAGATAATGATCATTACTCCATTCCCTTTCTCTCTAAACCTATTTTGATTAGGCATCATTGAGAGGTCCTTGGAATGAGCGCAAAATAAGATAAGTAAAAAAGACCAAGATAAAGTAAACAAACAAGCTAATGTTCTTCGTACCGCTAGCCAAGACTAAACTATGGTGATGCCTGATGTTGATGTCCATTGTAGGAAGAATCATAGGACATGTTGTGATTGATTGGATGATAAGCTATTGATACTCTGAGTTGATTAACTTGCTGACTTACTGACCTAGACTTGAGATTTTGACGATTAGGCGTTCACTTTTGAACCTGCTAGACTTGCTTTTGACTGACTTACCAAAGGATGAAGATGACAATTGATTTATTAGGAATGATGATTATTATGGGTGAAAGTGAGATGAGACAGATGCACCATTTTGGGTTTTTAGATATTTGGATGTTTTTGGTGGTTTTTTGAATGTTTTGAGGCTGTTTTTGGGATTTTGAGATTTTTCAACTTTTTTGGATTTTGTGGGATTTTATAAATGTTTTTGGATTTTGTGTCTTGGGGGTCGATCAAATATTATCCTTTCCTATGTTTAAGCTTAGAGATGATGTAGTTCATATATCATGTTTTTGATGTTTTCTGACTTTTTGATCTGTTTTTGGATTTTGATATGTTTTTGGATTTTCACATGATTTTGACTATTTAGATATGGATATGATATCAATGCTCTGTTTGGGATTTTGTTGAAAACCAAGCTAAGTTTGATTGATCAGATTGATGGATTGATGGTGATAACATTGTTGAGGATACACAACAATGCTAGGATAGTGTTAAGCAACACAAGGATTTCAAGATTGATGATGATAACATTGTTGAGGATACATAACAATGCAAGGATAGTGTTAAGAAACACAAGGATTGAGAAGGATATCCCAAGATGATGATGAATTGATTGGATTTTGATTGATTAGTATTTTAAAGCTTGATTTGGAACACAATTGTTTTGATGATTTTATGTGACGTTGAAGTACACATTAGATGCAACTGATATTGATTTTTTGGATTGATGTTCGATGAAAGATAAAGCTTTGATAAAGAACATCTTCTTGTAAAAAAAATGCCATGGGCTAGTGATTTAGAATTTTTCTCACAAGTGTTTTGACCAATTTGATTTAACGTTTGCCAATGTTCTGATCACCACATAAGTTGGAGGATATAGATCAAGCTTTATTCCCGAAGCAAGAGGTAAATATTTTCCCCTAGTGTCTAGCAATATTTGAAAGGACATGGGTGAATTCTTGGATAGATCTATGGATGGATGGATATGGTAAGCATGCAAAGGATGCCGAGGATTATCTTGAGATAAGATAAGGGTTTTTGAACAGAGGAATGCTCATTTGGATAATGCTTCATGGCTTAGATAGCATTGGATCAGATAGGATCAATGAAAATGACCCATGTCAAGATGACTACCATAAGCAAGTGTAAGTGTGCACCAAAATTTGTCAAGATCAAGATAATCTGGAAGATGGATGTAGATGGATGAAAATGGTTTGATAAATGGTTCATGGATGAATGGATTTATTATGGATAAGATAGAGGGAATGTTGGATTTATTATGGATGGGATGAGATGCTTCCAACTAAACTGGCACACATAGATGCTCGATTCTACACATGACACCTATTTTCCAGGTTTTCATCATGGTACCTGTCCAAAGTGCCACCAAAGTGGTTTTCACTAAAGGACAATTTTTCTCTTTACTGTTTTCAATCCTTTTTTTGATTTTTTTGGATTTTTTGCTGAAAGATTTAAGCTCATGTTTAATCACCTGGTGGTGCCTATGTAGATGCTTCTTTTATAATGTTCCATTGATATCCCACTTGAATAAGTTTCTTTGCCAAGATATGTGCACTTGAAAGCAACTTTTGAGATTCCTGATCTGCTTTGTTGATACTAGAGTTAACTTTGTTTTTGTGCGCACATCACAATAGAGTGCCTTTTGAATCCTTATGATGAAGGATCATTGCAACACATGGTCAATGTGAGAATTGGATATCATGCATGGAGGCATGGATGAAGTGTGTTTAGGAATAAAATATGGATTGGTTGACAGTTTGGAACCTTTGACTCTCCAAACTTGGGAAGATGAGCAATGATGGATGGATACGAAAGTGGCATGGAATTAGGAACAACTACTTGATAGACTTTTTACATTGCTTGAGAAGCCTGATTTTTCCTTTGTGGACATCTTTGATGGATACTTTTCCCTTTTTTATTTTTTCCCATAGCTTCTTTGACTAATGGAGTTTGAGAGGGATAATCATTCTTTGTGTTCTTTGGTATCCACTTGTATTTCATTTGTCCTTCTTGCTTGACTGCTTCATTTGTTTTAATTTTCTTTGTTCTTTGCTTCAAATATTTGTTTTGATGTTGGTCGCAATTCATGGATGGGGTGATGGGTGGCTGAAAATTCGTGATATGGCTGGTTGTAGTATCGGCATCGATTTCATCATAAGGATTCTTCATGCTCCCTATGTTGATGTTTGCTCAAGATGAAGTTGCTCCCAGTACTAAATAAAAAAGACCTTGATGCTTAGGATTGCCAATAATCTGCACTGATTCTAAGATACCCTGTTCATGTAGGCCTAATCATCTGCCTTGATAATTCATCTGTTGAAACATTTCATTTGCAATAGGATATGATTTACATTGGAAACAAGGTGCTACTCCTTCTCTGCTCTGTGGTGGATCTTCAAAGGTGACAAATTCTTTATTGATGAGATAGCTTTCCCTAAGAAAGGTAAGTGATCCAAGTTTATAAGTGATAGGATCCTCCATATGTGGGATAAATTCTTGATTGATATCTTTGGCTTGATCTTGTGAAATATCAGATTTTAATGCTTCTTCAAGAGGTGTTGATGATCCATCATCCACATTAAATTTCTCCTCATGATCCATTCTTGATATGCTTTCACATGATGTTTTGATTTATAACTTTTGTAGAAGCCTTCTTCATGATCTATTTCTGACATGTCTCCAGATTTTTCTATATCTTGGTTGTGTGTACAAATGTTAAGAGTAGGAAAATATTTTTCCTTGGTAGTGATGTCAAGAGTATGAGACTCTTGTTTTAAATGAAGATCATCTATGTGTCCATACAAAGAAAGCATCTCATGGGTAGATGGATGAGTATTTGCCATATGGATATGATCATCTTTTGTGACATCTTGTATAGACAAGAGAGTGTCCATTAGATCATTGTAGTATCTTGGAGATACAAATTCTTGATCTTGAATGATTTTAGAATTGCTTTCGACATGATTTGGATCAAGCTCTTAACATGGGTCAGTTTCAAAGGATTGATTGCTTACAAAAAGTTCTTGGATGTCTTCATTAGGAATGGGAAGTGGCTCAATATCCTCTGGATCTTTGAGTGGACTTGGATCAAGTGTTGAGTTGTGGATTTCTTCAATATATGTAACCATGATGTCAAAGGATGTCAATATGTCTTGGAAAGGACCATTGCTAGACTTTGATGATAGATGTTGATCATGATTTGGAATAAATTCTTGAGATATTTCCTCTAACTCATTGGATGATGTAGAGGTATTGTCAAAGTGATCATTGGTGGAAGGATCCCCGATTATTAACACTCCTTGAAATAGATCATTGTTGGATATTGTTGAAGGGTATTTATCATGATCAAGAAGTGAATATTGATGTATGTTGATTTGATCTTTGGATGAGGTGGAAACATCTTCAAGGTGTTTATTGATGGGTAGTTTTGATGACTGATCTTTGAGATGGGGTGATTGGGTTTATTGTTGATCTTGATATCCAACCTCTTGGCCTTGGATATATTGTTCTTGATATGGTTGTGGAGACAACTCAATGCTTTGATGACATGGTTCAACCAATGGAAGAGTGCATTGATTCTGGGGTGGAGATGTCTCTTGGTGATATGAATCAATAATTTTTTTGAGTGTAGTAATTTTATTTCACAAGATTTGACATTACCATTCTCAATATTGTTCACTTGGTTGTTGACCAAGCATAATTGGCATGTTTAGATTTGACATTATTGGTTGATATTGAACATTATGGTGATTGGGAAACACATTGGTTGGATTTAGGTAACTTTGATTTTGCATGGGGTTACCTTGAATTGGATCAATACGTGGAGTTGTCAATATACTGCTGGGATTTTGAACAATATTGGTTTGATTTTCAAATGCATCTATCCCAAAGTTCACCAAGTGTGGATTTGATACATTCATGTTTGATAAGTTTGCACTTGGTATATTCATGTTTGGTATGTATGGATTGGATGGTATAATTTTGTTTGGAAGACTCATGCCTTGATTGTTTGGTTGATAGATTTGTAAGTTTTGGCTTTGATTTAAATCTACCATAGGGAAAGGTGGTCCAAAATTCAGATTGGACATACTCACATTTGTTGTACCATTGAGGTTTGTAGTAGATAATGATCCTATGTATGGATTTTATAAATGGTAGTTTTTGCTTTGATAGTTTGGCTGACTTGGATTATTCATGATGTTTGAATCGAGCTTATATTCCATGTTTTCTTGTGTTTTGACCTTGTTGACCTCTAAGGGATTTAGGACCAATTATGGGATGAAAGATGAAAGGGTGAGTGACATGGGTGCTAGAAATTTTGAGAACTTTGGATCAATGTTAGACTTTGGGATTTTTTGGACTTCGATTTGGATTTGGATAATGGACAAATAGACCCCAAGATGTTGGATGTTATCAAGAGGTAGACTTGTTCATAAGGATTGATAATTTGACTAAATATGTGGAGAAGGATTCATCTACACACATCTAATCAAACAAGATGATTTGGATTCAATTTTCTTTTTGGATTTTGGATAATGAACTTATAAAACTCAAGATGTTGGATGTTATCAAGAGGTAGACCTATTCACAAGGATTGATAATTTTACTAGGTGTATGAGGAAGGATTCATCAACACACACTTAGCCAAACAAGGTGAATTTGATGTTGATTTGAAGGATTTTACCCAAAGTCTAGAATGAATGATTTTTCCAATGGTTCAAAAGTTGTTTGTGAAAAGGGATTTGATTGATGTTTTAGGATGGATGAAGTGTTTGATTTTGATCCTAAATGGACCTAAGAGGACTTTGTTTACAAGTAGTGAAGAACATGATTTTTCCTAAGAGTATTTCAAACCAAAAGGCCAATGTTTGCATGGAAAACCATATGACCAAAATATACCAAGCACATGTGGGGGGTTCAATTGCTTTTAATTTTTCTTAATGAGTTCTTTTTTACCACAATCAATTCTTGATTAATTTTCAAACTGAATGTCTATGTCTTAATTTCTTCTCATCCCACAAGTTCCATTATGTGGAAATCAAGGAAATCAAGGCAATAGCTCCCTAATGTTGAATTTAGTGAAAAAAAATGATGATTAAACCCAAATAATTAGAAACCTCTAAGGACAGAATCCCTAGGGCAAGCAAGAGCACTTGGATTTGTCAAAGATATTTGTTTCCTCCAAAGGGTTTAAAATTTTGAAGCTTTTTGTGAATTTTTGTTTTCCAATGTTTTAGATCCAAGTAAAGTGTTTTTGATTCCAAGAACATGCACAATCCAAGGATGAAAAGACAATATTTTTTGGGTTCCCACTTGGATGAATCCAGCTGCGCATATTCAGTGCGAATGATTAGATGCTTGACCACATAGGTTCCCCCTTAC
The DNA here is from genome assembly GCA_007115665.2 of Sequoiadendron giganteum. NCBI lineage: Eukaryota > Viridiplantae > Streptophyta > Pinopsida > Cupressales > Cupressaceae > Sequoiadendron > Sequoiadendron giganteum. Next base: position 395,521,662 of record CM021106.1, read on the forward strand.
AGTACACTCGCTTGAACTCGGGTCAGCAAAACAACAATACCATGAATCTCCCATGGAATAATTTTCATCTCTACAACAAAACTACATGTTGCGTGGGGCGGCTTCAAAGGACATGACCTTTTGCACCAACAAATAGAAAGGATTTTGGCCTTTGCTAAACAAGGGTTTTAATGTGGGCATTCCGTTCGTGGGGGACCATCCATTCAATAAGAGACCATTCCTGCCCTTCTTGTCAAAATGATCCTTGTGATTCTCAAACTTTCCTCGAGAACCCACACTTATATACTAGCTGGAAGTTGCTTGGCTTTAGTGTGTTACCGGTTGGGTCGTTCCCTAGGGTGATTAATTTTTCCCACCAGATAGGCCCTCTAAGATAAACAAAAGCAAGCAAGCATATCCTGCAGTTTGATCAACCTTTGTTGAAAAAAAAGGGGAGAACATTCACAATATGCCCTACTCACACTCGCAAGGTTTGTTCAATTTTAATCCCAAGTGAAATGTGGAGGAAATCACTTACATAACTTAAGATCATCAAAAAGGACTTTTGATTCTCAAGATCTCTATAAAGCACGAGAGAAGTGCATACGTATTTTTGGTGATATTATTTTGGATAAGTGATTACAAGACAAAGATGAACATGTTCATTTTAAGTCCTCAAAGCAATGATTTGATTCTATTTAGAGCACCAAAAAGAAAGATGAAAGTTTTTTTGTTTAATTGTTAACCTTAAACAAAATATAGTAAGTTTGTCTAAAGTTTTTTTTAACCTTTTGTAGCAAAAATGAAAGCTTTTGTAGTGTTATTTTAAGAGCCCAAAAGAATTTTAGTGTCCTAAAAGCATGAAGGTAATCAAATCCTTACGAAGGGATTATAAGTCTTCCCAAAGTGTTTAAGAAAACTTAATACAACAAGACAATAAATGTCATAGTGAAAGATTCTTCTTTGTTCCTCCCTTGTCTCAACCTACAAAATTGATTAGAACCAAGAAATACAGAGACAATAAAACAGGTAAGGAGTCAAAAAGTCAGCAACAAAAAAACACATGTCAAAAAAAATTCAACTTTGACCCTTTTAATCGACCCCAATGATGTAGTTCGCGGGTGCGATAGAGTTTAGAAACTCTAGTGGTGCAATATAGTGCCGCTAATTTATGAGAGCGGTGCTCTGTAGTGAAACAAAGACCGTGATTATGTCTTTGTTTTACCAACGATGCAGTTTGGAATTAGGAAAGTCCATGACCGGGTTTAAATTTAAAAATTTTAGGCGGGAAAGCAGAAGTAGTGGAGTTTAGAAATCCAAGCGGTGCAATATAGCACCGCTTGACAGTCAGTGGCTGAGTTTCCTGGAACCTGAAAAAAAGCACAAAATTTTCTAGAAAAAATATGATTAAAACTTGAGATTTGCCCTCCTTCTAGCGCCAAAATGTGAACCCCAATCCTAGACCTACACAAAAACAAGAAACAAACACATAGTTAGATTCGTATGCAAGTGAGATTCAATATTCCCCATGAAATTCATGTACAATTCTCAAAATAGAAAGAAAATGAAGAACAAGACAAGAAAGCAATCAAATCCTATTTAAGCATGAAAATCCTCAATCCCATAGGGGAATTGGTGCTAATTATGTGTAGAAATTGGCCATTTCCCAACTCCTATGATGCAATGTTGATGAGTGATGCACTTTGATAAAGATTCAATGGACCTCCATGATGAAAAAATTGTATAACCTAGCTAAGATCTTGATAAAATGGATGAAAGTAGATATGCTTGAAGATGAAATTGAGTATAGTGAGTTTACTCAAATTGTGGATGATCAATTCAATAGAGGAGACCTCTATTTATAGATTTGAAGAATGGAAGATTAAAGGATTTGGGTGAATTTGAGACAAAAAATCAACCAATGAGAAGAGGCCACTTGTCCACATGTGATTGGAGGAGGAATGAGCTCATTTTGATGAATGTGCCCATAAATGCTATTAGGTGGAATTTGAAAATAGTGAAATGATATGTAAGAGGGAAAAAAGAATGAAATAAATGCCACTTGGCTCAATGCACAATGACATGTAAGAGGAATGAATGCTTTGTTGGATGTACAAATCCATTTGGAGAGATTTCAAATTTGAAGGAATATTCCTTAAATATGCCATGTTGAGAGAAAATGTTGATTTAATAAATTAATTAAATGTATTTTCATGTGCAAGTGGCAAAATCTAGAGAAATTAAGAGATTTGGATTAAATTAATCAAGATTTGATCAGTTTAATGAGAGATTAGATGATGTGAAAAATTTGATTTAGATTTTGTGATTTTATTTAAATCAAAGTTGAGAAGAAAATGGTTTAGGCTTTAATTAAATAAAGATTTTGATTTATTTAACTAAAAGGGGATGATGCTAGATTAAATTAAATAAGGTTTAATTTATTCAATTTAATAGGATGACTTTAGAGATTTTAATTAAATAAAATGAATTATTTTATTAAATAGCGACATAGGGTTAATTAAATTAAATTGATTAATTTAATCAACAAGGAGAATGACTTAATCAGATAAACAATGATTTATTCAATTAAGGGATGAAAGGTGATGACGAGATGAGAAGGTGATTTAGGATGAAATGATGTTAGTAATCAGGATCAAGTGTGTCGGTACAATTTTCATGTCTACAGAGATATGGAACGAGAGGTTGATAGATTGATAATGGTTGAGGCTATTATGGACCTTACCATTGGGGATGAGTTATTGATTAATTACCCCCTTTTAAAATTCACTCCTATGTGAAAGAAAAGGGAAGAACAAGGTCTCCCTAAGGATGTTCATACGGGAAAAAAACCAAAGAATAATAAATGAGTGTGGATTGATGTTTTATAAACCATGCTGTCAAAACTGTGTTTTATTTAAATTATTGTATAAAAAAGGTAGTCTATAAAATAATGTTCCATTATTCAATTGATATATTATGTTCATAAAAATTATATTTATATTTTTAAGCCATTTTTGATTATATTTCTTTGAATTGATACATTTATGATTTATCCAATTGCTGCCAAACATTAAAAAATGCTTGCATTTATTGATAGGTAGAAGATGTTGATGAAACATATACCAATACCCAAGACCCAACTGGGTTATTAAGATTTGGACGGGATGATTCAAACCATCCTTTAAACAATACCAAGGCGAAAAGAGCAAGATTAAAGAAAATACTACCACCTAAGAAATTTGAAGAGTTGATGAGATCTGCATACACTGATGACATGCCACCTAGCCTTAATTAATGATGATCATGGTAGTGAAAATGTAGTGCATGAAGAAGGATTGAATGAAATGCTTATAGATTTCTTTGGGGATGGAAACAATGATGACAATAATGATCATATGGTTGAAAGTAACGATGATAGAAAGGGTAATTACCACCAACGTAATATTGATGATAACAACCTAAAAGACTCCATCAAGCAAGAATCAAAGACACATGTGTTCAAATCAGGTGCAAGTAGAACCTCGAAACTGGCATGCACATTAATATTATTAGAAATCAAGTCACTATTTGGTTGGTCAGACAAAGGATTCTCTACCCTACTGAAGTGAGTTGAAATCTTTTTCTTGCTTTACATTGTCAATTGGTGTACATCATTCGCAAACATTCATCACCTTTGTTTATATTTCTTTAAGGGGATTTTAAAACCATATAATGTATATAAATAGTCCTAGTATAGATTGACATATCAAACATGTTCATCATAAGTCAAACATTCAATTGATTTAATCTCTGGAAATCTTACAGGGCACTAAAAACTAAAATATTCCTTGAAGAGATTGTGTTTCCATCAACTTGTAGAGAGGCATGCCTATTGTTGGTTTAGTTGGGGATTGAATATAAGAAAATTCATTCATGTAAAAATGATTGAATTTTATACATAGATGGATATAAAAACAAGGTAGAATTCCTTGTATGCAAAGAGAAGAGATATTGTATAGATGTACAAGGTCCTACAGTTCTAAAGAAGGTTTTACGACACATGCCAATTATACCTAGACTTCAATGAATGTTTCATTGAAACTAACTTGCACAATTGATGGATTGGCATGCAAAGAACAAGAGTAAAAATGGATTCATGTGAATTATGGCTGACTCCAAAGCAATGAAACACATAGAGGAAAAATGGCCAAGAAAATTCAAAGATGAACCTCGTAGTATCAGGTTTGGTTTTGCAATAGATGGAGTGTGCCCATTCTTTTTCTTGAGATCAAATTATAGTGTTTGGCCAGTCGGATTGATAGTATACAATATTCCCCCATGGATGAGTGTTAGAAAGGTGCACCCTCTCATTATTCTAGGAAAACATCAAGTTAAAAACATGGATGTTTATCTTGCACCTTTTATTGATGAGATGCAATTGCTTTGGAAAGGCACAAGAATGTATGACATATCACATCCTCCATCAAATAGGCCCTTCATGTTGTATGGTGTGCTATGTTGGACTATTCATGATTTCCCAAGACTTGGTATTTGTTCTGGTAAGATAAAATAATTACATATTTACACTCATAATTTATTTTCATACCAAATTTCATACTTAGTTTTATACTATTTTTTTGATGTTATTAACATTACTTGTTGACTGTTTGAACTTCCCGCTCCTCTGCATTTGAAATTCCTGCATGCATGGTGGACTCTATTTTGGGGGTACCCAACGGTCCCCCTCTGCCCCCTCTTGACCCGTGCTCCTCTCTTTTGGGCCCGTGTCTGTCGGGTACCACCCTTGCGGGGGTAGTGCTTTCACCTACGAGATTTTCAAAGATTTTGGCAGTTCTGGGTGAATCTTCTGTGCCAGCGGTGGAGATGTCTCTGGTTGTTGGTTGGAAGGATGTGCTATCCAATGGAAAACAAGTCTCCTCCTTGTTTCCTTCTTAACCTGAGGTTGTCATGACTTATATCATGGAGTTTGACATTCCTGATTCAATTTGTGACAAGATTCTCTCCTCCATGGAGAATGTTGTAGTGGGTAGATTTACCGTCCAATGGTGGATATGGTTCAGAAATGGGTTGCGATAAAATGGCGCCTTAAGGGTAGTGTGGAGATCTACATGATGGCTGGTGGTCTTTTCTTGTTTAGATTCACGACTACGGAGGACTTGGTGGTGACTCTGTCATCAGGTCCGTGGGTTAATGGGAAACACAACTTGACTATGTGTCTTTGGAAACCAGGTTTTGACTTTGCTACAAATTTGAATAAGTCAGCTCCAATTTGGGTGCAGCTGTCGGGCTTACCTCTGGAGTATTGGGATGAAGCCATTTTCAAAGGTATTGGAGATTCGTTGGGTCAATTCATCACCACAGATTCTATTACAAATTCAAAATCCAGGTTAGTCTTTGTGAGATTCTGTGTTAATATTTGTGTTGATAAAGTCCTCCCGAACTCTGTCAAGTTGTGCTCTAAGTTTGGCAACTGGATACAACCAATGTGTTCTGAAAATGCTGTGGTACACTATCAAAAGTGTGCTAAAGCTGGGCATTTGATTTCTGACTGTAAATTTGCCATCAATCGGGAGGTTAAGGTTAATTGTAGTGTGGAAAATGTCACTACATCTGGAAATGATCCCCATCCATTGGATGACTTTGGACTTGTTCCCCCGAGTGCTTCTCATTCACATGAGGATCCTCTTCCTTCACCCACCCTTTCCGACCCTCCTTCTGAACTATTTGACCCTAGTGCTTTATTGGATTATGCTATTAAACCCCTATCTATCCATATGAATTAGGACCCTGGCTCTTCGACTGTTGATCCTTTGTTTGCGATGGTCTCTGTGGGGACTCAGGACCCTGGCTCTTTGGCTGTTGATCCTCTATTTGAGGTGGTCTCTGTGGGGACTTGTGAGGCATTGATTGAGGATGGTGAAATTTGGGAGGAAGAGAGCTCTGGTATGGTTGATGAATCTATAGAAAGTATGGGGAGTTTGAAGCTTGAGAAAACTGTGGAAGAAGGGATATGGACAATTTCAAAGAAAAAAGGAAGGAAGAAGAAGGCAGATGTAGGAGGTGACTCCAAGCCAGGGAGACCTTCTTAGAGGCACACTAGGACAAGAGAAATGACAAATGAGATTGCCCTAGGAAAGGAGAGGACATTGGATGTGTCCTCAAAAAAAGGTTAGAAATGAGAATTATGTCATGGAATATTCATGGGCTCAATAGCTCCCACAAACAACGTGCTCTGAAGGACTATATCGTGGAACATAAGATTGATGTTTTTCTACTTAAAGAAACCAAAATGATGAAGGTTAATTTTGATAAAATTGCTAAATTTATTTGGCCTTATGCATCTTATGTCTATAGTGATGCTGAGGGTGCTTCGGGGGGTCTGGCTATGCTTTGGAACCCATCTAATTTTTGGGGCTCTAAATTATTCCATTGTAAAAATATTGTGGGGGCCTTGTTCAGTTACCTTTGCGAATCTTGGTCTATAATCAATATTTATGCTCCAAATCAGAGGAATGCGAAGAGTATTTTGTGGCATAACATTACGGTTAAAATTAATTTGAATAGGGGAGGCCATTGGCTTGTTGCTAGAGATTTTAACTCTCCCCTCTTTTTCGTCGAAAAAAAGTGGTGGCCTTTTGGATTACTCTGATAGCATGTCTGACCTGGCTAATTTTTTGAATTCTTCGGGTTTCGTTGATATTGAGCTCTTGGGCCAAAAATTCACTTGGTCTAATAGACAGGCTGGCGGTAACCTGATTCAGATCTGGCTAGACCGCTTCCTCTACTCTCCTCATTGGAGTAATGTCTTAGATACTAATCTAATAACCTTGCCCAGGATGGTCTATGACCATAGCTCCCTTTTGCGGACCACCAATATTTACCCAGCTATAGGTCCCTTTCCCTTCCGCTTTGAGGTAATGTGGAACTCTCATCCTGATTTCAAAAATAAAATTGCTGAATGGTGGAATATTCCTGTCCAAGGCTCCCCCATATATATGATTTTCTTCAAACTTAAACATATTAAAACATGGTAAAAGGATGGAACAAGAATGTGTTGGGGGATGTGTTTCAAAACAAAAGGTTGTTAGAAGGAGAGTTGAGGAACTTACAAAAGAAAATGGAGGAGGGAGGTGACAGTCAGAGGAATCACAACCAGGAATGGGGAACCAAGATGGAATGGGAACGGGTTCTAAAAAATGAGGAGGTCTTTTGGAAGAAAAAATCAAGAGTCCAATGGTTGAAGGAAGGAGATAGGAATACCTCCTTCTTTCATGTTTTAGCCATCAAGCATAGGAAAAGGAATCAAATTTCTAAGTTGACTAATGCTACTGGGGAGGTGATTTTGAATCATGCTAAGATTCGCCTTTGTGCTGTTAACTATTTTTAGGAGTCTTATTCGGCCCCAGGTGAGGTGCCTAATCTGACCTTGGACAGTGCGATTCTCAACCATCTTCCTACCACCATTTCTCAGGAAGATAATATGGGGATTCTTAAAACTGTTTCTATGGAAGAAGTTCACCTGGCTACCTTTAGCATGGGGGCTTTCAAAGCTCCAGGGCCTGATGGTTTTCCTCCTGCCTTCTTTTAGATTTTTTGGGATATTGTGGGTGGGGACCTAGTGCTTGTGGCCAGGGACTTCTTCAAATCGGGTAAGATCCTCAAACAATTGAACCACACTTTCATCGCTCTTATCCCCAATATTGGTGAGCCTCAATCCATGACTGATTTCTGACCTATTTTCCTTTGTAACACCTTCTATAAGATCATTTCTAAGATTTTTGTAAACCGTATCAAACCTCTTCTGGATAAAATCATTAGTCCTACTCAAAAGGGTTTTGTCCCTGGGCGACATATTCTTGATGCTACTTTGACCACCCATGAACTGCTCCATTCAATGGATAGATGGAATTATACGGGGATGGCTCTCAAGCTTGACATCTCCAAAGCTTATGACAAAGTGTTATGAGACTTCATCCCGAAGGTCTTGGCTAATTTTGGATTCAACAATTTGGTCATCAAACTCATTATGGAATGTGTTAATACTGTAAAGTACTCTGTTATTGTTAATGGATCCTCCTTTGGGTTCTTCTCTGCTAGAAGAGGGATCAGACAAGGAGACTCCCTGTCTCCCTATCTTTTCATAATGATTGCAGATGTGCTCAGCAGGAAATTTACTGGTCTGCTGTCAGAGGGCTCCATTATGGGCATTAGAGCGGATTCCTCCCTGGATCTAGTTGTTGTGCAAAAATTTGTGGATGACACTTTTCTCTTTGGGAAAGCCTTTGTGGTGGAAGCTAGGAAATGGAAAGCTTGCCTTAACAACTATGCCTCTTGTTCTGGTCAAAGCATCAATTACAATAAAATCATGATTTATTTCTTTAATTGCATGCCTAATTTGCAAACTAGGGTGATTGCGATCTTGGGATGTGTCAGTGGATCTCTCCCATTGGTTTACCTTGGGATCGCCCTCACGGTTAAGGAGGTTACCACTGATTTATGGAGCTCGATTCTGGAAAGGATCCAAAGGAAATTGGTTGGGTGGAAGGGCTCTATCCTAAGCCATGATAGTAGACTCCAACTACTCATAGCGGCTCTCCAAGGTATCCCCACTTACTTCCTCTCCATTTTTAAGATGCCTAAGTACATTGCTGATAAGTTTGAAAAAATCCAATGGAATTTCCTCTGGTCTAGGACTGAGGAAAAGAAGAAACTTGCTTTGGTGAAATGGGAAAAGGTCTATCGGGCCAAAAATTGTGGTGGACTAGGAGCCAGGACAATTGTCAACTCTAACGGGGCTCTGATGGCCAAGGTTGGTCAGGATCAGTTAAGGAACACTAAGGATTGGTGTAAAATTTGAATTCCAAATATCTTCAGGATAAGCCTTTGATCAATTGTCTCTTGGAGTCTCACCCCGAGGGCTCATTAGTCTTGAGGAGCATTTGCAACACACAAGGCCTATTAAGGAAATGGATTAAATGGAAAATGGGCAATGGGAATAGAATCAGATTCTAGGAAGATACTTGGCTAATTGACACCCCTCTGGGTTGCTCTGAATTTAGGGCTATGATGGGATCGGCCCAAAGATTCTTTGGCATCCATATCAGTGATTATGTTTCTGGACCCCCTGGAGCTAGGATTTGGAGAGACCCTATCCTCTGCTACCCCCAGTCTCAAGACCTTTGTTGTCTGGCTCGATCCTTTCAGGTGATTCTCTCTAGCACCAAGTTTCCATCCTATGACAGAGAGGATGAGTTTTTTTGGACCTTTGATAAACAGGGGGATCTCTCTGTGAGGTTGGCTTACAGACTACTGACAAACCAAAATACTGCTAAGGAACCCTGGAAGAAGATTTGGAACAACCACATGATCCCTAAAATAAATTTCTTCTGGTGGAGGGCCTGTCATAATAGGATTCTTACCCAAGACAATTTGAGGAAATAGGGTTTTTATATTCCTAATAGATGTTTTCTTTGTAAGAGTGGGGAGGAAACTATCAGTCACCTTTTGTTACACTGCCTGTTTGCTGCCGAAGTTTGGGGGCTGACATTTGAGAAAATTGATGTCCCTTGGGTTATGATCAAGGATCTCTTATCGTTCATTCTGGGTTGGTATGGTCCCTATTCCCAACCTCTGCCTGGTGAAATTTGGGATCAGGTCCCTCCTATCTTGGGTTGGTGTTTGTGGAAGGAGAGGAATAACAGGGTATTTAGGAATGTTGAGAGGAGCCCTAAGGTTGTTTTCAACATTGGTTCTCGACTCATTGAGGAGAATATCTCTCTCTTTAATGGGAAGCTCCTAGAGATGGGGCCTTTGGATTTTGAAATAAGAATGGCCAAGGCATGGCATCAAGGATTAGAGGCTAACTCCTTTGATAATTCAAAACTCTTAGCCAGGAAAAATACAAAATGAGAGCCTCTAGATAGAGGCTGGTTTTAAACTCAATTTTGATGGGGCTGCTAAGGGCAACCTAGGCAGGGCAAGTATTGGTGGAGTAATTAGAGATCCCGGGGGGGCTCTGGTGGCGAGATTTGCTGGAGGTATTGGGTTCCAGTCTTCTATATTGGTGGAATCTCACGCACTGCTAATGGGCCTCAAAATTGCTATCTCTTTGAGGACTGCTAATATCCACATCGAAGGAGACTCCAAGTCTATTACAAATACTGTGAATAAAGACAAAATAATTGGCTGGAATACTAAGGATATATTGTTGGATGCTAGATTCCTTTTATCCAAATTTAGGGATAAAAAGGTGACACATATTTTTAGGGAAGGCAACCAAGTGGTGGATGCCTTGGCTAATCTTGGCTCTTGTTGGGATTCTGCTAAATGTTGGAGGAAAATGGAAAGGTAACCGCCAAAAATTCAAGCTATCATCACGAGGGAACAAAACAACCAAGTATTGTAATGAATTTAAATATTTGGATGACGGGTGCTGAATGGGGGGTCACCTGATTTTATTGGGGGTCTGGTGGATGAGTGTTAACACTGAGATGGCATATAGGTGGAGGGAATCTGATTTTTTGACTCAGCATAGGCTTAGAGATTTTTGTGTGTGGGGAATAGACTGGAGGATCCACGTGTCTGTCCTTTGGACCTGGTGGATGGGTTCACTTACTAAGGTGATGAAAAGGTGGCGGGGTTTAAATTTGAAGGATGGTAACATGAATAAAAAAGGTGGCTTGATGAAGGAAAGAAGGAAGGACGTGACTTCAATGAATCTGAGGAGCCGTACTATGCGATCTCTTCTCTTTGGGATCATGAGATATCTTGTTTTATCTCATCCTTGCATCAGTTTTTTAGAGAGTTTTAGTAATGATTTGACTCTTCATTATGAAAGAAAGCTTCCTTCTAGTATCTTCGTGCTAGCTAGTTTAGCGCGAGCCTCAAATGGCACCTTTAGGATGGTTTCTATTTTTAGTCCTATGACCAAGCTGCCTTGTTTTTTGTGTATTTTCTCTAAGAAGAAGGAACCCTACATGCCTGCCAATTCCTACCTTGTTGGCCACAATCATCCCAAGATCCTCTTAACTCCATTGTCAAGTCACCCTGTGGTGATTTTCCCTTCCGTGCATGCGATGTGTACGCTGGCATAATTAACCATCACTATATACCTTGCCTAAATGAATACAATGTGATAATTATCCGTTATCCTGCTGGCTTATGCATTTGGTATCTTTTGCAAACTCATGGGCTTCCTGTGCAGGTTGGAAAAATGGGTGGCGAGTGGGTGAGGACTGAGTCGGATAACTGTGATGAATTTTAGAATAATCCTTTAGTTTGGAACGTATGTGTGGAAGGAGGCATTGCTCCTCTTATGGAGATATTGGTTGGCCATGACCCTAACTTGTCTGGCTAGTTTGCCAACTCGTGGAAGGATCGTAGGGTCACAATGGGAGGTATTTTGTTTGAAATTAGTAAGGAAGTCATAGCGCAAGCCACAGGATTACAATGCACTGGAAAAAAATACCCCAAACACACCAAGAAACTAGACAATGGAAGCTTGAAAGATTTTTTCAAAGGAGATGAGAAACCGGTGCAGAACTAGTCGGGTTTTGAGAGAGAAGCTCTCTCGAAGCCCTGGGATTAGGTGTACCTGGCGCTGATGAAGTATGTCACCTTGGAAGGTAGGTTTAAAACCTATTTTTTTTATCACTTCCCCCTATTAAATCATTTAAGACACATGATGTTGCTTAGTTTTCCTTTCTTTCTTCTAATGGATTTGGAAAACTTGGTCAAAAAATGCAAAGATTTAGCTAGCCTTAACCCCAGTGATCTCCCGCTGCTCCCGCTCCATCACGGGCTCATTCTAAGACTTTATCACTTCCACATGGCCCTCTATCCTCCTAAAGCTGTTATGACTGTGTGCATTGAGGATAGTGAACCCCTGTCGGCTGTGAATATTTCCCCGATTGAGTCTAAAAGACCTCCCCAGAAATCCAATACGGGCACTACGGGGAATCCCAAAGCCAAGATAACCACCAAGAAACTTAAGGGTGGTTTGGTTAAGGCTCATGCTAGCGGGACAGAGGGTGTCTATGAATTGAAGTCCACTCTAGCGAAATTGGCCTACAAGGCCACCACTACAAAAAAGGGGAAGGAGAAAGGTACATCGGACCCAATTGTTAGGGAAGGAAAGGGAAAGAACATAATAGGGAAAGACTCCAGAGGAGACACTATTGTGGGGACTAATCTGATGTCTGGTGGGGAAAATTCCAGAAGGAGATCTGGGAGGCTTGCAAAGAACAACGAAAAGAGGCAGATTATTAAGGATTAAGAGGAGGAGCAGTCTGATAGCAAAGAGTACAAGGAAGAGGAAACTGAGGATGATGAGGATGAGATTGTGGAGGGCCCCCAGTTTACTCCTGAGGATAACAAGGTTCCTAAAGATGGCTCTGCCTCTCACTCTCTGCATCCCTTGGTTGAAGAGCCTGGAGAGGTCTCGGGGACCATGGACATTGGGGAGGAGCCCATGATTTGGAGAAGAGAACGGACACGCTCGACAAAAGGTTCCATGGGTTGACCCGCTTCACCATGAAGTTAGGCCATTTTGTCACTAGCACCCTGTCAAATGCTATTAAGGAGGAGCTGGAGGGAAATAACAGTCAGGAGAACAAAGATTGGGTTGGTGATGAGACCGTGGTCCTCTTGCTCAAAAACTGAGACAACGATAGTCAGCTGCTGCCTGTGCCGGTGTCCTGGCTTTTAGCTGCCTCTCTGTGGTATCTATGTTGTCTATGGGCTGTCTCTGTTTTTTGTTTACTTAATGTTTGCTTTTTAGTCTTTCTCCTTTTTGGCCCTTGTGGCTCGATGTGAAGGGTAGGACGCCCTGATAATGCTACTTAACATTTCAAAAAAAATACTTGTTGAATTGCAGGACTTCAAACAAAGGGGGTATTTGCATGTCCAAGATGTGCAAAACAATTTCAAGGGAAATATTTTAAAGATCTACATAAATTTATTTACACAAACAACAAGGTTTTTCTACCACTAGATCATAGGTTTAGAAATCACCTAAATAATCAATTTGATGGAAAAGTTGAAAATAGAGGCCCTCCCATGATTATGGGTCCAGGTGATTGGCTTAAGAATTATGAAGATACTGAATTGAAAGCTTGGGAGGATTTTTTTGATCAGGGTGATTCAATTGAAGAACCAGAACAAGTTGTAGTTAAAATGCTAGAAGGAATGAAAAGGAACTCCATATTTTATGAGCTCCCTTATTGGAAGGATATATTAATATCTCACCTATTAGATCCTATGCACATCTTCAAAAATGTCCCAGATTCTATATTTTAACATATATTAGAAAAAGAGAAGGACACCTTACCTTCAAGGAGAGATATTGGTCTTTCATGTACAAAAATTGATAGAAAATATTTGTGGCCAAATAGGGAAAATAAAACATATGCAGAAGCTCCATGGATTTTGAAAAAAAAAGGGCTAGACCAACTAAAAAATGTCATCCATTCAATAAGGAAACCTACTAGCTATGGGTCATCATTGGCTAAAGCTTTTATAGTTGATGGACATATCACATGATTTAAAACACATGATTTTCATAATTTTATGAAGGTATTATTTATCATCATTTAACATATACTGGTAACATTGATTAAGTACTAAATATATTTTGATATTTTGTTGTGTGAGAAAAAAATTACTAATGACCTTTTCATAAATGTGTTTGATAGAATATCATGCCATTGGAAATTAGGGGGATTCCTGTCTTACAGTTGACTTAAGGAATTCCATAAGTCAATTTTCAACATTTACAAGGTATGTGGTTATATGAAATGTTCATGTGTGAGAGACATAGAGATATTATATTGCATTTTAATTTTTGACTAAAGGTTCATACTAATTTACTATTCTTTTATTAGGTGGGTGACCTCCAAGGAGATCCATGAATGTGAAGTGTCAAAATGGAAGAAGGAAATTATAGAAATTGTATGTGTATTTGAGAAGGAGTTCCCTACAAGTTTCATGGACCTACAAGTCCATTTACTTATCCACCTAGTCGAAGACATTGAATTGGTGGGTGTCGTATCAACGGGGTGGATGTTTTTCTTTGAGAGGTATATGAAAACTCTAAAAAGATATGTTCGACAAAAGGCACATCTAGAGGGTTGCATGGCTAAAGGGTATGTATAGAATGAAGCATTTTTCTTCCTGTGTGAATTCCTTGGTAAGGATTTTGAAGATGGGCCACACGTCTGGGATGAAGAATGAGCATAATATATTATTGATGGAGAAAAGCCACAATCTAATGGTGTTCAAGTAGAAAATAGTAAGTAAATTCATAATCAGTGTGGTTGTTTTTCTTGTAATCATTATTTTACTTTGTAATTTATTTACCAAATTAACAACATGCGATTTGGATTTTGAAATAAACATGTTGACATGTAATAGGTGTAGACAAAAGTGCTATACTCAACAAATTCATTCTGTACCACATGGAATTTATGAACAAATGGATTGATCTATATGATAAAAAGAGAGAAGAAGTGTTAGAAGCAAGGAGAAAGTTCAAGAGATTGAACCCAAGGAATACTCCACTTCCCACTGATCTGCTTGGGGAATGGGGCAAACATTGCACACTAGAATGGGTTATTGATGAAATTCAAAATCAAATAAATGATGTAGGTATAGATTGAAACATAACAGAAGATGAAATCAACATGTCTAGAGGATGTGAAAGAAAGGTATAGTTGAAATTTTAGAAAATGTTGTTTCCTTACAATTTTGACACTATTAACTATTTTAATATTTGTCATTATATTTATTTTCATTGAAATAAATGGTCTTTCATAGGTGAGGAAATATCTAGCAATGTGGGCATATGGTTGAGATTATCATGTAGAAAGTGTAGATGTAAAGAGACGATCCTTCAATTGTGGCATCATGGTTGAATTCAAGCAATCCAGTCGATCAAGCTCAAAATATAAGTATAATTGAATGGAATCTACAATATGTTGGGAAAATACAATAAATTGTTGAGTTGGATTATCGCTCTTTTAAATGTTGTATTTTTAAGTGTAGATGGTATGAAGCATTTGAGAGGACATGAAGACATGATACACATAGTGGATTTTTTTGTATAGATTCCTCATGCTTCCTACTAGAGGATAAGGAGCCTTATGTTCTACCAATTCATTATGAGCAGGTATTTCTTTAACTCAAACAAGAAGCGATAGTGATCATTAATCTATTAATTCATAGTTTATTGCGAATATATACATGTGTTTATTAATCAATAAAATTGTTATAAAATACATCTAATATATGTATGTCGTTCATGTGTAGGTATTTTTCTATGAAGATATTTTGGACCCGAAATGGATATTTTTCATACATTATGATCCAAGATTAAGGCATGTATTTGACAAAACATTAGTAGATACTGAGAAAAACAATGATGGCCAACAAAATGAGAGAGAGGGATTAGAGAACATAGAAGAAATTGACATCCATGATGATGTTGAAGATGGTTATGTTCAAGCACAAGAAGACAAAAATCCAGAGTTAGATGATGTTATGGAAGACAACAATATGGATGGTATAGAAAATGATGATCCAAATACATCTGGTAAAAATATAGATGGTCTATAGTCAAATTTCAATGATGATGAAGATGATATAGGTCAAGTTGAGGACGATGATAATATTAATTACTTGAAAGAACATATGAACATTGAAAATGATACACTAGATGACATTGTAGCAAACAATAATGTTAATGACCAAGACTTCTAAATTTTTAGAATTATTTGCAATCCATGTTTAAAAAAGAATGATTCTTATGGCCTAAAATTTGAAATGATTCAATAATATTATTTGTGTTTATACAAATTACCTATTGCAATATCCTTAAATTGTTCAATCTTTGGTATGAATTGTTGGCAAAAAAAAAGGATTACTTTGATGCTTCTTCCATTCATTTTGTATCAACATATGTTCATGAAGACACAAAATTTAATAAAATATTAATGCACGTAACTCAAAATTATTTAAATAAGCAACTTTGTTAACTTTATTATTTTTAAATAGTTTCCATTTTTATGTTGAACATTATGTTAAATATGTAACAAGGCAAAATAAGCTATTTTTTTTTTTAAATTTAGCATCTCTATCAACATCCACAGTACATGATTTATTGTATCAAAATATTCATTCACATAAGCACAATATTGAGGCTCAATAACTGATATTAATTAAAATATAAGAAGAAATAAGTATGAAAAACATAAGAAAAATACATAATGATAACACAGTCATGGACAATCTTTGATAATAAGATGTTCTCCATTATATTGCTTCAATTGTTATAAATTAATAATAGAAGTCTTCAAATGTTGATGATGATTTAAAACTAGGCCTTGGTTTCCTATTTATATAGGAAGCAACAAGCTACATGCCTTTTACAAAAAGAGATGACCTTTCATAACTACTTCTTTTACTAACAACTATTTAAATAGCATAATTAAGGAAATAACAAGACTTAAGACATTTTGGCATATGGTTCCATTCTTCAATGTAGAAGATCGGTGATCATTGTTCTGGAAAAGTCTTCCTCTCCATGATGTACATCCAAATGCTCTTGCCTTAGTGTCATATTCTTTTGAAACCAACATTTATTTAATTAGCATAATTAAGGAAATAACAAGACTTAAGACATTTTGACATATGGTTCCATTATTCAATGTAGAAGAGCCGTGATCATTGATTTGGAAAATTCTTTCTCTCCATGATGAACATCCAAATGCTCTTGCCTCAGTGTCCTATTCTTTTGAAACCAAATACCTTTCCTCCCATTGATACACCATAAAATCTAATGGCCACTTATATTCCTGGATCTTTGGCATGTTTGCAAGATGAGTTTTCCATCGACTATCTAGTAATGCCTTTGTATCATTGATAAACTTTAGGTATCCCACATCAAGAACAATCAACCCATCCATGATTTGATTTAGCTTGTGAAGATTGGACCTGACTGAATTCTTTCTTTCACTTATCCAAGTCCTTCAACTAATCACCATATCTCATGATTTCAGGTATATACCACTGTTTCAAGGTATGAAATAAATTCATTTGTATTACAATATTTTTATCTTCCCCTTGTATATACTAAAATTCATCAATAATCATCTTCATAGTTTGTTCAGTTGGATTTAATGCTGTGGGAGCATCAAGAATTGTTTGTAAAACTTTGCATAACTTAGCCAAAGTGTGGTGAATAGGCTACCACCTTTTGAACAAAGCATCTAATACAAGCATATGTGTCTTTATTTGATCTATTGCCTACCGAAGTGTTTTATAATATCATGCACATTATCAAGTTTATCCATAACCAATTTTATCCTGTGCTCAAGAATCTTTTCCATAACTTCACAAATTAACCTTTTCACTTCATCTTGGGTTTGATTGCTGGCCTTCTTTACATCATCCACTTCCTTCTCTAGAGTTTTGACCTATTCTGCATAAATGTTCTTCACAATATCCATTGGAGCAATAGGAGGCCTGTATAACACCATCTCCTTGCTTTGTGAGGGTCCTAATCCTCTTAATTATTCTTTCAATTTGACATTCTCCATGAACAGTTTATTAACTTCATCATTTAGGAACCTTTGTTCCTTTTCATACTTCTTCAATATGTCTTCTAATCCCTTAACAGTTGCTCAAGTGAACATGGCTGAATGCATGGTCATTGTGGCTGCCTCCAAAGGGGTGGTATATTGTATTGTCCTTACCATCTCTACCCCTTTCATCCCTTGAATTACATCCAATAATTTTGGCTTATGTGTATTTTTCTGTTTGATCCATATGGCTAGGGTTTCAATCTTTGGGTTGTGCCCAGTTCCACTAACTTCTTCATCAGAGTCAAATTATACAACTAGCATTGGATATTCTTGAGCTCGCACTTGATCAAGCTTAAAATTTTTATTTAATTCCAAGCTAGGGAAAATGAGCATATTGCTATTCAAGACCATTTCTCTAGCCTTCTGGGGGCTAATGTCAATGTTGTCAACTCTTAATTCCTAGAAAGTCTGTGCTACCAATTGATTTTTCTCCGATTCTTCAATTCCTACTTCAGCTGATTCCATCCTCTCTTCAAATTATTTTATCTTCATCTTCATCCAGAAATCCCTAAACTCAAGAGTCTTAATGAATTCATCATATTCTATGAATCTCATGGTTGCAATTTCCCTTTCATCTTCATGTTCCTCTGTACTTTTTTTTTTCTACATCACCCATCCTTTCCTCATGTTTATGGGCACTAGTCTCAAGGATGGGCTGATCAACCTCACTATCACCTTTCAATGACTACGGTACTATAGCCACTTCCTTAGTATCACCCACCTCTCCACTCTCCTCATAAGGTACTAATTGTTCAATGCTTTTTGTCTTCTATCTTTTGGGAGGTAAGTGCTCCATGGGAGGTTCAGAGGTTTCACCTGGGGTATGCTTTGCAGTTGCACCACTATCATGTTCTTGGAGATATGCTTCCTTCTTACTGTACAAGTCTTGAAATTTACCCATTATCAAATCTATCCTCTTGATGGGGTCATTTTCCTCAACAAAGTATCCTAGAAAATCCTTGGACCTTTGCTTCGTCCTTTCTCCAAGCTTCTTCATATATTCCCATTTTTTCCTTCCACTAAATACATAATTATAAGTAATGCAGTTTCTTATGACATCTTCTTCATAGTCCACTTGGTGTGCCACTGTCATTTTGGTAAGAATATTGTGCCTTATGTTGTTCATGTGATTTTTCAGGGTCAAAGGCTCTTCCTTTTGCAAAATTCAATGCATACCTTGTTTTCAAATAATACGATAACTCCTTTAGTGTGTTTGAGCCTACAGTCCAATCTTCACACTTGGTAAGGTTTGGTAGGAAAGTGCCTTTCTTCTAATTGTGCATTAAATATTTCTCCATCCACATCATTTTCCACATAAATTCAAGAAATACTAATTTAAGGGGCACAAATTTTGGAAATATGCGTGGAGCAACAGGGCATCCATAAACTCTTATTATTGTAACTTATGGGAGGAAGAACCAATCTCCAAAATTGTGTGTATGACCTTGCTTTGGTCTTAAAGCCAAAGGTATCAATAGTTGCAAAATTTTGGTTGACAATATTGGTATTGCATACCCAAGAACTCCAAGGATATTGTGTACAAAGTCTTCATAGAATACAACAAAGCTTGAATTCTTGCACCGACTGTCCCAAATATAGCACCATTTCTGGATAGGTGTGGGATTCCCTTGCTCATCTACTCTAGCCAAGTCCATTCTTTTAGTCCAATGGTCCCTATTCTGGTATAATATCATATGACATAGTAGGGAATAGTATTTGAATGTAATCGGTTCTCTATCCTCTATAACTTGAGAGAATTCATCATCTAACGCCTTCTCAAGGTATGAAGCAAAGTAATATTCAATATTAGTTTCAGGGTTTTGAATTCTCATGGCCATCATCATTAGGCCTATTGGAATCTTACCTTGAGCATCGATCCCCAATAATTGGCAAAGAGGTAAATATGTATTCACAAAGTAATACTGAAAATCTGTCACAATAAATGGTTCAGTAGTGGTAGTAGAGATGGGGATTGTTCTATTATCAATGCCTCTTTTCATATATAGGGGTACCTCATCACTTCTATAAGTCCTTATTAACCTAGCATAATCCTCCTAACTATTCTGTAGGTTTATCTTGGTCAGAGCATGCTTGTTTAAGTCAAAACACTCAATGATGGCTATTCTGGTTACTTCTACCAATACTGTGCCATTTGGAAACCCTACTATTTTGGTAGCTGAGTGATAGTGTTTGACTAGCAGTCTGATAAATTCTACATCAAAATACACATTTGGGATAATCAACCTTGCTAAATCCAACATCCAAGGGTTTGAAATTGGAATCTTCTCATTTCTCTTACTATAAAAATACCAAAATAGGTCCCATCCAGATTTAGGAATGAGGGTGTCCCTACAACTTTGTGCGATTTCCATGAGAAAATTCTTATTAACCTTTTTACTAGACCTTGGAAGTATATCTAATATGGACTGATGGAGTGGTATCTTCTTTACTTTAGGTTCTTCATCTTTAATTTTAGGCAAACTTTCTTTTAATTCTGATTGTTTTCTTTTAGGAGGCATGTTTTAATTTTCTTTACTATGGCTTCAGATGACAAAACCTTGAAATATTTTTTATATTAACAAAGCTCTTTCAGAGAGTTTTCGTGCACTTACCCGAGTATTTGAAGCTTGCAGGACTTCTTCTTCTCATATCCTTAGCTTCTTCCATGCTAGTGCACTGCAATTGAGTGTGATATTGGGAAAACTCACTTGTCTTTGGATGGTGCAGTATTCAATCATATAAGTTTTAATGCCATCTATTCGTAAAATAATTGTATTTAATTTTGGCAACTAACGTGATTTTCTACATTTATTGCTATAAATTGTAATGATTCCATGATTATCATACTACCACAGTCTCTTATTATACTTGTTGTAGTATGGTGGTGTTTTTTCTTTCCCTTCTGTTGTTTACCGCACTACCGCCTTTCTTAAGACCTATTACTATGGGGTTGCGGTGTATACCACTCTACCACAACCAAATTATCCACCTCATGTGGTATTGCGGTGTCCACTTTTCTTCCAATGCTTACCGCTCTACTGCCTTGCTCAAGACTTCTTGTTGCAGGGTTGCAGTGTATACCACTCTACCGCATATGTTGCTCACCTTCCCTGCGGTATAGTGGTGTATGATTTATCTTCTTGTTGTTTACCACCTTATTGCACTCCTATGAATCACCTTATGCAGGATGGTAGTGGGTACCACATTACCATATTGCCTTATAATTCTCCCTGTAGGGTGGTGGTGAGTATTTTTTTACCATGCAGGCTATATAATCTCTTGGTAGTAAAGGCTTATTTCTTAACTTAGAAGCTACCATCTCGTGCTGCCTTTATTTTGATGTTGCGGTACTATGGTAAAGGAGATTTTTTCTTTATTTATGATTATCTGGAGGAATAAATGGGTATATACAAAGGGAATGTTGGTGATAGTATGGATCTTGTCACATAAATTGTTGCATTTCATGTTAAATACAATGAAAAGATTAGGTTGAAGGATTAGGGTATAGGTTTGAGGGTATATGGTTGAAGGATTAGGTTGAGGTTCCAATGTAAAGGGTAGAGGGTATAGGGGTTGAGGGTTTAGGTTTTAAGGGTTGAGGATTGAGGGATTAAGGGTTGAGGGTTGAGGGTTGAGAATTGAGGGTTGAGGGTTTAATTTATAGGGACATAGAGGGTAGAGGGTAGAGGGTTTAAGGTTGAGGGTAGAGGATTGAGGGTATAGGGTTGAGGGTAGAGGGTAGACTAGGGTTGAGGGATTAAGGGTTGAGGGTTGAGGGATTAGGGTAGAGAGTTTACATGGTTTTAAGGGTTAATGAGGGTTGAGGGTAGAGGGTATTGGGTTGAGGGTAGAGGGTAGAGGGTAGAGGCCAGTTTAAGGGTTTACTAGGGTTTAAGTGTTGAGGGTTTAGGGTTGAGTGTTTAAGGGTTGATAGTTTAGGGTTGAGGGATTAGAGTAGAGAGGGAGGGATGGATGAAATGAGAGATAGAGGGAGAGGCTATGCGATAGAGAGGAGAGAAGAGGATGGAGGGAAAAAGATATACGAGGGTTAATGATTCAATTTATAAGGTAGAGGCTTGAGAATTGAGGGTATAGAGTTGAGGAACTATAGGATTTCTAGTTTAGGGTATTGGGTTGAGGCCTAGCTACTAGGGTAGTTGAGGGATTAAGGTTGAGGGTAGAGGGTATATAGAAGGTTTAAGGGTTTAGGGTTTAGTGTTTAAGGGTTTAGGGTTGATGGTTAAGGGTAAAGTGTTTAGGGTATAGGTTTGAGGGTATATGGTTGGAGGATTAGGGTTGAGGGTCTAATGTATAGGGGCTAAGGGTTTAGGATTTAAGGTTGAGGGTTGAGGGATTAGGGTTGAGGGTTGAGGGATCTTTTGATGCAAGTGAAATGTAGGAAAGTAATTGAAGGCCAATGAATATTGGGGAAGGATTTTTTGTTCTAACACCCCTAATCCCTTAACCCTTAATCCCTACTAGATCATAACAATTAGGCACTAAATTAAGTGCTAAATTAGGCTCTAAAGTAGGCATTAAATAGGTGCTAATGTAGGAGCTAATGTAGGCACTAAAATGGGTATTAATTTGGGTGCTAATTTAGGTGCTAATTTAGATGCTAATTTGTGCCTAAATTAGCACTGACTTCTTTTGATTGGTGCAAAAAATGCCAAAAATAGCGCCATCTCGATAAATAGCGCATAAGTTTTCAAATTTTTTGAGAAAAATACATTAAAAGAGTGGGTGGGAGCAAAAATGGAGCAAAAAAGGGAGCTAATCATAGGGATTTGTTGTAGTGGATCTGCAAGCCCAATTTCACATCCAATTTGAGGTTGTGAAGCTCCAATAGAGGAAGTTACTACATTCTAAAGATAAAATCATAAATCTATTGGTCAAATTGGAGATCCAATTTGAGGTCTTGAAGCTCCAATAGAGAAAGTTCCTACATTCTAAAGATAAAATCATAAATCCGCTTGGCCCAATTTGAGGTCCAATTGTAAGGATTTGTATTTTTAATTATACTTTCTGACATTTGACTTGATATAAATTGTTACTTTAGAATTATGGTATTTCTTTTCTTCTAATATTTTCAACCCTTATTTCAAGGAAGAGCTTTGAAGATGGTTCCTTCAGATGGAGACTACAATTTTTCAATATAGGTTCCATCTAGAAACACCAAAATCTCAGGTACTATCATACTCAAAAAGAAAGTAGGAGTCTATAGTTAATTTTTGTAGCATAATAAATAGGCTTAGTAGTTGTTCATATACCATTGTTTCTAATTAAAAATTTCTATACCTTATTCTAGGAGAAAATTATAGGGGGAGTCTATATATAAGACACCATTGTTTCAAATTCAAATTTTCTGGTTCTTTCACAATTGTTTGCTTCATTTATTTGATCTAAGACAACCCATTGTATAGAAGATGCTCTCAAAATCATAGTAAAATCCTTTATTCTGGGAAGACTGTTCAAAATCTTCCCATCATAACAATGGACAAAAGCATCATTCATTAACTTGAACTTTACAAGAGTTTCATCAAATTCTAATATTCCACTCTCTTTTCCATTATGAAGTTTATTCCCAATTTAAGCCATGTAGAACTTATTTAGCTTCTAGATCCTACTATTGGCCATAAATTTACCAGGTGTCAAGGATAGCTTCAAGTTTTTACCCAAGCAACAATTGAAAAGATTCAACCTTACTAGATATAATGTGTTGACAAGCTCTTTGAAGTTATTTTGGAAAAGAGTTCCTGAGAGTATAATGCACAGTTTTGAATTAACCTTTTTGCATGAATTCCATATCTTTGATCAGCTATTTCGAGCTCGATGACCTTCATCAAGAACGAGCAGACTTGGGCTCTCTAAAAGAAGTTTTCCAATATGCTTAGCCTCTTCAAGAAAAATGCTTTTAGAGAGCACAGGTATGCTCGTTCTTGATGAAGGTCATCAAGCTCAAAATAGCTGATAAAAGATATAGAATTCATGCAAAAAGTTTAATTCAAAATTGCACATTATACTCTCAGGAACTTTTTTCCAGAATAACTTCAAAGAAATTTTCAACACATTGTATCTGGTAAGGCTGAATTTTGTCAATTACTGCTTGGGTAAAAAATTCAAGCTATCCTTGACACATGGTAAATTTATAGCTAGAAATAGGATCTACAGGCTGAGGAAGTTCTTCATGGATGAAATTGGGAGTAAAATCTAGAATGGAAAAGAGAGTGGAAAAGTAGAATTTGATGAAACTATTGCAAAGTTTAGGTTAATGACCAATGCTCTTGTTCATTGTTACTATGGGAAGATTCTGAACAGTCTTCTTAGAATAAAGGATTTTACTATGATTTTGAGAGCATCTTCTACACAATAGGCTGTCTTAGATCAAATAAATGAAGCAAACAATTATGAAAGAGCCAAAATTTTTGAATTTGTAACAATGGTGTCTTATCTATAGACCCCCCCTGTGATTTTCTCCTAGAATAAGGTATAAAATTTTTGAATTAGAAACAATGGTATATGAACAACTATTTAGCCTATCTATTATCTACAATAATAAACTAAAAGTTAGAACATATCCATATCAACATAAAATAGCAAGTGCAAATCACCTCAAACTTTGTTGTGGTAATTGCTTTGTAAGGAAGTTTGTACTCCATGAACATTCTCTATGCACATCAGTATGTTGGTTATTATCTTGATCTCCTTTGTGATCAAAAGAACAGTAACGTTCATTGCATAACTTATGACCATTTTGTAGTGCTATATCCAATGCTCTTTTACTTCTTATTGTGTTCTTAATCACCATGTGCAAATGACTTAGAGGATAGATCTTTGTCACCATTTGATAGTAAATTTCATTGTTTTTGGATTGTTTGTTATGATTCAATCACTTTTTGACAGTGTTCTTCCTTTCTCAATCCTATAGGTGTTATCTACTAAAATTTCACCTTAGCTAAGTTGTAGAACTTAGCACAAGTTAGAGAAAACATGGAAACACTCCTAGGCTATGGGTCACCTAAAAATTGGAGTAAATCTCTAGATGAGGCTAGCTCCTAGCTGGTTATCACCTAATGCTACTAAAATTGTAGAGAAAAGGGAAGAAGGAATGCTTGAAATGAAAACTGAAAATGAAAACAAATAGGTGATACACCAAACTAACAAGGATTATGAAAATTCAGACTTGCATACACTTGGCCACTAATGACAGAAAACTAAACTGCACAACTTGTTACTATAGGCTTATGCATAAATATTTCACAGAAAGGTTTGAATGCATTAAATTTTAAAAAGGAAAACAATTTTCACAATTTAAAAGGCATATACAACTTTTAAACACAACTTGCAACCTGCATAAACATAATTTTGTAGAAAAGGCATAAAGACATGAGATGAAACTACATGGAGACAAAATACCTCAGAAGCAACTTGATCAATCACTTGGTAATTCACAATATTGCAAGAATAAGAAGGAAAAACTAGTATCCAAGGTGTTATCTATATTTCATATCCCAAAAGAGTTAGAAAGCATGCTCAAGTCTGAGTAAGGACTACAAAAGATCTCTAACTCCAAAAAATTGCATAATAAGAATTGATTACAATGAGTCAACAAAAGTGACTATATCCCTCAACTCCCTCCAAAAAACAACCCACTAAAAGTGGTTCTAGACATAGTTGAGTTCAGATGCCCTGAAAAAGCCAAAAATATAGCAAAAAGATCTCCAACAAATGAGCTCCAAAAGGATGAAAAAGTCAAATTTGACCTTATCCAACCAAAAGGCACAAGAAAAGGTGCCTAAATCTTCTCCAAGTGCTCCAAAAAGTAAATGAAAACCCCTATATGCCCTCCTCATGTTTGCAAACTAAAAACAACATTTCCAAGATGCTCTCAAAGCCATAACTGGGTCAAAACAAACCCCTATGCATGCTCCATTGGTCAAACAACTACCTCAAACTCCCCTATATGCTTGCAAGGCATAAAAATCTTTAACCAAGTCATTTAAGCATCTACAAGGCATAAAACATATTTTGCATTTAAAATAGCATTTTTTAATTAAGTGATTTATAAAACATCACCTAATTAAAATGCCTCACATTTAGCAAAAAATGCAAAAAGGTTGACCTTCTTCTGATGTTTGAATGAGAAAACATAAAGTTGAAAACTCCGTACTTATGAAATTTTACTAAGGCATAAGACATTAAGTCTTAGCCCACGGGTTTCAATAGTTAACACATTTCATTTTTTTTTAAATATTGGAAAAAATACCACTAAGGCATATGCCGACAAAAACTAGGGTAAGAAACCTTAAGGCAAAAGAGACAAATAAATGAAAAATGCATTTCATTTCCTTTAAATCTTCTGGAGGAAGCTAGGCCATCGATGAGGGTTTCATGAGAGCACTGTTGCAAGATTTCATGGAAGATTTCTTTGTGTAAAGAGGCTCCTTCTTGCATTTTTCTAACAAAATATGATCTCAAAATCTCTGGTAAGCTTTTATCTATTGCGTTTGCTTCACTTTGTGAAGAAAAAATAGCTCGAACTTGAGAATTTTATAAAAAAATGAATTCATTTCACTTACTTTGTTTCCCTCTGTTATTTCAGTTCTGCATTTGGGAGATAGCCTACTTTTATTTGAAGATTTTATGCATTTAATGAGCAAATGATGAGATTGGCCGTGGCTAAGAAGATTCCAATTGGTTTTTCCATCCTTGGCTCTACCTCTGGATTTCATTCTTAGCAGGTATCAAGGAAACCTTTAGACCTTTCACTCAACTCTTGCGTTTGTTGTTTTTTCACTTTTCTCTAATGGCTGCGAGCTTTAGCTTCTTGTGCTTCTTGTGCTTACCTCTCTATACACATACATTTTTCTACATTCTCTTTGAAAATTCACTCTTATGCATCTGAGGGCTGCGACCATACTATGTGCTATAGGTGAACATTCTGGGCTTGAAACTTAAAAAAACCCTAAGTTGGTCTATATGTATTATGAAAAATATGCTATCAAGGGTTTTAAATGTACTTTGTTTCTTTTGTTCTTTTATAACTATGGCCATATTTTGTTCTTCAGAAGTTAAAAATTGTATATGGGTTTTCAAAGCCCGCGACCACTCCATTTGGACTTGCTTTTACATCTGCATTTGTAACTTAAGACAATCTCTAATAGATCTCACAAAATATGAGAAAAAAGAACAAAACCCTCCACCATGGCTTCATTTTTCTTGCAAAAAGAATATACAATGGACTTCATTTCTCCTTTGCTATCTTGTAAAAATAGACGTATAGCTTAATTTGCTCCCCTCCTGTCATTGTCTTGGTCTTCACAATCTACAAAAAGAGGGTTTCATGGCTTTTATTTACTCTGTTTGATCACACAGTACATGCATATCTGGAGGATATACACATCTTTAATCATGCTTCCATAGTCATAAGCTACTCTTGATTTATTAAGTACTTTTCATGATATTAGCTTGATGGCTATGAAAGAATACAAGGCTATTTATTTGTCACTTCATTGGAGCTTCCACTCCTTCACTATACTCTGCGTATGATCAACTTGATTTCTACCTTCAAAATGTACAGGACTATTATCTAATATTTGACTGTCCATAATATGCAAGCTATCATTATTGACTGTTGAAAACTCTATCTTTTAGAAACTTGTACATTGTATACATAGGTTCACAGTGATTTTCATATGATGGCATAAATTTTCCATTTGAGTTTCATCTTACTTGCTTGCTGATTGTAAGATAGTTTTTTAAGAATTATGAAATCCATGTCTATCTCCATTCTCTTGAAAGCAGTTTTGATTCAAAAATACAAGCTTCTATTAGTATTAGATCACTGTATTGGCTTATAAAATCCCCCTTCTTCCTGAAACACATAAGAATACCATATAACCAATCATATGCTCACTGTAGACTATATTTTAATGTGACAATAACTGTTTTGTAATTCAATGTGTTGTCCATTATCAGGGAGGTTGACTGTTATGATTGAAGTCACTGTTTTCTTGATCATTTACCATGATTTACTTCTGACATATTTTGATAGAAACCTCAAGAAATGAGGATATATAACTTTATCATAGGCATATTCACCTCTTTAGTAATGATATTCACATGCAAGTACCTGAATAACAAGACTAGAGAGGTGAATATGCATATGATAAGATGAATATTTTTGTATCTTGATTCCTATCATAAAATGTAGAAAAGACTCAAAGTAAGGCACTAAGATCAATAACACTTACATCCATCTGAACATATGAGGAAAAGAATGTTGGGCTCTACGCTCATGGGAGCCACATTTTACTCCACATGTTGAAATAAGATGAAACAAAATAGTAACATAATATTCCCGATATCTGCACAAGAAGCAAACATGTTAGAAAAATATATGCATATAATAAATGTGTTTGATAATATTGTTGTTTTATTGAACATCCATACAATACTAACTATTTTAGTGCACATGTGGATCAAATTGTATGTTTATAGATGCATGTTCATGTATGGATTAGTGACCTTTCATTGCTCTAACAACACTTTCTCTCTCAGATGCAGGCAATTAGGAGCAACAAGGAAATAAAAGCTGGATGCAGGAAAAACAAAGGACAAAAGATGACAACAGGCAACTCAACCAGCATCAAGAATCATCATTCAAGAAATGATGGGTCACCCTTCCTTATATGTGCATTTATTTTCTATAAATGTATAATGTTTTCTTTCTTTTACATTAAAGTAGTTAGTCTCACGACTTGTGTGAGATCTTACACATTTATATTGTCAATAAAGATACCTTTTCTAAAAATATTTGTACAATCTTTATTATATTGTATGAATAAGCATAAATACAGTTCAATAATGTAATCTTCTAATTTTTCTTTTTTTTTTTAATACACATGAATGAAATATAGCAGTACTAAAATGAACCCTACTTTTTTTTTTTGTTTGAAAACTTCAAGAGTTCTAACTGATTGAGCTAATAGTGAAATTGGGTAACAATAGGATAGAGGAAAAATCATAGTTTGCAACTCTCTAACAATGATATTCCTTTCAATGATCTCAATCACCTAATTCAATGTGTTATCTTCATTTCTTAATGCTAACAATGCCTACACAGTGTTTTCTGAATCACTATTACAATGCTCCTTCATTTGAAGATATTATGTTTCTTAGACAATAATGTTTCAGTGAGGTCATATTTTGTCTTGCAAACATCTTGTTGCACTTGTAGAGTTTGGTTTTGCATAGTATGTAGTCAAGATTCCTTTAAATGGAGCTCTTTTGTAGAGGTAGTAGGATAACAAAATAATAGTGTTAGTGAGAGGTATGACAATAGATAAACTAAGAATGAAAGGTATAATGTTTTGATAGTAAAATAATCATTTATCTGCTCAAATATTGACACAAGTTTCCTCAGTACATAAGATAGCGTATAATGTACTCTATTATACGATATCCACCTAATTCCATACCACCCAGAGAAGCAATGACTGAGAGTATATCTGCCCTATATTTTGCAGCCCAAATGTGTCTTTCTAATGGTTTTCCACAATTAGGAAGAAGGTATGTCATGAAATGTTTGTGCCCACCCAAAAACTAAGCATTACAAAAAATGTCTGCACCTATGCAAAATACTATAAGCTGCTTGAAAATACACATTGGAATCTTTATGATTATATACACATCTTTTTGCCATAGTTTCAAAATACACATTTATGATAATATTCACATAACAAGAACCTTGAAAGGCCAAAAAACTTGCTCTCATTCTTCCTAGTTCACTCCTCAAGAGCTCGTATCAGTATTTGTGGGCTCTTTACAATAACTTATCCATTGATGAGAAGGATCCCTTGATTTACTGATGGAATAAATTGTCATATGCTTTTCTTGAATGTGTAATGTGATGTAGCATGTTCAATGTCACAAGGCATAATTTGAGAGTAAAATTTTGAGACTTGATATCCATAGAATCCAATTTCTTTCAACACAAAATGTAGAACCAACATTCAAGGAAGGTGCTTTTAATTTTGTTATTACTAATTGAGCACTCATGCTATCTCCTAGTATTCTTCTAACTAACTGGTTATATAAGTGATTATTTATCATTAAGGCATAAGCATATTTGGAAGTGGATTTTTATTAGATATTGTAGTTGCAAGTTCCACTTCGGATCACCAAATCCTTCACAAAACCTTCTGCACAACCATTGCAACACCACACGACTGTTGTTGGGCCTTCACGGTGTTGTGGGGAGATTTCCTTGCAACATTGCACGATTGTTGTTGGGCCTTTGTGGTGATGCAGGGAGCTTTCCCCACATCACCATGAAGGACCAACAACAATTGTGCGGTGTTGCGGTGGTTGTGCAAAAGAATTTGTGAAGGCTTTGGTGTTCTAAAGTGCAACTTGCAACGACAATATCTGATAAAAAACCACTTCCAAATATGCTTTTGATGGATTTTCATATCCTCATCCAAAGCTCCAATTCACACATAGGCAAGGACACTTTCAAAGTTCGAGGAGTTGGGATTTACACCCACTAGTTGCATTTTCTTAAAATTTTCTAAGGGATTTTCAGAAAACCAATTTTGAACATATCCTTCAACTGTGACATCCATGATATCACATTTCTTTGCGGAATTTTTCTAAACAATTCGCTTACCTTGTCTATGCTTCCACATTTTCATGTATGTTTAGCAGGGCACTTGTAACTACAACATATGACAAAAAAATCCCTACTGTTATGCTTTGATGGATGTCCCTTCCTTATTACTAGATATCTGATGTAGTGTACATTATTATAATGCAAGCCTATTTTTTAGATTGTTTCATTTAGCACCACCAATATTCTCCACAAGAACATTGTCCCTGTTTAAAATGATGGAAATGGTTCACATCTCTCAGAATAATTTCTCTTGCAACAATCTTAGAGATGAATTTAGATGCAGTGTGAAAATTAGAACATACTCGAAGGTTCTTAACAACTCTAATAATTGTACCAGGGGCCATGTTTAACAAACCAAATGCAATTGCTAAATTTTCACTATGGTGGTAGCTAAATGATTCTTTTTTCTTCTATTCCACAACATTAAGTAAAAGTCTTGAATTTGGAAATAACCTACTGCCTTCATTTGCCAAGATAATTTCTCCAATTTTGTATAGCTCTCCCATGTTTGTGGATGTGATATGTCTCCTACAATTGTTTAATTGATTTATCTTTCTGCCATGTTTGGACTTACTTTTATAAACTTGCAATATACAATGCACTTTTATTCTTTCTGAATTGTGACTAATAGTAATTTTGTTGGTTGTATTGAGGCACATCTTCATTCATGGTGGAAAAGGCAGACCTTATTTCTCATATCATATGGCACATTGCATATAAAGGAGGAAAGATTCTAGCTAGGTTATTGTTGAGTGCATTGAAGGAGAGAGCTTCATATATGGGACACAATCAACACTCTCCTTCTTGGATTCTATACGTTACAGCTTGCTCCAGGAAGATTGCCCACATTGTAGAAGTTTTAAGAGATGAGAGGGGAATGTGCTCACATTAAAGGGATCTAAGTATGTGTTTCCATCATTGCAAAAGATTTTTGGAGAATTTTCTTTCTTGTAGTCATTTTTGTGCAATATTGTAACTCATATTTTTAGTCTTGCGACTAAAAATAAAAATTGTAATACTCTATTTATAAGCTGTAACTAGAACACCTTTCTTTTATTAATAAAATTCACCGATTTTTCCTTCTCAATGGCTATCTTATTGTGTGCAATCGATGATTGATGTGCATTTTTGTGTTTTATGTTTAAATCCTAAAATATCAGTCAATTAAAATGACTAAATATACTACTAATTGATGTTAATTAATAATTAAATTGACTAAATATACTACCAATTGACAAATTTTAGTGAAAAATAAATAAATATGACTAAATATATGACTTGTGAAATACAAATGACTAAATATACTACCAATTGAAAAAAATTAGTGAACAGTGAATAAATATGACTAAATATATGACCTGTGAAATAAAAATGACTAAATATACTACCAAATTGATCAAAATGATGATTAAAATTAATGACTAAATACAAATTACCAATGGACATAAATAGTGAATAAAAATGACTAAACAAGTGACTAGATTACAACAATTGATAACTAAATCAATGACTAAATATATCAGTGAATAAAAAATGATGAAATAAGTGACCAGATTACAACAATTAATGACTAAATATACTACCGAATTGATCAATCAAAACAACCAATAAATGACTAAAAATGGTTTAATCATCAATCTTGCTACATTATAAATGACTGGAAATAAACTAATAATGGTCACATGACCAAGTTTAGTCATTTATAACCAGTTTTTAGTAGTTTTTTCAGTCATATATTGCTGTTTCTGTACTACTGTGTTGTCGAGGGACACCTTCTTGTTGAGGGGTACCTTGTTGTTGAGGGACTCCTTGTTGTTGGGGGACACCTTGTTGTTGAGGAAAAAAAGGTTTGATATTGAGGAATACCTTATTTTTGAGGAAAAAAAGGTTTGATATAGAGGAATACCTTATTGTTGAGGAACCTTACCATCCCATTTCAAAGTAACTTGTGTTGTGTGATATGTCGAATTGCTTCAACACAAGAGCTTCCATGATAGTTAAAAAATCTTGATGTAAGGTGATGACTTAGATGCTTTGATAAATTCTTAATTGCTCAAGAATCAAAAGAAGATGGCCTTACTATGAAAATTCTAGGTAATGATTATGAAGGATGAAGGGTTATTTTATAGATTTTAGGAAATGAGATCAATTGTTTGAATTAAGAGGTGCTGATTTGAGATCAAAAGCTGAGAATTAATGAGAGGAATTGATTGCCTAGTTAATTGACTGCAACTAGCTACATGGTTCCAGTTAACTGGTTGCATGAGATATTGATTGAAGTGTTGAGAGAAGTGATTGATCAAAAGAGTGGTCAATCAATATCAATTGACTGAAATAGAGTTTCGGTTAAGATTTGAGTGAATAATGCATGATATAATTAATTAATTAATTATTGGAGGAACATGCAAGATAAGATTGAGATATAAGAAAGTCTTTTTTGCATGATAAGATAATTAATTAAAGTAATTAATTAATTGAGGAACATGCAAAATAAGACTAATTAATGAATAAAGTATTTATTTATTAATGGATTGATGACTCAGATAAGTTAAGTCAAAATATTTTGAAAGAAATTAGGATAATTTATTAATGGATTGATGACTCAGATAAGTTAAGTTAAAATATTTTGAAAGAAATTAGGATAATTAAATAATTAAAGATAATTATTTAATTTATCCAAGATGAAAAAGGTCAATTAAATAATTTAAAGATAATTATTTAATATAAGAAGGGGGTTTGATAATTAATTAAATAATTAATTGATAACTATTTAATTAAAATAGAAGAATAAGTTAAGTCAACGACATGATTAAATAATTAATGTTTATTTAATTAATCAGGAGGAATGATATCAAATTAGTGATGAAATAATGATTTAATTAAACAATTCAAGATTATTTAATTAATAGAGGAAAATAAGGTTAAATGATATAAATGATGTTAAAAAGGGATTAATGATGCTAATGATGCCAATAATGGAAAAATATAGTTTTGGGATGTGCGGTATATGTTAGGCATTTTTACATGTCTACATTTATAACAACAATAAATCTATCCTTATCCAATTTTTCTAGTTCTTCTATTCTTTGCACTAAGGATTCATCATCATCCAATCGTAAAGTTAGTGTGGTATGCATATTTGGGATCTATGAAGTTCATAGGGACTACCACATTAGTTTTGTAGACCAGTTGAAATGGTGTAAAATTAGTAGTCCTTTTATATGATGTGTGGTAGGCCCAAAGTACCATAAGTATTTTAATGTCCCAATCCGGTCCATTTTCTTCACACATCTTTGTAAGTGTTGTGCCAATGTTCTTATTTAAAACATCACTTACTCCATTTTCTTGTGGGTGGTATGGTGAGATCCTATTTTGTGTAATCATGAAGTTCTGCAATAGCTCCACAATTACTTTACTTACAAATTCCTTCCCTTGATCACTTACTATTGTTAGTGGGCAACCATATCTACTGATTATATTTTTATAAAGGAATCTTGCAGTAGTCTTTGTGGTACAATCCCTAGTGGGTTATGTCTCTACCCATTTTGTTAAGTATTCAACTTGAGTGATGATAAATCTTTCCTTAGAGTGCTTAACTAGTGGATCAATATAGTCCTATAAAGTTTATAGCCCATTTTTCAAATGGGATTTGTGATAGGACTAGTTTTAATGGCATCTCATCTCTTGTAGTAGGTTTTCCCACCCTTTGACATATGTCACAATTCCTAGTATATTATTTTGCATTTCTACATAGTGTTGGCCACCATAATCTAGCTAATTTAACTCTTTTTGTTATTGCCTCTCCATAATTATGACCTACTATTTATTCACGATATTATTTAAAGATAGTTTATATTTCATGTTCAAATATCATTTATTTTTTCCTTCTCCTCTACTTTACTAAGGTTATTGCCTCATCCGGTTGATTATTATCTTCTTCTGCTTCTTGGTTGGTGTCCTCGAGTGCATTAGATTCCAAAGAACCCTTGTCCTCCAAGAACTTTGTTTCCCCAAGGCTATCAAGAACATATTCCTCCTTGGAGGAGACTTATTTCTCCTCCCTTACCACTTTTTTCCCTTTTTTATTCTCTGACTCAGAAGGGGCTGCACTCCTCTTTTCAACATATTTTTTTCTTTTCTTACTTATCTCTTGTCATTTGGAAGTAGCTAAAGCAAGGTGGGTTGACCTATGACCCCCAGGGGAGTGAGCCCACTTTCAAGGATAATATTTTTATCGTCAGGGATAGTAATGCTAGGGGTTTCAGGGAAATGCTCTTTTATCACCACCTTCCTTTTCTTTATGATACTTGAGGAAAGGGGGGTTGTGCTTCATTTTTTAGGAGTAATTTTTAGGAGCTCCTTCCAAGAGGGGTCCAAATTTTTAGGTGGGGTAGTGTGATAAATTTTTGTAACATTTTCTTTGTCTGGGGAGTGGGGTTGACTTTTGAGAAAATTGATTTTGACAAATCTTTTTGGAGAATGAGGGTTCTTAAGAAAATTATGAGCTAAATTATTTTATGGGGTGGTGGCAAGAACGTATTTGAAACTTTACGTAATCAAAATCTGATGCAAATGTGGGTTTACCCCATTATCTAGACTCTCCTGCAATGACAAAAGGAGAAAGAAGGGCATATTGATTTTCTTAAGGTGGTGAATGTGGTTCAGGATAGGAAAATGACACCCATGAACAGACTGAAACCTACCCTCTAGAGTGAAATATTTTATTACAAAAAACTTACATTATGGTATGGAGGTAGGATCTTCAACCTTGGATAGCCATTCTGAAACCTCCAAGATTTTTTCTTGGTCTCAAAAAACTTATTGATGTAAGTCTGGTAGTTCCCAATGCTTTTTTTGGAAATTTTCTTCCCTTCATATTTAAGACCAATGAATTGAGCTATAAGTTTTGAATCTATAGTGAAATGAAGCTCCCCTAGGTTCACCTCACCATCCCTCCAAGCATTCACAAAATTTTAATTGAGTTCCTCACTATAACCTTGCATAGTTTTGAAATACGGGGTGAAACCCACATATTCAAAGAGGCTCCACAACTCAACATTCTATCTCAGAGAGTCATACTTACTTAGCTATATTCTCTTTCTAGGGCCTATTATTATCTCTTCACTAGTTAGAATATGCTTGTGCAAAATAAAGAAGTATGCCCTTATAACTTTCTCATCTGAAACTGAGATCACCAACAATTTTAAATTTTTAGCGTTGAGGATAACGTTAGGGATTTGCATTTGGAGAGGTAATGGTTCAAACTATCTGGTTACAATTTTAAGTAATTCTAAATTATCACAAGGGGACAACTCGTGCCTTATTTTCCATCCTTTATTAGGAGTGATAACACCCTCTCCATTATAAGGCATAATTAAGCCTTCTTGATTATACCCAATGCTATTAGCCTGTCTCCAATATGTCAAAATATTTTTAATGGGTTGGGTGGGTGAAATCATGATTTGAAAATTTTAAATTGCTTTCCCTTATTATCTAAGCATGAGCCTTTTGTAAGATTTTTTATTTTTGTCTTGTTAGGTTTGTACTTCTAAATATTTTTCATACTAGGATAGTCATTAAGGGTCTGTGTTCCCTATCCTCCAAATTTCCCACCACCATCATGAGAAAAATAACAATTAAGAAAATAATTTTAACATAATAAATCATAGAACCCTCCATCAAAGCTAATTGCTATCAATCCTATTAGGATTATTTAAAGAACCAAGCTTTTATTTAAATAAGTTTTTTTGATAGGACTTGGAAATTGATGAAAATCCTAATACATCCATTCTAATTGTCTTAGGCTTGCATTTTCCATGGCGTCATCAGCCATATTACCTTCCCTATACACATGGTCAATTTTATACTATTAGAAGGTTTTAAAAATTCTCTTACAATCATATAGAATGTCTTTCAAGTCCCAAGGCACACTAGTAATATTATTTAAATAATTAGTAATCAGTTTAGAGTATCCTTCAAAAAACACTTTTGTGTAACCTTTATCCTTTATACAATTTATTCCTACCCACATAGCATATGCCTTGTCCATGTTGTTTGTTGCAACTCCCAAACCTCTAACATATCCTTCAACAAAATTAACTTGGCAATTTCTGATTATTCCTCCTACACATGCTAGTCCTGGGTTGCCCTTTAACCATTGAAATTGCATTTCATCCAATCCAAGTATAGAGGTGTTCAACCAATACTCCTCCTTTTTAGCTATTTTGACTAGTTGATATTCATTAGTTCATGTGAAATTCCCCACAATTTCTTAATTCACAGTTCTCTATAAGAAGATATTTTCTTAGAAGTGTAAGGAAAGAAAAGGTGCATAAACGCCTTCCTAATGCTAATTCTAAGAGGAATAGTGCAAACTACAGGCTCAAAAAATAATTACAGTTCATTAAAATTGCACATTATTGGAAACAAAATAAACAATTAGAGCATACACTGAATTGGACACCAATATTTAACGAGGGAAAACCCTTACTGGAGAAAAACCCACCACACCAAGAAAAACACTTTGTATTACAGTAAATGACAATTACATAAAAATTTGTAGTTCTCCTTTGCAGATATCAATTTCATAGCAACAACATTTCCCTAATCAACCTTGTACAAATCAAATACTAATTATAATTCTATGACTCACTGTTACAATGCTTATACAACATACAATGAAGAACAAAAATTGTCAAATGTTCAGAACCTGATCTCTATTACAACACATTGCAATATATATCCAACAACCATGGTCAATTCGATCTCTATACAAATGGTTTGGTTCAGTTTCCTCTATAGAGAAATTGTCGATCTTACCAATTAGGGAACGGTCACCATCAGCTCAACACATTCCTCCAATGATCATCGTACAACTCAGCAAGTCAACGTTTATTCAACCATGATCCACCTTTGAGTCCATCGGCATGACCAACACTATCGATGAGAGGCTGGAAAGTCACATCGCTATCCCATGTCTCCCCGACATCCAAAAAGAACCATCATGACCACACACATCGCCAAGAGTCTCCTCGATGTCAACCAATCATCCTTATCGGTAAGACAACAAGCATCAGAGCTAGTATGAAATGTTTCACCAAGGTCTCAAGTCACCTCGATGACCTTTAATTCAAATTCAGTTCAAAACATCTCATTAGAAGGAGTCACACCGATGTTCAACTAGAACAAACTCATAAAAAAAACAACGTGCTTCAGAAGAATTTTAAAATGTCTCATCAAAGTTCCATGTCTCCCCGATGACCCAAGCTGGATGACCTTTCCTCGGATTGGAAAGAGTCACACCGATGTTCAATAGCCATCGACAAGACCACTGAAGTCGATATAACATTCTCAGGTCCAACCGAAGGCCAATGTTACCCCAATGCCACTGAGATTGGTAAGACTCTCCTCGATGAAACTTCTCGGTCAGAATTCTAACATCGTTTTGAGCCAGGAAACTCACACCGAAAGTTAAAGTCATACCGACGGCTGCCGTCGGCAAGGCTGACCACATGTCTCACTGATCTGACCACTTCAAGCCTTTAGAGATAAGTTACCTGTCAAAAAGAAATCCCAGGTATCTTACCGATTTTTCTCTTTCAGGAGGTTCAGGTCAGAATATTGAGGCACATGTTTCCAACAAACTCCCACTTGATGAAGATCTTCTAACATCTCTAGAGCATTCAAGAACTACTGAGATTCATGGGCTCTAAGGCCCACCAAACTAGCACACCACCTATACTTATCTGTGCTCACTGGTTTCGTTAATGCATTTTCAACATTTTCCAAAGTATCCACTTTTTCTAAATAGACCTTTCCATCCTCTACGATATCTTCTACAAAGTGATACTGCACATCAATATGTTTTGTCCTAGCATGGAAATTTGGATTTTTTGCCAAACAAATAACACTTTGAATGTCACAAAAATTGTAATTTTCCTTGCACTAAATCCAATATCAGAACACAAACGTCTAAAACAAACAAATTATTTGTAGCTGTGAGTTGCTACCATGCTTCAGTAGTGGATAAAATGACTAGAACCTGTCGCTTGCTCATCCAACTAAATGCACCACCATTTAACATGAAAATATATCCACTTGTGGACCTTCTATTGTTAATGTCCCTTACCCAATTAGAATCCACATAACCACGAATGTTGAGTGATCTCTATGAACTAACTGAGTTTCCATGATAGCACAAAGCGTACTATGATGTACCTTTTAAATATCTAAATACTCTTTTCACAACATCCCAATGTGGCCTTCCTGGATTTTCCATAAATCGGCTAAGTACTCCCACTGCTTGGGTAATGTATGGACTTGTACAAACCATTGCATACATTAAACTACCAACTGCACTTGCATAAGGCACTCTAGTCATGTCCTCCATCTTAGTAGGAGATTTTGGACAATATTCAACAGATAGCTTCGTTCCCTGCAAAATTGGAACAACTAGCTACTTGCAATCATTCATACCAAATATCTCCAGAATAGTGTTAATATACTCACTCTAGTTGAGCCAAAGCTTTTTTCTTTTTCTATCCCTAGCTATTTCCATCTCCAAAATATACCTTGTTGCATCAAGAACTTCATTTCAAACTTTGCAAACAACTAAGATTTTAGATCAGAAATCATAAACTTACTATTCCCTATGAACAACATATCATCAACATGGAGGGAAATAATAAGAATACGATCATTTTTAGTTTTGAAGTACACACAATGATTTTATTTCAATCTTACAAATCCCAATTATAAAACAAATGTGTCAAATTTATGGTACCAAATTCTAGGTGACTATTTCAAACCATACAGAGATTTCTTTAACTTGCAAACCATATTTTCTTTACCTTTTTCCAAAAAATGATTAGGCTGGGACATATAGATGTTCTTCAAGATTACCATGAAGAAAACCTGTCTTTACATCCATCTGCCCAATCTCCATGTCATATACTGCTGCAAGTGACAAAAGAAATCTAATAGATGTCAGCTTGGCTACAGGAGAAAATATTTCTCCATAATCAATTCCCTCTACCTAGGAATATCCCTTCATAACCAACCTCACTTTATATTTTTCAACACTACCATCCAGACCGATTTTCTTTTTAAATACCCATTTACAACCAACAAATTTCCTGCCTCCAGGAAAGGGCACCAAACTCCAAGTAGATTCCATTCCTATTAGGCTGCTTATTCTCACATGTAGACTTCCTCATAGGCTAAGTTTGAGGTTGTGGTTCTTCTTCAGAACTCTTAGAGCTGCTTGAACTCTCCTCAGATTCAAGTATATTGTCAATTTGTTGTTCCTCTTTTTTTGGTGTTAGAGGAATTTCAACAACATCATTTTGCTCCTTGAATTCTTTCATCCCTGACTCTAGACCCACTGAAGAAGGTTTTAGCTCACGAAAAATAACACTTATGTTCAACACAACATTTTCAATCACAGGATTCCAAAGCTTGTATCCTTTCACACCAATGCTGTAGCCAATGAAGATATGGTTAATAATTTTTTTCTCCAATTTAGATCTCTTCTCATTCGACACATAAACATATGCTTCACAACCAAAGACACAAACATGTCTCAGAGAGGGTTTATGACCATACCACGCTTCCGAAGAAATTTTATCAACAAGTGCTGATGAAGGAGACCGATTCAATAAGTAACATGTTGTAGCCACAACCTTAGCCTAGGACTTCTACTCTAGACCAACATTGCTCAACATACTTCTTTCCTTCTCCATCAACGTCCTGTTCAACCTTTCAACAACTCCATTTTGCTATGGAGTGTATAGTATTATTTTATGCCTTTTAATTCCATGGTATTTACAATACCTTTCAAAATATATAGAACATAATTCATCACCGTTATATCTACTCAAGCATTTAATTTTCCTTCCAGTCTGGTTTTCAATCAAGTTCTTAAACTCTTTAAACCGACTGAACACTTCTGATTTACTTTTCAAAAAATATACAAATGCCCTTCTTGAATAATCATCAATGAAAGATACATAGTATTTTGACTTCGACAACAAAGGAACATTTATTGGACCAAAAATATTAGAGTGAATATAATCTAGAACACCAAAATATTTATGAGGGCTAGAGTAAAAATAAACACGATGATGTTTTCCATATATACAATATTCACATAATTCAAATTCCAAGTTACAATCATCAAGCCCCTCAACCAGGTTTTTATTTTTCAAGGCTTTTAAACCTTTCTCACCAATGTGACCAAGCCTTTGATGCCAAAGCATAGCCTTCTCTGCTGGAAGTTTAACTTGCAAAAGGTTTTCACTTCACGAACAAATTTTTGTGACTTTGCAGAGACACTGCTACAGTGAACAACAAGTGCTTCCAACTTGTATAGAGTACCGATTCAAGCACCACTTGTGAGAACTATGGAGCCTCTAGTCATTTTGCATCCATTTCTTGAGAAAGAGACTTGCACTCCAACATCATTCAACTTGCTTATAGAAAGTAAATTTTGAGCCAAACCTAGTATATGCATTACGCCATCAATTCCTTTGATTATTCCACCAGGGAATTGAATTCTGACTCTTCCATGACCAAATATTTCCAGAGATGAATCGATTTCCAAATAAACCTTTCCACCATAGTATTTTTCCTACTTTGTGAACCAGTCTCTATGAGATGTCATGTGGAAAGATGCTCCAGAATTAATTAGCCAAACATCATCTGATGCCTGAGTTGCCAAGGCTACAATGAAGGAATCTGCATCGCTCTAAGAAGAACCATTGTCTGAAGAATTTTTCTTCTTCTTTTTCTCATCTTTATATTCCTTTTAGACATGACCAGGCTTCCCATAGTTCCAAAAATTCACCTTATAATTCTTTCCAGGAGACTTTGATCTCCCTTCTGATTTCGATTTGGACTTCTTATCCTTCTTCTTCTTGCCTTTTTATTTTGATCTACCATGAAAAACAAGAGCCTCTTTTGCCATCTCAGAATACTTCCTTCTCATCTCTTCTGATAACAAATAATCAACCACATATTCCATCTTGAAAGTGGTTGTCATACTCCCTATAGTTATTACTAAATGGTCCCAAGAGTCAAGAAAAGAACATAATAGAAGCATAGAACAATCTTCGTCATCAATTTTCACACTCATAGATGTTAACTAAGTAATCAACATGTTAAATGTGTTCAAGTGATCATAAAAAAATACTCCTTCCTCCATCTTCAAGGAATAAAACTTCTTCCTTAGAAATAAATTATTCACCAAGGACTTGCCCTGATAAATATCTCCTAGTTTCTTCCATAAAGAAGATGCGGTCTTCTCTTCATGAACATTTAGAAGGACAAAGTCTACCAAACAAAGCCTTATTAGCCCCTTTGTTTTTCGATTTTCCAAATCCCATTCTTCTTGCTTCATGCTAGAAGGTTTCATTCCAGACATAGCAACCCAAAGATCATGATCCACTAACAGATCTTCCATTTTAAGTTTCCATAACTCAAAATTGCTGCCATTGAACTTTTCGTTTTCTAATCTTCCAGATGTGCTTGCCATTTTAATTTGCAATTCCAAATTACCAGACTTCTACAAGACTCCCACTTTAGAATTGAAATAAAAAAAACCCTACCCACAAGGATAACACAACTGGCCAGGCTCTGATACCACTTGTAAGGAAAGAAAAGGTGCAAAAACACCTTCCTAATGCTAATTCTAAGAGGAATAGTGTAGACTATAGGTTCAAAAAGGAATTACAGTTCACTAAAATTGCACATTACTGGAAACAAAATAGATAATTAGAGCATACACAAAATTGGACACCAGTATTTAACATGGGAAAACCCCTATGGGAGAAAAACCCACCACACCAAGAAAAACACTTTGTATTACAGTAAATGACAATTACTTACAAAGTTATAGTTCTCCTTTGCAGATATCAATTTCACAACAACAAAATTTACCTGATCAACCTTGTACAAATCAAATCCTAATTACAGTTTTATGACTCACTATTATAGTGCTTATACAACATACAATGAAGAACATAGACTATCAGATGTTTAGAACCTCATCACTATTACAACACATTGCAATATATATCCAACAACCATGGTTGATTCGATCTCTGTACAAATGGTTCGGTTCAATTTCCTCTGCAGAGCAACTGTTGATCTTACCAGTCAAGGAATGGTCACCACCAACTCAACACAGTCCTCCAATGACCATCGTACAACTCAGCAGGTCAACTAAGTGAACGCTCGTTCAACTATGATCCACCTTCGAGTACATTGACATGACGAACACTATCGATGAGAGACTAGAAAGTCACATCGATATCCCATGTGTCCCCGATGTACCAAAAGAACCATCATGACCAGGAGCATCACCAAGACTCTCCCCGATGTCAACCAAACAACCTTATTGACAATAAAACAAGCATCAAAGCTAGTCCGAAATGTTTCACCAAGGTCCCAAGTCACTCGAATGACCTTTAGTTCAAATGCAGTTCAAAACACCTCATCGACAAGAGTCACACTGATGTTCAACTAGAATAGACTCATCAAAAAAACAACGAGGTTCATAAGAATTTCAAAATGTCTCATCGAAGTTCCATGTCTCCCTGATGACCCAAGCTGGATGACCTTTCCTCGGATCGTAAAGAGTCACATCGACATTCAATAGCCATCAATAGGACCACTGAAGTTGGTATAAAATTCTTAGGTCCAACTAAAGGCCAATGTTACCCCGATGCCACTGAGATCGGTAAGGCTCTCCCCGATGGAACTTCTCGGCCAGACTTCTAACATCGTTGTGAGTCAAGAAACTCACACCGATAGTTCAGGTCATACTGACGGATATCGTCGACAAGACCAACCACATCTCTCACCGATCTGACCACTTCGAGCCTTTAGAGATAAACTTCCTATCAATTTTTCTCTATCAGGAGTTTCAGGTCAAAATATCGAGGCACATGTTTCCAACAAGAAGGAGCATGTTTGTTGTTGTTAATATTTTCTTGTATTTGTTGTCTTATGGACATGCATAGCTCTTTACTGTTCTTTGCTATATCCTTGAAGACTCTTTTGTTTCATTCTTTTCATAGTCCCTAGGTGAGAAACATGGGAACTTGCTTCCAAAGATCAATAATGATGTTATGAGAGTAGGGAGAAAAATTACAACATTCTATATATATCTTTACTAAGGGGGGAAAGACCCAATCTATTAACCAAGTGCATGATTGTTTCTTCAAATTCATTGTATAGGTAACACTTATTAACCAAGTGGAAACCTTCTTTCTTAAGAATATCTAGAGTAAGAATCTTACCATGCACCACTATCCACCAAAAGATATTAACTTTAGGTATTAAGTTCTTATTCCAGACCATTTTCCAATAAAAGTCCCCCTTAGGAATAAATGGGTTTTCTAAAAATTCATAAATAGATTTGACTGATATGGAATTTCGGTCCATATCCATTCATTTTCCCTATATTTCAAAAAAATAAGCTCTTCACCAACCTGTTGAAGCAGAAGACATAAGCCAACCTCCCAATTATGCTGTCTACCCCCTCTAATAGCATCATCATTAAAATTATTGTTGAAATTTATCCATCAGGGCCTCAAGCCATTTCATTTGATATAACTTGTGAAATTTGTTTCCTAGAGCTCTTATCATCCTGAATTTAATATGTTGAAGATTATTATTTGATGAAAATGGAGCGTAACTTGTCTAAGTGCCTTCCCAAAAATTAGTTCTTTGACCATTCCCTATTCTCTTTTTCAACTTCCCCATTTTAGGGTCCCTCTAATCTTGATCAAGTTATTCTATAAGATAGAGCCATAGGGGAGATATTCTTCCCACAAGAAGCAACCTTGATCCTTATTACACAAGTATTTTTCTCTAAGAATTAGGACCTAGTATTTGACTCCTTCTAAAAGGAACCAACCCATTTTTAAAACTAAGGATTTATTGAAATTTTTATCCTTTTAATTCTGAAACCACCATCCCTCTTTGGAGCATGGACTTTATCCCATCCAACAAGATCCAACCTTTTTTTCTCCTTCAATCCAGACCATAGAAATCTTCTTTGTATCATTTCTATCTTTTCAGCTATAAAAGCTGTGATGTTAAAGAGAGAGAGAGGTAATAGCCATGGATATTTGGTAAAGATTCTTTCAATAGTTGTAGTTTTCTTGCATTGCTTAACAACCTTCCTTTCTAGTCTACTGATTCCTTTTGAATATTCTCAAGAATGTAATTCCAATAATTACTATAAGGTTTTTTGGATATGAGTGGAAGGCCAAGGTAAGTAACTGGGAGATCAGATTCCTAGCATCTAATATTGTTATGAAATCTCTCTTTTATTATCTGGTAGTGTTGAAGAAATAAATCTTGCTTTTTTGTTTATTAATGTACTATCCCAAGAATTTTGCATATTTATCCAATATGTCTATCCACTGTCTAGCTTCTGCCACCGAAACTTCCCCCAAAAGAATAGTGTCATCTACAAATTGCTGATGGGAGGCCGAGGGTAATGAGGAAGCAATTTTAAACCCCTTCAACTACTTTGTATCAAGCTATTTTG
This sequence comes from Sequoiadendron giganteum, assembly GCA_007115665.2. NCBI lineage: Eukaryota > Viridiplantae > Streptophyta > Pinopsida > Cupressales > Cupressaceae > Sequoiadendron > Sequoiadendron giganteum. The sequence continues at coordinate 395,566,507 of CM021106.1, forward strand.
AATATTTCTTCCTAGAGCTTCAACCACTATAACAAAAAGATATGGTGAAAAGGGATCACTTTGTCTTAATCCTCTTCCATAGGAGAAGAAACCTTTTGGAACACCATTAACTAGAACCAAACATTTTGGAGTTGTCACACATGAGATAATTAAGTTAAGAAATTTTCCCTTAAATCCAAAATTTTTAAGCACAACAATGAGAAATGGCTATGAGACTCTATCGTAAGCTTTTGAGATGTCAATTTTTAGAGCCATGCCTTGTTTCTTACTTAAATCCATAGTGTAACACCTCAAGAGTGTAAATTACCACATCCAATATGTGTCTTCCTTGAACAAATCCTTTCTAGTTAATAACTATCATCTTTTTCAAGACCAACTTTAATCTATTGACCATTATCTTTGAGAATATATTATAACTAGTATTACATAAGCTGATTGGTCTAAAATAATTCATTGATGAAGTTTCTTTAGATTTAGGGATGAGTGCAATACATTTGGAATTAAGCTAGTTTAGTAATCTACCTGATTTACATAAATCCTAGGCAACATTGAAGAGATCAGATTATATGATATCAAAAAATTCCTAGAAAAAAGTTGGGGGGAAGCCATCAGAGCCTGAAGCCTTATAGGCGCCAAAGGAGAAGATTGCATTCTTAACTTCTTGGAGAGAAAAAAACTTTAGATAAGTCTTTTAAATCCTGCTTAGTGATAACTCAAGGAATAACCTTTAGAATATTATCTAGATCCACTGGGTTGACCTTAGGCATATTCTAAAAATTTGAAAAGAATGAGACCACTTCATTTGTAATTTTATCTTCCCTTTGCAAAATTAACCCATTATCAAGTTTTAGAGATTTGATCCTATTTTTGCATCTATGCTTTAGGGTTGATAATTTTTTTTATATTTCTATAGCCTTCCATTAACCATTGTATCCTTGATTTCTATTTCCAAAAAAAATATTATTTTTTGTTTATTTGAAACCATTGGGTTCTTAGATCTCGTTTTCATTGCAAATAGTTTCATCAACTACGCCCTGCTCCATCAAGTCTTGAATTTATTTGATCTTTAATCCTAATGATTTCTTGGTATTGAAGATATTCCCAAAAGAGTATTTATTCCATCCTTTGATTTGTTCTTTAACTTTTTTTAGCTTCTAAACCAGGCAAAACATAGGAGTACTAGTACATGGTTCATTCCACCAACAATCTACAAGGGCTCTGAAATCAGGGTGATGAGTCCACATTATATCGTATCTGAAGGGAAAAGGTCCTTTAACAAAATATTCATCCCAATTAAGGAGGAGGGTGCTATGATCTGAACCTGTTCTCGAAAGAGCAGTATGGGTGAGATCTTATAGAATGCTCTAGTTTGAAGCAATAACGAAGCGGTCTAGTTTTACTTGAATAAGGTGGTTACCCTATCGCCTATTTGACTAGATAAAGAGTGACCCAGTCAAAGGAATATCTATTAGGCCCACAAAATTAATGAACCCTGCAAGATCCATCCTACTATTAGAGAAGTCATCAAGACCTCATTTCTTTTCTGAAGGATACACCGAAGAATTGAAGTCCCCTCCCAACATCCATAACTCGTCCTTCCTATTTCTTATATTACTCTCCAAAAAATTCCATAGATTAAGTTTGTCTAGATGTGAATTGGGACCATAAATTTTTATTAGTTTCCATTTAACAGAGGTAGCAGTGTCTTCCAGAGAGACCATCAGATAATTTTACGACTGAATCCCATGAAGCCAGACAATCTAGTAGGATTCCAACAAGTAGCAATTCCACCCGAAGCACCTTCAACATCACTAACCGAAAAATTAGCATTAGGCCAAAAAATTTTAACCACTTTTTCAAAGGTTTACCTTTTCATTTTAGTTTCCTGAATTAAAAGGATTATCCAGTTTCAAATCTACCACACAAGTTTTAATCAAATGTGGTTTGAAGGGGCTATTTAAACCCTTAATGTTCTAGGAGATCAATCTAATTGTGAACAAAGGAAAATAAATATCACCTTGATACTACAATAATAGGGGGGAGGACCCCCACTTCTTTCTTGACTTATTTGTTGAAAGAGAGTCAAGGGTTTTCTGTTTTCTTGAAGCAACACCCCGAGCTGTATCTGTATTCCTCAACTCCTTCAGAGGTGGCCTTCGAAATTTATCACTTCGTCCAACATTTGGATTCTTCTTCTTTCTTGATTTAGTATTGACTTGGTTTACATCTTCATCCCCTAAATTTTTTGAGTGGGGAGGAGAAAGATTCTATCGACCCTTACCATTTTTGAGACTTTTTATGTTTCTAGGTTAATAGTTGAACTTTAGACCACTTCTTGTTGTTGTTCCTCCAAAGGGGACTCAAGGAAAGAGGTCAAATTCCATTCCTCCTAATTGTTTATCTCTCCTTTCTCAGGGGCTTCTATATTTTCTTTCTAGGATATTGGCTCTTCTCCTTCCTCCTCTTGTGATAGGTTTTTATTATTGCTCTAAATTTGTTTGTAACCACTCATGTCAAGATTAGGTTGGGGAAAATTCTCATGGAAAAAATCTAAATTGGGGAACAAAGGTCCCTCTTCTACTTCTAGATGCGATTCAATAGCTTCAAGCCTTATGGATGAAGCATTCAACATTGCCGACTTCACCAATGCCTTAGTAATTATTTCAACCAAGAGGCCTCGAGGAGGCTCCAACACCTTACATGGAATAGGTGAATCCAAGGAGGGGAATGAAGGAGTAATTAGGTCCTTCATCAAATCCTTGGGTTTAGTATTTTTAGGAGGGGAATATGGAAGTGGTTTTTAAATAAATGGATTTTTAAGTTGTGACTCTTGGTCTTCGATATGTGTTTTTTAGTGTGGTGTCTTGAAAGGATCTAATATTGGTCTCATGGTTGTGCTCACAAGAGCTTGTATTGACTCATGATTTTGTTAATATAAGTTGCATTTACAGGGTGTAGTACCCTTAACACGAAGAGCCTAAAGGGACAGAGTCCATAAAATTAAAATAACAAAAATTATCTAATTACAACATTTAGACAAGACACAAAGACAACAAAATGAAAAACCACCAAAAAACAAATAGAAACCCCCCATCACCTAGAAATACCCTCCCATTCCTCCATTAGGAATTTCAACACATCTTCACCATCCAAACTATTGTTGGGGTTAGAATCGACAACCTTCTTTTTAATCTCATCCTTCAACATTGCTGACCGAGTCATGCATGAACTTGATGGTGAACTAGGTTAGTTTGTTAATCTTTCTTTCTAATGTGTACACATGAGCAAGAAAACCACCAAAATCCTTGTCCTTTGCAACATCTGCCCTGTAAGTGTCTTTCGCTTGAGCATGATGATTTGAGGAGTTTGGAGTGGAATCCTATAGAATCATCCGGTTCAACTCCAAGAAGTGATGAGGTCCTTTCATGTAATCCATATCCTCAAGCATGTCATGCTTATTTTCCTCTCGACCTTTCCCCTGCTCTGAGTTGCTAGAGATGTCATCCACTAGGACCTTCGGTTTATATTTTTCTAGCATATTGGACCTTTGAACACTAGCCTTTTCCACCCCTATGTCAATGCTCATGGCCCCCATAATTTCCTCAAATTATTTGGACTCAGTGTCATCCTCATCATTGTCCGTGGGAGGTTCCTTTATATTGTTGGGTGAAAATTATGTAATCCCTTTTAACATATTACAAAACTTGATTTCAGCCACAACTGTGTGAGATACAATCTCTCCTCTTAGAAAGGGAAGGATCCCTTCTTACTACTTATTGAAGCTAAGTAAAACTAATTAAGCATTCACAATAATATACACTATGATTAAGAGATGGGGGTGTGTCACATTCATAATTCTCTTTTTTTCCAGAGAATATGTTTTATAATGCTTCACAGTTTTAAGTTCCCGATTCAATACAACTTCAAACTAAAAATAAAAGTAGTAATTCCAATATTACTATCTTGTCAAAGCAAAGCCTAGGAATACCAACATGATAACGATAAATGATAAAATAAGAAAAATCACGAATGCACAAAGTCATTTCGTAGCTTTCACCAATGAATCCTTGAGATATGCAACCAACGTTGTATTAGAAACACAAAGTCTTCTATATAACCCATGATAGACCCATAAACAACATGAATAAATACGAGCACAATGTCTTGTAGAGAATTCACCAACAATATTCAATCAATATCATAAATTTGAATAAAAGAGTGTAACTAAAATTTTACACGGATTTACTCAAAGCCCTTTAGATCTCAATCACTAATCATTGCCAATTAAATTAAATCCAAAAGATAATCGATTCCAACACAAAGTTTGGTATGCAACTCACTTCTTTATTGATCTAAATAGATTCACAAAGATGAACATAAAGTTTCATGTATTTTCTTCTCAAATGGGCAACACTTCGTTGCAAAAGATAAAAGATAACCATTATAATAGAATCCTCTCTTATTTATAGATGGGAGAGGAGAGAAAATTTAGGAAAATTAGAAGAGTGAATCTAGGAATATCCTACCTACCTAGTTGAATTATTCAAGAATGTTTTCCACAATTATAGGGGAACATATTTTTTTACATTTGATTACATTTGTCGAAATGACATGTAAAATTTCAAGACTTATTTACATAAAGCATGAAAATGCTAAAACTAAGAAATATAATCTAAGAAAAAATTCAACCTTCTTCAACATCTTCCTCCATGAAAACTTCAGGATGACGTGCACTTCATCATTGTCTAGCATTGGAGTGTACTTTGGAGATGACAAGGAATCTTGAGATTAACTTCTTCGATGAGATTGAAGGCTTTCCAGTGCCTTTCAAATCTAGAATAAGCTAGAAATCCATCATTTTGTTCATTGAAGCTATTGAGAAAGCTTCATATTAAAATTCTTCTTGAACCATTGATGAACACTTCTTTAAAAAAATGAAACATGGGAAGAACTTTCTGGTTACACTCCAAAGCCTTCTTTCTTACTGATAGGCAAGAACTTGATCAAAACTACTCTGAAATATGAGCACAAGAGATCATAATGTATGCAAGAGTAGTCTTTAATAATTTTAATGAAAAGGTAGGAAAAATTGAGGTTTTAGCATGGGGTATTGCTCTTTAGATGTAATTACTCAAATTTTCAAGACAATACATAAAGGATGTAAATCTGAGCAATTTCATGGGTTTTGTCAAAATGACATGTAAAATGTTGAAACTTATTTACATAAAGCATGAAAAATGATAAAACTAGGAAATCTAATTTAAGGAAAAATTTAGCCTTCTTCAACATCTTCCTCCATGAAAAATTTAGGATGATGTGCACTTCATCATTGTCTAGCATTGGAGTGTACTTTGGAGATGACAAGGATTCTTGAGAATAACTCCTCCAATGAGATTGAAGGCTTTCCAATGCCTTTCAAATCTAGAATAAGCTATAAATCCATCATTTTGTTCATTGAAGCTATTGACAAAGCTTCATCTTCAAATTATTCTTGAACCATTGATGAACACTTCTTTGAAAAACTAAAACATGGGAAGAAATTTTTGGTTATACTTCAAAGCCTTCTTTCTTGGTGATAGGAAATAACTTGATCAAAACTACTCCAAAATATGGGCACAAGAGGTCAAAATGTATGCAAAAGTAGGCTTTAACAATTCTGGTGCAAAGGTAGGAAAAACTGAGGTTTTAGCATGGGGTATTGCACTTTAGATGTAATTACTTAAATTTTGAAGATATTGCACAAAGGATATAAATCTGAGAAATGTCATAGGTTTAAGAAGCTTAAATGCGATGATGGTGGAGAATGGAGTGGAAGCGAGTAAACTAGCAAATGGATGTGAGCAATGGAGCAAGAAAATTTGAGCGAAGCAGGCGAAATGCATTTTTGTATCATTTTTGATTGTTTAGTGAAAAACTATTTTTTGTGCAAAGGCGCTGAAATTTAGTGCCCTTACATCTTGGAGGATCTGCATTTTATGTAGAAGCGCTAAAAAATGAATGCTTTTACATTTTGGAAGTTCTTCTTTTGATGTAAAATCACTAAAAACAACGCTTCAACATGTCATATGTCAAAGCGGTGAAAAATAGAGCTTTTACATCTCATATGTAAGAGTGGTAAAAAATAGAGCTTCTACATTTTGAAGGACTTTGGTAGTTTCATGTCAAAGCGATAAAAAATAGAGATTTTAAATATCATATTTAAAAGTGATAAAAAACAACACTTTGAAATCTTGGGAAAGACTTGGTAATTTCATGCAAAGGTGGTGAACAATAGCGCTTTTACATGCCATATGTAAAAGCGGTGAAAACAACTGTTTCTACATGAAATATGTAAGTTTTGAGATGTAGAAGCGCTAAAAATGCCCGCTCCTACATGTTCCAGAAAATGACTAAGGGATGAAATATGCAAGAGTGCTAAAAATCAACTCTCCTACATATAATATGTAAGAATTCTAAAAAACCCCGCTCCTACAAGTGCCAAAAAATGACTAAGGCATGAAATATGAAAGAGTGTTAAAAATCAGCACTCCTTGTAATATGTAAGAGCGGTGAAAATAGAGCTTCTACATGAAATATGTAAGAGCGGTGAAAAATAGACCTTTTTCATGAAATATGCAAGAGCAGTGAAAAATAGAGCTTATGCATGAAATATGTAAGAGAGGTGAAAAACATAGCTCCTACATGAAATATGTAAAAGTGCTAAAAATCAATGCTCCTACATGTACAAAAAATTTTCTAACTCCCAAAATTGAATTTTCACAACTTGGTTTAAAATGCAAATTTTGACGAACTAACAAAGGTTAATGCTTAGAATGAATTTTTGAGGATGGGTGACCAAGCACGAGGAACAATGCAATTTGCCTCATTTTATGTGCTTAGAGTATGTGGGCTACAAAACAGACAAGTTTCATAGGGGTTATCCCTTGAATTGAGCGAGCTGAATTTGAGGATAACAACTGGCTCCACCTGGGGAGATTCCTTCAGTCATTATTAGAAATTGTTGAAGGGAGAAGAAATCCAAACTTCAAGTGCCTTTATCCATGCATTGGGAAACAAAGTCGAGCACGACTGACACAAAGAAAATCTATGAAAACATGATGCAAACTTATTCAAATGGTAAAAGCCTACCTAATTAAAACTAGCCATCAATGAAACCTTTTCAAATGAAACAGTTTAGAGGTTCAACAAAATAGCTTCCTTTCTTAAATAACTTTCAATTCCTTCCATGATCATTAGCAACTACATATAAATGAAGTTGAGGCACTGCATCTTGAAAGAGATAAACAGGTTCAACTACCTATGAAAATATATCAGATATATTATTGCTCCAAAATGAATCATTGAATTCAAACTACTCCTGTGCATCCACAAATTCATCTTTAGCTATATCCTCAATTTTATCTTCATGCTTAGGTACAAGTGGAAACTCTGTCTTCCCATTGGCCTCTAACCAAGAAAGATGTCTTATGGGACATCCCCTCGATTGGTCAAATATTGAATGCTTCTTATCGGTTGCTACTTGAAAAATTGATTCATCAACCATGGAAACCTCATGCTGATCAAAATGATCTCCTTCCTGTGATTCAGATGAAGATATGACTACACTGCATATCTCAATATGTTTTTCACCATCTTCAGACTTGGGAAAATCTGAATTATTTATAAGAATGTCCTCATCATGCCTTTGGTAAGTTATTTTATGGAACACATGTTCAAGTTCATGACCTCAAAACATAGATGCATTCTTTTCAACTTGATTGAGACTTTCGTGCATGTCCATATTTTTATATCTCAAGACAAGATTGTCTTTATTCACTTGAACTTCAAAAAAATGACTTTCATCCTTTTTCTTTTCATCAATGACTTTGTAAGACTGCATAAACCTGAATTGGGAGTCACCAACTATGTCTGCTTCATTTTCCTAGAAGAGAAAAGTGAGATCACTTGAATTGAATTTAGGATGCTTCACTACTACTTTTACTGATGGTTCCTTAGGATAAATCCTCTTTAGAGGTGAAGATAACTTGTGTTGATTCCCAACAACAAAATTATGAGTAGCATTTGAAAGTGAACTCCCTGGTACATTTTTGCAACGCACATTAAACACACCTTGAGCTAGTTGCTTTTTGAGGACAAGTAGCTCATTTGCCAACCTTTTCACCACAGGATCCATCCTTGTGATGGAAGAAAATAACTCCAAAGAAGGGATTTCTTTGGATTCATTTGATTCAATTCTTATTTTCCCAACAAGAATGAGATAATCTTCAATTTTTGTTGCCAAGGTTTGCACAATTGCAAGAGTAGCTGGGGCTGTTCTTCTCAATAGGAAACCAACCTTGGGAACTTGAGTATTTACAAAGAAAAATTTCAAATTCTTAGCTGTAGGTTGAGCAGTAGTTGGAATTCTTCATGTCAACTTGTTGAAGTGAGAAATGAACTCACACATAGGCATGTGAGGTTTCTTCTTCAACTAGGTGAGCTGAGCCTACAAAGCATGAGCATCTTTAGGAGGTTTGAACCTTTCTTCAAACTTGGATATGAGAGTTACCTAGTTTGTGATGGTACAAGGTGCTAGATGATAAAACCAATATGTAGTGACACCTTGGAGAGTCTCCACAAACATCCTTACAGATACATCTTCGTGTTCAACACCATGAACTCCACAAGTGATGTAGAAAGAAGCAACGTGCTCGTCAGGATGTTGTTATCCATCACCAAAGAACTATGGAAATTTCTTCTTTGAGCCTTCAAGAAGAGAATTTAGGGGTAGAGCTAGAATCAATAGACCAAAAGCATTTCCCCAAGGACCTTGAGCAACCATTTACATGTCCTTGGTGAAATCTTGAAAAACTTACAAGAAAATAAATTACAATGAAAAAGGACATGGGTATACTTCAAATGAAAGTGTGAGGCTTTCAAATGTGTATCGTGTCCCCAACGGAGTCGCCAAAAAAATGTTGGTTGAAAATTGTGTAATCCCTTTTAACAGATTACAAAACTTGATTTCAGCCACAACTGTGTGAGATACAATCTCTCCTCTTAGAAAGGGAGACACCCTTCTTATTGCTTATTGAAGCTAAGTAAAACTAATTAAGTATTCACAATAATATACACTATGATTAAGAGATGGGGGTGTGTCAAATTCATAATTCTCTCTTTTTTTAGAGAATATGTTTTACAATGCTTCACAGTTTTAAGTTCCCAATTCGATACAACTTCAAACTAAAAACACAAGCAGTAATTCCAATATTCTTATCTTTTCAAAGCAAATCCTAGGAATACCAACATGATAATGATAAATGATAAAACAAGAAAACTCATGAAGGGTAAAGTAATTTCATAGCTTTCACCAATGAATCCTTGAGATATGTAATCAGTGTTGTATTAGAAGCACAAAGTCTTCTATTTACTCCACGATAGACCCACAAATAGCATGAATAAATACAAGCACAAAGTTTTGTAGAGAATTCACCTATAGTATTCAATCAGTATCATAAATTTGAATAAAAGAGTGTAACTCAAAGTTTACACATGGATTTAATCAAAGCCCTTTAGATCTCAATCACTAATCACTGCTAATTTCAATCAAATCAGAAATATAATTGATTCCAACACAAATTTTGGTATGCAACTCACTTATTTATTGATCAAAATAGATTCACAAATATGAACACAAAGTTTCATGTATTTTATTCTCAAATGGGCAGTACTTTGTTGCAAAAGATAAAAGATAACCATTACAATAGAATCCTCTCTTATTTATAGATGGGAGAGGAGAGAAAATTTAGGAAAATTAGGTGAGCGAATCTGAGAAAATCCTACCTAACTAGTTGACTTATTAAAAAATGTTGTCCAAAATTATAGGATAATATATTTGTTTACATGTGATTACATTTGTCAAAATGACATGTAAAAGGTCAAAACTTATTTACATAAAGCATGAAAAATGCTAAAACTAGGAAATCTAATCTAAGGAAAAATTTATCCTTCTTCAACATCTTCCTCCATGAAAACTTTAGGATGACATGCACTTCATCATTGTCTAGCATTGGAGTGTACTTTGGAGATGACAAGGATTCTTGAGATTAACTCCTCTGATGAGATTGAAGGCTTCTCAGTGCCTTCCAAATCTAGAATAAGCTAGAAATCCATCATTTTATTCATTGAAGCTATTGAGAAAGCTTCATCTTCAAATTCTTCTTGAACCATTGATGAACACTTCTTTGAAAAACTAAAACATGGGAAGAACTTTCTGGTTATACTTCAAAGCCTTCTTGCTTGTGATAGGAAAGAATTTGATCAAAACCACTCTGAAATCTGGGCACAAGAGATCAGAATGTATGCAAGAGTAGGCTTTAACAATTCTAGTGAAAAGGTAGGAAAAACTAAGGTTTTAGCATGGGGTATTGCACTTTAGATGTAATTACTCAAATTTTCAAGACACTACATAAATGATGTAAATTTGAGCAATTTCATGGGTTTTAGAAGCTTGAATGTGATGATGGTGGAGAATGGAGTGGAAGTGAGCAAAATAGAAAATGGATGTGAGCAATGGAGCGAGAAAAATTGAGCGAAAAGAGTGAAACGGAGCTCAAAATGCATTTTTGAATGATTTTTGAATGTTCAATTTTTTTGTGCAAAGGCACTAAAAGTCAGTGCCCTTACATCTTGGAGGATCTGCATTTTATGCACAAGCACTAGAAAATCAATGCTTTTACATTTTGGAAGTTCTTCTTTTAATGTAAAAGCGCTAACAAAAATGCTTCAACATGTCATATGTCAAAGCAGTGAAAAATAGAGCTTTTGCATCTCATATGTAAGAGCAGTAAAAAATAGACCTTTTACTTTTAGAAGGACTTTGGTAGTTTCATGTCAAAGTGGTAAAAAACAAAGCTTTTAAATATCACATGTAAAAGTGATGAAAAACAATGCTTTGACATCTTGGGAAAGACTTGGTAATTTCATGCAAAGGCGGTGAAAAATAACGCTTTTACATGCCATATGTAAAAGCAGTGAAAATTAGCGCTTCTAAATGAAATATGTAAGATTTGAGATGAAGAAGCGTTAAAAATCGTGCTCCTACATGTTCGAGAAAATTACTAAGGCATGGAATATGCAAGAGTGCTAAAAATCATTGCTCCTACATGTAATATGTAAGAGCGCTAAAAAACCTTGCTCCTACATGTGTCAGAAAATGAGTAAGGCATGGAATATGCAAGAGTGCTAAAAATCAGTGCTCCTACATGTAATATGTAAGAGCGGTGAAAAATAGAGCTTCTGCATGAAATATGTAAGAGGTGAAAAATAGAGCTTCTACATGAAATATGTAAGAGCAGTGAAAAAAAAAGCTTTTGCATGAAATATCTAAGAGCGGTGAAAAACAGAGCTCCTGCATGAAATATGTAAAAGTGCTAAAAATCAGTGCTCCTACATGTCCAGAAAGTATTCTAACTCCCAAAACTGAATTTTCACAACTTGGTTTAAAACATAAATTTCGACGAACTAACAAAGGTTAATTCTCAGAATGAATTTTTGAGGATGGGCGGCCACACACAAGGACCAATGCAATTTGCCTCATTTTATGTGCTTAGAGTACGCGGGCTACAAAACAAACAATTTTTCGTAGGGGTTATCCCTTGAATTGAGCACGCTGAATTTGGGGATAACATATAGAGAATGTTATGCCTTTTTTCCCCTTCTTTTGATTATCTTTGGTTTTAGTAAGCATTTCCCCCCTTTCTTAGTAGGGGTTGTTGAAATGCACAAGACAACTGAGAGGGAGGTGAATCAGTTGTATCTAATTACTTTCACTTTTGATCTTAATCAATTCCACATTCACTTTAATCTATTATTAAGTATAAACATGAAATGCAGATAACAAAAAGCAAATACCAAAGACACCCAATTTATGTGGAAAAATCAATGAGGGAAAAACCACAATGAGGATTAACTCTCAATATAGTAGTATACAAAACCAAATACAAAGACTCACTGCCTAGAAAGGACTCACTGTTTGGATACAAAGGCTCACTGCCTACAGATAGGACTCACCGTCCAGAAGGATGCTCACTGCCTACAGATAAAGAAAGATAACAGAATATCCACCACAATAGGTTCCACACATTTTTAGCCTTAATCAAAGAATTGTAGACACCATCGGCTCACTACTTTCAGGAATCCAACACATGAAAGTATTGCTGCCTTAATTTTCACTTTCACACACTCTACTATTCACATTTATTTCACACACTTGTGTTATTTTGATTCACAACATTTTGACTTGTATTTATACCATCCTCAACCTTAGAAAATTTCTCCAAGGTCTTCTACACATTCTTCATTTTACGAATTCAAACTAGGTTGGTGACTCAACATTCTCGTGGTGGATAAGAATGAGAGTGGACCAAATACATGCTTAAGTAGGACCCAAACAACATCTTGGATCAATCACACACTTCCTTAATTGATGCTTATTATTCATGTAATGTGTAGACACGAGGTCAGCCAAACCTAATGAAAACACCAATGAACTTTGAAGTACGCACATCCACAACAAGATGATAACACATGGAGCACACAAAATGTTTCACTAGACATTGGAACACCTCTTAGATACCTTTAGATATATCCATAGCCACTACAACAATCTTCATACATAGAATTCTTTCCAACAGTCCAACCAGACCGTGTAGACACACACTAGCTCTGGAGAAAGTCTTCTAGAGCACCAAACGACGAGAGCATTCACCAAAGCACATATAACACCATTATCAACCTTCTTCAAGATCCACAAGATCTGAGACAAACCAATAGAGAATTGCGGAGCATAAACATTTCTCCTAGTCCACATACAAACAATTTTGCCAAACCGGTTCACACACCAGTGAACACAACTTTCACTCTCTATCAACCCAAAAGCTATAACTCAAGATATACTATCCAATGAAGCCCATAAAAAATACTATAGATCCACACAAGCATATAATCAACATAGAAGAAATGTAGAGAACATTATTGGAGCACATTCAGAACACACACACAACTTTGTCTTCATCACTATTTATTAATTGTCTCAAAAGAACTTGATATCAACACACCTGAAACACTATAAAGATAGCTCCATTTACTCTCAACACTTCTATAATATCTCAACTATACATGTACCACATGCAATCGCTTTATTCCTTTCTCTGCAACAACCTTAATTGTTTTGAAATCAATGGCAATATTAATGACAACACCACCAAACACATTCATACTTGCAACAAGGGTGTTCTTTAATTTGTAGAGCCTAATGGAAGATTTGGTTTGAGCCATCCCCACACTACCCTTCTTATTTTCACTAGGGGGATTAGGTTTAGTATCAAAAGGTAGTTGGGTGGAAGCGGGAGGGAGCTTCCTCTTACAGTCCATATAAATAGTCGAGGAGGGTTTTGAAGGGGAATGATTAGAAGCTTTGGGTTCCTTAATTCTAATAGAAAATATGGGTTTCAGAGGGCAAAGGGAAAGGTGAAAATGGTAGAGGAAAAGGATAAGCCCTTGGTGGAGGGGTAAAGGAGGGGGTTTACTAGGATTCCTAGTGGTGAGTTTCATGGTTTCCTTGATCAAGCTTTCAAGGGATGAAAGAAAATAAAATGGGAAACCAATAAGCATCCTATGGTGGAGATGATTCAGTAGCAACAAATGAAAGAAATCAAAAACTTTAAAATGACCTTCTAGGGTAATATATTTCATTATATCAAGGTACACCTGATCTCATGGTGCAGGAAGTTTTCTCCAGTTGAAACTCGCATTGAGTTTAGTGGGATGCTCATTCTCCCTAAAGAAGGTTTGCAAACTATCCATTTCTTGCACCTTCATATTCTTCTTAAGCTTCTTCCTAGAAGAGGAAAGCCTTGTGGTTTTGGTGATAACATCTTCATTAATCTCAAAAGAAATACCTCCCAAAGTAACCCTTCTATCACACCAATTGTTAACAAATTGAGTAGAAATTTTCTCATGTCCTTTTAAACTCTCCATTAAGGGGGTTATACCACCTTCCATGCAAATGTGTCAAACCAACACATCTCAATGGAATTCCTCATAGGATCCTAGTTCGGTTCTCACACAATCGCCACCCATGTTCAAGCACAAATGGGAGTGAATGGTAACAGAGGTAAAAAAAGAGTATTTTTTTCAAAATATAGAAGTATAGTGTATACGGTAATCTTATCAAAGGAATAACCATCATAAAAAATATGTATATCCTGCCTAATTAAGGCTATGAGATCTTCCCATGTACACTTAGGCATTTCTGAGTGACTTAGGGTAGAGAAGAAATAATAAGAAGTGATGAAGTTCTTTGAGGCAGAGTGAGGAGCCATCATGACGTTGGAAGCAATAATTATTAGGCCATAATTAAACAAAGGTTTGAGAGGGTTAACAAATATTTTATCCACCCACACGTTCCAAATAAATAATAAACTCTTAAATTTGGGAGACGCCTCATACAAATGACAAAAAAGAACATTAATCCTGCGGGAAAACTAGCTAAGCAAAAAATACACCTTAGACCACATCCCAGTCACCCAAACGTACCTGACCATCTCATCATATATTCTCCACATCATACCAAACACAAGGGTGAAAAGATAGGTTGTCCAACCCATGAAGGAGGTATTAGTCTTCATCATAAATGGTTAAGTTTCTTTTGCTCCTCAAGTATAAATCCTTGAAAATTCAAGGGGAGGCCCACCAAATTCCTCCAACATTTTAAGGATTCCCAAGAAGATCCCAAATTAGCCAAGGAGTTGGAAACATTATTTCCTTCTCGAAAGGTGCGAGTTAGCTTCATTATTTCAAATTTTCTAAGAAATAATTGTATATCAACCATAATATCCCTGATATTACAACCCTGACAGTGATTGTTGTTGATGGAGTCAATCATAGATTTGGAGTCTCCCTCCATGTGAAGATTCTTTATACCTAGAGTAACAATAATTTTGACTCCACCCAACAACGCTCTTGCTTCTATTGTCATAGAGGTTTGAATCCCAATACCACTAGCGAACACAACAATCATTATTCCATTCTGATCTCTAATGATGCCCCCGATGCCTTTCGCCACACCATAAAAATTAAGTTTGTGCCTACTGTCAGGGGAGGGGGGAGGGGTTCCAAATGGTGTTTAGCCTATCCAAGGCTTTGAGTTGTCAAAGGAGTTGAGATCCAAAGGGGTAGATGTAGGAAGAGTCCACGAAATGTGGAATTTTTTGCCTTAGCCAAAATCTTGAAATCGGGTTCAACAAAATGGGATCTTGTTTTATAAATTTTTTTATGCTTTTATGAAACGTGATCCCATTTTTTGAAAACAGGATCTCGTTTTAGAATAGGACCCCGTTTTTTAAAATTTGAATTTTTGGTTGGGTTTTTTCTTTTGGTTTAGGAAAAGGCTTGGGGACCGAAACCTAAGCTTTGGACTTGGTTTGACCTGCAACTTGAAGGCATGTCAATATCACAAGAAAATAGTGACTTTGGACATATGTCTGAAGATTTTTTTTGTAGAATTTTTTGAAAAAAATAAAACCCATTATAGATGAGACAGTGTAGATTCCAAATATGTAATTTTTTTACAGTTGGATTATTTTTTCTATTTTTCAATTAATCTCTAATGAAACTGGTCCATAAACTTGAAATATTAAGGGTTTTTAGTATTTTAACAATTTTTTATTAAAATAATTTTTGAAAAACAAATTGTATGAAAAATTAAATCAAACAATTCTTTTCAATTTGAAAAAAAAATTCAAAAAATGATAAGTTTAGGTCATCTTATGCGTGACGTACACAACAATTTTTCAAAACAACAAATATGGCCAATAAAAAATCAACAAAAAAATAATTCAATAAAAAATTACAAAAAAATATTGAAAACATGCTTTGGTGAGTTAGAAATCTTTTCCCAGGAGGATTTAGAAAAATATGATTATTTAGGTCAAAATATGGATGCCGTACATGTGCATGGTATGGTTAAAAAAAGTGACTTTTAAATAGTGGTTTTTTGGAACGCCTATTGAAAATCAATTTGCATCATCTAGGTATTAAAATAAATTACATATTTGGAAACTAGATTCCGAGTACTACATTTTATGATTAGTGATTTTTTTTAAGATTCCATCTCTAAGTGCTTCAAATTTTAAGGTCAAATGTAATAAATTCTGAAAATCAAGGAAAAACACTTCCACTTTTTGGCCAAAAAGTGGACTCAACTTCTTGCATACACCCAAAGTCTTGTTCTAGGAGTTAGCCATAGTGATTTACATAGTAGAGGGAGGTCTTTCAGAGGTTTCCAAACATACAAGGATATACCCTCAGTAATTAGTCTAAAACAAATACTAAAGACCTTTGGGATTTTTTCAACATTTCAAAATATCCTATTATTCCTTTCCTTCCATAGACACCACCAGATCATGGGGGCTTTTCGCCAAATTTCTTTGGGAAAAGAGTAGTAATAGGAACATAGCGAGTTATATACAAAGCTCTTAAGAAATTCATTTATGGTCCAATTGATACCCAACTTTTGCAAGGAAGACTCCAAAACTTTAGTAGCAAACAAATAGTGGAGTAATAGGTGAGGGACAAACTCTTCATCATTTTTTCATAGCATACATCTATTAGGGATTTGAAATCCCCTTTTTCTTAAGTTGTATTGTGTGAGGATCCTATTATGACTTGTAATCCGACAAAATAAATTTCTTTTTGGCATAAGATGTATTTTCCAAACATGTTTCCAACACTATTCTGAGATCCTTACAGAGAGTGTAGACTATAAATAGAATTTATCGAGAGATTACCCTTGTTTTCCCTTGTCCAATAGAATTCATCCTCTTGAGTGAAAATGGGTATTCTGGTTAGAGAGAGAGTGTCTCAAAGAGTCTTAGCAAGATGCCTTGACTCTAGGGAGTGAGGGAAACAACTCTAATATTTTCCACCTCATGGAACCATGCTATCCATTCAAAAAATCTCACTTTTTTTTCCAAACAAGGCAGAGGCAAGGGCCATAAAATTCCCGAATTCAAATTGATTGAGGGGTATTTCAATCAGCCAGGGGTCCTCCCATAACTTAATTTTGCTGGAAGTGCCAAGTTTCCATCTCAGCCCAGAGTTGAACAACCTTTTGATACTATAAATATTGTTCCATATCAAAGAACCATGGGGATGGTCATTTGAGAGACATCTGATCAGAGGGTTGTTATTGAGATACTTTGCATTCATCAACATGCATTAATATTTCCTATTCCTCAACAAATCCTAGCCAACCTTCGCAAGAAGGGATTTGTTAGTAGGTTAGATTTTTCTTATATTAAGGCCTCCATTGGATTTAGGGAGACAAACAATATCCCAATTTAGCAAAGCCAATTTTTTCTTTTCCTTGAGGTACCTGACCAGAGAAAATTCGTTTGTATTCTTTCAAATTTCTTTGTAATATATCTAGAAATTTTAAAAATAGATAGAAATACACATGGATACATTGAAGAGTAGCAACCAAAAGCTGAAACTTACAACATGGCTCAAAATGGAGCCTTTCCATCCAACCAATTTCCTTTGCATTATTTCCAAACTCGAGTTCCAAAAGCTAGTGGTGACTTCCTTAATCATGAGAGGGAGGCCAAGGTACATTGAAGGAAAGGAAGCAATCTTACAACCTAGAATAGTAATAACTCTATCTTGAAGGGCTTGAGGGATGTTGAAGAAGTAGATCATGCTCTTATTATAGTTTATGCATTGACCTGAGTTGGAGGCATAATTATTTAGGCGATCCTTCCATTTCCTGGCTTCCACCATCGAAGCTTTCTCAAAGAGGATGGTGTCATCCACAAATTGTTGAACAATTGAGGGTTCAAGGGAAGTTGTAGGTTTGAATCCTTTAATAGTACCATTCATTATAATTCTTGAAATATTGCGGCTTAAGACATCATCAACCATAATAAAGAGATAAGGAGAAAGGGGATCTCCTTGTCTTATCCCTTTTCTAGCATTGAAGAAACCATGTGGAACTCCATTAACTAGAACAAAATACTTGATCGTGGATATACATTCAAAAATGAGATTAACAACAGTTTGATTGAAGCGAAACCTAGCTAACACTTTGAGTAGAAAACTTCACAACACTTTGCTATATGCTTTGGAAATGTCAAGTTTGAAAGCCATACCATAACTGTTACATCTATCCAGGGAGTGAAGGATTTCATATGTGGAAATTGTAGCATCCATAATATGGTGACCTAGGAAAATACCTTTTTGGTAAGGACTAATATTTTTTTCAAGAAAAGGTTTCAGATAGTTGACAGGGATTTTAGAGAAGATTTTATATATGGTGTTGCACAAGCTAATGAGCCTAAAGTTAGCCATGGTTTGAGGGTCTTCATTTTTGGGAATAAGGGCCAAAAAATCCAATTGTTTTAGAAGTTTTCTCAACCTGAAAAAGTTTTTGGAAGCAAGGAATATATCTTCTCCCACAATCTCCCAATACTCCTAAAAGAATGCCAAAGGAAAACCATCCGATCTAGTGGAATTGAAGGCTCCCATGCTAAAAAATTATATCCTGAATTCCTTAGGAGTGAAATCCTTGAGAATAGTTTCATTATCCAAGTTGGTTAAGGTAGGGGGAATGCCATTCAATAATTGGTCATCAAAAGCTGAGTTAAGAATGATAGCGGGCTCAAAAAAGGATTGTTGAAAAAATCTAGAGGCCAATTGACTAATTTGAGCAGGAGTAGTGGCTTCCACCCAAAATCATCCTTTAGATTCTTTATTTGATTCATTTTCCTATGTTTGAGAGTAGAGATATGGAAGAAGGAAGAGTTGCAGTCCCCTTCTTTCAACCATTGAATTGTGGGCTTTTATTTCTAGAATATTTCTTATTTTTTAAGGATTTTGGCCCATTCAGTGTGGTAACCCTTCTCCTCGTGGTAGGTCTGTTTACTAACATCCCCATTTTCCATTCTAGTTTGTGCCTCTATAAGTTTGACAATGAGATCTATTTTATGGTGGAAGACATCCTCAAACGCTTGCTTGTTCCATCCTTTCACCATATTTTTGATATACTTAAGTTTTTAAAAAACTATAAACATGGGAGAGACATGAATAGGGACATTCCACCAAATAGAAATTTTATTTTTAAAGTCTAGATGAGAGCTCCACATTATCTCATAACGGAAGGGGAAGGGGATAACAATAGGATGATCATTCAAAATTAGTAGGGAAGGGTTGTGATCAGAAAAAAATTGGGGGAGAGCCTACAAGTTGGAGCTAAGGAGAGCAACCCTATTAGGGGAGGATACAAACCACTCAAGCCTAACCCATATAATGTTATCACCTAGTCTCTTTTTGGTCCATATATAGTTTTGACCCTATAAATCCATATCCACAAGCCTAGTATAACTTAAAAGGCTTGCCATGCTATTAGAGTAATCCATATGACCCACACATTTTTTGGAGGGCTATAAAGGAGAGTTGAAGTCCCTCGTAAGAAACCAATGAGCCTCCTTATTATTTTAAATCCAATCAATAATTTCAAGCCATATAATTTTCCTAGCATTCCTCATATTAGGGGCATAAATGTTGATTGGAATCCAAGTAGACCTAGAATGGGTGAAATGAACCCCCAAGTTATTCTTTGTTTAAAATAGTTTGTATCCACTTAGTCTATTTGGATTCCACATAAAAAAAAGGCCTCCCAAGGCCCCATCAACGTCACTAAAAGAAAAGTGAGAATTAGGTCAAATATTTTTAGCAATGAGTTCAAAATTAGTTTTTCTCATTTTAACTTCTTGTAGTAATAGTACATCAAGCTTGTGCTCCCAAACATAGTTTTTTAGGACTAACTATTTATGAGGGTTGTTGAGCACTCTTTTATTCCAGGAAAGAACTTTCATTTTGAAATATTCTTTGAGGATGCTTCCAACGTCCTTTTGCTTTCTAATAGCTATCTCCTTGGCCATTTATCTATTCCTAGTTTGTCTTTGATTGGGTTTGCTAGGTTTGGTTTCAACACCAACATCAACTTTCTTTTGTTTTCCCTTTTTCTTTAGAGTTAACCATCCATCCTCTTCATTGGTTTAGCTGTTAGTCTGAGATTTAACAACTATATTTGTCAATAGGGTTTCAAAGGATTCTCCATCCATAACAACTTTAGGTATTTCTCCCTCTTCTAGATCTTTAGTTAGCTCTTGGGTAACTAGGAGGTTTGGTAAATCCAAGGTGGGAATTTCAACCTCCTTACAAGCTATGGATACATGACAACATAGTAGGATTTTCAATGGAGTCTTGGTTAATAGAGGGTTATCTAAAGTTTTGTTGGGTGAGATCACAATGAGGTTTGTGATAGTGTCATCACAAGGCACTGATTTGGCAAGGGATTCAACAATATTTAAAATCCCAAATTTGAAAGGATAGTTGGTTGTGCTATCATCCATGAGAGAATCAAACTTAATGGGCTTTTTATGGATTATAAAAAATGACTTGTAGTTAGAGATGAGATGCTTAGGTTTAGAACATTTTTGGAAAAAAAATATAGCATTTTCATAGCAAATTGGTTGGTTCCATGACCCAAACTTAGAACTTAGAGTCACTGAGTTGGGTAAGGTTTTGTCAATATCAATATTAATAAAAAAGTGCACAAAGAATAACTTAGACCTCATTGGAGTGATGATGTTAGATTTAATGAAGTGGCCCATCAAATCATCAATACATTGAATACTAGCTCATCCCAGTATTCCAATGGTAGACTCAATAATCAAACCCAAACAAGAGTAGATTTTTTAAGGTTGACAATAGGATTGAACTCCAACTTCCAAAAAAAGAGAGATAGGCTATGATTTCGATAAAACCACAGACCCAAAGATAGAACAAAGAGAAAATCTTGAGGAGAAAAAAACTTAAAGAGGAACAGTCTTCTAGTCATAGCACAAACTTCAACACTTCCTTTTAGGTGCCATTTGGTCGTGGTCCATCTCCAGGCCATATCAATGGTTGGGTGGAAGGAGAATTTTTTTCCCACAATGGATTTATCCATAGATGAAACAATTTTATCAATGGTGGAATCTAGAAGAGAGATTTCAATACCAAATATATAATCCATAATTTTAGGTCGAGAATGAGATTTAATAGCAGGACTTTGGGAAGATTTGAGTAAGACATCCTTCCAACCCTAGGACTTTGGGAAGATAGGAATCATGATAATTTCCACAATATACATAAAAGGAGGAGAGACCCCTGAGGAAGGTGAGAGAGCATGTGTAGAAAGTAGAGCAGGGTCAAGAGAGGACGGTGAGGGGTGTTGAGAAAATGTGTCTCAACCTTGCAATTACATAAGGTACTGTTCATCCAATGACAATGGGGGGGGTGTGGGGGGATCCCCTACCCCATGAGGGGTCCTAGGGGATCATCCCCCTGGATGGGGTCCAAGGGAAACATTCCTTGGTGGGGGCTCAGGGGAAACACCCTCGAAAGGAAAATTTTATTTATATTTTATTATTATAAATCTGGACCGTTCATCATTATGTCTCATATTTAACAACTGATATTTATTAGCTTGAATTTCCCTAGAAGGAAACCCTATTTTATGAGGGATATGTATTATGAATGTGTATTGCAATGTATTTTGAGAGTCTGATATCAGTCGTGCTATCTCTAGATCTCTGAGTGGTGATACTCCTGTGAGAAGCTTTCTCTGCAAGTATATTGTAACCTTTGTGATTTTTGAATAATCTATTGGGAAACTTTTGGAGTGTGGGGTTTTTCTCCTGAAAGGGTTTTCCCCACATAAATCACTGTGTTGTGGTATGAATTATATTTATGTCTATTTATGTTTAATTTTCTATAACCGTTAAAGATCTATAATTTTTTTGCATATTCTCACCTCAAGATTAGTATAAAATTTGTTTAGCTACCTTAGATTCCCTTACAAGGTATGGTGGGTACCCCAAAGGAAGCATCCACCATGTGTGCAAATAGTTCAAACTAGCGAGGAAATAAAAAGTAAGAAAAATAGGATATATGTTGTATTGTCTCATGTTGATGCCCATATGAAAAAATAATTATAAAGGATGAAATATAAAAAGAAGAGAAGGTGAAAATGAATTCCAATATTTATTCAAATGAATTTCCACTTTTCATAAATATTGAAAAATATTGTTGTTAACTTATTCCTAACATGTTGATACAATTAGTTTAGGAAAATAAATAAATAAATTGTTTACACATAGTAAATTATTAACACAACCTAATTATTTGATACCATATCCACAATTAGGATATTAGGATACTAATCAGTATAAACAAAAATAAAAAAATAAAATGAGAATCATAAGGATAGATTTTACACTTACACAAGATACACATGGGGAAAACCCTTTCTGATACAAAACCCTATGATGCATAATTTTATTAAAATAATTACAAAAAATAGTCCATTAAAAATAGATTGAAACTAGATAGACTCCTCTACATATTTCCACATGACCAATAATACCTCATGTGCATAGTGATATGTATTCACTATAAATCTATAAATTCATAGAAATTAAAATGAGAGAGAACCTTCTTAAATATAGGAAAAAAAAAAAAAAAATACCTCAAGGGGTATTAGTCAAACCTATTCAAAGTAACCATTCATAAATAATTAATAATCTAATATTTATTAAATTATTAATTATTAAATGGTATATGCTTTATAACATAAAGTTTTGAAACCTTATATTATAACAATTTATAAATATTACAAGGGTGTGACCTCTAATAACATTATGTTCGAACAATTTGTAGGTGCTATAAAAATAAGGTATACTTAGCTAAAAAAAAAAAAAAATATTATTCAACATGATAGAGTTGTTCAATTTTATATGGGTTCTAATGATCCATTTTTTTACTGTTATTAAAGAACTATAACAATTATTCTCTTATTAATTCCAGTCAACAAAGATCAAATAATTGTTACTTGTAGCTATAAACTCATTTGTGGCCTCTTGAATATTGGCCCAATAATAATTTTATACACATCATTTTTATATATTACGTGACTAGAATTATATCAACCCAATGCTCATATTTATATACAAAAATGTCATATATTATGCATTTGAATTTACATCGACCTAAAACTCATTTTTATATATATTAATGCCACATATTATAAGGCATTATTTATATTGGCCTATAACTTATAATGAATTTATCTATTGCTACTAAATACTAATTCTGCTATCTATAAATCAACCAATAGTGGTATGAAATAATATTTATATATATATAATATTTTATCCTCATAGATAAAACTAAGATGTTTTTAATAATTACCCAAGAGGGGAATGTCTGGTTTGATTCGAAGATCCACTAACAGATTTTGACAAAAACCAAAGTATTCTATTGAAGGAAAATGTCCACAAAGAATTTCAAGGTTTTCATTCTTAAAAACATGAACTTGTTGGTGTATCTATGCATTCTAGAACGTGGTTGCACACATGGTATCACAAATTGTGAGGTGTCTTAGTTATATTTATTTAGCTTGTCACCTCTTGTTAGTTTAGTGGAAGCTAACTTGCCACCACTCTTTGTTAGTGGGAGTTGATTGCCTGGTATTATCCACTATTTACGTCAATGGTTTCTTCTCTCCTTGCTATATGTACACCTATTTTTGGCTTAATTTAAATGTTTATGCAACCAATTTTTCGTGTTCTCTTTTGCATTGCAAGTAGATATTTTGGAAAATTTTACATCCTATCAAAGATGATCTATAATTAGGTTTTGGTTCAATTCATTTACCATGATTTATTTTATTGAAAATATTATTCATGAAATTGATTTTTTTGTGTTTTCTTCATATTTTTTGTGTGCATTGGCAGAGCTTGTAGATCTTCTTAGAAGGGCAAAGAAGTCACATAATTCATTGGATTATTATCTAGTCACAAAATACCATATTTGTAGATGAATTTCATGGGGAATCTTGATTCTCACTTTCATATGAATCTAACTATGTGTTTGTTTCTTGTGTTTGTGCAAGTCTAGGATTGGGGTTCACAATCTCCATTTAAAACCTCAACAAATTGGCAACTCAGTCTTACAGTAGAGTCCCTTCCCTTACTACTATTTATAAATCTTGCAATATTTTTGTGTGTATGCACATCCATCTATATACATAAGATGACCTCTATTCATTTATTTCCCACTTTCCAATTGGAGACGATGTGTATATATATTTGAATTTAGACCATATGTTGACATGCTAGGCTTATATTTTGCTAGCCTTCTCCATTCACCACTGTAATATGATGGACCATAATATGGCATTAATCTCCTAGTGGTTTGTTCTAAATTGTTTATATATTTAGATCCCACATGTACATTTTGGATAATAAAGAGGCCTATATTTGCTCCATGAATATTGGAGGGTTGTATCATGTAGTTGTATCCCCAAAATTGGAACACCTCATACACTCTAGGTCATTTTTTATCACTAGGCCAAGCAAAATATAGTCGATGATCAAATATCTCTTTGTGAATTGATCTCAAACTCATAGGCAATTCATCATCTCCATCACATTCATTCCCATAGGGTATGTATTCCACCTTCCCCCTGTCTTTAAGCAAATTATGCATCTTTAAACCAGTTCTTGTTTTGCTACTTGTTTTCATCAATTCCTCATCTTCCAAGTTGGTATATTGGCACATATTTTTTTTATATGTATCATATGATAAATGATCATTTCCTTCTAGGTTGGAAGTCGATGATCCAGGAAACTCTAAACCAAGAACTTTATCCTGCAAGTATCCATTAATAAAAAAAATAGTTATTTAAATAATATAAAACAATGTTTAAATGAAGTATACATGTTATTTATATCAAATTGGAAAATTCCTTACCAAAATTCCTATTGGATTTAAATCGATTGTACAATTGTAGGAGGCATACTACAACTGGAAGCTCATAATATATGTAATGTCTTTGTATAATTGCTCGTTTGTATTGTTTCTTTCCACAACAAACAAAACATCCACAAAAACCAATTTTCTCAAATTATTCATCCCATGTACAATAGTCCTGACCAGCCTCTTGTTCAATGCAATCATTTATTGTGTCTATAGGATCCATTGTGATTTAATAGTTTTAGGTCCACATCCACATACATATCTTCTTCTTTTGCTAGTTAAATACTCAAGCTTTGTATTTGCTCCAATCTCCATCTAAAATAATCAACAACATGCATTAATTTATGTCGAATTGGATAATACATTATAAATTTCAATAATACTGTGAAAAAAGATGGACGTATCACAAAATGCCATCAGATCATTTTTTCCTAAGTTAAGTCAAAATTTGAGTACCTGATGTCCTGCTTCATCCATTGTGTCCTCATTTGATATGACACGATCTATTGCCATGGCCTCATCTCGCCCCTATAATACACAACATAGTAAATAATGTTTAGTACACCAATTATATCATTTCAATGAATATGCTATCCAACACAAAACCTCGCTTTATTCATATATTTGACATATTGATATCATGTTTTGGCCATCCTAATTTCCAAACTTTTCCCTTGATCATTGAATCACATTTAATCACCATTCCTATACATTTTCAACCAATAAGTTTCACCTCAAAGGCCTCATGGACAAAAAAAATGACTTTATCTCCTCTATGTTGTAGCATTTGTGAATTCATAAACCCTTCCTCCTTTGTTTGAGATTGTTTTCTCTTCTTACCTCTATTGTATCTACAGATTCCATTGCCATATCTATTTCCACCCACTTTCCTCTCTGTGATTTAGTAGTTATATGTCATCCACATCCTCTCTTCATGGCCTCCTTTGGATCCTATAATACACAACAATGACAATAGTCACATAACATCTATGCACCAAGAGAATATTGTTGAAATTGTCTTGTTAATACGCTCGCTTTTTATTAAGACACTATGAAAAACAAAATAGGACATTGCAACATTTTGCTCTTTACAAAAATTTCAAGTGGAATCTTGGCAACTAGAGCTCAAATCTCTCTAGGAAGCATGCAATACACATAGGATGTTGATGCAATGTCAATGTCACATGATAATGATTTAGTTCTTATAGATGATTTTTCATAATTCCCCAATAAGCCCTATATGTAAGATGATAGTAATGAATTACGGTTTGTCCTTTTATACAAATCTATAACATGCAATTTGAAATATTTCACACTTTAGATGACTCATCTAGTTGTATAGGGTGAGCATGGTCCCATTCATATTTAAATTTAAAATTTTAGGGGTCATTTATGAGTTCACAAATCTAACCTCTATTAGTTTTGCACCCACAAAATTGACATGGGATAAGGAATACATAAAATAGGGAACCATGATTGCTCCATTGGAACATATGAAGATGAATTCAATTTAGGATCAATTTATTTATCAACTTCCAAGAAAAAATACATCATTTTGCATTGCTAGGCACTAAATTAGGTGTACTTTGTGCCACCTTTGGCACCCCAAACAGATCACATTTAGGGCTAAAATTCAATGCTAAAATTAGTGTTAACTATATCGACTATAGGGTCAACTAATGTATCAAAAAAAAAATTAAAAACTTCCCGCGTCAAGGAAGAGATGACAAGAGAAAAACGCCACACAAAGGAAGAGAGGAGAAAAAGGGAAAAACAGTGTGAAGGAGGGCTACAAGCAAATAGATGAGAAATTCGATTTATTTTGTGACACCATAGGTAAGGTTGCAATTTTTGTTTTTCGTTCCCACAAATATTTGTGTTTGGATTAAATGAAGAGGATTGTGAAGAAAGGGTTGTGAATATTGTTTTGTTTATAGGTGAATCATTTAAGTCTCATTCCCATCCCAAGCTTTCGAGACAAGTCGTTAAACTAAATTTGCCCCACTACAGCTAGGTCTCGTGGGAACAAAGGTTGGTCGAGACAATACGAGGAGATAGGGTTTTTGAGATGATGGTTGAATAATAGATTTCCTCAAATTTGTGAGACCTTCAGGCTTAAATTAGCTATTACTAATTTTCACTTATTCTTTTACAAAATAATGAGCTCGTGATTTTGAATTGATTGTGTGCACACATTCATTTTCTTTCTAATCAATGGATACAACTCGAGAATGGGACCTATCTTTGTTAACTCTCAAAGGGAGAAGACTCTGGCCACAATGAGGTAATTCATTGTCAGTTTATATATTTAAAAAAAATTCCATCGTTTCTTTCATTTTTAGTTTTCAATTTTTAATTTTTTTAATTTAAAATAATAAATTTATTTATATATATAGGGACATAAGGCCGACAAAGAAAAAGATACATTGGCTTACATATTGGGGGTAGAGGCAGTGAAAAAATTGGATGTTGTGGACTTGAAAATGCTTGCCAAATACATAGAAAAATTATCTAGTGAAGCCCCTCAAACATTGCAACCAAATCAACTGTGTCAAAGGGAATTAATTGATTCCCCAAGAAGTCCTCGATCAAGCAAAAGATCTAGGAGGAAATCGATAATAGTAAACTCTAGGAATGTGGAACAAGGAACAGAGACTTCCAATGTCCCAGCCACTTCTGGAACACAGACTTCCACCACATCATCTTTTGCATCTTGCATTGGTACCTACTATACCAAGATAGAATATGATGTGGTTTCAAGGGAAGTCCAAATGATGGATGCTGGTAAAAAATTTGTGAATAGGTTGAAGGAATCATGCCTTCAATAGTTCAAAGACCATCTACATTTTTCATTCTCAAATATACCCATGCACATGCAAAAATTATTTATCCATGACATGGAGAATGAATTTGGCACAAGTTGGTCTATAAAGAAGATAAAGCTATGAATGTCTCAAAATTGCAAGAGATTTCGGTGCAACCAAACAAAGAAGATAAAAAAACCCCCTCCCGATCTAAGGCTCAAAAAAAGGCCACTTGATGTAAGTGTGAAAGTATGGAAAGAGCTTGTAAAATCATATGAGAAGTCTGATGCATGGAGGAATTCCGGTGAGGAGAGTACGCAGGTATTTGAATTTTCTCATAAGATTATATCAAATTCATTAAACGATTTTTAAATTTTATCTGTGCATAGTTAAATTTAATTATTATATGTTTCAAGTCAAGGCCTCCAAGGCTAGGCTTGAAAACCTTCGTGCCACACATCACAGTGGACAAAAAGTTTTACTAGACTTGATTTGTACATTTGTAAGTATATTTAATATGTTAAATGATTTTTTTATTTCCTAGGAAAAAGTAAATAATTGCATAATAATTATTTTAACTAGTCCATGTGCCATGTTTTGATAGGAGGAGAAATATGGCCGACGTCCAGAGCAATTTGAAAAGAAAAAGTTAAAAAGCAAAAAGTGGGATGATTTTGTAATATGGATGGAGAATGAGGTATCAATAGTTGACTTTCAATAACTTAGTTAGATATTGTTGTGTTAATATATCAATTTGAATTTCTTGTGTTGAGTTGTTTATTCATGTGTAGGATGAGTTATAAAGTGCTTCTCTATTGGCCTTAGATCCCACTCAATTGTCCCATTATTTCATGTTGAGGAAAAAAATATTGTTTGCCTTAAAGGGTAGTGGGTGACATTCATGTCTTATTTTCATCATATCTTTTAATTAATGACCATGGTCTTTTAATATCTCTTAAGTGTCCTCATTTAAGTTATGAGTTGTGTCATTTGAGTAACTTAGTCCCATGTTTATTTGATTTATCTTCTTTTCTCTCAAACACGGTATCTCAAGGAGTGCTTCCTTGAATTCATGTTGTCATTCTAATAAGTGATCCACATGCATCTTCGCCATCCTTCTTCACGATGCTGCCATTATTTTAACATGTAAGAATTTTTTGATGCATCTTGGTAGGAATTCTATATATCTAACACGTCCTTGTAGTCTACGTCACTTGGCATAGCTAGCCAGCCACTTAATTTGTCCATCTAATTTTAAAAAGGTAGTAAAATTCTTGTCTTTCGAGTTTAAAAAAATCCATAAATAAAGAAATTAGCAGTAAAAAACCTACAACCTAATATGATCAACATAGAGAAGCATGTAATACTATAATTCTTGACATTCAAATGATAAATGGAATTTCCTTAACACCCAGTAGAGCTATCCAAAAAAGCTAACTAAAAACACAAACGTTCTCCCACACACAATGGCCTAATGGTTGGTTGTCATAGAAGTCAAACTACTAAAGTAACAACACTGATCAAGTTAACATATATGCATCATTGCATAAATAGTTGAACCATTTATATGCATGAATAAATAGTAGAAGGATGTAGATGATTTTGATTCATCTTCTACATCAGAGGGTTCATATCCCTGATCTGACTCTTCTAAATTATCAAAATCAAAATCACTAGCTTCCATATTCAAAAATTCCCAACCACCATCTTCAATAAATGTATCTAGATCATCAATAACAGTCTTCAAAATTGGCCATCAGTTCAAGTTCATTTTGCTTTCATAATAATTTTTATCCATGGATTTTAGTCATTCCTTGATGCCATCAAGCGAATATTGAGGAATGGCATCAATCCAGAGTACATCCCTCTTGAATTATTTGAAAACAATAGCCATATCAAATGCCTTTTTCCCAAGTCCTACTCTGTCAAGGTTAACAATCTCAATCTCACTAATAGTGATTACTAAGAAAGGTAATTCTCTACCAAATAGTTTACCATAGGAACAATAAAATTAGAGGCTTTGAAAGGAACTCCATAAAAACCAAGCTCTCTAAATGGTATATCAAACTCTAGATCAAAATATTTTAGATGAGGCTGCTCCCATAGCTCTCTTACTCGCTTGACAAATACTTGAAACTCTACATTGATTTTATTTTTCTTGTCCCTCTCTTGTTGTTATTCCTCAATTTCATTAGGATCATACATTGACCTTCTTTCCCCTCCTAAATTTTGGACCACATCCATTACCTCCACATAAAACTAGACATCCTTGTTCTTCTTGGTTCCCACCATGATATGGTTATGCAAATGAAAATTAAGCAAAGTAATCATCTCCTTCTCCACTGGCTGGAAAAATGCATGCTTAATATTTTGATACATGATATCAGCTCTCTCTTCTTCTCTCATGGTTGACTACCAAAATCCATTATGGTGGGCCTCTAGAGTTCAAGTCATCTTTCTTCCTCTTCCACCAAATGTTGGCCTAATCCACAAGTTTCTCAGCCTAATTAGATTTGTTTTTAAAAGCTGAAGTTTCTCCTAAATCACCAGTGTAGCTCTCTCTACCTTTTCAAACTCTTTTATTGCTACAAATTGTCTATGGTATTTAATCATTTGTACCACATGGTTGATGTGTTTTGAATCCTTGGATCTAAAGGAAATTTCCTTAACATAAATATTGTTAGGGAATTTGAATGTTGGCATGTAGTTGGAATTAAACCCAATACTTGGAACATTGAAAATTATCCTTATATAATAATTCCCTCCATCTTGTTGACTTGTAATACTCTTGATGGTGGCTACATGAAATGGAACTATGATGCCATATATGGGTACCAGAACAGCATCATTTTTTGTATCAACCTAAATCATGAGCTTTCTAGAAATGGGGATATCATCCACATTTTTGTAGGAAACCATCTCAGTGGATGGCTTTGAAGAGCCATGTCCATCTCCTGTACCAATGCCCCCTACAGCCAATATTCTTGCAGTCTCCTCATTATTTTTCCTTGCAAGTTCTACTTGGTATTTTTGGTGTTGCTCTTCTTTAGTCATCTCCTAATTATTAGATCATAAGGTTGCCTTGGAGATGCTTGATTCTCCTCCATTTACCTCAGCCTTGATTTTTTGTTTCACTTCCTCATATTTATCATCATCATTAAATGAGTATGCAACATTAGTGTATACTTTGGAGATATCATAGTTGCATTTCCAGGCCCTTTATCCTTAACAACCACAGTTTAAGCAAGGAGCAATAAATAATTCTATGTTTTGGGGTTACCAGTTTGTAACTGCAAATTCTGAAACCCAAGTGATATATTATAAGTCATTCTAGCCTTCACAAGTTTTTCATTTCTTGAATTCAAACTTAAACCAGACTCTCAAAATTCGATCCCTATTCCTGTTCCTGCAGACTTTGTAAGATGAGGCAAAAGTTCAGGGCCATCTCTTTGAACTACCTCCATAGCTTCCTTATATTGACATACATGATCATGATATGATTATATACATGAAAAGGTCACTTAAAAATAGTGTAATCAAAGTACAAAATGTCTTGAAGAACTATTCTCTATATGCTCAAGTATTGTTGCATGTCATAGCTTGCTTGAAAATAGAAAACTAAACCATAAATGTTAACTCTCAAATACAGGGACATATAGACTAGTTAATTCTCAAAGAACCTTTGAAGCATATTACAGTGCCAAAATGTCCTAGAAAAATATCCATTTCTGAAATATAGGAAAAGATATATAGACCAGTTAACTCTCAAAGGATCTTTGTGGCAAACATAATCATATATAGCACAAAATGCAGAGGGTTGGAACTTAAGGTTATATAATAGAATTTATAGTTGATAGTTAAATTGTATAACAAATTCTTTTATGATCTTTACTAACTTTTATTAGAATTGTTGCATGTTTTACATCATTGGAATGACATATTGGCTATAAAAAAATTGAAATTTTATTATGGTATGTGCACTTTGATATGATGTAATATGATTATGGTTTCATCTCATATGTTGTAATATTAGATATATAATAGAAAAATAAATTATTGCATGAAATAAATAATAAATTTTCATTTTAAATGTTTTTTTTTGCAAAAAACGGGTCTTCTAGAAGATCAAGATGATCCTCATCATGATATAGATCTAGAAAATATTGGTTCTACCAGTATAGATCACATGGCAGAGGATGATGATGACGCAGATATGGAAGACTCTGAGGACGATGACAATGATCATGATCATGATCATGATCATGATTATCATGATGGTGATGGTGATGATGATGATGAGATAGTTGTTGGTAGTAACCAGTGGCATTCATGATCATATAGACTACATCATGGATCATTGTTGGTATATCGTTATGATGCCTCTTCTCATGGTTACTATCATATGTATCATTTTCATGGCCTACAATACCATATTATTGAGTTGTATCATATTGACATGTATCATTTTCACTTATTTCATTTGGACATGTATCATCTTGACTTGTATCAATTTGAGTTACATAATTTATCATTTTTACTTATATCATTTGTACATGTATCATTTTGACTTATGTCGACTATTGGACATGTATCATTATAATATGTTATTGATCTACTGGCATATTTGAAATTCACTTGTTTTATTTATATGTGATGGTGATCATATCAATATTGACTTGTCAATTTATATATATTAAAAGTGGTCGATGATTTTTAGATGGATATTTCTTGCGTGTGATGATTTTAATTTACTGCTCAGGATGGATGTTGTCAAATTCAATTCAATTATAGATATTTGACTCACTTTTTTTAATTATAGATGATGATCATGTTATATTAAGTATCTTGTTATTTAATCATATGAGTTAAATAATTAAATTACTTACTCTATAATCATATGAGTTATTTAAGAGGCACGATATATTTAATTATTAAATTGAAATAAAACACATTATTTAATTTACTTACTCTATAATCATATGAGTTATTTAAGAGGCATGATACATTTAACTAATTAAATTAAAATTAAACATATTAAATTAATAAATGGAAGCAAAACAAGAAGCATTTTTAGAAGCAACAATGGAAGCCAAACTAGAAGCAAACCAGAAGCAATCTTGGAAGCAAGATTGGAAGCAAAACCAGAAGCAAACCTGGAAGCAAAAATGAAAGCAAAACTAGAAGAAAACCTGGAAGCAAAACTGGAAGCAAACCTAGAAGCAAACCTGGAAGAAAACCTAGAAGCAAAATTAGAAGCAAACCTAGACGCAAAATTGGAAGCAAAACTGGAAGCAAAACTGGAAGCAAACCTGGAAGAAAACCTAGAAGAAAAATTGGAAGCAAACCTGGAAGAAAACTTGGAAGCAAAAATGGAAGCAAAACTGGAAGCAAACCTAGAAGCAAAACTAGAAGCAAAACTGGAAGGAAACCTAGAAGAAAAATTGGAAGCAAACCTAGAAGCAAAACTGGAAGCAAACCTAGAAGAAAATATGGAAGCAAAAATGGAAGCAAACCTGGAAGCAAAATTGGAAGCAAAAATGGGAGCAAAACTAGAAGCAAAAATGGGAGCAGACATGGAAGAAAAACTAGAAGCCAAATTGGGCACCAATTTAGGTGCTATTTCCAACGCTATTTCTCGACTCTATTCTAGGTGCTAAAGGAGGCGTTATTGCTTGCACCACTTTTCCAATGCTAAATCTAACACCACAGTCGGCGCTAAAGTCGGCACAAAATTTGAAACTGAAGTGAACATGCCATTTTTTGCCGAGTTTTTCACCGACAAAAGTGTCCAATTCATGAACTCAAATGCACTAAAATTTGGTGCTATTTTAGGCACTAATTGCCTATTCTATTGTAGTGAGATTTATGATTTTATCTTTAGAATGTACAAACTTTCTCTATCTGATATTCACGACCTCAAATTGGATCTAAAATTGGACTGGTGGATTTATGATTTTCTTTGTCCACCGAAATTTGTATTCCTACACTCAGGTCCTGCTTCCAAATGAAAACACCCGAAAGTGTTTTAGACTGGCTGAAAATACTCTCCAACCTGGATATGTCACTGATAGCAATGCAAGTTTTCCTTAACCATCCATACCTGAATGTTGCATCACAATCTATTCTTCTAGCACATAAAAATTCCACATATTAACCCCTTCTAAATAAAACATTTAATCATCATAAAACCATAATTAATAAATCATTTCAATTTCAAAAAGAATCCAATGTCATTTACTATCAAAACAAAAGTATAAATCATAAAAAATTCATGAAGCCTCCTAAATGTAGCTTAAAGAAAGTTTATAGGATGGGTTTCAACATAAGAATATTTCTACTACAACTCTCAATGAATGCATTATAAGCAAAAAAAAAATCTTCAACTCAAAGTAATGCAATCAAACATTTCCAAAAGTATGTTAGCAAGAGTTAACTAAATTTAGAATGATTTTTTGCTAGGTTTGTTTTAACAATATGCCACATGGAAATGGAATAATCACTAAGAAACCCTAACAATAAAAAATGGATGTAAAGGTTCAAGAAAGGAAATTACAATGTACTATTGTGTAATGGTGACGAAGGCACTTATATGAGCATGGCCTGCATAAACATTTCTGCCATTGAATTGCCATCCATCCAAAGAGAGAATAAGCAATGTAAGGATTTGAGCAATATAAGTCCAAAGGGTAATGTTGTAACGGTAATGGAATCACCATAAGAGCACAACTGAGGAATAAATTATTGTGACTATAATTATGAGATCCATAACTCTATTGATCATGTGGCACAATTGTGCTATGACAAATACAAGATGCATTTATGTGTGACCCAAGTTTAATTTGGCTATGTTGTGATAGAAATGGATACACTCATATGAGCACAATTCATGTACAAATTAATCATTGTCATCACAATTAGGTGTCAATCATCATTAAGTGCATTCAAGTTGACTCAAGTTTAATAGGATACAGTGTAAAGATAGCATGATCCAAGAGCGATTACCTCTTACTGCAATAAAGAGCCTATAACTCTAGTTGATATGCAGAGTGGTTGTTTTATATCAATTATGTAGTGCATTGAAGTATAGCCCATGTTTAATGGGCTATTCTAGAGAGTGATCAATATTTTCTAAACCTTATGAATGTTACTTAAAAGGACTATGCAAGGGTAGTGATCATATAGAAATGATAAGGTTTTTTTATGCCAAAAGACAATGAATACTTACAATGATTCTAGTGATGAATGAGGACAAGAAGTTTGCATATGATTCATCATCATGACAGTGTCAAGTGCAAGCTACATGGACAACTCTTAGCTATACCTTAGATTATGAGAGGTTCATGAAGACATGAAAGTAGAGTTTTGAAGAGGATAGTTCTCTATTAAATACTGTCATGTTACAAATTGCAAAGGTTTTCACCATGAAGTTCTCCTTGAGCATTCAATAGTGGTAGACCTATTAACAAAGGGAAATTATTTGTGTATAAACATTTATAAAAAGGTAGATTTTAGATAATAAAAGATGGTTATAAGACATAAAAGATGATAATCGTTGTCAATGGCTATGAAGGAAATACATATGCAAAAGATACTCTCTTTGATTGTAATAAATAGGACAAGTAGGATGAAGCTAAGGGAAAATCAAGTAGGGATAGTTACTATCACCAATGGATAGTGACAAAATTTTATGAGGATAGTTAGCTCATACATGATAGCAAATATGACCTTAGTCATAGTTGAAGCTAGCATAAGTGGATATCAAGTAATTGCATTGAGATTGACCTCATTGAAATAGGATAGTCATGGCTATCAATATTTATAAGACATGAAATGACATAGCACAATTATCTTGAAGACTTTTAAACTACCATCTTTAGATATGAATGATAGTCATAAAAGATCAATCATGAAGGATTCATGGGACAGTTATAACCACATGAAAATGGGTGATAAGGGAGATATAAAATACTTGTTTATTTAGGTAGAAAAGGATGGGTAAAATAAAGAGAAGCTATAGTCATGATCATAATTTAGATAAAGAAAACATGCAATGGTAGGTTAATTTTGAACACCCACATCTAACCCTAATGAGATTTGTTTTGAGCATTTATTTTCAAATGAATAGATTTGAGGAAAAAACCTTGTAGATTGTTAGTAACTAGAGGACAAAACCCCTACTAGTTTGTAAATGGCCAAGGATGAAAACCTATTGGCCAAAGAAGCGGTTCTCACCCATAGGTCATGGTTGAATTTTATTGGTGGTTGACATTGGTGATATCAAGATAGTAAAACATGCATATTACCATTTATTCATCATTATTTTCCTTACAAAGACATAGATATTACCATTCATAACCAAAAAAAATCTTCATAACTAGTAAAACCCATTGACACTTCAACAATGAGACTACTGTCATGTCTTAAACATATCATGTCTTGTGATCTTCTCAAAAGATCTGCATTATGATATGAAAGTATCACCTATGAAGGTGGTTGTTTTCCTAATAAGATCTTTGACTTCCTATCTTGGGCTTATGACAGGGATAAAAAATTCATGAGGATACAAGCAAGCTCTTCCTCAAAACTTCAAACAAAACTAAAAACCCTAACGGCATAGAATATACCTGGCAAGATGTGAGGATGAAGGTTTTCAGGAAAACCTCAAATATTACTCAATGTGAGCATGATCTATCCTCAAAACCTTGGAAAATATCCTCATGCATGCAACGTGTCTTCAAACCCTTGTGAGTCTATGCAATGTGGATGAATTCAATTCCAACAAAGAAATGTTTCTTCAGATCAATCTCAACATGCCTTTATCCCAAGTCTTCTCAACAACATGGATAGATTTTGGTGCAACCAACTACTAGTTCTATGCCATTCTCCTGAAAAATCTTTGGACTTATTCCAACCAGCAAACTAAAAAAACCCTAACCTTCCTCTTATTACGTGGCTCAATAGACACAAGGAATGAAAATTATCTTTTTCACTGTTTGGTGCCCAAAAAAAACTTAGTCAAAATTCTCTTTTTCATTGTTTGGCACCCAAAAAAAAACTTAGTCAAAATTATCTTTTTCATTGTTTGGCGCCCAAAAAAATATTAGTCTTTCACTAATATCTCTTTTTTTTACCCGATGATCAAATTAGTCACTTATGATTATCAAATTAGCCATTTATAGTTGTGTTGCAAAAACTAACTAGAATTTAATCATTTTTAGTTGTTGTGACAAAAAAAATTAGTCATGTAGTCATGTATTTTCCAAATTCTACTAGTGACAAGGTGTCCCTCAACATCAAGGTGTTCCTGAACAACAATATCCATACAACACAACAAGAACCCAATCCCTCATCATACACACACATCATGGCTCAAGGACCTTCATACACCCAAAACCCACAATATAACTGACGGTACATTACAGGAAAACAAGGTTACAATATCCATAATCCTCAAAAAAACACACCTAATGATGACTTAACATTGCAAATACAAAGCCTTAACCAATAGATATCGCGTATACAACTTGGAAACCCCGAGAAGATTTATGCACTACAAGACATATGTTCATATCCTTTTTATTGCACCATATCAATGATCCCCTTTCCCAAGAACTTTCAAATCCTGAAATTCAAAAAATATAAAGGAAGAGGGGACCGAATCGAACACACACGGGAATTTTGTGTAGCTTTCATGGAGGTCGCCAACAATGACTCTTATTTATTGAGACTTTTCCCAAGAAGTCTTAGGGGTGTGGCTATTGAATGGTTCTATCATCTACCACTTGGTATTAAAACTTTTGATGAGCTATCAGATAAATTCATAAACCACATTTCGTACAACATTGAACAAGACATAACAGTTCTCGATTTATAAAAAATAAAACAAAACTAAGGGGAGTCTTTTGCCTCGTACTTGCAAATATGGAGGCATAAAGCTAGTAAAAGTAAATGGCTAGTTCTTGAAAATAAACTAGCTGAAATATTCATCTCAAATATTCACACTAACATAAGCTACCAATTAACTATGTTATGTCCTAACAATTTTGAAGAAATCATTGAAAAGGGTTTGATCATTGAAAGAGCACTTATAGAAAAAGGTGTCATAAAACTAGTTACAACAACAAAGACCAAGCATCAAGTTCTAATGGCAAACCTCGAATTTGGGAAAAGAAAAAAAATGTTACAAATGATGGAGTGTTAGACGCTAATTTTATTTAAAACATGTAACCACCTCCTAATAATCCCCAAAATAATATGCTAAAAACTCATCTTAATTACCCTCAGAACAATCAACAAACCAATCAAATGTAGAATCCTCAAAGAGGGCAACCAAGGAAAAACTACCAAACAAAATGGAAGTACACACCATTGGGGGAACCCATGGAGGTTTTCATGAGTAGGATAATTCAAACAAACCTCATCAAACTACTTGATCAAACAAATTATGAAGAGCCAAACTTTAAACCCCATGGTACAATGAAAACAATAAATGTGAATTTCACTTAATCAAGGGCCATAAGACAAACAATTGCATGAAGCTAAAAAATATCATCCAAGACTTGATAGACAAAGCAGAGATTGAATATTGAACATCATCCTGGATCCTTTGGAAATAATGACATGGGTATTTACAAGGATCCAATCCTCAACCATTCTAAGGGAAATAACAAGGGTAAAGCATAGTATTATCGAAAAGCTACTTACACCTATGACACTAATAACAACATCCATGTTGTAATTGTTGTCACTAATGATTTGAACCCTAGCTAAGCCTAGACTTAGCTAATCCTATGAAACATTGGAATATCTTCAAGTTGTGGATACCCTATGGTGAAGATAGACCTCTAGATTATGGGTTGTCTCCCTTTCAATATACCCTAAGAACTACTAATTTTGATGGGAAAAGGGAGAAGGATGATGTAGAAATTGAAAGCTATTCTAAGGGGTGGATCATCAACTGAAAATGACTTGCATTTATGGTTAAAACTCACAAAATAACTCAAAAATGACGCTAAAACTACTCACAACTCAGGTTGATATGTTTTGCATAAATGATTCATATGAAAGGTTTCAATGTTTGATGTTTGTTTGAAAGAAAACAGTGGTCATTTCATAATTAACATTCAACAAAAATAGATACACAATCAATGACCTGCACTATAACATGTTGCATTTGAACTAAACATTGAAGGAATAAGATAAAAATGAAGGATTTTCTGATAGAAATCACAATATTTTAATCAAAACACTCACATACAATGCTAGAACAAGACAAATTAGAGAAGGAACTAAGATTTTTCATTGAACATAGGGAGGAATTTGCATTACAAGTATGTAAAAATGATTACAAAGACTGGAAAACTTATAAGGAATGAGTTACAAGGCATGATTTTTTTTGCAACAGCAATGAAAACACTTGAAACTAACTGGAAACAAGAGTTAGGACTGCCCTTAAGAAAAGAAAAGAATCTTGGAGTTGACTGAAGTTGCAACTGATAGAGTAAGGCCAACTATCCTAGCTATTTGGAGAATAAGAAGTGAACTCAATTTCAAAAGAGTTGACATCAAGTCCAGCTCGATAGTTAACTACTTCTCCTCCCTTCAAATCAATCCCCAAAGTGCTCCTTTTAAAATAGACCAAACTCCCTCCTAGAAAATAGGCCAAAACTGAAAGTGAACTCCCAACGTACTCCTTGAACTAATGCCTAGCTTGAATTTGAAACTTTTCCCTCCAAGGCATACTAGGATGACTTTGAATAAAATTCTTAGTCATTGATCACCCTATAGACATTTTTCCAAGGTTAGCAAAGCTAAAACACTAACCATTTTCCACCTAGAAAAAATCTAAATCCACATGGAGATTCAATTACTTTGGATTATTCCAAATCTTGACACCATATTACTACTTTGTTCAAATCATAATATTTTGTTAGCCCTTGTGGCATCTATCTCTTACCACTTGCATGCCCATTAGACAACACCTAGATGTTCTGCAGCTACATACTCTCCCTGAAGAGCATAGTGAAATACAATATCTTAGACATTGATAGAATGGGCTCTAACTCCTTTCCACATGATGTGTATGACATTATTATCTTTACCCATTACTTTGAAACCCTTTGAATCTTCCTTAGAAACATATGACTATCCCATCTTTGAACACCTAAACACTGCTCTACCCTTGTGATCTTCATGTTGCCCTCTATGGATTCTGCTCTCCTTTAGGCATTAAGGTCTTCCTCAAAAGGACTATCTTGATTGTTTTCCTTTGAGTGCCTAATTTCTTTTGTGTTTTCTAAGAGTTTCATTTCTCATTGAACTTTTTTTCCATATTCTTCCAAACCCTACCAAAACTTCACAGGTCTACCATGTTTGCTCATAAGACTGTCCTTATTTATATGATAGTGACTATGTCCTCTTGGTTACTTGGCATGAAGCCTTGCCATTATCCACCATTTTCTTTGGCTTCTACAATGATATGATCCTCTGCCTTGGTACCATCATGATCATACATAGGATTATAAACTATCACTTATGCACTTCATTAAATTTATTTATCATTGATTTGTGCTTGATATCCTTTAATTACATGTCTCTTACATTTCTCAATACTTTGTATGATTCACTATCCCTTTCAACCCAAGGTGGACTATGGCTTTTGACTTTGGATTTCTATGAGTATTATCAATGGCCTCTATTTTCTTGAAAGTCTATCCATTTCCATAAAAACATCTTCTTTCATCTCAAAAGAAGAATAGTGTCCTTAATTTTCTCTTGTTCCATGGTCATGGTTTGATGACTGTCAAGTTTCTTCTTGGGTATCAATAAAACTTTCATGGGACATAGAACCTTATGTCATTTATCTACAATATCTCTCAAACATTGTCCCTTCTCCCTTACTGTCATGTCTTCATGACCGTGGATACCCTTTTACCTATAACAATGACTATCATGGTGGTCTCTTTTCAAGTTTCTTGCTTTATAATTATGCTTGTGCCTTCTGAAAATGCACAAGGTGACCACTTGTCTTGATTGCTAGGCATTGATCAAAGCATATACATAATTTTTTTCCCTTTATTATTCATATTGTAAAACATAATAAAAAAACTTCATTATAGTCTCTAAGCACTAAACAAAACTCTTTATTCACTACCCATCTTTATAGTCATACATATTACAATCATTAATGATTGTCTCTCCTTATGGCACATTGCAATCCAATATGGTCATGACTGCCCCATAATCTTTAGAAAGGCTATAAAACATTCTCACTCTTTATAAGTAATCATCATTCCTTTCCATTGCCAAGTTTCCTCTGAAATATCATGGTTCTCATCAAGGAATATTAATGAGAGCTTCCTTAAGGACATCTTCAATGATGTCAGTATCAATATCCTTGTGATTTTATTTTTGTGCTCCTTATTGGTTGTCCTTCAAATCAATTCCTATTGAAAAATCAATAGTTAAAACCTCTATATATCTTGACTATAAGGTGTCCTCTAAAGGACTTCTCCATAGTTATATAATAGTCATATGGTTATCTCTTTATGACTTCAAGCCCTTGGAATTCCCACTCATCAGCTGCCATTTCAAGGTGTTTATCTTCTGAGATGGCTATACTTGTGAAGTGACTTCCTTGCTACTATCATGTTGTTTTGGCCCTTTTTTATAGCACTGTAAACTTCTTTTTTAGTTGCTAATGCCATGATTTCCCATACATTCCTTAGAGCACTTCCACTCTCATTGGATTGTCATCAAAATTATTCTCATATATGGGCATTCAATCTTCATGCTTTCCAATGAAACTTTGTTGTCCTAGATCTCTATCAATTGTTCTTAAGTTCTTCCATTCTCTAACCTTTGAAACTCCTCAGTGGAAGCAACCACCACTATCAAAAGCTTTTTATCCCTACTTTTAAAATAATCTACCTAAACCCTATTTTGTATACTTCATTTTGTCTTTTAGACTCTTCCTCTTTTGCACTATGTAGTACCTGTAAGAATGGATTTTTGCTCTTTTCTCAACATCATCTAGGCATGCATTTTCCTCTTTGGTATTTTCTCAAATGCTCCTCCTTGAATTTTGTGCTCTCTTAGGAGCTCTATGTCACTCTTTTTTTCTGCCATGCATCACTTAGAATTTCATTATTGTTCCATGAACAGTCCATTGTACCTTGATCAAATATCAAACCTAGATTTTTATGAATCTTCATAATGCCTTGACTGTCTTGTCTCCATCATTAATGAAATGACTATCTCACATTACCATGATCTGTATCATTATTGTCATGTTGTCTTATTTACAAGTTTATTTATCAAAACTCAGTAACCGACTACAAAATACAAAACAAGGAGTTTTATTGTGGGTTTCCTCATAAATGGCTCTTATAAATTGAATCTGGACTAATCACTATGTAATATCAATAACAAGGCATTGATAGAGGTTATATTCTTTGTAGATATAGAAAATATACAGATTGATCCTATACACCTGATCCTGATCTTACTAACACCAGTTCATCCTGAATCATCTCCATTACTAATCAATTTAATTGAATAATTTGTATTTGATTAAATTCATTATATTTCCTCTCTTAATTAAATAAATCAAATTTATCTAATAAAGTCATTTGCTTCTATCAATTAAATAAATCATTTTGTTTAGTTAATCCTATAGTCCCTCTTGTAATTAAATAATTCACTTTATTTAATTACTCTCTAATGTCATCTCCTTTAAATTAAATAAATTATTCTTTATTTGATTTAATCTAACACCACCCTCTTAAATTAAATAAATGAGACTTTATTTAATTAAATCTAAATCAATTACTCATCTCGTTTTGATTTATTTAAATCTTAAAATCTAAGTCAAATGTCAAAACATCTAATTTTCATCTAAATTAATCAAATCATGATTAATCCTAATCCTAATCCATCAAATCCTCTAGATTTTTCAACTTACACAAGTAAATCAATTTAATTGATTTATAAATTCTTCTATTTTCTCTCAACTTGGCATCAATAAGGGAATATTCCTCAAATTCAAAAATCCCTCCAAAAGGGATGAGTACATCCAACAAGGCATTAAAGGCCTCTTACATGTCCTTTTCCTTGAGCCAAGTGGCATTTACTTCATTCCTCTCTCCCTCCAACTTGTCATTTCACAAATTTCAAATTCCACCTAACCATATTTATTTGCACATTCATCAAAATGTGCTCATTCCTCCTCCAATGACATGTGGACAAGTGGCCTCTTCCTATTGGTTGGTCTTTTGTCCCACATTCGTCCACTTTGCTTCTTTCTCCATCATTCTCTTCTATAAATAGAGAGTTTCTCTATTGATTTTAGGATCCATCAATTAAGAGCACAATTGCTATAGGAATTTAGCATTTGAGTTCATATCATTTCATATTTTGCAATA
Organism: Sequoiadendron giganteum; assembly: GCA_007115665.2. Classification (NCBI taxonomy): domain Eukaryota; kingdom Viridiplantae; phylum Streptophyta; class Pinopsida; order Cupressales; family Cupressaceae; genus Sequoiadendron; species Sequoiadendron giganteum. The sequence continues at coordinate 395,609,636 of CM021106.1, forward strand.
AATTTAGCTAGGTTATTGGAAAATTTCATCAAGGAAGCACAATCATCACTAAAGATCATCACTTTACATCAAGTAATTGGGAAAGGGTCATTTTCCACATCAAAATGGCACCAATTCCCCCATGGGATTGAGAGTTTGTTCATTAGAATAAGATTTGATAGCTTTGTTATTGTGTTCTTCATTTCATTTCTTTTTTTCATGCTTCAAACTAATTTCATGGGGAATGTTGATCTAAATTGCATAATGAGCTAATTATATGTTTGTTCTTTTATGTTTGTGTAGGTATAGATTCACCATTCATAGTCTTTATAATGGATCCTAATGTTGGCAGGTCAGTTTTAATGCTCACTTTCTTCAAATATTGATAGTATTAATCAAATGAACAATATAAATTAGGAGACATAGATCCAAAAAATACTATAACCTATCTTATCCCATAGTGCCTTTCATACCCAAAAGGATTTGTAGCTGGGAACAAATGAACAAACATGGCCTCTTAACTATTTTCCATGTGCTTTCCCATGCATGAGTTGGAGAGAAATTCTTGCAAAGACTTCCTCAACGTGTCATAGCTATCCCTTTTGGTTTTGCCATGTGCCTGATATCCTCCCCAAAACTCAAAAAAATGTGGGTTTTCCTTCACAAGATGGCAACATAATGCTTTCCACACCTGGCTATAATAGAGAGAAAATCTCCATGATCTTCTATTTACTTTTGTAATGTGTTGTATCTTGACAGCAATGTGGGCTTACATCTATTACTGCATCCTCATCTTCTTGCATTCTTTCAATGTTTCTAATTGAAACCCTATAGTCTCTCCATGCTTCGTGGTCAACAAAGAAAAATAAAAATTCTCCTTTTCACTATTGGCACCTACAAACTTATCCTTTCACTTGTCTTAATTATTTTCTCAAACTTTACTTTTCCCTCTTTCTACCATTTGGTGCCCCATTTTCATAACTTTTCTTATTTCTTTATTTTTCTTTTAACATTTAAATCAAACAAAATATATCCCTTTAAATTTGCCAACTAATTTTAATCTCAAAGATTAAAATAAACTAACACTTTTGGCGACCTCTAATGGATTTTTGCCTGCTAAAACATGAAAGACCAACTGCCTTAAGCATATCCATTGGGCATATGAGTTTAAAAAGTTCTAGAAACAACTTGGATAGACCTAGACCCTACTGTTAGAAGCATTGAACAACACTTACAAACTAAAAACCAGACCTAAAACTTGTGCTATAGCACTTAGGAGAATGAAAAACCCAAATTAACATGTTTTCAAGACACGTGGAGGAACCCAAAACTTGACTGAAACAAAAGAAAACTACTTTAATACAATACAAAAGAAGATCATCACCTCAGAAACAATGCTTGACATGAATCCCATTGACTGGGATTGATTCCATCTCACCACCTAGCTTAGACAACTAAAAAACATTATGTTGCTTGTACTCAAAAATAATGTATGGTCCATTGCAAAAAGCATCAAACTGTGTATGCTTTCAGGGTTTGCTCTTGTTCTCATCCCATTTCAAGACAATGTCTCCTTCTTTTAATATTCTTGGGGTTTCTTTTTTGTCAAATGACCTTTTCATTTTAGCTTGATGAACATCTAACCTCCTCATGGATTCATTCCTTGTTTCCTCTAACTCAACCAACTGAGCTAACCTTGCTACCAGCGGTTGTTCCTCAATCATATCTAGCTGATTGACTAGATCAAGTGTTGGAATTTCAAGAGAAATAGGTGGCCTTGCCTCTTTCCCATAAACTAGCATGTATGGAGATAGTCCTATTGACCACTTTGGATTTATTCTATCAACCCACAAAGTTTATTTTAGCTTGGTATGCCAAGCTCTTTGATTACCTTCCATATTCCTTCTGATCATCCTCAAGAGATTCTTATTAGTGGACTCTACTTGTCCATTTCCTTGAGGATAATAGTTAGAAGAATTATTAAGATAAATACCATTCCTAAAGGCCCATTCAGTGATTTTAGTTCCTATGAAATCAAGGGCATTATTAGATACTATGGATTCAGGAACTCCAAACCTAATTATTAGCTCCTCATAAAATTTCAAAACAGTTATCTCATTTGCCTCCTTGAGTGCAATGGCCTCAGTCCATTTGGTGAAATAGTATGTGGTTGTAGGGACCCACTTATGACCAGCACCTAAAGGAGGATTTTTGACTCCAATGAATTCTAAACCCCACTTCATGAAAGGTTGTTCAACTTGTATAGGATACAAAGGAAGGGCTGCTAACTTCTCCTTTCCTACAAATATAGCACACTCCTTACATTCCCTCACCCAAGAATGTGCATCTTTGAATAGATTGGGTCAATAGTAGCCTCCTTTCATGACCTTAAGAGTTGTAGCTCTTAGTAAGAAATGACCTCCTATTGATCCTTGATGAAACTCATGCAAAGCCTTGTCAACTTGATTAGTTACTATGCATCTTAATAAAACACCATGGAAGTCTTTTCTAAAGAGGATGTCATTCAAAAGTACATAAGGAATGGATTGAAGCCTAAAATACCTTCTCTTTGCTCTATCTAATCCATGAGGGAACTCACTAGTTTATAGAAAATGTGTCATATCTTGTATCCAACTTTTTGAAGAAGTTGGTACATCAGTTTTTTCTTGGTCTTGAAGAGCTAGGACAGCCTTATCATCTTCTTCCATACTAGTGTCATTATTACCAACAAGTTTCTCACACAAACCCTTACCTCTAACCAGCTTGGTGACTTTAATCTCAATGTCATATTCCATTACCTTAGTCACCCAACCAACCCTTTTATCACTCAAGTCCTTACCCAGCAAAAATTCTAAGGATGTGCAACTAGCAACTTGATCTTATTGTTAGAAAGCATATGTCTAAAAAAATTTAAACTCCTAACAACAAGTACATTTTTCTCAAAAAAAAAATACCTCTCTTCATACTCTTTAAGACCTTGACTGAAAAATTCCAAAGGCTACTCCAAACCATGCTCATTCTCTTGTACTAGAATTGTTGATATATTGTCTATGTTCCCATATGCATACAAGATTAAATCTTTTGAAAATTTTAGGTTTAACAAAGTAGGAGTAGCTACAAGTGCTTCCTTTATGAGCTCAAAACTCCTCTTTCCCTCCTTAGACCAGTTGAAAGGAATATAGTTTTTCAACATAAATGTTAGAGGCTTTAACAATTCTACAACGTATGGAATAAACCTTCTAACAAAATTGGTTCTACCCAAAAATCTCTATAAGCCTTTATTATGTACTAGTAATGGAAGGGCTAAGATAGCACTTACTCATTTTGGATCTATAGTAATTCCATGTTTTGACACCACATATCCCAGGAACTTATCATCATGGATAACAAATACACATTTCTTGGGTTAAGAGATATGCCAAACTCCCTGCATCTCTCAAAGATTTCCTTCAAGTGGATTAAATGTTCATTTGAATTTTTCAAAAAAATAGTTATGTCATCCAAATAAACCAGCACTATTTTATGCATTAAACCTTGAAATTCCATATCCATGGCCCTTTGATAGGTTACCCCATCATTAGACAAACCAAAAGGAATTTTATTATAGGCCATAGTACCCCATTTTTTGTAAATGTTATCTTATATTGGTCCTCCTCCTTGACTAAAATCTGATTGTAACCAGAAAAACAATCAAGTAAGGAAAACCTCTCTGATCCTGAGACAACTTGGAGGACTTTCTCCATGGAGGGTAAGGGATAATGATCTTTGAGTGAGGCTTTGTTCAAGTCCCTAAAATCAACACAAAGTCTAATTTCATCATTATTTTTTCTAACTGGAACAAGGTTTGACACCCAAGAGGTATGTTTGATTGGGAATATAATGCTGATTTCAATGAGTTTATTGAGTTCTTTAACCATAAAGGGCTCAATTTTAGGATTAAGAGGCCTTTGTTTTTGCCTCACTAGTTTAGCATTTGGTTCAAGCTCAATAGTATGTTGAGAAATACTAAGATCAAACCCCTTCAAATCTGAATATTCCCATGTAAAAATGTCACTAAACTCTTGACAAAGAAGAATAAAAGTGTATCTTTCTTCTAATGTACATACCTTTCCCAGCTTTAAAAGCTTGTATTTGAAGATCTCAACATCCTCATAGTGCTCTTGTTTCATCTGGATACTAGCCTTCTCCTCACTTGATCATCTAAGTTAAACATTGACTCCAAGGTAACCAAACCCTTAGGAAACTTGTTTGACTTCAGCTGTATAACCTGATTTGCATATTGCTGTTGTATTTTCTCTTGGTTACCAATTGAAAATTCAACCTCTTCCCTCAAGAAGTTAGTGATTTGTTGATCACTGTCAAAAACTTGCCAATGCTCATGTTTGTAGGGAATTAATATCTAACAATGAATTTTACATATTGCTCCCCCCTAACATTGTTAATTTCTTTCAGAATATCAGACTGTGCACCTATAGCTACTAATCTACCAGCATGCTTATTCAAAATCCTAGGTATGGACAACAAATTAAAAGCTTAAAAATCCTCTATTAGATCCCATACTCTATGCTTGTAGGACTTCAACAAATCATTTTTAATAGTATGGAGACCTCTTACCTGGTTTCCAACCAACCCACTATCACCATATACATGTACAGTTGATTCCTCTCTTCTTTTCCCATTGAAGTCCATGAATCAAGGCCTCATGCTCTGCTATATTGTTAGTACAACTGAATGTAAATATGAAAGTAGAGTAGTATTTTTCATCATTAGGTGACACCAACATACAACCACCACCAACACCTACCTTACTCCTAGAACCATCAAATTAGAGCCTCCAAAGCTCATTAAAATGTTGATTAATCTATTATTTTTCATCCTTAAACAAGTTAGGAACAACAACACTTTTTTCATAGAACATATAAATCCCAAGCTCCATTTCTTCCATGTGTTTAAAAGGATCCTCCTCATGGTTTTTAGTTTCCCATTCATCCAAAATCAGATCTAGGATGCCATCAATAGGGTTGTTAGGATCTTGTGGAATAGGTTGGTCTTCTTGCTCATGAATGGTTAAATTGGCATTAACATCACTTGGGACATAAGGCTCCATATGATCTTTGCCCAAAACCTCATATTTAATGGTAACCTTTGTTCCATACCTTGTTCTAAAGAACACGTGGGACCAATCAGATGAAAAATACCCACCCAACTTGGCTATAAAATCTCTTGAAAGGAAAATAACAAAGTAAGGAGTTAATTCAATGACAAATATATCTTGTGAAATAGAAAAAGTGGGACAAGCATGGAGTGTAAGGTTCAAATTTTTAATAACTCCAATAGTTTTCACCGTTGTTCCATCAAGCTGGATAACTCCCTTAGATAATGGCTCATATGATCAACCCAATATATCAACAATTTTCTTTGGCATGACTGAACTACTTGCTCTAGAATATATCATACAGTTATGTACTAGATTTTTTCCAATGATTAAGGTAACATAAAATAGGGGTGGCTTGACTTCCTTAGTTTGTTGTCTAGTTTTTTCTTGTTCATTATTGGTAAGTACAACCTTAGAAGATTGTTGACTTGAAGTTTCATTGGTAAAATTAAGGTTATACAAGGCTTCATGAAGCATGTCTCTTTGCCCAAGAAGAGCTAGAGACTACCACAATGAAGCATTAACGTTTGTCTTCTTCATCTACTCAATTATATTATAATTAGTTGTACTAATCTTTTGATGTGTTCTTGGAACAACAACCTCTTTTTGTACTTGTGCTGGTTGTGGTTGGATTTTTGGTTTCCCTTGCCCACCATAGGCTATTCTCTTGATAGAATCTAAACATTCTAAGAAGATGAAGGCCCAGCTTGGCCTTGTGACACACTAGAGGTCTGATTTCTATCTTTATCATCTTGCTGTCCCAAATCTACATCCCTCTTTTTTGATCTTGTGTTGGTTACTAAGGGAGTATATGACTTATTTTGAGGCTGATTCATGCCACAAAACTCTTCTCCTTGCCAACTCATCAAGGAAACCTTAGGGTTTCCTTCGTCATTTTGTCATTCTTGAAATTCTTGTAACTGATCTTGAAAGACAACGACATTGTTCTAAACCATAAGAGTTGGGTTCTTAAGGCCATTAGAATAGGTAGACTGGTTATGAGGTTGATTACAAGGAAAGCACCAGTCATAATTAGTTGCCATGTTGTTCTGGATAGTTACTACTTCTCTAGACGAGCTGGGCACATTAGGATTATACTATTGAAAAGGCCTTTGTTTCACATTTCTCTTTTGGCTTGTTGGTCATTTTGATTAAAGAGCCTATTTGGCTGGTAAGGGGCTTGATAAGGCTTATTATTTTGGATCACCTTCATCTTTACTTGTCACTTCATTACCCAAGGTCTGTAAATCAAAGCTAATCTCTTGAAGCTCTAGGGATGGGGCTGGAACAACACTAGCTTGGCCTAGAACTTAGTATCCTAGAGGTAGAATAGTAGGAAAAACAGCTATAGTAGGTGTTTGAAATGGAATAGGTAGCTGCAACTCTAGAAATATATGCATGGGAGGTCTAGGAGAAATTTTCCCAACTTGGATAAGGCTATTCTTAACTCTAATTGTAATATCAAAAGCTACCAGTAATGAGGTTCCACCCATTGACTGTATCATGACCGATATATCACTATTTAAAGGTCTGAGATAATATAAAAAATCATAATCATTTGAGGGTCTTACCAAGGCTAGAATCCTATTCCAAGTCTTTTGGAAGTGATAGTTGAAGTCCATCATGTGTTCATGTGGAGCTCTTTTGATGGTAGTGAGTTGCTTTACCAATGAAAGATGGTCTGATTTATCCTCAAACTGCTTGTTCAAATGATCTCTTAGCTGGTCCCATGTGGCGATTGAGTTGACAAGAAATACTCTGAACCACTGAAGGGCTTTACCCTTTAAAGAAGCAGCTAAGAGCCTCAATGCAACATTTTTAGTGGTAATATGGTGTACTCCACATAGTGAAGCCACATCCCTTATATGTGCAACCAATGTTGTTTGATCCTTACCAGTAAAATGTGGCAAGCTCTTAAGTGCAACTACTAGAATATCATCATGTTGATGAAGGTTCAATGGGTTGCCCCCATTGAAAGGTACAAATGAAAACTACCTAGCCATAGGAATGACTATTGGAACAACCAGGACAACAAGTAGAACTACTACAAGAATTGTTGGTATAGGATTACTAGGTGTTAGATTTGCAAATCTGAAACTTGGAGGAGTGGATTTGGTCCTTACTGAAGATTTAGGACTCTTTTTACTTGCTCTACCTTTCCTCTTAGGTGGTGAGAGCTGAAAATATTCAAATTGAGATGAACTAGCTCTACTTTGAACTCTTCTCATAGGCTTCTTGGACTGATTTTGCTATAAAACCAAATTAAAGTCGTCAGGTATGCAATATTGACCTGAAAAGGCTAGAAACACTATTGTGCATACCAAAACAACAATGATAATGTGACTTCTTGAGGAGTGAAATAGTTCACAGTCCCATCAAGCGTGCCAAAAAATATTGTCACTAAGTATTTGTACCCTAGCTAACCATAGACTCATCTAATCCTGTGAAACATTGGAATATCTTCAGGTTGTCGGTACCCTATGTTGAAGATAGACCTCCAAATTATGGGTTGGCTCCCTTTCAATATATCCTAAGAACTACTGATCTTGATGGGAAAAAGGAGAAGGATGTTGTAGAAATCGAAAGCTATTCTAAGGGGTGATTCACCAACTAAAAGTGACTTGCATTTGTTGTTAAAACTCATAAAATAACTCAAAAATGAAGTTGAAATTGCTCACAAATCAGGTTGATATATTTTGCATAAATGATTCATATGAAATGTTTCAATGTTTGATGTTTGTTTGAAAGAAAATAGTGATGTTTTCATAACTAACATTCAACAAAAACATAGATAGATCTTCTAGGTAATTTCAACTCAGGTCTACTCTACTCTTTGGTTCCCACTCTAGCTGTTTTTTTGAATTTTCGAGTTTTGTTTGTGATTTGACCGTCTGATGGGTCGGTCGGGAGGGGGGTTCGAAAAGGCTTCCCATTCTAAGGATGTTGTCCCTCTTGTTGATGTTGTACCTATGGTGGTAGTGGCTATTCTGGTGGTTCCTAGTCTGATGTCCCTTCTTTGTACTTCAGTCCTTTCCCCTGGGGAAAAGATGGAGGGAATCTCTGGGAAGTCACCCTTTTCTCCGTCCTTGGCACTTGACTCCTTTTTCTCTGAGGAAGCTCCTGCTTCCTCCGTGGAACAATTGGTGGGGTTTGTCTTGCCAGCTTTGAGTAAAAGGCCTTTGGACTCCACATCTTTCTCGGTTACTGGTTGGGAAGTTGATGTTCTGAGACTTTGATGTTGAAGGCTATGGAAACCTCAAAATGGCTCTGGTTGGAAAAAATTGGCATACAGGCCAAATATTGAACTAGTTCGTCAATGGGCTACTTCTACTTGGAATCTCAAAGGTAGTGTCACTATGAATGTGATTCCAAGCGGTATCTTTCTCTTCTCCTTTGTGGTGTGTGAAGATATGTTCAAGGTTCCAATGGGGGGGCCCTGGGATTTTGACTCGGGCTTTAAAAAAAAATTATCTCTCTGCAAGTGGAAGTCGAGTTTTGACCCGTTGGCTGATTTGGGAGCCTCCACGCCAACCTGGGTTCATCTGCCTAGGCTCCGTCTAGAATTATAAGAGAAAGGAATCTTGCAAGGTATTTCCAACTCCCTTTGGATTCAACTAGAAATTGATAAGATAACTCTAGAGAGATCTCATCTTGTGTATGCCTGCATCTGTGTCAATGTGGTTGTGAATACGATCCTCACATCCTCTATCTTTCTTAAGTCAAAATTTGGAAAGTGGACCTAGCCCTTAGAATCTGAAAATGCTTGACTCTTTTGTCAATTGTGCAAGAAATTTGGTCATCTCAATGATACTTGTGGGATTAAGGTGTATGTTGGCCAAAAGGCTAAGGATAAACTTACTATGAAGGCTCCCCTAGATATGGTTATGTCTTATTTAAAGATGCCCACTACCCCTGAACATGATGGGTTTATTCCTCTCATTAAGGACATCCTCGAACTGCCTTCTAAGTCTGTTTATGTTCTTGTTGATTAAGAAAAAAATTTGGCTAGCCTTAACTTAGCTTAGGATACCCCTACTTCTACTTTCCCTACCACTTGCTTTCCCTCTAAGACTGATTCAGTCTTGATGGGAGGGAGTGATGTTATTAAGGTGATCTCCTCTATTATGGATCTCTGGAAGGAGGATGTGGTGTTGGAAATTGGTGTTAAGACCCAATCCCATGTAATGGAGGATGATCTTGTAGAAGGTGAGTATGTTCTAGCTGATAACAATTTGTCTCTAGAGGATATTCATTCTTCACATCAATTGGGTGCCAAAAACTTGAGTGACACCTTGGCTTTTCTTGGATTCCCCAATGGATTGAGCAACAAAGAGGAAGAGGAGGGATGGTCCCAAGCTCTGTCTAAACCTAAAAAGAAAAAGAAACCCGATGTGGGAGGAGGTAATAAGGTGGGAAGGCCATCACAAAAGGACTCTAGAACCAAAGATACGGCAAGGGATGTAGCTCCTGGGAAACAAAGAACCTTGGATTCGATCGATGGATCGAAGACCAAGAAGAAGTAGTCTCATCTACTTCTTAGGGTGGGAGGTGGTCTCATTTTTATCCTTTCTAATGAAGTTTCTCTCTTGGAATATAAGGGGCCTCAATAGGCCATATAAACATTTTTTGGTGAAATCTTATATTCTGGATAATAAAGTGGAAGCGCTCCTCCTTCAGGAAACAAAGATGAAGAAGGAGACCTTTGAAAAAGCCATGGTTAAATTTTGGTCCTCTTCGAATTTTTTTGTTAGTGAGGCTGATGGTGCTTCAGGAGGTATTGTGACCCTCTAAGCCCTTTGAAACTTAAAGGGACTTTGTGCTCTACCTGTAAGAATAGTCTTATGCTAACCTTTGAAGATATTGTTTCCCAAGAGAAATGGAACCTTATAAATATCTATGCCCCAAATCTAAGTAGGGACAGAGTTTTTCTTTGGGAAAATTTAAGTAATGTTATTTCTCTATAGAATGAGGACCATTGGATGTTGGGAGAAGATTTTAACTCTCCTCTCCTCCCCTCTAAAAAGTTTGGAGGTCAGGATTACTACTCGGATAGCATGATGGAGTTGGTGGAGTTTTTTAAATACAGCTAACCTAATTGATATTCCCATCTAAGGAACTAAATTCACTTGTTCTAACAGAAGAAATGGAAATCACTTAATCCAAGTTAAACTTGATAGATTCTTGATCTCTACTAATTGGGATATCTCTCAATTCCTTTCTCTCTCTGCTCTTCCTAGATAGGGATCGGATCACAATGCCTTGGTGCTGAAAAGGAATGTGGATCATAATAATGGTCCTTTCTCATTCAGATTTGAAGCTATGTGGTGCCTTCATCCATAATTTTCTGAATTGGTTAAGTCTTGGTGGGAGGAACCTGTTTCTGGCACTCGTATGTATTGCTTGGCTGAGAAATTAAGAAGAATAAAGAAAAAAGTTAAAGGGTGGAATATGGTGACCTTTGGGAATATATTTGAAACTAAGAACTCTCTGGGAAAGAGCTTAAAGGAGGTTCTAGATTTAATGGAGGCAGGAAGGGTGGATGAGGATCTATGTGCCAAGGATAGAGATTTAAGATCATAGTGATATAGGATTAACAAGAAGGAGGAAATCTATTGGAAACAAAAGTAAAGGGTTCAATGGCTAAAGGAAGGAGATAGAAACACCAAGTTCTTTCACTAGTCTACGTTGAGACACAGAAGAAGAAACATAATTAGATCCCTTGTGAAGGAGGATGGGTCTATAGTGACCAATGAAAAATACATTGCGAGGGAAGCTGTTAGTTTCTTCTCTAATCAACATAGGCCCCCTAAAATTGATGAGCAAGTATTTGTTGAATTTATTGATGTGATTCCTAAAGCTATTTTTGATATAGACTGAAAAATGATGACTAATTTGGTTTCATTGGATGAAGTTAAAAATGTTGTATTCTCCTTTGGAGCTTATAAAGCTCCTAGTCCAGATGGTTTTCCCCCTATTTTTTTCTAGACCTTTTGGGATATTGTCAAAAATGATCTTGTCAGTGTTGCTAGGGATTTCTTTAGGTAGGGTAGACTATTGAACCAACTCAATTCCACTTTCATAGCCCTCATTCCTAAAAATGTGGATGCCTCGGCTATGAAATATTTCAGACTCATTAGTCTTTGCAACACGGTCTATAAAATCTTTTCAAAAATTTTGGTTCTTCGTCTTAAACTTGTGCTTTGTAAAATGATTGCTCCTAATCATAAGGGGTTTTTCTAGAATAGAAATATCCTTAATATTGTCATCTCCACCCATGAAATCACTCATTCAATGGATCACTCTAAAAATCTGAGTATGGCCTTCAAAATTGACATTTCTAAGGCCTATGATCAGGTCTCTTGGCCTTTCCTCTTTGTTGTCATCAAAAAATTTGGTATTGATGGAAGATTCCTTAAGCTTATTTTGGCTTGTGTTACCTCCCCCGAGTACTCTATTCTTTTTAATGGCGTTCCCCGAGATTTCTTCTCTTGTGGTCGTGGTCTTAGGCAAGGTGACCCCCTATCCCCCTACCTCTTTATCATTGTGGTAGAAGCCCTAGGAAGGAATATAAAGAAACAGGTGGATTCTAATGTTCTCAAAGGTGTCAAAGTTGCTTCATCTCTAATGCCTGACTCCCACAACCAATTTGTTTATTACACTATAATGTTTGGGGAAGCCTCAATGGGGGAAGCTAGTATATGGAAAAAGGTACTAAATGACTATGTTGATGTTTCAGAACAATGTATCAACTATGAGAAAAGTAAAATTTACTTCTTTAATACTAGCCAACAAATAAAGGAAAGAGCGATAAAAATTATGGGGTGTAAGGAAGTTGAACTACCTGATTCTTAGCTGGGCCTACCTTTGATCTCTAAGAAGCTAGAGAATAATTATTGGAATCAACTGATTGAAAGAACCCAAAATAAACTTGTTGGGTAGAAAGGTAAGCTTCTTATTTTGGTGGGCAAGATTCAACTCCTTAATGCTTCTCTTCAGAATATTCCTATATACTACCTCACCCTCTTTAAAATCCTTTCCTTTATTGGAGAGAAGATAGAACAGATATAGAGAAAATTCTTATGGTTAGGTACTGAAGAAAAAAATAGAATGTCTATGGTTGGATGGGAAAATGTGTGCACCCCTAAAAGGAGAGGAGGCTTGGGCTTAAGAAGAATCTTTCTGCTAAATAAATCCCTCTCGGCAAAAATTGGTTGGAATATCCTTGAAGGAACTAAAGATTGGGTAAGACTATTCCAAGCCAAATACATAGGGAACAAGAATTATGGTTGTTTTTTGTTTGCTTTGGATATGCCAAGTGGCTCAGCTCTTTGGAATCATCTTGTTAAATTGAGAAATATGTTGAAGTTGGGGGTGAGGCAGAGAGTTGGGAATGGGAATAACACTGATTTTTGGAAGGATCTATGGATAGAGTCTTCTACTTTGTCCTCCTTTGAAGACTTGAGACCTCTTAAACAAAGTCTTAATATAATATGTGGTAAAAAGGTTTTTGACTATATAAATTGGGATTTGGAGGAACCTAGATGGAAGGAGTTCAATCTGCTACTAGGAAGGGACAACCTTAGAGGCCAAAGATAGGTTAACTAGGACCCTATCCTAACTAGACTATGTGGTGTGATAGGAGAGGCCAAGTGGTTTGATAGAGGAAGGGAAGATGAATGGATTTGGAAAGGGTGCACCTCTACATGTTTCTCTGTCAAAATGGCCTATGAAGAATTTATAAAGATGCAGAATGTTGTTTCTGAAAACCTTTGGGAAAAGGTAAGGCAAAATAATCTCATCCCTAAAATAAAAAAAATTTGGTGGATAGTGGCTCATGGAAAAACTATGACTGTGGATAATTTGGTTAGGAGAGGGTTCCAGCTGGTCAATCGATGTACATTGTGTAAAAAGGAAGAGGAATTTATAATTCACCTATTTTTTCACTACAATTTTGCGAGGGAAGTGTGGTCCTTCGTCCTCTCATTTTTGTCTTCAAAATGGGTGTTTCCTAACTCCTTAAATGTGTTTATAAAAAGTTGGGCTAATTGCCTTTCTCTCATAATGTCATTGTGGATATTTGGAACCAGGTTCCTCCTTTTGTGGCCTGGGGTCTGTGGAAGGAAAGGATTAATAATATTTTTAGGGAAGAGGAGAGAAGTAGCGGGGAGGTCAACGTGATCATTAAAAATCAGATCAAGGAAAATATAGAGGTTGGCAAGTATGGGTTCTCCAAAAAAGTTGAATTACAAAGAAATGAGGATCAAGCATAAATGGGGAATAAACAAGGATCTAACCAATCTCAATTGGTCCAAGATGCTTTCTTGATTATCCATGGTGTGGAACCCCCCGCAGATGGATTGGTTCAAATGTATTTTTTATGGGTGCTCAAAAGGCAACCCAGGACAAGCTAGCGTTGGCGGTTTGTTAAGGAATCATAAATGTGAGTGTATTGTGGGCTATGGGTTGAATATGGGAGTTTGTTCCAATAAAAAAGTGGAAGTTATGGCTGCTCTGGGAGGCCTTAATATATTAAAGGAGATGGGGTACTGTAATGTCATATTAGAAGGGGAATCTAAGCTTATTGTGGACGTCATTAATGAAGAGGCTACGCCTCCATGAGAGTTAAAAAACATATTAGATAAATTCCAAGTCATTAAAAAATCCTTTGATAATTATAGAGTGCAACATGTGTACAGAGAAGGAAATAAAGTGGCTGATTGTGTGGCTAATGTGGCGCTGAGCTATAGGGATTTGACCAGATGGACCTATGGGAATATTCCGGATTCTGTTAGAGGTGTTTTTCTAAAGGAAAATTTTGAATATGAGTACAAGTTGCAAAAATAAAATCTTTTTGTTTGGTCGGATAGAAGATTACCAAGTGGTGCTTTTTGAATTTCTATGTAATGATGATATTGGTGGTATGGAGATGTATTGGAGGATCTTGGCTGAAATTTATATTAATAATTTTCCCGTCATGAAGGTTACGAAATATCACATGAAGATTATAATTTGGCTAAGGGACGTCATGTCTATGCATGTGGATTGACATAGTGTCAATCATTCTCGCATTCCTAATGTGGTGAAAGGAAAGGATATTAATGGGAAGATTTATTTTTGTAAGATTAATGATGGCTTTCTTGCCCCGGGAAATGTGTTGTGGGAGGTTTCTAAAAGAAACTTCTGATTCATTTTTATTTACTTGTGTTGGTGTCTTCTAGCGTAAGAGTGAGTTTGCATTATAAGAAATAAGAAGGTGGTGTGGGAGACTATGAGGAAGAGTGCTAAGAAGCTAAAACCCTGGTGTGGTTGATATCTTGGTTGTGGACCCTATTCCACGTTTTCCTCCTACTATTGTCACTACAAGAGTGGTTTTAACTGCTAAAATCCAATCCCCTATTGCCAATATCTCCAATCCTTCTACCCCTATGTCACAAAAAATTGAGGAAAAAAGAACCTTTGAAATTGAACTAATAAGAGCCATGCCTGAAAAAAGGAAGCATTCACCTCTACTGCTTGAACTTCTTAAAGCTAAGAAACACAGATGCGAAGTAAATATAAGGGATGTCATAAACATAATAGAGGAAGGGACCGAGAATGAGGAGGAGAACGAGTCTCAACATGGCCAGGGAAGTGGTGGGAGTGGAGGTAGACGGTCGGCTCAGCTGGCTAAAGTGGCTTGGAGGGAGAAAAAAGGGAAACAAAAGTTGTCTGCCAGTGAGGAGGAGGAACAGGAGTATGAAGATTTTGAGGCCTAGCAGGATGATGATTCTGAGTACCAAGATTTTAAGGATACGGCATATGAGATGGGTGAAGAAGGATCAAAGGAGGAAAAGGATGAGGAAGAGGAAGAACAAGCTGAACATTCTGAGGATGATAAGAAAGAGGAACATAAAATGCAGGATGTTGAGGAAGGGGATATGGGAAAAGATTCTATCATTGAAATTCTGAAGAGCAGACTTACCCTTTTGCAGGTTCAGTTCAAAGACATGGAGAAGGTTGTGGCTACTCTCATGAGGGTTATGAACAGATTTATGAGACGTTCTTTGTTGGGATCGACTTCGGGTGAACTCAAAATTGCAAAGAAGCTAAAGAAGCAGAGGAAACTGGATGCCCTGAAGGCCCTAGATGAGACAGAGGGACCTGATTGGAGAGACTATATTTCTCTCATGGGAGAGTATGGGGACTTGTTGAAGAAAGGCAAATAATGCCTCATGTGCTGCTCTGTTTATTTTTTGATGGTTTTTTTGTCACCTGGCTTTTATATGATCAATTGTTATGTTCTTATGGACTAGTTATGGTGGAATACCACCTGGGATACTGTGGACCTTATAAATGGTTTATGCAGTACTAAGTTCGATTCTAGTATTTTACTATTTTTTATTAGAACTGGTTGGTCTATGGTTACTAAAGTTATTGCTAGTCTGCATAATTATAATGATGTTTTTTTGGGGTGTGGGTGGTGTTGTTTCCCACCTTTTATCTATTTATTTTGTCTGATTTTGTAACCATGGGATCAGGGCCCTTCCCTGATTATCTAATCAATAACATTCAACAAAAATAGATACACAATCAATGACTTGCACTATAACATGTTGCATTTGAACTAAACATTGAAGGAATAAGATAAAAATGAAGGATTTTATGATAGAAATCATAATATTTTAATCAAAACACTCACATACAATGCTAGAACAAGATATATTTGAGAAGGAACTGAGCTTTTTCATTGAATATCAAGAGGTATTTACATTACAAGTATGTAAAAATGATTAAAAAGACTAAAAAACTCATAAGCAATGAGTTACAAAGCATGAATGTTGTTGCAACAACAATGAAAAGACTTAGAACTAACTAGAAACAAGAGTTAGGACTGCCCTTAAGAAAAGAAAAGAAGCTTAGAGTTGACTAAAGCTGCAACTGATAGAGTAAGGCCAGTTGTCCTAGCTATTTGAAGAATAAAGAAGTGAACTCAATCTCAAAAGAGTTGACATCAAGTCCAGCTTGATAGTTAACTGTTTCTCCTCCCTTCAAATAAAGCCCCAAACTACTCCTTTTAAAATAGACCAAACTCCCTCATAGAAAATAGGCCAAAATTGAAAGTGAACTCCCAATGTACTTGAACTAATGCCAAGATTGAATTTGAAACTTTTTTATTTAAGGCATACTAGGAGGACTTTGAACAGAATTCTTAAGTCATTGATCACGCTATAGACATTTTTCCAAGCTTCCTTGTCTAAGGTTAGCAAAGCTAAAACACTAACCATTTCCATTTAGACAAAATCTAAATCCACGTGGAGGTTCATTTACTTTGGATTATTCCAACTATTGACACAATATTACTCCTTAATTCAAATCAAAATATTTTTCCAGCCCCTATGGCATCTATCTCTTACGACTTGCATGCCCATTATACAACACCCGGATGTTCTACAGTTGCATACTCTCCCTTGAGACATAGTGAAATGTAGTATCTTGGAGATTGATAGAATGGGATCTAACTCCTTTCCACATGATGCCTATGACATTATTATCTTTACCCATTACTTTGAAACCCTTTGAATCTACCTTTGAAACATATAATGGCCCCATCTCTTGAACACCTGAACACTGCTCTACCCTTGTGATCTTCATGCTGCCATCTATGGATTGTGCTCTCCTTTAGTTATTAAGGTCTTCCTGAAAAGGACTATCTTGATTGCTTTCCTTTGAGTGCCTAATTTCTTCTATGCTTTCTGAGAGTTGCATCACTCATTGAAGATTGTTTCCATATTCTTCCAAACCCTTCCAAACTTCATAGGTCTTCCATCTTTGCTCATAAGACTTTTTTTATTTATATGGCAGTGACTATGTCCTCTTGGTTACTTGGCATGAAACCCTAGCATTATCCACCATTTTCTTTGGCATCTACACTGATATGATCCTCTGCCTTATTGCCATCATGATCATGCATAGGATTATAAAATTTCACTTATGCACTTCATTAAAAAAATATATCATTGATATGTGCTTGATATCCTTTGATTACCTATCTCTTTCATTTCTTAATACTATGTATGATTCATTATCCCTTTCAACCCAACATGAACTATGGATTTTGAATTTGGATTTCCAGGAGTATTATCAATGGCCTCTATTTTCTTTAAAGTCTATCCATTTCCATAAAAACATCTTCTTTCATCTCAAAAGAATAATAGTGCCCTTCATTTTCTCTTGTTACATGGTCATAGTTTGATGATTGTCAAGATGCTTCTTGGGTATCAATAAAACTTTCATGGGACATAGAACCTTATCTCACTTATTTATAATCTCTCTCAAAAATTGTCCCCTCACCCTTACTATTAGGTATTCATTATTTTGGATACCCTTTTACCTATAACAATGACTATCATGATGGTCTTTTTTCAAGTTCCTTGCTTTATAATTGTGTTTGTGCCTTCTGAAAATGCACACAGTGACCACCACTCTTGATTGCTAGGCATTGATCAAATAATATACATGAGGTTTTTTCCCTCTATTTTTCACAATGTAAAACATAATAATAAAAAATTCATTACAGTCTCTAAGCAGTAATCAAAACTCTTTATTCACTACCCACCTTCATAGTCATACATATCACAGTCATTAATGACTATCTCTCTTGATCGCACCTTGAAATCTAATATGGTCATGAATTCCCCATAATCTTTAGTAGGGCTATAAAACATTCTCATTATTTATAAGTAAGCATCATTCCTTTTCATTTTCAAGTGTCCTCTTAGATATCATGGTTCTCATCAGGGAATATTATTGAGAGCTTCCTTAAGGATAACTTCAATGATGTCAATATCAATATCCTTGTGGTTTTATTTTTGTGCTCCTTATTGGTTTTCCTTTAAATCAATTCTTGTTGCCAAATCAATAGTTGAAACCTCTATATATCTTGATTGTAAGGTGTCCTCTAAAGGACTACTCCATAGTTATATGATAGTCATATCGCTATCTCTTTATGACTTCAAGCCCTTGGAATGCCCACTCATCAATTGCCATTTCAAGATGATTGTATTTTGAGATGGCTATACTTGTGAAGTGACTTCCTTGCTATTGTCATGTTGTTTTGACTCTTTTATATATCACTGTAAACTTCTCTTTTAGTTTTTAATGCCATGATTTCCCATGCATTCCTCAGAGCACTGCCACTCTCATTAGATTGTCATCAAAATTATTCTCATAGTTGTGCATTAAATATTCATGCTTTCCAATGAAACTTTGTTGTCCTAGATCTTTGTCGACTATTCTTAGGTCTTTCTTCCATTCTCTAACCTTTGAAACCCCTCAATGGAAGCAACCACCACTATCAAAAGATTTTGATCCCTGCTTTTAAAACAATCTGCCTAAACCCTGTTTTGTATACTTCATTTTGTCTTTTAGAATCTTTCTCTTTTGCACTCTGTAGTACCTATAAGAATGGATTTCTACTCTTTTCTCAAAATCATCTAGGCATGCATTGTTCCTATTTGGATTATGCTAGAATACTCCTCCTTGAACTCTGTTCTCTCTCAGGATCTCTATGTCAAACTCTTTTTTGCTACCACGCATCACTTAGAATATCATTGTTATTCCATGAATAGTACACTATCCCTTGAGAAAATATCAAACCTATCTTTTTCTAAATCTTCATAATACCTTGACTATCTTGTCTCCATCATAAATGAAATGACTATCTCACATTACCATGATTTGTATCATTATTGTCATGTTGTCTTTTTTATAAGTTCATTTAATAAACTCAATAACCGACTACAAAGTGCAAAAAAAAGGATTTTTCTTGTGGGTTTCCTCACAAATGGCTCTTATACATTGAATCTGAACTGATCACTATGTAATATCAATAACAAGGCGTTGACAAAGGTTATAGTCTTTATAGTGGATCCTAATGTTGGGAGGTCATTTTTTATGCTCAGTTTCTTCAAATATTGATAGTATTAATCAAATGAACAATATAAATTGGGAGACATAGATCCAAAATATTCTATAACCTATCTTATCCCATGGTGCCTTTCATACCCAAAAGGATCTGCAGAGGAGAACAAATGAACAAACCTGGCCTCTTAACTATTTTCCACATGCCTACTCATGCATGAGTTGGAGAGAAATGCTTGCAAAGACTTCCAAGGATCGAGCATGATCCCTTTTGATTTTCACTAGTATTTGAACAATAAGACACTTCAACCAAATTCACTCTTAAGGTCAAAAGGTCATCATTAACACCATAGTCCACATCTTAGAACTACGTCGACTCACGCAGCCTATCCTTCATCCAGGGAAACAAAATTGGAAAATTAGAAATTCCTTCGTCATATCAATAGGGTCCATCATCCTATTTGGATAAGGCATCAATTATTCAATAAATTTCACTCCCATTTGTGATCAAAGTTAGTAAAAATTTGATACAAGCATATGCCTATTGTCACAAGGTCCCAAAAACACAAAGAAGAGGAGGAAAGAGAGAATCCACTTTGCAACATGGGTGATAGGGAAGAAAATCCTTTTCATAAGCTTCATGGAAATAGTTCAAATGATGAAATAACCAATGAAATTCTTCAAGAGGTTGAACAAGATCCACAGTTTCACATAGCTATGGACAAGATCTTAGAGAGAAATAAAGAAAGATGCTTTCTTTTATTGGAAAACCAAAGTACAAAATTGCCTTCTGACTATGATACAGAGAACATCAAAGATCCTTAAAAGAATGAAACTCCCTTAAGTGATCTTAGTGCTCTTTCCCAATAAATAAAAGAACTACAAGGGAAAATCAAGGAATTACAAGGAGGAACAACTAAGAAGTATGCTTTGAAGGATATTTGTCCATACCCACTTGATAGAAATGTCAACATGATCCCATTTCCAAAGCATTGTGAAATTCAAAAACTTGATAGATACAATGGGAAAAAAAATCCTATTGACCACATGAGGGAATTTGGAAACATGAGCCTTGAATTTGCACACAAGGAAAAATACTTGATGAGATTGTTCCCATGAATTTTGGGTGGGAAATCTATGGAATGTCTTTCTAAAATCACTCCACCCATCAAGACATTTGAGGATTTGATCAATAAATTTATATCCCAATACTCCTATAACATTCAACATCAAATAACTATGCTTGATCTATGCAAAGCAAAGCAAAATACTGGAGAACCCTTCATCACATTCCTACAAAGATGGAGAATTTTATTCGCACGATATTTCGTCCAGTTCTTGAAAAGGAAAAGGTGGATATCTTTATTGACAGACTTAATCAAGAAATGAGTTATAGGCGCAACCTTAATTGTCCTCCACATTTTGAGAAGTTGATTGAGAATGAAATCACAATTTAAGGAGCCTTAGTCAAGAGAGGAGTGATAAAACTTGACAAAGATAGTCCAAATTCATACAATCATAACATCAACAATGACAAATCAAGATTTTTGACTAGAAACAAGAATGTTGTCAATGATGGTGTGCTAGATGCAAAAAATGTGAAATCAAAACCATCCATCTTCAATCTATTAGGTACCCCATGTAATAACACCAATCAAGGAAATAGCAACATCAATTTGGGAACTAACACCAATCAAGGAAATATGACCAATCAAAACAATAGAAATAATCATGGTAACTTCAACAATAATCTTAGTAACACTCAAAATGCAAATCCGCCCTAATTCACAATTTTTTTTAAATCGATGGAGCTTTACTCCTTTGGGCCAATCTCTTGAGTCATCTTTCAAAGATCTTATGGATAAGAAGGCCATCACTTTACCACCTCAAAGAGATTATGATCCATGAGTCAAACCACCATCGTGGAATGAGTCATATTACTGCGACTACCATAGATGCAAGGGGCATAGGACAAATAATTGTCAAGGATTGAAAATTTTAGTTCAAGATTTGATAGTAAATGGTATAGTAACAATCGAGGGACATCATGCCAATGCAGATCATCAGGAATTTAAAGACCCTCTTCCAAACTATCAGAAAGGAGAATCTTCAAGTGACAAAGGGAAAAATATAAACCATGTCTATGATACCACAATCAATCACATTTACACGGATGACCAACAGGTTAATGTTATAAAGGTCAATGAAAAATAAGAATATCAACAAGTCAATATGACAACGATGAGACAAGCTAAAGTTATCTTAAAAGGGAGCTCATCCAAAACAATTGTCCCTCCTCCAAGTCAATATAATTTATTCGATCAATTGTAGAAAACATCAGCCCAAATCTCTATCTTAGAGCTTCTCAATATATCCCCAGCATATAAGGACATTTTGGAAAAGGCTCTTGTCAACACAACCATATCCACTGATTTAGATATTAACAATTTTGAAGCCATGGTGGGACACTTGTCCTCACCCACTTGTCTATCATTTTTTGAAAAAGATGATCTCTTCATGACTCATCCACACAACTCCTCGCTTTATCTAGAAGTTGTGGTCCATAAAACTCGAATTAGACATGTCTTAATAGATGGAGGAGCCAGCTTGAATATTTTTACTTTAAAGCTAGTCATTGCCTTAGGATTTTTTGAAGATTTTATTGATCCAAGAAGGAAGATAACAATTAAAGCATATGATGATGAAGAGAGATCTTCCAAGGGTCTTATCATGTTGCCTATTAGAGTGGGACCTGTTATAAAGAACACTTTCTACCAAGTTTTGGATCGAGACCTTTCTTACAACATACTTTTGGGTCATCCTTGGATCCATGAGATGCAAGAAGTACCGTCAACGTACCATCAATGTCTCAAATTTCCTTATGGCAGACAAGAGATAACTATACCAATAGATCACAACAATAGCCAAATTTGTTCTAATCTCAAAGCAACCTAGGACACTTTGGTACCACATAATATAGAAGCTCTTGTTGTTTCCCCTTCAAATCATAATGACCAATCAAAAGAGTTGATAAGGAACTTTGGCACAAAATTGAAATTGAAGGACAAAGGGGTGGGAGAATATTCTTTATGTCTCTCTAACTTACCTATCTCTCCAAGATCATATGGCCAGCCCACAAAATCCAAACAACAAGTTGCAACAGCCTCTACATCAAGAGCACAATCTTTAGTACTCATCACAATGTTTGACGAAATTTTTATCAAAGCTAATACTCAAGAAGATGAAGCCAAAGATAGAGACATTCTCAAGTGGCTATATAAGGATGAACATGAATCTGTTCAATATATCAAATTTCCTATAGAACAATATGGTAAAGGCTATACTATAATGCAAAGGATGGGCTATGAAGGAACTGGTCCCATAGGTAAAAGAAAGAAAGGAATTGTAGAACCCATTCAACCTACAATAGCACATCCAAAGGATAAAATAGGACTTGGGTATGGTGAAGATACAAATGGAGTCGCTTTAAAGAAAACTCTTGAAGAAGTTGCTTTAAAGAAATCCCATGAAGAGATAGCTTTGACAATTCTTAGATTGCAAGATAACTCTGACACTGATTCAAATGAGTATGAATGGGATACAATTTATGACAATGAATTTTGGAGAGATAAAAAGGTTGATGTCATACAAAAATATACACCCATACTTACATAAGGAGAAAGTTCAAGGACTCATCCATCTGACTAATTAATTCAAGATGACCATGACTCAAGCGAGGATGATTCGGTTCAAAATGAGATTGATAATCGACAGGAGGATACCATCATAGACCTTCCCTATAGAGAAAATGTTAACCATGTCTATGTCATGACCTTAACAACCCTTGACCTCACTCAACCAGATGATCCTTTTCCTTTAATTCATCCTGAGCTTATTGATTGGGATCAAACTGAACCTATTGATATCCCTATATTCCAAGATGATGAGACCATTGTAAATTTCCTTTGCTCTTCCAATCTTGAAATAGGTTCCACCAACGAATCTCATGATCAAGATGTCAATCAGGAGAGTGTCAAGTTTCTTAGCTACAAAATTAATAATATAAAAGATTGATCTAATAGTGAAAACTGAAAAATGGAAGTGTTAGATCATGAAAAAGGAAAAAGAAAGAGCGTATCTAACAGTGAAAACCTTTTGAAGGCACTAAAGGATGAGAAACTTGACACTCTCCTTGAACACTACCAAGAGAGATCTTCTATTTTGATTGAGCCAATGGAAGCAATCAACATAGACACTATATAACAGCCAAAGATCCTGCAACTTGTTGCTTCATTAACAGAGGAAGAGATAAAAAAGTTCATAGAATTCTTGAAATCCAATCAAATTAATTTTTCTTGGTCATATGTGGATATGCCTGGAGTGGATCCTAATCTCATCGTGCATCATTTGTCTATAATGTCGAGGGTAAAATTAGTAAAGAAAAAACTTAGAAAGATGCATCTGCATGTCGCATTATTGATCAAAGAGGAATTGAAGAAACTATTGGATGTAGGGTTCATTCGGTCCATTGACTATGCAGAATGGATCTCTAACATTGTACCACTATCAAAACCAGATGGGCGTATCAAAATTTATACATATTTTTAGGATTTGAATAAAGCATGTTCGAAAGATGATTTTCCTCTACCTAACATTGACACAATTGTGGACCTGACAGCTGGACACATCATGAATTCACTTATGGATGGATTCTCAGGATATAATCAGATCAAGATCGTGCCTGAGGATCAAGACAAGACTACTTTCACATGTCCCTAGGGTACCTATTATTGGAATGTGATGTCATTTGGACTCAAAAATGCAAGTGCAACCTATCAACGAGCGATGACCACTATTTTTCATGACATGATGCACACTTTCATGGAAGATTATGTGGATGATTTTTTAGCAAAATATTATACAAGAGAGGGAAATCTAGAATCCTATCTAAAATCTTTTTCAGAATGGATAAATTCAATGTTAGACTCAATCCAAAGAAGTGTGTCTTTGGGGTTAAATCTGGAAAGCTCTTAGGATATATTGTTTCAAAAAAAGGAATAGAGGTAAATCCAGCAAAATTCCAAGCCATCATGTAGATGCCACCACCAAGGAATATCAATCAACTTTGATCATTGCAAGGATGACTACAATCTATCAGAAGGTTCATTGCACAACTAGTAGACAAGAGTTTTCCCTTCACGCATCTCTTGCATAAAAATGTTCCTTTCAAATGGGAAGAAAAGTGTGAAGCAATGTTCAATCAAATCAAGCAATATCTGATGATTCCACTAGTTTTGGTTCCACCAATACCAAGAGAGTCTCTCATACTTTACATTTCAGCCACAGAGGTATCCTTGGGGGAATTATTGGCACAAGAGGATAGAACAGGAAAAGCACGAGTTGTATGCTACATTAGTAGGACCATGGCTCAAATGCACTTTTATTGAAAAGGCTTTTTTTGTAGTAGTATTTTCTTCTCAAAATTTGTGGCACTATATGTTAGCCCACACAGTTAAACTTGTGGCCAAAATTGATCCATTAAAGTACCTCTTGAGAAAAGCTACCTTAACGGGTAGGCTAGCCAAATGGGTAATGATTTTCAATGAGTTTGATATCCACTATGTAGATAGAAAATCCATCAAATAACAAGTCATATCAGATCAGTTAGCTGAAGCACCCTTAAAGGTAGATCATCTGATGCATGTTGAATTTCCTGATGCAGATGTTTTCACAGCAACAACAAAGCAGTCATGGACACTATATTTTGATGGATCCTATACACAACATGGATCAGGGGTAGGAATTCTATTTGTCACACCTTGGGGACACACCATTCCAAAATCCTATAGGTTAATGTTTCCTTGCACCAATAACATAGTCGAATATGAAGCATTGCTTACTGGAATCAGAGTAGCATTGGAATGGAGGATCACAGAGTTGCAAGTCTATGGCAATTCACAACTTTTCATTAACTAAATCAATGATGATTATCAGACCAAATATGACAATTTGATGCCTTATAAAGCATGGTTGATGATTTTAAGAAATATTTTGCTAAAATCAAGTTCACACAGATTCCGAGAATTGACAAAAAAGTTGCAGATTCCATGGCTACAATTGCTTCGTTACTACAACTATTAGAAAATCAAACTCGATATGAATTCTTGGTGGAACAATTGTTTACCCTTGCATATGATAATCCTGAGACCTAAATCATCTATCATTTGGTTGGTTTGGATTCCCCTTTATATGGAAAGATCTATACATACTTCAAATATAATATCTTACCCTTGGATTTGTCCCAGAATCAAAAGAGAAATTTTATACGCCAATCTTCCTGATATACCTTAATCGCTAACACCCTTTACCGACATGGTCTTGATGGTGTTGGAAACAAGCTACATTGAGAGGGGGGTGAATCAGTTTTGTGCAAAAATTAACTTTATTAACCTTTATCTTCAAAGCATTAACAACATTCAACCATAATGCATAAACATGAAGCAAATGAGCACAACACCATAACACAATGATTTTTACGTGGAAACCCTATTAGGGGAAAAACCACAGTGGATGGCCAATCCACAAGTTAATTTGAGTATACTCAAATGAATTTTACAATAAGGGGAACACGCTTGCATTTAGGCACACTGCCTAGAGCTCAGTGCTCAAAGGGAAGGCTCGCTGCCTTACATAGAAAATCAGATTAAAACCATCTGAGAGTTTGAACTGAGAAAAATAGCATCTACATATACCTTATTATAATTTTGGTTAGGCACAATATTTGATCTACTATCCTACAGACTGATTATGCACTTCTCCTTTGTTCTACTCACACTCACAATACAAATTCTCTATGCGCAAGTGAAACTACACATTATCACCCTTCTACTCTACTCTAACTCACAATTTGCATCACACCCAACTTCATACTTGTTACAAAATGATATGAATGATCATATATATATCCACAACATAGAATTTAATTACACTTTGCCGGCTTCAATAGAACATAAAAATAATTACAACCGTCAGCTCAAATCATGAATAATATGCAATGCGTATCCACAACAGTCAGCCACAGCTTGGATAGGACCCCAAAAAATATGTACAAACATAAAAATACTTAACCAATTGCTTCTCATACAACCGCGACCTAATTCATTTATGAAGTCGGCTCCAGTGCTGGTAAAACTAAGAATTAGTCAACCGGCCCTTCTAAATTCCACACGAATCGATACAAGCCACTGTACTTCAGTAGTAATAGAGATAATATAATAAAAAACATTTCCTCAGATGTGCAACACAAAAAAATAACATGAAATCTTCATACAGACTGATGAACATTGTGTTACTGGATACTTTGTTCTTCCTTGTCAATCTTCAATCTATCTGTCGGTATGATCAAATGATGGTGTGTGTATCTGATCATTGATTAGAATTTTCATCAATGACAACACCAAGTGATACTAGCAATGTCTCTTTCCAACAATCTCCCCCTTTGGCATTGATGGCAACACTTAGTGAAAAATGTTGGATCAGTACCAAGATAAACTAAATCACCATCTCCAAATTTCAAAAAATACAATTCTCCCCCTAAGATGATTATGTATTTTTCACTCCAATATTCTCCCCTTTTGACATAAATGGAAAAGGTAGGGATGCGTATACCAAAAATGGATCAATCAACCAAAATTGTTATACAAAAATACTTCTTTATCTTACATAAACTGAAAAATGTCTGCAAAATCTTTCTTTAGCTGGATCAGATTTGCATCCCAAACTCTTTTGAGATTCTCCATGATTGTTATGTGACCACACATCAGGTAGGACTAGGTCTCTAAAAATTCCAGGTTGGTCGGATCACCAACTACCATAGTGTCTTCTCCTTCCTTTAGATCGCTAGACAGTATCTCAATTTTTAGACCAATTATGCCTCTAAGTTCACATGCTCTTGCAATGATTTTTTCATTCTCATGCTTCAGGATTTTTATTTTGACAAGCAAAGACATCACTTCACCTTTTGTTTTTCCAACGCCACCAATTAGAGGATCAAATGCTTCAGAAATAGTACTTAACTATTTTTCCAAATCCTTAACCTTTTTCTCATTAGCTTCAGTAAGTTTTGAAAAAGATAAACATGATTTGTAGATCTTTCTACCTTTTGACAAAGCATTTTGTATATTTTTCACACATGTGGATAAAACAGTTTTATCTTTAACAATCATCTCTTTCAACCCACTGAACCTTTTGAGATCAAATTATTTTTGTACTTTCACCATAGCTGATTTTTCTAGTGACTCAAAGTGTGTGCTAACCGAGTTGATAAGCCTTTTCAATTCACTGGAGGAGGAACCAGTCAAATATTTCACATAAGATGGCATTATCTTTTCCAATACTCCAGATGCAAGATTTAGTAGTTCACTATCTTCAATGTGTGACTTCAGTAGCTCTTCTCTGGCTAGTGCTTGAGAAAATGAAGCTACGTTCATATTCTAGATTAGACTTAAAGTAGACAGGTCAATAGGACCTTCAATTAGTTCCAGGTCCAATTCTTCTTTTTGTTCAACCAAAAATTTCATCACTACCTCAGCAGTGTCTCTTGCTCAACTGGGATGGATTTTACAGCATCTTTCTTCTCTTTGGTTGTTACTTCCACAGTTGCAAGTTTTTATTTACCTTCAGTGATTTCTATTTCCTCAACTGATACATTTTCAAGTATCTCAACTTCCATAGGAATTTCTATGTTGACTTTTGTAGGAGGAATATGTGAATCCTCAGCTGTATCAAAATTTTCTTCTTCTGCTTCCTTTTTAGACCAAATGGGGCATCATCAACATGTGTTTCCTCAGCTACAACATCAATTCTTTCATTTAACAATATCCCCCTCAGGATTTTCTCAATTTCTTTTGTAACTTCATCGGTTTGACCAATAATTATCTTGTTCGTCCTTGCTTTGCTTTTAAATTTCTTTTTGGCTTTGTTCAAGAGTGCCTGCATGTCATCCATAGACATCACCCGAAACAATTTTGTAAGAATCCTTTCTCTCATCTATTCTTCTTTTGTCCTGGCATTGAGTCTCCTCATTTCCAGAATGTCATATAGACATTTACAGAGGGGCTTCAGATTTCCTTCCTTAACTAAAGCATTTTCAACTTCTTCAAATGACATACCTAAATTGTCAGTGTTTGTCTTCTTCTTCGCTTGAACATCTTCACCAGAGGGTTTTCCTTTTGTGACAGTTGTTGCCTTGGTGCCTTGATATTTTATTTCTTTGACTTGTTCATCAGAATTTGTCACTTCATCCTCAAAAACTGCCATATACACTTTTTTGCTCGTATCTTTCTTCCTCTTACCTTCTTTGTCGGATCCCTTGGATTCAGTTTTCACAGGGATGGATTTTGCTGCATGAGCTTAATGGGATGCAGAGCTTCTACTTGTTCTAGCTTGGGCAGATGGTGATGCCAGACCAGCTGATTGAGTTTTTTCTACCTCCTTAGCTTCTTGTTTTGTTGCTTCAGCTTCTTCCCTTTTCTTTCTAGCTTCTTTTAGTTTCTCTGTAGATATGCCCAAACTTTTTGCAAGAACTTCTACATATTTTCTGACTCTCTTAGTTACCATAGGTTTCCTGAGTTCATTGTGAACCTGTATGTCCTTCTCAACATAGGTACCGAACCTTTCTTCTGCTGGATCCAGAGGTTTACTTAGCAAGAATTATGCATACATGTCCAAAATGTTCTCTTCAACTTCATACCCCATAGGCATGATCCAGATTGTTCTAGGATCAGTAGCTTCCATCATACACTAATCAACATCTACCATGAAGCAAATTTAATCCTTGTATTTCTCTACAATTGAGGTGGGAATCCTCTCTCTCACTTGCATCATAGTCTGAAAACTTGTAAAGTATCCCCAGATAGTTGCATTCTTTGTTTTTGTGTCTTCAAAATTGTGCAATAGATCTTTGATCTACGTGGCTACCAGCTTGTCCTTTTTCCAATGAATCTTTCCAACTCCCAGAACTTCACCCATGAAATAAAAGAATAAGCAGAAAAGCAAGTTACCATATTTGAAAAAAAAAATCTTATCTTTCTTAATCTTTGCAAGATTTTCCATTAGATGACTCCTCGGCAATTCACAAAGTTCATAATCTGCATTTTCCTTCACCATTTGATAGGCGACATAAATTGTTGTGTCGAACACAGAGTTGTCTTGGCTAGAATGATAAATCTTGTATCCAATAACCATGGATGTAAATTTGACATCTATGTCAACAATGTTATCAATAGTCATTGCTCTTTTATCATATGTAGAACCTATAGCATCAGTGACCATTTGATTTTTCACAGACTTCAAAATTGGTAGTCCACCGGAAGAGTTTAGACCAGTTATAGCATTGATAGCTTCCTTTATGATTTTGAAAGGAATGCTTAACCACACAAATTCATCATGGACTCGACTCAGAACATAACGAACCCATTCTGACTCCTCAAACATGGGAAATTTGACCATTTGTGTAAATTTCTTTCCTTCAAGGATTTTATGTTCTTTCTTTACACAGTAATCTTCGCCTATGATATGATTATTATACAAATTCAGTAGTTGAGAACTTCCTAGTTATTCAATATTGACGTGAATATAAACCCTAATGTCCTTTGTGTGTAATACTCTGTACAGAATGGATGAAAATGCTCCTAATGGGTCGATCTCAAGAGACTTGTAACGATGCCATTTGAATTTAGGACGAGGTCTATCTTTGACTTCAACTACCAGAGGAATATTCATTTTGACCAAATTGTAAATTCACAAATTTTTCTAAAAAATATATTTTTTTCCATATCGGAATTTGATTGCCGAATCACTTTCACGCTTGAATATCGCCTTAATTCGCCAAATTTTTCCTTAGGGTTCTCCAAAATTCTTTTCTTCCAAATGCAAATTGAAAAGTGAAGAATAGAAATGACCTTTTATCACTTGCATACCTAACCCTTTTTGTCACAATAAATTCTTTAACCCTACTACATCTGGTTACCCAGTTTCTATGCACTATGACAAGTAAATCTTCTACGAACCTCCAATACGGCATACCACTTCCTCCAATTAGTTCAAAAACATTTGTTGAGCATCTATGCATCTACTGTACACATCCACATCCGATGTCAATTACCAGTTAGGGGGTTATATAATTTTCTTGACAACTCCCCCTAGGCCAAGGGCTTGAAACTAATTCCCGGAGGAATTACCAGAAGCAAGTTCTGGTGCTTGCACATAATATTCAACAAAGGGATCTTTCTTCACCCATTTCTTTTGCATCTACTTTCTGACCACATCTGTAGTGATTTTTCCTTTTCCTTTGATATCCTTTTGCATTTTTTTCTTTTGATTTACTAGACCTTTTCTATTCCAACATAATGTAGCAATGTGTCCAATTTTATTGCAATTATAACACACAACATTTCTCTGTCTAGACTAGTTGTTCCACTGATTTCCTCTTGATTTGCACTAGTTAGCAGTATGGCCAAATCTATTGCATGTATAGCAACTAATATTTCTATGGAATTGATTCATCACATTTCTGCATTCATTTGACTTATGACCAATCTTATGACAATTAAAGCACTGACCTGAGAAAGATGGACCACTTTGATTCATTCTACTTCTACATTGAGTAGCCATGTGTCCAAATTTATTGCAAATAAAATAGTATCCATTAAATCTCTAAGCATTAGGTTGCCTTACCAGATACCTTCTAGATTTTTTCATTTGATTTCCTTGTTTGAATCTCCTTTGCTCAGATCTAAAACTTTCTCCTTCTTCATATCCAAGACCTCGCTTGTCACCATGATTCCTCTGACTGCTAATTAGTTCATCAAGCATGGCAGAGCTAGCTTTGAACTTCTCCTTGTATTCATTTGTAGTAGCAAGTTCATTTCTGAGATCATCCATCTACTTTTCAAGTGCCTCTTCATTATTTTTAGATTGTTCCAGTTCATCATCCAATCAACTGCATACTTTAGATTTTTCTTTCAAGGACTGAGCTAGGTTTTCTTCATTCTTATTTTTGTCTTCAATCTCTTTGGTCATCTTCATCATGATAGATTCCATCTCATGCTTTAGGATTGTACTATATTTGGTAAGATTTTAACATTTTTCTATCTTTTCTTCAGGGCTTGACTGAGTTGTTCTTCTTCAATGCTCTTACTGTCACTCTACTTAATCTGATCACAGAGTTCCTTTATCTTCTCTCTAGAATTATTATTTTTTTCTTTCAAAGATTCAATTAATTTCTCAGCATCTGAGAGGTTTGCTTACAATTTTTGAACTTCAGCCTTTGACTGATCAAGATCATCTAGGGCCACCAAAAGTTATTGTTGAAGACTGCTTGAATCCATTGAAACACCTTCCAAGATCTCCTCAAGTGGTTAGACTTCTTCAAGAGGAACTAGCTCTAATACCAATTGTTGGAAACAAGCTACACTGAGAGGAGGGTGAATCAGTGCTATGCAAAAATTAACTTTATTAACCTTTATCTTCAAATAATTAACAACATTCAACCATACTGCATAAACATGAAGCAAATGAACACAACACCATAACACAAGGATTTTTACATGGAAACCTTGTTAGGAAAAAAATCACAATGGATGGCCAATCGACAAGTTAATCTGAATATACTCAAATGAAGTTTGCAATAAGGGGAATGCACTTGCATTCAGGCACACTGCCTAGAGCTCACTACTCAAAAGGAAGACTCACTGCCTTACATAGAAAATTAGATTAAAACCATCTGAGAGTTTGAAAGGAGAAAAATAGCATCTACATATGCCTGATTACAGTTTCGATTAGGCACAATATTTGATTTGTTGTCCTACAAACTAATTCTACACTTCTGCTATGTTCTGCTCACACTCACAATACAGATTCTCTATGCGTAAGTGAAACTATGCATTATCGCCCTTCTACTCTACTCTAACTCACAATTTGCATCACACCCAAATTCATACTTTTTAAAAAATGATACGAACAATCATATATATATCTGCAACATATAATTCAATTACACTTTGTTTGCTTCAGTAGAACACAAGAATAATTATAATTGTCGACTCCAATCATGAATAATATGCAATGCATATCCACAACAATCAACCATAGCTTGGATAGGACCCAAATAAAGATGTATGAACACAAAAATACTTAACCAATTGCTTCTCATACAACCACGACCTAATTCATTTATGAAGTCAGCTCCAATGCTGGTAAAACTGAGAATTAGTCAACCAGACCTTCTAGCTTCAACACGAATCGATACGAGCCACTGCGCTTCAGTAGTAACAGAGATAATATACTAAAAAACATTTCCTAAGATGCACAACACAAAACAATAACATGAAATCTTCATATAGATCGATGAACACTATGTTACCAGATACTTTGTTCTTCCTTGTCAATCTTCAATCTGTCTATCGGTATGATCAAATGATGATGTGCGTATATGATCATCGATTAGAGTTGCCATAAATGACAACACCAAGTGATACTAGCAATGTCTCTTGCCAATAGATGGTACACTTCTTAGATGTATTGAATGTGATGAATCTGAAAAAGCCTTATAAGAAGTTCATGGTGCTATTTGTGGAACTCATTCAAGTGGAATGACCTTAGCTAAGAAAATTTTCAGAATGGGTTATTATTGGCCAACTATGGAAAGGGAATCCTCTACCTTTGTAAAGAAATGTCCAAAGTGTCAGATTCATGGGAATCTTATACATTCTCTTGCTCAAGAGTTGTAGCCTTTCACTACAATGTGGCCCTTTTCTCAACGGGACTATATCTGGTTGGAAAAATCCACCCATCTTCATCAAATGGACACAAGTTTATAATCACAGCAACTGAATGTTTTACCAATTGGATTCAAGTTGTTCCATTGACCACAGTAACCGATAAGAAAATTTTATCTTTTATCTTGAATTATATCATATGTCGGTATGGCATTCCCAGCTCCATTATCACTGATAATGGGAGACCTTTAAGAATCGGGATGTTGATGAACTTTCTGAAAGATTCCATACCCAACACAGATTCTCTACACCCTATTATCCATAGGGAAATGGCCAAGTAGAGTCTTCAAATGAAACAATTCTGAAAATCTTGAAGAAGATAGTAAATGATGTCAGTCGTGATTGGCATGTTCAGTTGAATCTAGCTTTGTGGGCCTATAGAACTAGCATTCGCACACCAACAGGAGCTACCCCATACGCTTTGGTCTATGGAAAAGAAGCAATCTTGCCATTAGAAGTTGAAATACCCTCCCTCCAAGTCTCACTGAAGGGACTAATAACTGATGAAGGCTACAAAATTTCCCAACTGCAAGAACTAGAACTACTAGATGAGAGACAACGACATGCAGTTGATCACTTGAAGGGTTATCAACAAGTCATGTCCTATAGCTACAATCACAAAGTCAAAATATGCACATTTCAAATGGGTGACCTAGTCCTAAAGGAGAATCCCCATAATCAACAAGATAGGGAGAAGAAATGAAAGTTTGAACCAAATTGGCTTGGTCCTTTTGTCATTGTTGCAGTATATGGTTTTGGAGCTTATCAACTATCTACACCTGAAGGGGACCTATTTTAAGAACCGATCAATAGCATTTATCTTAAGAAGTTCTATGTATGAGCAATACAACATAAAATATCCTAAAAAAATCCAAAAACAACAGAAAAATTCTAGAAAAAATCATCATCGGGGTGAAAACCTGGCAAACAGGCATCCTTTTTGATAGAAAAAAAGTAAAAAATACAAACAAAATAAAAAATACAAAAAAAAGTGAAAAATTAGAAAAAAAAAATCGTTGCCTTGATGAAAACCTGGCAAACATGTGTCTTGGTAACACCAAAAAAATCTGAAAAAAGTGCAATAAAAATAAATGGTAAAAACCTAGCAATCAGGTGCTAGTTGTGAACTAGCTGGCTCTTCCATCTATTAATTTATGTCTTGCATCATTTGTACATAGCCATTTTTATCAGCATAAAATCCATCCCTTGTCATCATATTTGCATCATGAACACGATATCCACTACAGGTGACAAGGTTTCATCATGGCTTGGTGATCATTGTACATATCCATGGCAGTAGGTTGTGTCGAAACTAGAGCCAAAGTAAAAACTCATTGGGGGCAATCAACTTTTGAGCTTTTCAACAAACAAATAGAAAAATGCATCAAATATTTGAATGGCGGATCAATATCAAATATCACAGACAAATAGAAAAATGCATCAAATATTTGAATGGCGGATCAATATCAAATATCTAATCATGCATGGTCAAAATAGCTATCAGACATATCACAGAATGAAACTGGAACAAACTGGATGATCTTAATCTGAATAAAAATTACTGGAACAATTAAACCATAAGTTGAACTATTACTTTGTAATTTTATGATGTCATATCTCTGGAGTGGCTCAATGATGTACTGAACTAGAGTAACAAGGAAAGACTGTGATTTTTATTTGTCTTTTGTCTGTAAGTTAATCATTATTACTGTGCAAATTTGTCGTGAGACATGGTTTACAAAAGTATCATTGATGACATTTCAGAATTTGCACAAGAAAATGATTAACTTTTGTCTATTTATGCAAGCAATACTCAGGACATCTCAGTTAAATTATACCTAGATGCTTGTATTAACTTGCTATATCAAAAATCATGAAAGTTGTACTCAGGTCATCATTGGTGCAGATATACCCTTTGATGCTTGTACTAACTTCCAACATTTCAAAAGCTCAATGATGATAAACAAGCATAAAGTTGGTTCACAGAATGAAAACATTGTATAGCTCATTTTGCATAGTTAAGTTTGCATGATTAATATAGATTGCATTCATTGTTAATTCTGCATTTGCATAATGGATTTTTGGAGGTTGGCAAGACATCAAAAATAATATATCTCTTTCAACAAAGATTGAGTACATTTTGACATTGGCAGAAATCATTATCATTCTCATGTTCATTCATTTTCATTTTTATTCATTTTCATTATCATTTATCATTTTCATTTATCATATCATTTTCATCATTCACTTTTCATTATCATTGTCATGTCATTTATTTTTATTATCATTTTTCATTTTCATTTTCATTCACTTTCATATTCATTCTTATCGTTTTCATTTATCTTTATCATTATCATTTTCATTTTCATTCAATTTCATTTTATATCATTCTCATTTATCATTTATCATTTATCATTGTCATTTACTTTTATTATCACTTTCACATCATTCATATTATTGTTGTTTATAATTTTCAAATCATTCATTTATTCATTATCATTTTCATTTTTCATATAACACATTAACATCATTGCATCATTATACCTTATACATAACTGTAAAATGCATCCATTGCATCCATTTCATCACAACATTTGCATCATATATTTGCATCCATAATCATCTATAGGAATCACTAAATCATAACATTTTCCATACATCATAGAACATCATAAAATCATTCATTTGTCATTTTGAATCATTCATATATTATTAGAATCATTCATATATTATTAGCATCATTCATCAATAGAGCAAATCATAATCATCATAACATATTTTGCATAACCATCATTCATATATAGGTTATTGCATCATAATCATTATTCATCTGAGTCATAAACATCATCATCACTATCATATCATATGCATAGGCATCATCATGAGACATATCCATTTGCAAAGATCATTATCCATAAACATACAT
Source organism: Sequoiadendron giganteum (assembly GCA_007115665.2). Lineage (NCBI taxonomy): Eukaryota > Viridiplantae > Streptophyta > Pinopsida > Cupressales > Cupressaceae > Sequoiadendron > Sequoiadendron giganteum. Next base: position 395,645,433 of record CM021106.1, read on the forward strand.
CATCATGGCATAATCATAAGTAGCATAACATATAGAAATAGAAATATATACATGAACATCCATCATAGAAGAATATAGACAGATGCATATAGGGTCAAAAATCACCATTGCATATCATATAATCTCATAAAATCAATGTCCAAATGTCCAATGATATCAAATATTGAGAGAGATATACATAGAATGTGACAAAAATGAATGTGTATACAAGGATCATCAAATCATCAATGGGGAGCATCAAAATCGGGACTATGGTTGTTGTTGCCTCCAAAAGGAGCTGGTCTAATTGGACCACTGCCACCTACATTACCTATATCTCGTCTGCCTGGCTATGACACACCCCTAGTCACACTCCTAGAATGACTCTTGGAGTGAGTACGAGACCTGTTGTCTGACTGTGTGAAAGGTATATGTTGCTCGGGAGGCACTACCTCCTCATATCTCATCTAATAATACTCTACCTCATGAGCAGTCTCCAGCCTCTCTACCACAACCTCCCCAATGGAGGTTCCCTCCATAGATCTCATGAGCCTCTTTGTAATACCCTCTACCTACTGGTAGCGCTGTTTAAAATTGTCTCGCTCTACCATCAACTAAGCCACCTAATTGGATTTTTATCACATCATCTGAGCATGTGCTAATTGGCTCTGGAGAGCTTGTACCTGTGTCTATAAGCTATCTATTTGGCTTTGTTGCTATCAGGATGGAGCCTTAATAGTCACATGACATGGACCTACTATTGGTTGCTCTGTTGGCCTCATAGTCCACCATCTCCTCACAACCTAAAAATCTAGAATGGGTGGTCTCCTCCCCTCATCCACATCATCTTTGTCATCACTATCATCATTGTCACTGTCATCATCCTCCTCCTCATCTCCACCCACACCCTCATCTCCTCGAATAGCCTCCTCTTCCTGTTATCCAATAGCTATGTCTTTTGGTTTTTCCAAGTGCTTGATATCCTCCCCAAAACTCTAAAACCCTGGTTTTCCTTCATAGGATAGCAACATAATGCTTTCCACACTTGGTTGTAATAGAGATAAAATCTCCATCATCCTCTATTTACTTTTGTAATGTGTTTTATCTTGACAACAACATGAGCTTACATTTGTTACTGCATCCTCATTTTCTTGCATTCTTTCAATGTTTCTAACTGAAACCCTAGAGTCTCTCCATGCTTCATGATCAACAAAGAAAAATAAAAATTCTCCTTTTCATTGTTTAGCACCTAAAAACTTAGCCTTCCACTTGCCTTAATTACTTTTCTCAAACTTTACTTTTCCCTCTTTCTACCATTTGGTACCCCATTTTCATAACTTTTATTATTTCTTTATTTTGTTTTTAACACTTAAATCAAGCAAAATATATCCCTTTAAATTTTCCAACTTATTTTAATCGCAAGAGATTAAAATAAACTAATAGTAACAATAGTTGGTAAGAATTTTGAGTATAACATTACTGCATGAAGAGGGAAATTTACCATCCAAGGAGCCCCACTTCAATTAAAAGTGTCCATCAAACCCTCAAATGACTATAATCTTGTGGATCAAATTAACAAAACCCCAACCCAAATCTCTATCCTTGAGCTTCTCAAGCTATCTCCCACGCATAAAGAGATTTTGGAGAAGGCTCTCCTTTAGTCCTCTATAATTAATGGTATCAACACAGATCAATTTTAGGCTATGGTTAGGCACATTTCCTCTACACATCACCTTGTCTTTTCTAAAATATAGCTCCCTAACAAATCATTCCATAACCAAGCATTATATCTTGAAGTTTGTGTCCATAAGCATAAAATAAAAAGAGTCTCGATAGATGGTGGTGCAGGCTTAAATATTTGTACCTTGAAACTAGTAAAACAACTAGGATATTATGAGGATGTTATTGAAAAAATAAAAATTATCACTATAAGAGCTTATGATGATAATGAGAGAAATTCTAAAGGTACTATAGACTTCATGTTCGAGTAGGACCAGCTATAGCAGAGATGACCTGTCAAGTACTAGATCTTGAACTAACTTACAACCTTCTCTTGGGACGCCCTTGGATTCATGCTATGTAAGTTTTCCTCTTGATACAAGAGCATCTAGGGTGTAAGAGAAATCTTGCATCACCCAAAAAAGTGTTATTTCTTTTTAATAAGGGCTAAATTTGGTAGGGTTACTATTTTTAGTAAGTTTGTATTTATGCACAATTAGGCAGGAAATCTTACCCAAAACTTCGAAATGGTAAATTGAAATGGTGAAAAAATCACTTCAATACTATTTGTAATTTGAGAAATATTAAAATTTCAATTTCTAAAATCCTATTAAAATGATCAAAGTCAATTTTGAAGCACTTAGAGGCTTCGGATGGGCCTAAAAATTGGCGGAAAATGAAGACTTAAAGGTAGAAGACTTTCATTTTCTGCCAATTTTTAGGCCCATCAAGGACTAGGTTATGGTTCATTGAATACTATTACTCCTAACATTGAGACCTCTTAAGAGGAAGGTTCTTCTTCTATCATGGTTGAGACATCGGATGATTATGATCCTATTGACAATGATCCATACATCACATATCTATTTGAAATCACTTGCATAAATACCCTTACTACCTTTTCCTTTAATCCTTCATCCCAAACACATGAACTCCAACTCGTTTACCCATAATTAATTGATTGGGATCATCAACATCAACCACCTATTATGGACATATTCCAAAATGATGAAGCTATCATTTAGTTCATGGGACTTTGAAATGATATACCACTTGGAGAACCCAAGATTGGATTTGATATTGAGCTGGGACAAGAAGCGCATTTTGGTAGGGAGATTGTATCCTCTAGTCATAAAATTAACAATCAAAATCAAAACATCAAAATTAGATCCCTAGTGAAAGCCACAATGTGGCACTATCATATCACAAAAAAGACAAAATAAAGGACGTATCTGGGGGTGAAAACCTCCCTGAGGTGCCCGAGGATGGAGGATTTGATCTCCCTATCGCCAGGTATCAGGGAAGATCAATAGTGTTGGTTGAATAATCTTAACACATAAATATGGGAACAACAAAGGCACCAAAGATAACCTATCATGCAACCACTCTAGATCTTGAGGAAAGAACAAAATTTACAACCTTCATACAACAGCACAAGATCAAATTTTCCTATAATTATGTAGATATGCCTAGTTTGGATTCAACTTTAGTAGTCCATCATCTTATAGTTTTCCTTGGATCTAAAACTATCAAATAGAAGCTTTGTAAGATGCACCCTCAGATAACGCTCCTAGTCAAAGTGGAACATTAGAAATTGCTTGATGTTGGCTTCCTTAGACCTATTTATTATCCTGAGTGGGTGTCTAACCTGGTACCAGTGTTGAAACCCATTGGGGACATAAGGATCTGCATTGGTTTCAAAGACCTCAACAAAGCATTCCTGAAGGATGATTTCCCCCTCCCAAACATCGACATGATAGTGGATTTGACCACCAATCATGAAATGCTTTCTCTTATGGATGACTTCTCTAGATACAACCAAATCAACATAGCACCTAACAACCAACATAAAATAGCATTCACTTGTCCATGGGGAACTTTTTGCTATAATTTCATGGCATTTGGCCTAAAGAACACATGAGCTACCTACTAAAGGGCCATGCCTACTATATTTCATGATATGTTTCACATAACCATGGAATAATATGTAGATGAGATTTTGGAAAAATATATCACAATATAAGGACATTTAGACAATTTGGCTAAAACATTTGGCAAGTTAGAAGAGTACAACTTGCACCTAAATCCAAAGAAGTGTGTGTTTGGTGTGACATCTAGAAAACTATTGGGTTACATTGTATCTCGAAGAGGCATCGAGGTAGATTTAACAAAGGTCAAAGCTATCATGGAAATGCCTCCCTGAAGACATTGAAACAATTGTGTAGCTTATAGGGAAGACTGCAGTCAATCAGAAGATTCATTGCCCAATTAGCAAATAAATGCCATCCTTTTACACACTTGCTCCATAAGGATGTAACTTTCAAATGGGACAGAAAATGTGAACAATCCTTTCAGCAAGTCAAAGACTACTTGGGAACTCCTCTAGTTTTGATGCCCTATACAAGATAAAGCTATGATCTTGTATGTATCAGTGACATCAATAGCCTTTGGAGCTTTGTTAGCACAACTTAATGAGAATAATAGAGAAAGAGTGGTAGACTACATCAGCCATACCCTAATTGGTTATGAACTTAACTATACACCTATTGAAAGAGATTGTTTAGTAGTTGTCTTTGCATCTCAGAAGCTTAGACATTACATGATGAATCAAAAAATCACGCTGATATCCAAAGTTGATCCTTTGAAATATCTATTGGAAATAGTAGCTCTCGTAGAAAGAATGGCGAAGTGGATCATGATACTTAATGAGTTTGACATAGAATAGGTCAACAGAAAAGAAATCAAAGGATGAGTGATAACAAATCAATTAACTGAAGCACCTATAGAAGATCATCAACCATTGATATTAGACTTTCCTAATGAGGGCATCCTTGTGACAACTCAAGTAAACCGTTGAACATTATACTTTAGCGGATCTCATACTCAGCATGGATCAGGGGTAGGTATCCTTTTTCTCACACCTCAAGGAGATAATATACCTAAAGCATACAAAATTTCCTTTTTGTGTACAAATAACATAGCTAAATATGAAGCACTAATCACTGGGCTAAAAATGGCCATTGAATGGAAAAATAAAGAGCTATAGGTTTATGGAGATTCACAATTGGTCATCAGACAAGTGAACAATAAATACTGAACAAATTATAATGAGTCGATGCCTTATAAGAGAATGGTAGATAGTTTTAAGAAGTACTTTCTGGTCATCTTTTTTGAACAAGTTCTGAGAATCAACGATAGAGTTGTCGATGCTATGGAAACCATTGGTTCACTTCTTGATATATCGTAGAATATTCATAGGGTTGAATTCCTTGTGGAACAATTTTTTATACCAACATTCAATATCCTAGAATTTGAACTTGTGTGTGATGTTGTTGTTCTCAATTCACCTTGGTACCAAGACACCTATGTCTTTATCCAACATAGAACCATACCACCTCACCTTACAAGTAACCAAAACAAAACTTTTACCCATTGAACTGCATGCTTTACTATCCTTAGAGATACTTTATATTGTCGAAGTTTTGATGGAACATTACTCCAATGTCTCAACCAAAATAAGCTCAAATTGCCTTACAAGAGGTACATGAAGGTGTTTATGGGCTCACTCTAGTGGCCATAACCTAGTAAAGAAGTTGCTAAGAATTGGATACTACTAAACGTCAATGAAATGAGAAGCTATACACTATGCAAATAAGTTCCTCCAATTTTAACAACACAGTGATCTTGTTCATGCACCTATGCAAGAGCTACATCCAATCACTACACCTTGGCCCTTCTCACAATGGGGACTCGAACTTATAGGAAATATATGCCCTACTTCATCCAATGAGCATAAATTTATCATAATTTCCATAGAGTATTTCACAAAGTGGGTAGAAGCTATACTCTTGACCTATATAACTAGAGAAAGATAGCAAAGTTATCCTTAACCATTTGATTTATCGTTATAGTATCCCTCAAACTATCATTACTGAAAATGAAACTCCATTCAAAAACCAAGATGTTTGTGAGCTTTGTACTAGATTATCCATCCAACATCACTTCTCTATCCCATATTACCCCCAGGGAAATGGTCAGGCAAAAGTGTCTAACAAAATGATCCTCAAGATCCTTAAGAAGACTGTTAATGACACTGATCATGATTGGCACCTTCAATTGAACCCTGATTTATGGGCCTACAGAACTAGCATCTGCACACCCATAGGTATGACACCCTTTTCCCTTGTATACAGATCCAAAACCATCTTTCCTATAGAGGTCAAGATTCCATCCCTAAGGGTATCCTTAAAAGATCTTGTTAGAAATGAAGAATACCGAGTATCTAGACTTGAAGAACTTAACGTACTAGAAAAAAGGCATTTGAGTGCTCTAAACCATCTCCAAGCATGTCAAAACAGCCTCAAATGAAGTTATAACAAGATAGTCAATAATATAAGCTTTCAAGTTGGTGATTTAGTCTTGAAAGAAAATCAAAAGATCCAGCTTAACCAGGATGGGAAAGGTAAGTTTGAGCCAAACTGGCTAGGTCATTTTGTCATCATAGGAAGTTACAGCTCTAGCACTTATCAATTGGCTACTCCAGAAGGTGAACCCTTAGGAAAACCACTCAATAGTAGCCATCTCAAGGATTTATATACCTAGCACATCAGAATATCCTAAGCCAAAAAACAAACCAAAAAAGTAAAAGAAAATTCAAGAAAAATAGTAAAGAGAAATAAATTGTCCTTTAAGTGAAAACCACCTTATGACACTTATAGGATAGGTACCATAGTGAAAACCTAGTAAATAGGCACTACATTTGAATAATTCCTACATCATCATCTACTTGAACTTTCCATCCTATTTTCCATCCATCACATAATAAGCATGCGCCCAACCATGGCTCAATAACAGGTTAAGTGTTGAACCTTGTTGCACTATCCACCTATCCATAATAACTATAATCCAATTCCAAAATGGGGGAAGCCTCCTGAACCTGATAGAAAGATTGGATCCTTGTTCATCCCATCATTCATGTAAAACCATCAAAATCCAAAAACAGATGAAAAAACCATCAAAATCCAAAAATAGGTGTAAAACATCAAAATCCAAAAACGGGTGTAAAACATCAAAATCTCAAAAACATTATGGTCATCTTTGTAGGAGCCACCTTGAGTCCAATAAATTGAACGACATTGTCTTTGCATTCATCACATAGGCAAAACCATCATCAATGAGCCCCCAAGGCACTAGGTCAGTCCCCTTGGGTCCCCCTCTTGGTCTCTAAATCAATCAAAAAACCTAAAAACACTCAAATATCCTTTAAAAAACAAAAACATTCATAAAAAGAAAGAAAACCCAAAAAAATAGTGTTACTCAATACAGTTGAACTGCGATGTCTCTATGTTCATCATGTAGGTAAGGCCATCATCGATGAGCCCCCGAGGCACTAGGTCAATCCCCTTCAGTGTTAGTTTTGGTCTCTAAATCCCTCAAAACACCCCAAAAAATCCAAATATCTTGAAAATATCAAAAACAACCTTAAATAACCTTAAAAAGTATAAAAACATTTAGAAAACCTCAAAAAACCTATCTCCATCATCTCCTATCTACAATAAACTATCCATCCATGATAAATAAATCATCACCTTCACCCTTTAACAAAGCAAACATTAAAATCCAAAAAATTCCAAACAAAAATTTGTAGGGACTTGATCATTATTAGACTGAAACAATGCCTAAGTGTTAACTACCCTTCCTTTTGAAAATCATCATCAATATCCTAACATGTGTCTTAAACAGATAAATCATTCCTACAATAGGCATCATTGATGGATAACATCCTGAAACATCAAAATATCTATGGCAAGTGATACTGTAATATTATTTATCATTTGTGATCTTATATTTTGACTTATCTTTTTATCTCATTCTCAATATCTCTCGAGGATATCCATACGAATTTAGAGAGGAAGGAATGGGTCATTTATCATCAATTTCATATGCTCTATTTGTTGGATATTTTTGCAATACTACCATGGTGAATACTTGCTTTGTTTGTGGGGAAGTCATTTTGGGCAACTCATTTGACCGTTTCATGTTAGGTTCCTCATACCTCTCTGTGCAATTGGTCTGAAATGCTCTAAGCTTCTCACCCATAGCAAGGTTTCCATATGTCTAGTATGATCAAGAATACTCCTTGTTTGCGGAATTCAAGTCCATGCAATAGATACAAAGCCACCTTGGTCATTAATACCTCGGTGCATCATGTCTATTTGCTACACTAATAAGGATTGCTATACTTATTCTCTTAGTCTCCATGAAGCAAAAGCAACATCATGGTTAAAAATATAATCAATCATCCAATTTCTTCTATCCTCTAATTCTACTAACATTTCTTCTAACTAATATCTCTATCCTTCATCATAACATCATTAGTACCACCTACATCTTACATCCACAAACTCATTAGTGCATATCATATCCATCATATCATAAAGCATCATATAAAATAATCTATGGTATACATCCATCATCATATAAACATCCAAATCATGAATATCATATAAAAACATCAGAAAATACCAAAAACATAAGTATTTCATAACATCATCATATCATTGTAACATCATCATTGCATAGAATATTATAAATCCATCCATCATCATAAATATAATGCACATCGTAATAAGCATATCATAACACATCATATTCCACATAAAAAATAGTATATCTCATATATCATAAAAAATGGAAATGTCAGTACAATGTCATCATCAATAAATATGTGCGATACAATATCATCTGGATCAAAATATACATATATACGAGGCTCAACGGCCTATGAATGTATATACAAAAATCATGTATATAACAAGTCCATGTAACACAATGAAAAGATCATAAAAACTATCAACCCTATCGCTCCCCATTTGGAGGAGGAGACCTTTGATTGTGCTTATCATGCCCTGATGACCTATGTGTACGATGGGAAGACCTATGCACTGATCCCCCTATTGATTTGCTTGACTCTCCAACTATAGTTGTGCTTGCGTCCCCAAGCCTAGGCCATCTCTGGGTGTTAGGAACTTGTGCCTCATATAGTGTCCTATAATAAGTGACCTCGACTGTGAGTTGATCCCACTCTTGTTGGTATTGAGCTTTGGGGATGAAGTCTATCTATAGTTGCATCCTTCAAATCCTCTCATTTTCCCTCGCTTGGTGTAGGGTATCTCTCTCGGACCTAGCCTGGTCCCTCTCAACAGTCAAAATAACTATTTGTGCATCACTAGCCTACCTTCGGATGATCTTTGTGTCTCTCTCTTACCTGGGCATCCTGATCTTGAATAACCTAATCTCTCTCTACTATAGCCTGTGCTAGTCTAGCAGCCATACCTCCCTATGGAGCAGGAGGTTCCTACGGAACCTATACCTAATACTGTTGATAACCTTGGCCCTGTCCCTGACTATCCCCTTAATCCTAGGGTACCTATCCATCATTTTTTTGGCCATCCCTCTAATCATCCTGAGCACTTTTCTACTGCTCACAAGCTATCCTCAGTCTCTGATGATCCTCTTAGCACTTGACTTCTCCACCTCTCCTCCTTTATCCAATCACTGGGCCTCCTCCTCCTACACCTCCAAGTATAATGGTGAATCTCAATGACCATTTCCGAGCCCACCATGTATCAAACTCCCTAGATGTACTAGGATCATATGGTCTAATTTCCCATACCTAACCAAGAGGTGTTAGTGCTTGAAAATCTACAACTACTCTTCATGAATATTCTTGAGGTCCCTAGGCATTGAGCTCTCTAGATATCTGAGCATATCAAACATGATAGTAATCCTCGAGCCTGGTCTATCTCTCACCAAACTGAATAAGGACTTTGTCAAAAAGATATCGCTTTAGGGTAAGATCAACTCTACCAATCAAATACCAAGTTTGTCGGTAACACACAAGCTACTCACGATCATTTGTCCATGCCTCATAATCTCAATAGGAGCGCCATATAAACTCTGTAACATCATCAAAACTGCCCTCCAATGCTAAAGTCTCCCAAGTTGTGTGTAGTGGAGATAGTCAAAATACTTGTATGAATAGGGATCATGTGGATCCCTCTAATCTATACCCTCTATTCTGGTGATGACAATCCACTCCCACGCCCAAACATGGAGTAGTGTAACACCTGCTAATACACTATTTCCATCATGATATATACCTTGTGCATATCATGATATAAATGTGCTAAAATGCAAGGTCCCCATGCATATATGGTCTCATGCTCCATCATCATCTCTATAATGATGCCCCAACCAACTAGAAATCGCTATGATCTCCTATCTGGCATCAACAGTCTAATGATCAACCATGCTAGGAAAATAACCATATCATTTTCATCATCCAAGAATGGATTCAAATCAATCTCAGAACCTATAACCTGTAACTGCTAAATGACCAATAATCTATGCATCACCTGAGTACCCCTCCTGACATTGTATGTCACCAGCACACCAAGAATTGAGATGTATAAGATCCTCAAAACATCCTCAAGTGTAACAGTACACTCCCCTATGGGAAGGTGGAATGTAGTTGTCTCAAATCTCCAACACTCTATCAAAGCAGTCACCATGGCTCTATGTGCTCAAATCTGAGGCATGTGTGGGATGAACCTCAAAATGATGACATCCAATAAATTCCTCTCTAACTCATGGAATCCATCTATCCAATCCAGGATCCTAGGTTTTCGCTCTCATGAATATAAAGGACAAAGAACAGCCTATAAGCATTCAACCCACAATGTCAAAATTTTGCTACAAAATCAAGTCAGGAACCTAAATTTGTAGGTAAACTAGCTAAATCATTTCTTTTTAACGATAGCAAACATCTTTTGAAATTATCACAGTTGGTTTTTACAATAGTGAGTATGTTTCATGACAATAGCAACTCTCTTCAACCATGGTGAGCTTGTTTAACCTACAATTTCGGTCCTATTTTACAAAAGAGACCATGTTCCTAAAAAAATTTACCGTACAATCAAGTTTTATAAAACCAACCTTTCAATAGCAGCAAATTTTAACAACAGTGGCAAGGTTTTACAATGCTACATTATTACACTAGCGACTATCCTAGAAACTATGATACCGGTCATATTGCATCAATAGCGACAAAATCCTAAGACTACCACTTTTTTCTAATTCAACTTTGAACATTAAATGCGGAAATGAAATAAGACAAAAAAAGAAGTTAGAAGTCTACATACTGCAACACCTGTGTCTGATGACCACTGATACTGATGGACTACGTCTGCTCAGTGTGGTGCACTTGAAACTCTTGCCATTGTTAATGCATGTTTGTAACTAGAAATCATAATAGAGCTAAAATCACCTAAAGTTGAATGTGAAAATGAGGGGTGAATGAACCCTAGTTTCCTATTTAACCCCCCTAAACCTTAGGTTTGTACCCTAGCCCACCCTCCTAGGTCATATTTTGAGCACCCTAGAACACCTTAAGCCTTAAACTTGACCCCTAGGACCTAGTTTTGTATACTCTACACATCTGAACTAATCTTGAACCTTGTCGTGATCCCGACCTAAAAAAGTATATTTTTTTGGCCGACCTCTCAAGAGGGCAGCCCAACGTCCTATCATCCTTTCGTTGACCACCGGGGCATAGTGGGGCATATTAAATTTTTTCAATTTTGATTTGAGCATCAAATTTTTTGAAATAATGCAACAAGTACATTGTGTCAAAGAGGGGGAAAATGTAGACATGTAAAAATGCCTAACACATATCACACATCCTACAACTACATTTTTCCATTATTGGCATCATTAGAATCATTAATCCCTTGTTAACATCATTTCTATCATTTAACCTTATTTTCCTCTATTAAGTAAATAATCTTGAATTGTTTAATTAATTCACTATTCCATCACTAATTTGATCTCATTCCTCTTGATTAATTAAATAAATGTTAATTATTTAATTATGACACCAACTTAACTTATTCTTCTATTTTAATTAAATAGTTATCAATAAATTATTTAATTAAATATCAAACCCCCTTCTTATATTAAATAATTATCTTTAAATTATTTAATTGACCTTTTTCATCATGCATAAATTAAATAATTATCTTTAATTATTTAATTATCCTAGTTTCTTTCGAAATATCTTGACTTAACTTATCTAAGACATCAATCCATTAATAAATAAATACTTTATTTATTAATCAGTCTTATCTTGCATGTTCCTCAATTAGTTAATTACTTTAATTAATTATCTTATCATACAAAAAGAAAACTCATCTTCTATCTTAATCTTATCTTGCACGTTCCTCCAATAATTAATTAATTAATTATATCATGCATTATTCCCTCAAATCTTAACTGAATCTCTCTTTCAGTCAACTGATATTGATTGACCACTCTTCTGATCAATCACTTCTCTTAACACTTCAATCAATATCTCATGTAACCAGTCAATTAGAACCCTGCAACTAGTTGCAGTCAGTTAACTAGATAATCAATTCCTCTCATTAATTCTCATGCTTTGATCTCAAATCAACACCTCTTAATCCAGACCATTGATCTAATTTCCTAAAATCTATAAAATAACCCTTCATCCTTCATAATCATTACCTAGAATTTTCATTGTGAAGCCATCTTCTTTTGATTCTTAAGCAATTGAGAATTTTCCATAGCATATAGGTCATCACCTTACATCAAGATTTTGCAACTATCATGGAGGATCTTGTGTTGAAGCAATCCAATATATCACACAACACAGGTTACTCTGAAATGAGATGGTAAGGTTGTTCTCATTTTTAGATTTAATTGTGTCATTTTTTTGATTAAATTTTGTTTGAATTCATTAACTTGTTTGCAATCGCATTTCATTAGTATTGTGGTTTTATTGCATAAATCAATTCCATAATTTCTCCTTACATTAAAATCAAAAGGTAGAGCAATAAAGACAAAATGCCTGACATAAGAGGAACCTCTGCACAAAAAAATTCAAGTAGGGAACCTAGTATTACTTTATGACAACAATTTTAACAAGCAAGTCAAATTAAAGGTGAGATGGCTAGGACCATAATCCATTTATAAAATTGTGGACTCAGGGGTAGTGAGATTAAAGAGATTAGACAACAATCACATCACAGGGTATGTGAATAGTGCAAGACTTAAACACTACCTCCTACCTAATGGATAAAACCATAAATTTTGAAAATATATAAATTGTATACTATGTAACATATAATTCTAAATAATAAATCAAACCATTAGCAGACACAAAACTTTAAACAACTACAAAAACTCACTAAAGCTAACATGAAAGTGATATCAATGCAGTCACCAAACACAAGGATATTTAAACCCCCACAACTCTACTTAATTCACTTTGCATTCCAATTACTTGTGTTAACTTGAGCTCTACTACAATATCCTACACAATTCATAGAAATGGCAACCCCGACTCTGGTGAACGTAAAAAAGAAACCATGACCCAAATAAAAGAAGTAACAATTTAGAGTCATGAAGGTTGACAAAGATGGGGTGTTATCAAGCATTATAATAGATGTTGTATACATAGAGGATATAAGGAAATTCATTCATGAATTGATAGCCAAAATAGACCATACAAAGTTTGAGGAGATAAGGAAAACTCTACTCACTTCAGACCAAAGTTCATATATGCCATAATATCAAGAGGTGGGATATAAGTACCTTTATGGATGGAAAGATTACCCACATTTTTGTGATGAGCTCAACTGGGTTAGATTAGCCTTAAGTAGAGTCCATGATGAATTCATTTATTTGGATAAATCATACTGCATCACAAGAGAGGAAATCCATGTGGTAATGTGACCGAGCATGGTTGGAGAAGTTTCAACAAAGAAGGTGGTTAAAAATGATGTGGTTATACAACTCATAGGAACAACACTAGATGGGTGTAGCCTCAATGTCTGAGATATCACAAACCTTAGAGTATGGTATGAAACTATAGGTATCATATATAAGATCTACTACATGAATAGAGAGGACTCTACCACCACCACAATAATTCATATTGCATACTAAATGGTGGTGGAAGGGAAAGACTTTAACCTCTGTGAGTTAATGCAGGAGCAATTGATGAAGAATTTGTAGAAGACAAAAACCTCACACTACTACTCTCACTACAAAACAATCCTCAATGTTTGGTCTTCTAATTATTTAATGAACTTCTAGGATTCAAAGGGAAGGCATGGCAGATGCATCTATTGATAGCTACCCAAATCAAGATGCACACCCTCCAATTCCCTGAAAAGCAAACCTATAACACATCATACTGGGGCTTCTTCAAAATCTTCCAACAAAAAATGAAAGTGTCAAAGAAGATTCTTTATGATTCTATAAAGTAGTTTATCAATACAATCACATTTTTGGTGGATAAGGACTACACATATATGGAAGTAGTAGAGCCAAGAATGACATGGATCCCAAAGCTTCCCTATGAAGTCTCACAAAAAGAAGTTAATTCATATGTAGAAAATATAATAAGCAAACCAAAGGATCCTAGTGTGAAGAGGTTTGGCACCTAAAAATAGATAATGGACCAGATACATAGGAAGAATGTTAAATAAAAATATGAGAAAAATAAAGAGTAGCTACAGAAGCAGTGGGGTATCCCACCAAAAGATACCACACAACCATCCTCCTTTGCACCAGCTCCGAAGAAGCGCACACCTACCACAAGGAGGTCTAGAATTTTGCATGGATTATCTAGTACCCAATCAAAGGGCCCAACATCATCTTCCCAAATAGTAACAACTCTAGATGTATAAGAGGTATCAGAGGCATTGGTTTAAATGAATGTGGAGAAGAATGGCTGCAAAGAAAGACTGAAAAAAATGGTCAAGAGGAAAATAATCACTTCTACGAAAGAAGAGGTAGAAGAGGTATAAAAGCCTATGCATAAGAGAAAGAAGAAGGAACACATTGTACAGATTCAATAACCCAAGGCAATAGAGAAACCACAACCATGGATAGACATAATGGAAATTACCAATGTTATTAACTATCATGTTATGCTTCCGCAAGTCTTATCTATGTACAATGATTCAGACAATGATAGTAAAGATAGGATACTCTAGAGTCTAATATTGTACAAAAGGAAGTTTAATAAAATCTTAGAAGAAATCATCAAATACTTTCTCCAACCTGTTGTTGTCGTAATTCGAGAAAGATGAGAGAAAGCCCTTAAAGGAGAAGAGGAAACAAGGAAAAAAGCTATCACATAGGTGGGGTTGAATCTTACCATAAATAAAAACAATTAACACAAGCCCAAGCCTAAGAACTCTAAACAAAGCAAATAATAAACACTTTGATGGGGGGCAAGTAGGAAGATGTTACAAAGATCTAAGAGGAAACCACCACAATAACGAAGAAGATAATGGATTACATTCTTGTTGAGGAAAGGTAAAAACAACAGACCATGCCATTACCTTATCCAAAAAGAAGTCCACCACACATATAGGTGAAAGAAGAGGAGAAAGAACAAGATGTAGAGATCAGTGGCACCCATACAATCCATTAAATATTTTCTAGCACAACAGAATCAACTACAACCAACACCAATTTCTCAACTCATACAACTTCTAGTAATGGGCTCACAGGTTAATATGGTGAACATCTCCCTATTACAAAATTTACAACTGGGAGACATTTTCCATGCTAGCGCCAGGGAAGAGATATTACAACAACATGTGGATAATGCACAACTAGAAGAATTAGTACAAACATTGCAAAGTTCCCTTTCACAAATGCAAAGGGACACTTCCCTTTTGTTATCGCAACAACTCAAACAGTTAGTAGATGGCCTCCAAGCGGACCTGAAGGCACAAAAAGATAAAATCAAACAAGAGGGCCAACAAGATATTTTGAAAAAGAACATAGAAGAGGCTACCAAACAGTATGTAGGAGCCCACTCATAGCTAAAAATCAAATAAATAATGTGGAGAGTAGTGTAACAAAGGCTAATGTCCTCTACCAATTTTTTCCTCAATGGACTATCCTCATTAAGGCACTTAAAGACCAAATAACATAGTTGGAGGGCTAGATAATACAAGTTGCAGCATCATACGATCTATTCAAAGATATGGATGGAGCAATAAGGGCCCAGCTAGAAAATACACATACTCAGTTACAACAACTACAAGATCAAAGGGAAAGCATAAAGATATAAGTCAAACAACTCAGAGAAAAAAATAACATCAAGATTGCACACCTTTGCAAAGTACTAGGTGAAGCCAAAGCTACCACACAACAAATCTAAATCCCAAAGACTCGTGCAAAGGTAAAGACTACTCAAATTAGCACACAAGGGTACATAAAAGTACTCCAACAAACAAAACAATACTAGGACATAGCAATGGGGAAGTTGAAGGTTATCTACAAATACATTCTCTTAGGTAGCTAAAGTATTTCTTGAGGATAAGACATAATTTTGAGAGGGGGGGTTGATGTTGGCAGAGTACAGAGCATAGAGAAAAACCTATCATAATCCATCGCAAAGCAATAGTGAAGCATCTAGCCAACAAGGGAGATAGGTTAAGGGGTACCTGTTATGCCCTACATACTTGCCCCAACTTTTTTGCTTAGAAAATTTGGGGACCCCCTTTGTTTTCCTCCCATTTTGTTGTTTGGTTTTTTCATGTTCATGTTTTGTCGTTCTCATTTTCATCTTTTCTTGTGCCTTATTTTATTTGTCTTTGTCAGATTTGGGTTTTGGATTGGAACTAACACTTTGCACTTGGCAAAGGTTCAATTTCCCCAGTCCATCTTGATTCTAAACTCCACTTGCTTGTCATTTTTATTTTTATCGGAATCGGTTTTCAGAATGGAATCGACACTTGACACCTTTCGAGGTTTTAAGTCCTGATTCCATCCCGACTCCGATCTCTGATTCCTTGTTTTCTTCTTTCTGGTATGAAATCAGGTATCAAACCAACACCATAACTAGGAATCTTTCCAAGGTTCTTGTTTGTGGTTTCGTTCCGATCTTGATTCCCACGTCTGTTGTGCTTTTTTTTCCTGTTGGGTTTGGGTTTCAGGACCTTTCTCAGAACCTTGCACTCTTAGAAAGTTCTTGTGTCGGATTCATACCCAATCCCGATCTTTGGCCCATTTTGCTTCGTCTCATCTTCGATCGTTGCATTGTTCATTTGTTTTGGTCGTTTTCGTTCATCTTTGTCCTCATCTCATTGTCTCATTTATTCATCTAGTTTCGTTTGTTCGTTTCCATCTTCTTCATTTTTGATTTTGTGTCATTCATTTTGTTCTTTTGTCGTTTCTTCATTGTTTAGATTTTTTTTTGTCTATCCTAAAAAATCAAAAAATACAAAAAAAAAATGAAAAATACAAAAATAAATACAAAAAAATCAAAACAAAAAAATAAAATGGAAAACATGAAAATATAAAAAAAATATTTTCAAAATACAAAAAATTAAAATTAAAATAATAAAATAATAAATCTTTTATTTTAAAAGATTTAAAAAAAAATAAATAAAATCTTAATTAATTAAGATTTTAAGAACTTTTAAATAAATAAAGATTAATTAATCTTTCAATTTAAAAAAAAAAAATTAATAAAGAAATCTTTTAACTTTTTAAAAAAATCCAATATTTAAACAAATCTTTTCAATTTAAAGATTTAAAAAATTATAAAAATAAAAAAAGACTTTAAAAATAAAATAAAAAAATTTCAAAATTTCAAAAAGGAATAAAGTAAAAAAAAGAGACGTTGGTCGGGATCGGGCCCGACTATGCATTTGACCTATCAAAATATTGGTTGTTATTTTCAAACCCCGATATTGTCTCCCGAACAAAGAAGAGAAAAATAAAAATAAAGTGAGAGTATTTTGTCATCGGATTTCGGAAAACCACCGAACCGGGTAAAAAGAGGGGTCTATGCAAGGTGAATATCCACTCTCAAAACCTGAACCCGATGATCATTTCAAAATTCGGGTTCGGGAAGAAACATAACCCCCAACTTAGACATGTTCCAGGTGAGTGGTGTATGTCCGATTCCTGATCCCGCGAAGGTATTGTCGGAGTTCGGGATCGGAAGAAAACCTCTCACTGAGCAAAAAAAGAAGAGAGGTTCTCGTACATGGTCCATTCTCAATCTTCGCCCCCAAACACAGTATGCCTGCAAACTGGGAAAGCATTAACGAAGTTGTGAACTGTTTATAAATGCCTCTGAGAAACGTGATCTTATGAAATGAAATGACTGGATATTTACAAAATTGATATAATGATAAGTAGATTTAGAAACGTTCAAAGCAAATGCAATTCGGTGGATGTAAAGCCAAATTCCATAATATTTCCCATCATCATCATGACTTATGTTTTAAATGGGGTTTTGGGACATCCATCAAAACGTAATTGAAAATGGACTCTATTAGGTTTTGTAGTTGTAGTTGCCCTGTTGAACATACCCACTCCCGAGAGATGACATGGGCACAGGAAATGCCTTTAATGAAATGTGGTCTCAGGAACGCACACTACTCATAGGAATGTCATTGATTCGCGGATATTCACAAAATGGATTTGTTGAAAAAGGTTTTGGAACATTTCAAGCAGAGGCGATTTGAAGACTTGTAACGGGCATACACAGGGTCATGTGAAATACTTAATGGGAATGCCTCAATGAGATATTATCCTTGAAGTGCAATGATTGTAGGCGAAAATGCATGGAGAATGTTCAAGCATAGACAAGGAAAATGAACTGTTCGACAAAACACCTCTCAAAAATGTAATCTCATTAAATGCAATGATTGCATATTCCGCACAAAATAGATCTGTTGAGAAGATTTCAATGGACTTCGGGCAAATGCTTCGACTGGTGTAAGCCCAAATTCCTCAACCTTCACCCTCATCATCTTCACGCCAAAATGGGAGCTTTGGAACAGACCATCGGCATGCATCAAAGCATTGACTAGGTAGAGAACTGTTTGACAAAATGCATCATGGAATGTGGCATTTGGGAATGCCATGTTGGTCGAAATCGGTTAAGGTAGATTTATTAAAAAGGATTTAGAAACTTTCAAAGAAAATGCTATTCGCAAGTGTAAAGTCGAATTCCAAAGGCGTTATCAGCATTTCCTACCCGTGCCTTAATGAGAGTGTTGGAAAAGGGCATGAACATCCATCAAAGCATAAGAGGTAGAGGATTTCAGTTTGATGTAGTAGTTGCAAGGCTAGCACAAAGTGGATCGATCTATGCAGAATATGGAAACATAGACGGGCATGTGAATTATTTTACAGAATTTCCCAAGTGAAATATGGCTCCACCAAATGCTATTGGAAGAAGGTATGCACAAAATGATTTGCTAGAAGTCTTTAAAAACTTTCAAACGAATGCGAGTGCCAGTGGTGAGACAGTAGCTTGGAGTAAAAGCAATAGAGGCTTTCATGATGTGCAAAGTCCACAGATTATGCACAAAAGGGAGTCGATCCAAACACAGCTAAGATGAGATTTGTTTGTTGGAGGGAGGGACTTAAGAGAATTTCAGATGCACATAGGGTGAATAGAAACATGGGATAGATAACATGTGAACTGTTTGACAGAATCTTCAAAGAAATGAAATCTCAGGGAATGCAACGATGAAAAACATGTTGAAATGTCTGTAGAAACCTTCAAGCAAGTAGTTGCAAAGTTGCGCATAAAAATGGAATGCAGTGGTGGTAAGGCTTTGCCAAATGAGTAAGTTAGAAAAAGAGCATGGCAGCTACATAGTTTGAACCGAAAGATGCTTGTAGGTGTTTTGCTTGTAATCTAAACAATGCAACTTGTAAGCTTAAATTGAAGAATTATAAGCAAGCAATATCCTTATGTACAAAGGTTCTTGAAGTTGAATCTTAGAATGTCAAAGATCTATACAGGACACAGGCTTACATCCAAACAACAAATTTGGAGCTTGCAAAGAATGATATAAAGAAGCCACTTGAAATTGATCTAAACAATAGGGATGTGCAGCTGGAGTACAAGACTCTCAAAGAAAAACAAAAAGGATATAACAAGAAAGAAGCTAAGTTTTATGACAATATGTTTGCAAGAATGAGAAAGTTAGAGGAACTTGTAGAAACAAAGAGATCTGATGCCTAACCCATATAGACTCATAAAGAGGCAGAGTCTCACAACCTTTAAGAACAACCTTCTTGCTTGTGTGATATGGAAGCATATGCAGGGTGAACCGTTTGATAGTGTTCTTCAAAGAGATGCCATCTAATACAATGCTTGTGCTAGGAAGGTTCATAATGGGATTCATTCAAGCAGGGATTTAGAAACTTTCAAACAAATGCACAAGGTAGAATAAATTGATTTGTGTATGTTAATAAAATTATGGATCTTTATGAGTTATTTAATTATGCATTTATTTTAATTTCTAGGTAATGGCTGATTTAGGATGCGGATTGTGCTGAAATTGAGCAAGAATTTTCATTATCAATTAATGTTATTTCATTTTAAAATGTCATTAATTATAAAGGGGGGTTTTATTATTATTTCTATTATGAAAATTTGGAAGTTTATCATATACATTCAATATAGATATTTTGGAAAGTTAATTAATTTTTAGAGTTAATTAAAATGGCTTATGTTTACAAGTGTCTTTTTGAAAGAATAAATCACAAAGGAGACGATTTTTTCAAATCTGACATGTAAAGAGGGATTTCTAAAAAAGATTATTGAACTAATGGTGAATTGAAAGTATGGCGGGCCCGTTTAACATAATTTTTGGAGAGAGATATTTCTTTGCATCATGCAAGATGGAGAACTCAAAGTCAATCTGAAAGTTGCAACTTTTGAACTGAAGCTAACTGAAACCAACTAAAATCAAACAAAGGATGAAATAAAAAGATACAACTTTTGCATATATCAGTTTTGGAGGGAATTATGGAATGGAATGAGTTATTTATTGTCAAATCAGGCTCATTTGAAGCAGTTAGAATTTTAGGAAAAGTTGGATAGAAATTTTTGTTTAGAGTTGATTACAGTTTAGCAGTAGGATAGATGATACATTTTTCTTGCATTCTTAGTGTAGTTGGGTGGATCTGAAGATACTAGTTACCGTTCACTAGTGAATTTTCCAAAATTGTAAATGTTTTTTATCTGTCTCATCACAGTAGAAACAGTCGGATTTAAACTTGCTTCATGTTTTACTTTGGAATGATATTTATGTGGTTAACTATTTGATTTGAAGTTTTTCAAGGAATGAGTAAAGTTTTATCTTTTCATTTTGTTCGAATTGTGATTTGAAATCGGTTGTTATTTTGCATTGTGAATGAATGTTCAGATTTGTATTGATCATGTTGACTTATTCTACAGTTTAGTTTACGAATTCCTTGAAGAGTAACAGGTCTGATTAATTAAATGAATCAACATTATTTTCTCTTTTATGTCCCTGTTCTATCTTTTTCCTTTTTTATCACCTGATTAGAGTAGGTTTAGATAGGAGTTCAATATTGCAACCAAGAAGTTCAATAACCAACATGCCCCTTGAACATTACAGCCTCATTGACCACTCAACAAAACAACAACGTTGTGACCCAACATCTAGGACCTTGGAAGGTGACCGATTTAGGGATCGTTTATCTTTTTCAGGAGAGGTAAGGTGATTGCATCTTGCCTACATGTTGTTGTGTCAATTTTGCCATCAATAAAATTGGCGCTAGAAGGAGTGCCACTTGAGTAGTTTTTGGTTTCGTTGCATATTTGAGTGGGTTGGATCTTAGGAAAACCCAGCTTCGATGGATAGCCCTTTGTGTATTCTTGGCATTGCTCATGAAATTTTTGATCACATGCATGATAGGATTCCTTTATTTTTCCCTAATAGTGGACAAAATTCTTCTAAACATGTTAATATCTGTAGGGATTTAGTCATTTATCTCCAGGTTCAGTATGAAGATATCGTTTGTCAATTGTTCATCAAAAAAATTCAAGGTACAACATGGAAATGGTATGTTAATCTTCCACCAAATTCTATTTTCTATTGCACATGGTTAAGAATTATATTCTTGGATCAGTTTGATCCTTATGCGCATGTGTGAGATCCATCGTTTCAATTTGCAGCTATGAAAAGAGCACCATGGGAATCAGTTTATCAGTTCAATCATAAGTTCCTTTATATGTTTCAACCTAAATTCAAATCTGATTATTGATGATCATGTGTTAAGAGAACATTATTTGTGGGGTCTAAATCCTTCATTGGTAGCAAAAACCAAAATTTGTGGGGAGGTTACCTCACTACGTGATGTATTTAACAAAGCTCTCTTGTTGGTAGAATTTGGACTAGACATTAGAAACAAGAGTAGTCAAAGTGAGAGCTATGATGATCTTGTGCTTGCAAACTGCAACCTTTGCCACCTTATGCTAGTTTACTCATCACCTAGATGAAATCATTTTTCTAATGCTTTAGATCAGCTTAGGCATGTGCAAGACCAATTAGAGAGTTGAGATTTACAAGAGTCAACCACAAAGGTAAATTTTCCACCTTCCAATGATTTTTTTGTGCCTTTATCATCTAGTTTTAGTCATGCTCCAATGCATAATGAATTAAATCATGATGAAATTATATGTGAAGGATTAGATGAAGGATTATATCATTTTGATGGTTTGTTTGAAAATATATGTGAGATAGATTCAAACCCTGAGCATAATGAAGAGATCAGGTTAGAGTCTTATTTAGTTGAAGATGCTAATATTAATGACATCAATGAAGAATGTGAAGTGTCAACACAAAACTGATATCATGAGAAATCGACAATTGAGGTGTCTTCTCCCAATTCTTCTGAGCAAGATGTGCAACGAGTTGATGGATGGACAAAGGAGTGTGGTTTCTATTGGGTAGATATCCCACATACGCAAAATCAATTAAATGAGAGATTGGTGGAAATGGGTGCTCCAAGTTTGTTCGAATTTTCTAAGTCAGATGGATGCAAGATACATGAGACAAATCAACATTTTGAGATTGATTATCTTGTTTTCCTTGGAAGGATGGATTTGTATTTGAAATGGATGATCATTGTTGAAGAGATATTCTTGGAAGATTCATGGGATAGTCATCCACTTAATGAGGGAGATGAAATAACTATCACCCATGAAAATTATAATGACTCCATTTGAAATGATGAGAGTAACTTTAAAAAGTTATCTAGTTCATCTCCATCATCTGATAACCTCGAGCCTTGCATTGAAACAGACTCTATGATAGACAAAGTTTCTTTACCTTGTGAAGATCTACTAGATGTGAAAAATAATTTTACTGATGAATTCATAGATCCTCTCATGCTCACGGATAAGGAGGAAATATTCTTTGATGAGTTGATACAAGGAAACGAGTTTACTGGTGTGAATGATGAACAAATGGAAAAGGAGAGCGAGATATTTATGGATGAAATTGCAAATGAATCTCGTGGTGAAGGCCAAAAGGTTAAATGCCAAACTGATTCTTCAAAGGAAGAAGGTCAAGCAAATATGCAGATTTGTCAAGTGCTGCCCAATAATCAATTAGATCATATTTATGCATGTCAAGAAAACATTTGATTTCAATACTAATAAAAATTCTAACATGGATAAGTTTAGTGCTTTGTTGCAGCAAGGAATATATGATGAAAGTCAAACGAATGAAGCAGAAAAATATCAAATGGATTGTCATGAGACTATTGTACAAATTGAATCACTTCATAATGATTTGTTTGAAGATGATACTTGTTTATCATGCTTTGATGAATTTGACCTTAACAGCGGTGAATTTGACACTAACTTGCACTTTCATTTTGATGACATGCAGATACGGGAAAAGGAGAAGTATTTCCCTAGCCTTGATTATGTGCAGTCAAATGACCTATTTGAAGAAAAACCTTGTTTGACATATACTAACATTGTTGCCATTTACTGTGGTGAACTAGAGGTTGATTCTCACACTTTTATGGGTGACATGCAAGGGAACTATACAAACAATGTTGTAGCACATGAAGGAGAAGTTTCAAAGACTTCACAAACCAATGATCAAGATGATTTGCAACTTTGTTCATCAAAGGAGACCGAAAGGATCTTCGAGCTTGTATCTGAGTTGAATGCAACAATGTTAGCTCATGAGTATTTTGACTGCATAACAAACCTTGCTTTATGTGATTCCTATAGGATTCATCCATTTGGTTCACATTCTAAGGTAAGTTGTTCAGATTTCTTGTTAGCCTGGGAGATTGCTATGGTACATAAGGAAAATGTTGAACCAATTGCTTTAATGGTTGAGGAAGATGACTATTTAACTAGTAAAATCTATGCAATTGAGAATGTGATTGAAGTTGATAGTCCCAGTGAAACCAAACATACTAGTTTGATGTTTGAAACTTGCTTTGATAGTGATGAGAATGTGCATGAAATCTTTGAACGTTGTTTTGACATTTTGGATAATAATGATATACCACTAATGGATGCCCTTTATGTTGATATGCATGTATTGGAGCCGAATGGAGTGGTGTTCCATGAGCTAAGACCTCAAGAAGATGAGATCATGCAGCATGAGCATGTGTTGCTAGCTGGAGGTCTTCCAAATCAGGTGGTGTCCTTTCATCACCCTTTGTATTTTGATGATTTCCAGTTTGATTATGATGTTGGGATAATAAAATGTGTTTGTGGGTAAATCATAACAAGGATGAGAACCCACAACTATTAATATTTGAAAATTTATACTCTCAAAATGAATTTATTGCACATAAACTTTACATTTCTAAGTATAAAGATAAATTTGCTAGGTTCAAAACCGTACCTAGTAAGTTAATATTTTTGCACATAATGAAAAATTAGTTAAGTGAATGTACAGGTTTTCACAGTTTTATGTTTTTTGAGCTCAATTTTTTAGTTAGTTTAGGATTAGGATCGGTTAGTGCCAGTTTCTAGATTAGTTGGTTTTCTTTTTCTTTTTCTTTCTTTTGTTAGTTTTCTTTTGTTTCTGTTGTTTTTCTTTTTGTGTTCTTTTGTTTTTGTTTATGGGTTTGTTTTTTTTCTTTTGTTTTTGGTCTTTGGTTGTTTGTTTGTTGGTTTTTGTTCTCATTTTTTGTTGTGGGTCTTGTTGGTTCCTTGTGTCTGTCTATTTCTTTTCTTTCTTCTGGGGGTTCCTCTCATTGACAATGGAAACTGAGTTGTTGTATGCAAGTTATACCGAGGGGCGGATCTATTGAGATTCTACTATCTGTATTTCTAAACATTTGATCAAACAGTTGCTTTGAAAATTTTGATTTACCTTCATCCATTTCAAATTGGGGAATGTTAGCATAGATTAGGACTTGGTACATTATATGAAATTCTATCACACTTTACACATCTTAAGAAGTCCATCAGTTAGTTTACGTTGGGTGGGGTAGCTCTATTCTAAGTGAAAAATCTAAAGGGTTACATTTATTTCACAATGTCCACCATGGTTCTCAACATGCTACTTTAGCTTTATTTCTTAAGGATTGAGGGAAAACCAAAAACTATAGTTCAAAAGAATCGGCATCTAAGAAAAAGAGGAAATAAAAGTAAAGTCTGAAAATGAACTCAATCAGCAAGGGTGATTCGATTATCTCTACCAAGGCTATGGACGCCTAGTTGGCAGTAGATCAATGCTTAGAGAGAACCATAGGTATCTCTATTGGGGCTATAGACGCTTGTCTGGTAGCAAAGCTATGCCTAGGATATCATTGTACGTTAGAAATGTAACTCACAACTATGTAGCTTGGGTAGAGTCTATTCCACTTTGATCACAAAAATGCTTATGGAAGAGAATGAATCATTTGCACACACCAACAGATTTTAGTTTCATCTCAGACCTTTGTCGTGTCCTAGTTTTGATTATATTTGCCCTTCTTAGGTTGCCTTGAATGAGTGTAAACCAGAGATTTTGGGTATTTGGAGGGTTATGCATTTTAAAATGCTTAGAGCATTTTCCCAACCAAGTCTCCATTTGTTATGCCCTGCATACACGCCCCAACATTTTTTCTTGGAAAATTTAGGGACCGCTATGTTTTCCTCTCGTTTCATTGTTTGGTTTTATCATGTTTGTGTTTTTTTTTTCTCATTTTTTCATCTTTTCTTGTGCCTTGTTTGTTTTGTCTTTGTCGGATTCGATTTTTTGGATTGGAACTGACACTTTCCACTTGGCAAAGGTTTAATTTCCTTGGTCCATCCTGATTTCGATCTTCACTTTCTTGTCGTTTTTGTTTTTGTTGGGATCAGGTTTCAAAATGGAATCAACACTTGACACCTTTCGAGGTTTCAAATCTTGATTCCATCCCGACTCTAATCTTTGATTCCTTGTTTTCTTCTTTCTAGTTTAGAATCGGTATCAAACCAACATCGGAACTAGGAACCTTTCCAAGGTTCATGTTCTTGGTTCTGTCCCGATCTCGATTCCCGCATCCATTATGCTTTTTTTCTTGTTGGGTTTGAGTTTCAAAACCTTCTCAGAACCTTGCACTCTTTGAAGGTTCCTATGTCAGGTCTATCCCTAATCCCGATCTTTGGCCCGTTTTGCTTTGTCTCATCTTCGGTCATTGCATTGTTCATTTTTTTTGGTCATTTTTGTTCATCTTCGTCCTCGTCTCATTGTGTTGTTTGTTCGTCTGGTTTCATTTGTTTGTTTTCATCTTCTTTGTTTCTTCATTTTTTATTTTGTATCATTCATTTTGTTCTTTCGTCATTTCTTCATTGTTTAGTTTTTTTTTGTGTTTGTCCTTGAAAATAAAAAATACAAAAATACAAACAAAAAAATCTTTCATTTTAAAAGATTTAAAAAATTAAATAAATAAAATCTTAATTAATTAAGATTTTAAGAACTTTTAAATAAATAAAGATTAATTGATTAATCTTTCCATTTTAAAAAAAATAAGATTCAATAAGCTCAGACGGGTAGCGGAGTTGGCTTGGACCGTGGGTTTGCTCCCCATTGGTCTCGGATTCAACTCCGAGGCCCGAAATAAATTGATGCACCTAGATTATAAGCAGCTTGGTACATCTCTAAGGATTAGTCTCGCCTCAACTCGTCCCATAATGAAAAACTTGTGTCGCTGGGCTGAGTCGTAGGGATACCCTGAACTATAAAAAAAAAAGATTTAATAAAAAAATCTTTTTAACGTTTAAAAAGATTTATAAATTAAAAAAAATCTTTTCAATTTAAAAGATTTAAAATTTATAAAAATCAAAATGACTTAAAAAATTTCAAATTTTCAAAAAGAATAAAGAAGTAAAAACAAAGAGAAGTTGGTCGGGATCGGCCCGACTATACATTTGACCTATCAAAATATTGGTGGCTATTTTCAAACCCCGATCCGTCTCCTAAACAAAGCAGAGAAAAATAAAAATAAAGCGAAAGTATTTCATCATCGGACTTCGGAAAACCACCGAATAGGGTAAAAAGAGGGGCCTATGCAAGGTGAATATCCAATCCTGAAACCCGAACCTGGTGATCATTTTAAAAATCGGGTTATCCGAACTTTAAAATGTTCCAGGTGAGTGGTGCATGTCTGATTCCCGATCCCGCAAAGGTATTGTCGAAGTTCGGGATCGGAAGAAGACCAGTCACTGAGCAAAAAAAGAAGAGGGGTTCTCGTGCATGGTCCATTCCCAATCTCTGCCCCCGAACACAATATGCTTGCAAACTGGGAAAGCATTAACGAAGTTGCAAACTGTTTCAAAATGCCTCAAAGAAACACGATCTTATGAAATGAAATGACTGCAGAGTTACAAAATTGATCTGATGATAAGCAGATTTAGAAACGTTCAAAGAAAATGCAATTCAACAGATGTAAAGCTAAATTCCATAATATTTCCCATCATCATCACGACTTGCCTTTTGAATAGGGTTTTTGGACATCCATCAAAACATAACTAGAAATGGAATCTATCGGGTTTTCTAATTGTAGTTGCCCTGTTGAACATACCCACTCTAGAGAGATGACATGGGCACAGGAAATGCCTTTAATGAAATATGGTCTCAGGAACGCACACTGCTCACAAGAATGTCATGATTTGCGGATATTCACAAAAATGGATTTGTTGAAAAAGGTTTTGGAACATTTCAAGCAGAGGCGATTTGAAGAGTTGTAATGGGCATACACAGGGCCGTGTGAAATATTTAATGGGAATGCCTCAATGAGACTTCATCCTTGAAGTACAATGATTGCAGGCGAAAATGCATGGAGAATGTTCAAGCATAGATAAGGCAAATGAACTGTTCGACAAAACACCTCTCAAAAATGTAATCTCATTAAATGCAATGATTTCATATTCCACACAAAATAGATTTGTTGAGAATATTTCAATGGACTTCGGGCAAATGCTTCGATTGGTGTAAGCCCAAATGCCTCAACCTTCGCCCTCATCATCTTCACGCCAAAATGGGAGGTTTGGAACAGAGCATTGGCATTCATTAAAGCATCGACTAGGTAGAGAACTGTTTGACATAATGCATAATGGAATGTGGCGTTTGGGAATGCCATGTCGGTCGAAATCAGTTAAGGTGGATTTATTAAAAAGGATTTAGAAACTTTCAAAGCAAATGTTATTCGCGAGTGTAAAGCCGAATTCCAAAGGCGTTATCAGCATTTCCTACCCGCACCTTAATGAGAGCGTTGGAAAAGGGTATGAACATCCATCAAAGCATAAGAGGCAGAGGATTTCAGTCTGATGTAGTAGTTGCAAGGATAGCACAAAGTGGATCGATCTATGCAGAATATGGAAACATAGACAGGCATGTGAATTACTTTACAGAATTTCCCAAGTGAAAGATGGCTCCACCGAATGCTATTGGAAGAAGGTATGCACAAAATGATTTGCTAGAAGTCTTTAAAAACTTTCAAACGAATGTGAGTGCCAG
The DNA here is from genome assembly GCA_007115665.2 of Sequoiadendron giganteum. Lineage (NCBI taxonomy): Eukaryota > Viridiplantae > Streptophyta > Pinopsida > Cupressales > Cupressaceae > Sequoiadendron > Sequoiadendron giganteum. The sequence goes on from CM021106.1 coordinate 395,673,980, forward strand.
TGGTGAAACGGTAGCTTGGAGTAAAATCAATAGAGGCTTTCATGACATGCAAAGTCCGTAGATTATGTACAAAAGGGATTCGATCCAAATACAACCAAGATGAAATTTGTTTGTTGGAGGGACTTAAGAGAATTTCATATGCACATAGGGTGAATATAAACAGGGGATAGACAACACGTGAACTGTTTGACATAATCTTCAAAGAGATGAAATCTCAGGGAATGCAATGATGGAAAAACATGTTGAAATGTTTGTAGAAACCTTAAAGCAAGTAGTTGAAAAGTTGCGCATAAAAATGGAATGCAGTGATGGTAAGGCTTTGCCAAATGAGTAAGTGAGAAAAAGAGCATGGTAGTTACATAGTTTGAACCGACAGATACTTGTAGGTGTTTTTCTTGTAATCTGAACAATGCAATTATAAGCAAGCAATATCCTTATGTACAAAGGTTCTTGAAGTCTAGTCTCAGAATATCAAAGATCTATACAGAAGGACACAAGCTTACATCCAAACAACAGATTTGGTGCTTGCAAAGAATGATATAAAGAAGCCACTTGAAATTGATCCAAACAACAGGGATGTGCAACTGGAGTACAAGACTCTCAGAGAAAAACAAAAAGGATATAACAAGAAAGAAGCTAAGTTTTATGACAATATGTTTGCAAGAATGAGTAAGTTGGAGGAACTAGAAACAAAGAGATTTGATGCCTAACCCATATAGACTCATAAAGAGGCAGAGTCCTGCAACCTTTAAGAACATCCTTCTTACTTGTGTGATATGGAAGCATATGCAGGGTGAACCGTTTGATAGTGTGCTTCAAAGAGATGCCATCTAATACAACGCTTGTGCTGGGGAGGTTCATAATGGGATTCATTCAAGCAAGGATTTTGAAACATTCAAACAAATGCACAAGGCAGAATAAATCGATTTGTTTATGCTAATAAAATTATGGATCTTTATGAGTTATTTAATTATGCATTTGTTTTAATTTGCAGGTAATGGCGGATTCAGGATGTAGATTCTGCTGAAATTGAGCAAGACTTTTCGTTATCAATTAATCTTATTTCATTTTAAAATGGCATTAATTGTAAATGGGGGTTTTATTATTATTATTTCTATTATGAAAATTTGGAAGTTTATCATATACATTCAATAGAGATATTTTGGAAACTTAATTAATTTTTAGAATTAATTAAAATAGATTGTGTTTATAGTGTCTTTTTGAAAGAAGAAATCACAAAGGAGATGATTTGCAAATCTTACGTGCAAAGAGGGATTGCTAGAAAAGATTATCCAACTGATGATGAACTAAAATTATGGCGAGCCCGTTTAACATAATTTCTGGAGAGAGGTATTTCTTTGCATAGTGCAAGATGGAGAACTCAGAGTCAAGTTGAAAGTTGCAACTTTTGAACTAAAGCTAACTGAAACTAGTTAAAGTCAAACAAAGGATGAAATAAAAAAGCTACAAATTTTGCATATATCAGTTTTGGAGGGAATTATGGAATGGACTGAGCTATTTATTGTCAAATAAGGCTCATTTGAAGTAGTTAGAATTTTAGAAAAATTTGGATAGTCATTTTTGTTTAGAGTTGATTACAGTTTAGCAATAGGATAGATGATACATTTTTCTTGCATTCTTAGCGTAGTTAGGTGGATCTGAAGATAGTTGTTTTTGTACACTGGTGAATTTGCCAGAATTGTAAATGTTGTTTATCTATCTCATCATAGTAAAAATAGACAAATTTAAACTTGCTCCATGTTTTACTCTAGAATGATATTTATGTGGTTAACTATTTGATTTGAAGTTTTTCAAGGAATGAGTAAAGTTTTATCTTTTTCTTTTGTTCGAATTGTGATTTGAAATCGGTTTTTAAGTTTGCGCTATGAATGAATGTTCAACTTTGTATTGATTACATGTTGAATTATTTTACAATTTAGTTTAGGAATTATTTTGAAGAGTAACAGGTTTGGTTAATTAAATGAATCAACATTATTTTCTCTTTTGCATCTTTGATCTATCTTTTGCCTTTTTTATCACCCGATTAGAGTAGGTTTAGATAGGAGTTTGATCTTGCAACAAACAAGAAGCTCAATAACCAGGAGGCCCCTTGAACATTACAACCTCATTGACCACTCAGCAAAATAACAACATTGTGACCCAACAGCTAGGTCCCTGGAAGGTGACCGATTTAGCGATCGTTTATCTTTTTCAAGAGAGGTAAGGTGATTACATCTTCCCTGCATGTTGTAGTGTCAATTTGGCCATCAACAGTACCCTGTAAGGGTCACATCTCTATATGAGACTAGGCATTAATATATGTATGTTATAGATGATAGAATAGGAGGTAACCATAGATAAGATAGAGAAAAACTACACCATAAAGCAAAGAGTAAGACTTGCTTATGTAATGATTATCTCAATATATATATGGAGCTATAAGGATCCAGTGGATATATGTGTTATGAATTACTATTATTATGGTTAGGAATATCTGAGTTACTATTAGATAGAGTCCTTTACCACACTTACTCATTTCTACCACTATACCATTTGGGATATAAAGTGACTACATAAGGGATACTAGGGTACAGATCTTTGAACTGTAATTCCCCGCATTCCCCTTACTAACATGGTGTTCATGTAAATGTTAAATCATTGGTGTAAAATTTACTTATATGGGCTATTAGTAGAGGAATATATGGAAAAATATTTATATAATTTTATTCTAAAATATACTATATATGTTAAAATCAAAGTAATTTAAAAAATGCACTTGCTCATAAGTTTCACCCATTTACTTCTTCTTGGTCATTTTCTAGATGGGGGTTAGTTTTGATGGAAAATATTGCTCTAACCTCTTCAAATGGACACACATTTATTACTACTACTACAAATTATTTTACTTGGCAAGTTGAGGCAATTCCCCTTAAATCTATACATTATATTTAATATGTTTCTAATGGAAATATCATTTCTAAATTTATATTGCCTTCTACTACTATTAATGATTATGATGCATTATTAAAATAGAGAAGTGAACAAGTTAGATATTTAGTAGCGTTTATATTCTCCTTATTATCCACACATTAAAATTCAATCTAAAACTATAAACAAAACTTTGGTAGACAAAATATCGGCAAACAATTTTTTTGTGTGTTTCAATTGTGACAAACATGTCACAAACCACACCTAAAAGCATGATGTCATCAAAATTAATAAACATTATAATCGAATCTCATGATGACACCAAAAATTGAATGATGGTATAAGTTAAATACACACCCACATAAAAATAACAATGAAAGACCTACATGAACATCGTGAAATGACATCAACACAATAAAAAATAAAGGTGATAAATCTTCCTCGCAATCGATGATAGAGTGTTATTCTCAACCATTAATACAACCAAAGCATGAGGATGGAAGTATCTAAAGTTGATACTAAATTTCACCTTTATCACATCCAAGACCATGAAAAAACATGAAAGGAATGGATTCATGACATTCATACCTCCCCTCAAACAAGCCATGAGTGTTTGGTCACAAGGGAGATGTAGCAACTTACATGAGCCTTATTAGAGTTTAACCAAGCACACTCAAGGAAATAAAAACAACATTAATGGGGCCACAACTAACCAACTGCACAAGATTCAAAACTCAACAAACATTTGAAAAATAATTTGGGGAGTCTAGAATATGAGTTCTCGGATGTGAGATGTAACTTGTAGGAGGCTATCAAGGAAATAAAATGGAAGAAGTAAAAAATAAGGTAGGTCATGACAACACCAAGAAAAGAAAGAGCATTGAAGTGCAAGATGAACCAAGAAAGAAGACTAGGGAGAAAAATTTAAAAAACAGAAGTGAACTAGAGGAGGCTGAGGAGAATACCCTGGCTCTTAAAATAAAATCTTTGCAAGATGATTGGGAAGAAATTGAAAGCCCCAATGATCTTGTTGTTCAATAAACCTAGGTTATCAAAGTTTTTATTTTGTGTTTATTGTAAGCTGAAATTCAACTACATAATAGCAAACTATTTATTTGGTACCATGTGGCTTGGGTTGGTTTTAGGCCTTTTTTGTTTTTATTTTTTTCATGTTTCCTAGATCTATCAGTGTGAATATGTAAAATTTCATGGGATCCATTCAAAGACATTAATCTTACCCTAATTCAAAAAAACTCAACAAATAAGAAATAAGAGAACAAGGCTCGACATAAGTGAAGGGTAATATGATCCTAAATAAAGCAACCTACATTAAACATGACACAACTCCATTTTTTTATGCTTTGCTACAAAAAATTCAAGGACATTCATTTCATATGAAATTAAGCTATGAAATTCCATACATAAAACTCATAAGATACCAATATTCATTTTCATCAAATAATGCTTTTATTCATATGTAAACACTCACTTACTCAAAGTGAGACAATGATACATATAGTTGTATACGATTTCAAAACTCAAAAGATACCAACTATAACCTAATACCATTGAACTCAACATACACATACACATATAACATGAAGCATTAGATGCTTGATCTATCACTTCCATCATAAGATCAATTTTAAGATATTCACAATCATAATATTCCATTCCAAAGTGATATTTGATTTCAACCTAAATCAAAATATTTACATGGTTACAAAGAAGAGATCATATCCAAACATGGATGGATCACATTTCAATAAAAGAATGAGATACAAACAATATTATCACTTTTTTGTGCTCCTATATTACCAAGGTGTCGAGGTCAACATTAACGAGGACTTCATCGTTGAGGTTACTGGTCTTACTTCGAAGGGTAGGAAGTTTTTTAGGGACCAGGCTACGACCAAGATAACCTTAGTAAATTTCTTTAAAGGCTCAGAGAAGTAGAAGCTTAGGTGTATTGGTAGTGGAGGATATGCTCGTAAATCCATCAAACCGCTCTAGAGGGACATTATTTTGGTGATTATACAATTCTTCACTCTGGAGGGAAGGTACTTTGTTATCTATGGTTATCATTTCATGTTATTGAATCATTTTTGCCACAAAAATCTGGTTTTGTTTCCCTTTTACTTTCTTTTCTCCATGGAAACTAGTATTGAGGACCACAGAAAGAACCCCACGAAGGCTATTCTTCATGAAGGCCTCATGAATCTTATAATTGATCATATTAAACTAAAGGTGTTACCAACAATTCCTAAGCTCTCTTCTGCTCGTAAAAAGGGAGGCAATAACAATGGGTATGAAACTGGTGAGTTGGCGGAAGAGTGGGATGGGGACTCTGAGGAAGAAGACTTTGTTTATGATGAATCTTCAAAGGATTAGGGTGAGTCTATCGATGAATTTGAGGACTCAAAGTCCTAGTCTAATGGTTACAAAATAGATGTTGAAATGAGGGAGGCCATTGTTCCTTCGGTGAAAAAGAATTTGAAGGGGAAAAAGATGCCCTAAGAAGGGGAAGTGTGCTTTCAAGTAGGGAGTAGATGAGCTGAAAGGTTTGGAGGATTCCCTTATTCTTGATGTTCAATAGGTTTAGGGTGATTTTAATGAAGGAAACAAGCAGCCAATGGTAGATATTGGGCAGGAAGATGAGGGTTTCATGAATTCCAAGGGGGTTGGTCCTAGCCATGATGATTTTGAGTCTCTTGTTGGTAATAATGATGAGAAAGTTAAGAATATTAAAGTAAAGGTAGAGCAGCTTGAAATTTTGGCTAATTTGGTCGACATCCTTGAGAAACACTGGGTGAAAGTGGATGTAATTGAGGTTGAGGACTCCCCTGTAGAGGTGGATTTGGAGGGAAAAGATAGCGTTCAGGAGGAACCCAATGAAAATGATGATGTTCTTGTTGTTGTGCCAGTCAATTGGGAGGAGATTGATATGGACCTGTTTTGTAGAATGGCGTAGGATGGGACTCAAAACTTGCTTTCACTTGTGAAATGACTTTTTTTGGAAGTGAAGGAGCTTAATACTAAGCTTAAATATTGGCAAGAAGCTTAAATATTGGCAAGATGTTTGATGTTGTGTGTAGATTTAAAATCCATGAGGAGAGGTTGACCTCTTTGGAAATTATTGTTCAAAAGATCAATGAGGAGTGGTTAATGAGTTTGGAGGAAAGAATGAGCAAGATCAACAATGATCTCTAGACTGTGGTTTGAATTAGAAATCGATCTCTAAAGACTAGTGTTAAGGGCTTGTCGGTATTGAATGATAAAGCCATTAAGTGGTCTGGTAAGTCTTTGGATGTGGGCGAACATGAGGTGGCCATTGTGAAGGTTAATCGTATGAACCTGGAGGATAAGAATGAGGATAATGATCCATGTGAGGATAAGAATTTGGAGGTTGGTCCCTACCTACAAACACAGAGTAAGACTAAGAAAAGGGCAGCCATTTTGTTCTAGGATCTTAGGATGTGGTCGAGATGCATGATAGGGTCATCTCTGATAATATGGAATCAGCCAAGGTGCTTGATAATATGTTATATTTTTTTGCTATTGTTTTTGGTTGTTCAACCTTAGTGTTGATGTTTTATTGTTGGGTTGTTGACGGGTTATCTAGCTTTATCTTTTGTCAACATTTTTTATTTTTGTGGGTTGCGGGTGTTATTGTTTCTCTCTTTTCAGCAGCTTTCCTCCATTATATAAGGTTTTGGGGTCCCTTCAAAACCTATTTTTCCTAATCAAAAACATTTTCCAATAAATATATATTAAATTTTTCAATAATATTACAAATTTCCTAAATTTGACAAGTTAATACAAATAGCTATAATATTCTCACATAAAATCCATGATACTTTCTCGCGATTCCAATGAGTAATCTCAATGGTGATCAACACCCTCCAACCATGTGGAACACTAAGGTGTACCCCTCTAAACTAAGAGATGACCTCCGTGGTTATCATACATATAAACCTGACATACAATATTTGGAACATATAAAAATAATTCAAGCAAAGTCTATCATAAACATAATGAACTATAGGAGTCCAAAAAATAAAAAGGAAGATGTGGCAAGTTTAGGATAAGGAGTGGTCTTCCATTGGTTCTCCAAAACCAAGCTAGGAACAATTAGTTGTATGGTATCAAAATTAAGAACCCTTATTGGAAACACTTTTCAATGCAATATATCTTTTTATATGTCCTTTTGGCCCATTGCATAATTCTAAATTGTAACCAATCCTTCTAGATAATCTTTCAGCTTCCTACACTCCCAATGCAACCCATTCTTCTAGAGGTCCTTTTGTCACATTACACAATTCCCAATGCAACTCATACTTTTGGATGTCCTTTTAGCCTATTGTATTCCCAATTTAACCCATCTCCTCTTAGTCCTAACCTTCTAGTCATTCTTACCACATGTTCTAAGACAACTAACCTGTTCAAATTAGCCCTTAGAAGTAAAATGATATATTTCAACACAAAACACACATACCAAGGCAAGTACACATTGATTGTATGGTAAAATTTAACACTTCACAAAATAATATCAAATTCAAATTTCTAAATTAAAAAATCTAAAAATTTAAAATTTTCCAAAATCCTAAAATATTTAGCTTCCACTATTAGAGAACCTCCAATTTTCTTAAATTTTGAAATACATTCAATATTAAAATTCTAAATATACCCTCTTGATCCAAATTTCCCCAATAACACACTTATGTGATCATATCAAAATTAAAATAAAATTTACAAGGGTTTGGGTACAAAATTCATATTTTGAAAATTTTCTAAACTATGAAAATAATGAACTTTTAAAACTACCAAAAGGATCTGAAACAACATCAAAACATTCATACCTAAAACTCTAATTTTCAAGCTATGACTTCATTCAAAATCTTAAAAGGGATTTACGAATCTTTGATGAAACTTACACATTAAATCTACAACAAAGGAATGATAAATATCTCTTATGAATCTAGCACAAACACATGAGAATCCTTCCTCCTTTAACAAGCAAACTTCAATCACCACTCCAATCCACTTCCAAATATCTCACAACTCCTTTCCAAATTATTCAAAGCAATCGAAGGTTTGAAGAATAAACACTCCCTTTTTCTCTCCCATTCTTCCTAAAATAAATTTTTTGCATAATGGAGAATAGAATTAAATTAAAACTCACATTTTGTTATAAGCTAAAACCCAAAACTATTATTTCATTTTCATTTTCACACACACAATTCACTTTTCTGGATAATGTCTAATCTTAAATGTAATATCTTATATAACTTAAAATATTTAACTTAGAAGTCAATCTTCACCTTTTTGGCAAGTTAGGAACTTTCCTTAACACACACACACACGAAACCCACTTCATTTCTATAATAAAGATAAAATACATTTTTATAATAACTTGAAATTTCCTAAGTTAATTATAAATTTCACCCTTAACACTTCAAATGCATTCTAGCATTTCACTGAGCCATTAAAACAATTTCACTTATAGCAACCAAAATGCACCTAAGAAAATAACCAAAAATACATAAGAATGCAATCAATTTTTTGAGCCACTATGATAAGGATTCAAGATCACACATGATTCAAATAAGGCTAACTAGTTTTACACATTGATCACATCATTCACTTTTAAATGAGTAAGACGGGTAAGCATAAACAAACAAAATATCTCACGAGGGGTGGTAAAAAAAATTGTGTTCCCCTAATATTCAATCCATTTTTGCTTGAGTTTTATTGATTTTTCCCATAGGTAGGGTTTATGCTACAGTGTTTAGGGTTTATCAACTTTTCAATAAGAAACCTTAATTCATTTTACCCTTGTTACTTTTGGTCTAATTCTTCGTTGACTTGTTATAGTCAGTCCTCGGTCATCTAAGTTAACACCCAAGTCAATGAATCCATGTGTTGACCGACCCCTTATGCCTAAGGTTACCGATTTGTTCCTGATAGAGTTTTAAAAAAATTGACATTTCCTAGTTGTTTCCTTGAAAATTTTAATGATCTTTCACCCTTGTGTTGAAGGTTCAACCTAGGGTTTTAGGGTCTAATACCCTTGTTTCACACTTTCCAAATTTACTAAGGCCTTAAACCCTCATGTTATGTTTTGCATTGACCCCTTTACCAGGTTGTAAGTTGTTTTAGTAACAACCTATGCCATTTGGCTTGTTGTCAAAACTGGCCCCTTTGCCTAAGCCCACCGGTCATTGGGTATTTGTTAAATTTTAAATATTGCATGGTTGGCCCAAAATTTTTTTCCTTTTAAAGACTTATGTCTTAAGTCTTTAATTTTTCGAGGGGTCATTACCCATTGCCTAGCCCATGGCCCCTTCTTTATAACAACCAATATGTGCTCGTGCAGAAAATCTAAGCTGTCGCATTTAACAATCAAAATCCAAGCCCTTGCGCGCACACCGCGCAACTTTTAAAAAATGTATTTTGGATGGGTCGCGCAGTGTGCACGATTGCGCCACGCATCCCCAATTCAAGTGGGACCCAATCCCCACTATCAACATGGTCTTAGCTGGTGGTAAATCAATGGCTCCAGCATACCATCTGATCGAATCTAAGCCAGAGCCCGCGTGTCATGTAGAGTATTAAATAATGTTACCTAATGTCGTGTGCGGTGTGCGCGATGGTGACACGTGGACTCTGTTGGTGGTGTATGAAGGCTAGATGGGGCTCATAGGTGATAGACGTGTCTTCTAAATAGGGAAGACACCATTGGTCGATGGCTTTCCATGTGACAACATGGAATTTTCAAATATCTTTGACTCGATCTAAGTCATCCAAAGTGCCATCTCGACGATTGATCGATGGCTCACATTCAAAGAATAGAACTGGCCATGTGATGGATGTTTAGACGTTGCAAATGGAAAGAATTAATGGCGTATGCTCTTCAGAGGATATCATCCTGATCTCCATGCATGTGAAGAACCACTACTTGGAAATTATGAAAGATAGTACATTGATTTCCATGTACCTGGGAATTAACAGTGATGAAATAGATGCCAACGAATAATCACTCACTCGATCGTGCTTCTTTTGGAGTATTGATGATCAACATCATCAATTTGCTCATAAATATGGATGAAGGCTCATCATTTTCATCACAACAATTAGGATTTTGATATTTTTATGTGGTTGGTGATTGCTCTTGTGAAGGTTATGTCTATTGGTGCAAGATGAGTAGGTCGAATGCTTCTCCATCATCTATGCGTAGGTCTTCCAAAATCAATGTTCGAAGGTCAGGTGATGGCATGCCATCACATGAAAATAGTAGTCTTCAAGGTGCTCCCAGCCTAAAGATGGAATGCACGAAGCCCATCCCAGTGGTTATCAGGTGCAGCTCTCAGGTAAAAGGTTGGGCTGCAATTACAAAGGAGGTGGTGCGTGGAAAAGAGAAAAGGTCTACAGAGTTCGAGTGGAGATCAAAGGCAAAATTAAGGTACAACTGCAGTTCTCTAGGTAGGTAGAATTCTCCCATTAATGTTTTTTATAGCTCCAGTGATAGCGCCACAGAGACTGACTTCGATTATGGCCAATTCCTTATGGATCTGACTGAGATGGCTGGTGTGAATGAAGAGGTCCTCACGGTTTCTCCAATTTCCATGATGACACCGTGTGAGGTTGTTGGTTTTGGTGCTAGAAAGTGTGTTGGTGAGGAAGAAGGAGCGGTGGTTTTGCCTCCTACTATGGTAAAGACGTGAAGTGGGCGCAAGTACCGTGGCCCTAGTGCTGGTTTGATCTCTAGGTGATGGTGTTGGTTGTCTATTTTTTGGGGTCATAATGTGTTGCTACTGACTGCTTTTTGGTTTTGACATGGATATGGACAACAAGGCCTTAATGACATTTTGCAATGGGTGGGGTGACACTAGCTAGTTACAAATTTTGATTCCCCTGCTTGGTAAATGATTACATCTAACCGCCTGAGAATTTTGAAATGCAAATGAAATTTTGATGAAATGTAACTGTAATGAGACTGATGCTTGTTGCTCTCTTGTGTTATAAAAGAGATTTCAAGGCTCATTATGGAGGTCGACTTTTTTAATCCAAAAAGATCTAGGTAGGGTATAGTGAACACATATAATGCAGGATTCTTGATGAATCTACTAGAAAATTGTTTTGGGTATGGGTTATGTATGAAGTAATATTAAATGGTTTTATGCAAATTACTGATATCGAAACAAATCTGAAAAAAATTAAAGTATGTGCTCTCCTATGTACTGTTGTTATAGACTGTAAATGAAATTATCAAGCATCATTCCATTTATCTTCAATGTTTCATTTGAATGCATGATTATGTTTCTTGCCTTAACTCAAAGAGTTAATCAAATGCTTGGGAGAGAGTCATAGGTCTATGATAATGTACTAAGGATTTGGTAAGAAGTGATACTTTAAGTAGTGTGATTTTTTTATGATGTAATGCATTGTGAAAATGGTCCAATCATTTCAAGGTTAAATGTTGAGTATGACAGAATATTTTGTGCTTGACTCCTCTTGCCCAATTTGATCAGACACTAGTTCATTTTTCTAGGATTCTTATAATTTAATAAATCAAAAAATACCTATCTACGGGTTCAAGGTTGGAACATTACCTTATTTAAATCTTATTCATTATGAGATGCAAGTCTCGTGCATACTAGTGTTCCTAGAGACTTAGAGGTTATTTGTTTAAAGTTCAGCCAAACCTTTGATGAATAATGTATATTTGCACTTAGTAGGAACAAATATGTGTATAAAAGTGTTCTTAAGGAAATTGATATCACATGGACACAATAAGGAATACCCTCCTTGTTCTCACAAAGCCTAAAGAGTAGGAGTAAAAAGGCCTTAGGATCTTTACTCGTTGTGTTGGCCTCTAACCTACGAATTTATTGAATATAAGGCATGGCATCCCTTTAGAGGAATCTGGGGTTTAGCAAGAAAAAACACCAATAGAAATGGCGACTCTACTGGGGAGAACTCTGAGAAATTTATAAAGGAAAGAATCCCAAGCGTAGATGGTAGTACCATAGAGTCAAGCATTTGGTGGGTCTGAATATTTTGTTCAGATATTGAAGGTTTGAGAACCTAGAAAGGTTTTGGTTGCAGCAAGATTCTAAGAGTTTATGAATGACTCTATTGGTGGAGACAACTCAAAAAGAGATTTACTTATGAAAGGACTTCATATTTGTTTGAAGTTCAGTCCTCTGTAAAGGAGGTGGCGACTCTGGCTTAAGAACCTGTTAAAGAAGTGAAGACAATTCCCAAAGTTGCAAAATATGTTGTTGGGACGAAAGGTTGACAACTGCTGCAAGTTTCCAGGTATTCTCATAAATTTAAAGAAAGCATTATTTTATTTGAAAGCAGTTTATGAGAAATCTTCAAGACTTGAGATGATAAATGGTTCCCTATTGGATGAATTTGTATCAAGAAAGAGAATAGTATTAGTTCTTTTCATACTTCTAATTATGTAATGTTTAATGTCAGTAATGATATGAGAAGTATGTTGTACTTTTCAATTTTACCCTTGAGCGGATTTCCCTATGAAATATCAAGTAAAAGTATGCAAGGCAAACAATTTTTATCATGCCCTCAAAGGGATTTTTTTATTGAAAGATATATGTCATTGACTTTTAGTAGTATTAAAGATTTTCCAAACCTAATTCCTAAAAATGTTAGGAGATATTTTCCCAAATTCACAGGGCAGAGTCCAAAATTAGCTTCTAAGAATTTGCATACATTTATGGATTTGATGGGAGATTATGAGGTAAATCATGAGGATGTTGTCATGGAACTTTTTATTCAATCTTTGAAGGATGATGCTAGATATTGGTTCTCATATTTACCAGCATGTTCTATAGCTTCATGTAATCAATTTAAGAGCCTTTGTAGAACAATTTGGTGAAAGGATAAATCCAGGTGCGGTAAGGAAAAACTGTATGGAAATCCATATAAATGAGGATGAATTGGTCCCTTCTTTCAATCTTAGATTTACAAAGGTGATAAGGGATATTCTAGAAAGGATAAGACCAAATGATGTTGAATGTTTGGTTGTGTATCTAGGTGCTTTTGATAAAAATATGGGCTATCTATTGAGAGATAAAGAGACCACAACATTGTGCCAAGAATATCAAATTGCTATGGAAATTAAAAAAAATCTCAAGTATTCAATGATGAAAGGATGCCTAAGTACTAATGTTTGTCATTCTGGCACATCTTGTGCAACTGTAGTCAACGAATCAACTAGTGAAGAATCATGCCAAGAAGATATGGCTCCTACTGTCCCACTTTCTCCATCACCGCAGTGTGTTGATCATAGTAAGCCCCAAGAGAAATGTCTACAAGTTTCAAGAAGGGTTGATCAAGTTTCTCATACTAGAAGATTATGTGATATAAGAAGAGGTCAAGGTGAATTGTCCCATGACCTATTCCATAGGTTTATGTATGTGTTGTTGGAAATACCAGAAAATGCCAGGCTTAAAGAGTCAATGTGCATTGACTTGTTTTGTGAAATATACCAATCAAGAACAAGTGTATTGCCAAAGGAATTTAAGCTTGAAATTCTAAGCCAAATAGTTGACTGGATAAAATTGGTAGAAGGAATTGGGAGCAGCCATGCACAACATCAAATGCTTATGGAAATAGTGATCCTAATCCTGGTAGGGAAAAGCAAGAAGTAATGCAAATTGGTGAATAAAATGAGTTAGAACATAATGATTGCAACCTATTCACTAATGTTATATGGATAGATTATCACTATAGTGATGAGGATGATGACCCCTATTGTGATGAAGGGTATGATGTGTCTTAATCAGGGTCTTGGGAGGTAATAAAGGATGAACATTTGGATGAGGTTTGAATGATTGCACCATCAAGTGATCTGATCAATAGCTATGATTTTAATGTTGATAATGATCAGTATTTTGCAAATGATCAAGATATTGACTGTAGATGTTATGATATCTAGTTTGAGGGATTTGAATGCAGTCTTACTATTGATGAATTCTCATGTTGTGGTGGTTATGATGATATAGAGTCATGCCTCTCCTTTATTGAATATGAATATCCTTACCAAATGAAGGGAGACCCTCTTTCAAAAGTTTTCAAGAATTCTATGTGTGACGATAGGCTACAAATGTTACACTCTCATATAAAAGGGGCAAAAGTTTCTCGGATAGAAATGAATGTAATAGAAAACCCTCTTTTTGATGAACCTTCATCTGTGCCAGTTGTTGAAAATGAGTTCCCTGGTTGGTGCAGGAACAATCCTCTTTTTGATAATTTTGATGATGCTTTGGATGTATGGTCAGGGTATGGATATGAGCAATGCACTAGCAAGTTTATTAATGAGAATGCTTATGAAGCTTTCACATTTGGCACTACTATGGAGGATGAGATTGAAGATCAAGAGGATATTAGGGTCCTTGAGTGTTTCTCCCATAAGTATAATTCATTTCATGATAATGATTTGCAAATACTTCAGTTACAAGGGGAGGAGCACTTTGAAGTTAAAGGTGATGAAGGATGCGAGAACAATGGTGTCACTATTCAATGTGTAAATGTTGAATCTAAAGGCAAATGCTTAGAGAATGATGTGTGCACTAATGAATAAAGAGTCTCAACAATTAGTGCCCGAACTGCATATTTTGATGCACATATAGATTATGAATTGGCTTTGAGGCTCATTAATGATGAATGACAATTTGGCTCATATGTTGGGTAGCCAAAAGATGTTGGGTATGATATCAACCAACATGAGTATGCAGTTGAGTTTTTTGCTAATGCTCCCCACCTTTTGGGCATCATGAATTTTTTTCCACTCAACAAGGATGACATTTATGTATAGAAATGTGAAGACCTTCTTCAACCTGTCTCTTTCTTATCTGATGCTTTAGGAGACTGTGGGCCTAGTTCGATGCATAGTGTTATTGAAGGTTTTAAATTTGATATGCAGAATGAGTATGATCAAGTGGAATATGGATGTTTCCTTTTTCCACTTCAACTTGACAAGCCTAAGATTGGTAAACAAGGTTGAGACATGGGGGATCATTGGTATCCATCATAATGATGCATGCTATTGGGAATTGTCTACTATGAGTACTCATCTAGTGCAAGTGTGTGAAAGAAAGGCCTTTGACAAAGGAAAGGTTAGGCTCCAAAGCTTGGAAACCCTTGATGCACCAAGCTTACAAATTGAGGCTAGTGGAATTGGATGAAATTTCCTAATAAAGGAAACTTTGTACAATTATGTAAATTTTGTTTATAGGTGTGGTTTGCTTCTTTCTCGTTGTGTCTGCTTGTCATGTCTGGATAAGCTCTTGTTTTGGTCTTTTGGGCTGGTTTGCTTCTACCTGAGATCTAGATTATTGCCATACCCACCAAGGGTATAAATCCCTAAGATGGAGCCACTAATAGAGTTTTAAAAAAATTGGCATTTCCTGGTTGGTTCCTTGAAAATTTTAATGATCTTTCACCCTTGTGTTGATGATTCGACCTAGGGTTTTAGGGTCTAATACCTTTGTTTCACACTTTCCAAATTTATTGAGGCCATAAACCCTCGCGTTATGTTTTTGCATTGACCCCTTTACCAGGTTGTCGGTTGTTTTAGTAATAACCTATGTCATTTGGCCCATTTTCATTATCAACCCCTTTGCCTAAGCTCGTTGGTCATTGGGTGTGTTAAATTTTAAATATTTCATGGTCGGTCCAATTTTTTTTTCCTTTTAAAGAATTATGTCTTAAGTCTTTAATTTTTTGAGGGGTCATTACATGTTTCCTAGCCCATGGACCCTTCTTTATAACAAACAATATATGCACGTATAGAAAATATGAGTCGTTAGATTTAACGATCAAGATCCAAGCCCTTGCACGCAAGCCATGTAAGTTTTTTAAAGTGTATTTTGGTTGGGCCGCACGGTGTGCGTGATTGCACCACGCATCCTCCAATTCAAGTAGGACCCAATCCCCACTATCGACATGGTCTTAGCTAGCGGTAAATCAATGGCTCCAATTTACCATCTGATTGAATCTGAGTCATAGCGCATGTGCCATGCCAAGTATTAAATAATGTTACCTAACGTCATGCGTGGTGTGTGTGATGGAAACACATGGACTCTGCTGGAGGTGTATGCAGGCTGGAGGGGGCCCGCAGGTGATAAACGTGTCTTTTGACTGGGGAAGACACCTTTGTTTGATGGCTTGCCATGTGACAACATGGAATTTTTAAATATCTTTGACTCGATCTGAGTCATCCAAAGTGCCATCTTAGTGGTTGATCGATGGCTTGAATTCAAAGAATAGAACTAGCCATGTGATGACCATTTAGATGTTGCAAATGGCGAGCATTAATTTTGTATGCTCTTCAGAGGATATCAACCTGATCTCCATGGGTGTGAAGAACCACTTCCTGACAATTATGAAGGATAGTACATCAATTTACATGTACCTAGGAATTAACGGTGGTGAAATAGATGCAACAAATAATCACTTGCTCGCTCGTGCTTCTTTTTGAGTATTAATGATCAACGTCATCAATTTTCTCATAAATATGGATGAAGGCTCATCATTTTCGTCACAAAAATTAGGAGTTTAAGATTTTATGTGGTTGGTGATTGCTCTTGTGAAGGTTTTGTCTATTGGTGCAAGATGAGTAGGTCGAATGCTTCTCCATCATTTGTGCGTAGGTCTTCCAGAATTAATGTTCGAAGGTCAGGCGATGAAATGCCATCGCATGAACAAAGTAGTCTTCAAGGTGCTCCCAGCCTAAAGATGGAATGCATGAAGCCCATCCCAATGGTTACCAGGTGTAGCTCTTGACTAAAAGGTCAAGTTGCAATTGTAGAGGAGGCGGTGTGTGACAAAGAGAAAAGGTCTACGAAGTTTGAGCGGAGATCAAAGGCCAAATTAAGGTACGGTCATGGTTCTCTAGGTAGGAAAAATTCTCCCATTAATGTTTCTGATAGCTCCATTGATAGTGACACGAAGACTGACTCTGATTATGGCCAATTCCTTATGGATCTAACCGAGATGGCTGGTGTGAATGAAGAGGTTCTTGCAGTTTCTCCAATTTCTTTAGTGGTACTGTGTGAGGTTGTTGGTTTTGGTGCTAGAAATTGTGTGGGTGAGGAAGAAGGAGTTGTGGTTCTGCCTCCTATTGTGGCAAATATGTGAAGTGGGCGCAAGTATTGTGGTCCTAGTGTTGGTTTGGTCTCTAGGTGATGGTGTTGGTTGTCTGGTTTTTGGGGTCACAATGTGTTGTTGTTGACTGCTTTTTGCTTTTGACGTGGATATGGACAACAAGGCCTTAACAAAATTTTGCAATGGGTGGGGTGACACTAGTTGGTTGTTACAAATTTTGATTCCCCTACTCGGTAAATGATCACATCTAACCATCTGGGAATTTTGAAATGCAGATGAAATTTTGTTTTGGAATGAAATTTTGATGAAATGTAGCTGTAATGAGCCCAATGCTTGTTGTTCTCTTGTGTTATAAAAGATATTTTAAGGCTCATTACGGAGGTTGGCTTTTTGAATCCAAAAAGATCTAGGTAGGGTATAGTGAACACATATAATGCATGATTCTTGATGAATCTACTAGAAAATTGTTTTGGGTATGGGTTATGTATGAAGTAATATTAAATGGTTTTATGCAAATTACTGATATCGAAACAAATCTATTAAAAATTAAAGTATGTGCTCTCCTATGTACTGTTGTTACAGACTATAAATGAAATTATCAAGCATCGTTTCATTAATCTTCAATGGTTCATTTGAATGTATGATTTTGTTTCTTGCCTTAACTCAAAGAGTTAATCAAATGCTTGGGAGAGAGTCATAGGTATGTGATAATGTACTAAGGATTTGGTAAGAAGTGATACTTTAAGTATGACAAAATATTTCAGGGTTAAATGTTGTGTATGACAAAATATTTCATGTTTGACTCCTCTTGCCCAATTCGATCAGGCACTGTTTCATTTATCTAGGATTCTTATAATCTAATAAATCAAAAAATACCTATCTGTGGATTCAAGGTTGGAACATTACCTTATTTAAATCTTATTCATTCTAAGATGCAAGTCTCATGCATACTAGTGTTCCTAGAAACTTAGTGGTTATTTGTTTAAAGGTAAGCCAAACCTTTTATGAATAATGTCTATTTTCACTTAGTAGGAACAAATCTGTGTATTGTTCTTAAGGAACTTGATATCACATGGACATAATAAGGAATACCCTCCTTAGTCTCACAGAGCCTAAAGATTAGGATTAAAGGCCTTAGGATCTTTACTCATTGTGTTGGCCTCTAACCTAGGAATTTATTGAATATAAGGCATGACATCCCTTTAGAGGAATCTAGGGTTTAGCAGGAAAAAACACCAACAAGTCCTTTGCATGAAAATCCTTTTATTATGGTTTATGGTTTTAATATTTCCTATGGTCGACGTCTTGAAATATTTCTCCCATTTATCCTAACTTGGACCTATGTATTGGGTTTTATTAAGTCTTGTTTATCCACGCTACCTAGGCGACCCCTTCTTTAAAATGACTTATAATGCTCGTGCGTATTTGAATAACTTAAGTCTTCCCATCACAAGCTTCCAATGCATCACAATTTTCCTTTGCCCCACCAACTTCATCTTTGCAATGTGTGATTCCTTTATGTTTCCTTCACATCGCAAGCCCTCTTAATATCATGCTTTGTTTCCTAGCCATTGTTTTCCTTTCAATGATTGGTGATGTAAATTTGTTTCCTTTGCATCGAATTTATGCTCAATCTTGCCCAATCCCTTTGCATGATATGTGATTCCTTGTCAATCTTTCCTTTGCATCACTTAAACCCTTCACATCGTATTTGGTTCATTATCTGCTAACATCTAAAATGTGATGAGCAATGGATATTTTGAAAGAAAGGAAGAATATACCGAGAGATGTTGGGACAGGTGTCAACTCATCTCAACCTCTCTTCATATCAAATTTTTGCATCTAAAGGCTCACATCTAAAATACGATATGCGATACAATTCATAGAAAAAGGGAAGAAGATTGAATTTTTTAAAGAATATTCCACATATAGGTGTCACCATGTCAGTGAATCACATGCATAATTTTTATCATAGATTGCACTCTTCTGAAGATAAGGAAAGAAGCTATGTGCGATGAAAATCTTATGCTATTGTTCCATTGTGTAAGTCTAATACATCACAATTATGAAAGAAAGGGGTAGACACCTAAATGCGACGTGTAATGAAAGAATGAAGGATATGCTCTAAAATATTCCTTGTCATGGGGAGCCTTTGTATCGTTTTTTCATCTTATCAGCCCCAAGGCCTTTATGCGATATGCGATGGTATTAAGTTACTTCACATCACATCAACTCTTAACATCACATTTTTAATTCATCTAGCTAGGAGCATAAAAGTGATGTGTGATGGTTGCTAAAGCAAAGTTGGTGGAAAATTTCAAAGGGGTGTACGTGGTAGCATCTCATGTCATTGCATTTTTTGTTCATCTCGCAAGTTCATGCCAAGGTGCGACGTGCAAAAGGCATGCAACAATTGTTGATCTTGTTTTAAAACAATATATCAACAGTTGAAATTTAAACTAGAATGACTATCTGACATAATGCTCATGTTTGCTCGCGTGAGCCATCTTTTGTCATTAATGAGATATCTACTTGATTCAAACGACCATAAAATATTGAATTATACAGTTTTTTGTCATTTCAACAAGAATTTGAAGGCAAGGACGCAAGTGGAATCAAAGGAGAGTGAGTTTGAAGAGAAAAAGAGCTAGGGCTTCCTAGGTAAGTTGATTTTTTACCATTTCTATGCAAAAAAATTAGTAAAGGGAAAACAATAGTAGCAGTAAGGTTTATCAGTTAGGGTTGTTCCAATTATTGTTCTAGTGTCAAGGGAAATTTCGTCAGCCCTAGTTTAATTTGTGAAAAACATAAATAGGGTTGGTTGTGAAATTTCAAGCTAAAAGCCTGCACAATTCTATTGAGGTGTTGATAATTCGGAACCCTAGTTTTTCAATTTGAAATTGTAAACCCTAGTTTTGTAAAAATTACAAGATGAGTCAAGCTAGTGAACCCTCAAAGGCTAAACCCACACCTAAAAGGGCTAAATTTAAGGTTGAAAAGCCAAAACCTGCTACCTCATAAACACAATCAAAATCAAAGGTGTTAAGAGAGATTATTTACGATTCATGGAGGATGATCTTCTTGAGATGTTCCCAGGAGCCAAGGTGGTGGGAAAGAGGGATACAAGTGAGGGTGTGTTATCTAATCATCTCTAGGATCGAGCAAGGAAAGTTGGTGACATCATTGTGCCTCAAAGCAGATGGGATTTGTTTAAGTATAATTACAAAACACAAACATACCATCGACCATCCTGTAATTTATGGATGTGTGACATAAGCAAGCTTATAGTGCTAAATGTTTTTGTGGAAGTTGATTGCTATTGTCTCTTGAAAAAATCTATGACCTCAAGGAAAGGGTTATTAAAAGTGATAAATGAACCCCATTGCTTGACATTACAAGGAGTCAAATTGTGACTACCTTTGGGTTGAATCATTTAGCCACCGAGGCTATTCATTTTAATGCACTATGTCAAGAATATGAAAGGGAAAAGTATGGTTATAGAAACCATGCGTTGTCGAGACATAGGTGAAGGGATTCAAGGATTCAGGGAATGAGGTTTAGACCAAAGAACTTCAAACCATTTAGTTGTGATGAGTTTGAAGATTATTTACAAATCACCTAATTTTGCTTGTGTCAAGTGTTAGGAAGGAAGTATGATCCAAAGATGCATATTTCTATGATGATAATGGCCATGGACATTCAAAATAATGATGGTAACAAAGGTTTTGATTATGCTTCACATATTGCTGAGGAAATTCATAAGCAACTAGTAACTTTGAAAGAGCCCAATGCTCTATTGTATTTCACACACTATTCTATGCTTATGCATATGTTGTTATGGATTGGCTGTAAGGCCTGGGTAGACTTCATGAAGCTCATAATGGTTGATGAGGAAGGAAATGAATTACCAGTTCAAACGTGGACTCATATATGGGATCAAAACTACCTAGAGTCAAATTATACTACCTTTTGTAATGGTTTGAAACTTGGTATTTTGGGAAACCTTGGTTTGAACCTCATATACATAATTTCTAGAGGTATCAAAGAGATCCTTAGACCTTTTGAGTTTAGAAAAAACACCAAACTCGACCATAATTGGGGAGACTAGTATCTCCATTCTAACTATACGGTGTTCAAGGTCTATGGAGCTTTGGTGAGGCCACATAAATTGCCAGAATATGTTCCTGATAGGCTTGATTTTATGGAGATTATGTGGCAGCTATATGCAATGGATAAAGAGCACTTTAGAGGTACAAAGAATAGATAATTTATTCTAGGGCAATTTGCCTTTTCCCATTTTAAAGTTATTTCCAAAGAAGGATAGGAAATTTTTTCCAAGATGCTGGAGAATTTAAGGATGGAAGTTGAAAATGTAAGACAATGTGACCTCGAGGGTTTTGTGGAAAAAGAGAGAAAAGAAAGGGGTAGGTCTAGTTTTTATCATCACTTTTTGTATATAGAGGATGTTATAAGAAGATTTTCATCTGATGCTAAGTTTGTTGAAAGAAAGAAGCAGTGGCTTCATATTTTGTGATATTTAAGTAAAGAGAGTCGAGGTAAATTCTCTTTATGTCAACCCTTATGCACAAATCGAAGACCCTTTCAAAAGGGCAATGCCAATGTTGGATGGCTACAAAGATGGGACTTTCTAAAATAGAGTTAAATAGGATGAGGAGGCTACTAAAATTGCTAGAGAGGAGCAAGAAGCTAAGGTTAGGATCCAGTTGGCTCAATCATCTGCTCATAGCCCCCTAATGTAGCCTATGGAGATTGAGGAAAGACCTGATGTTAACCCTCTTGTTGAATATTCTAAAATAAAGGGAGGAGGAAATGATATGGAGGAGTAGTTTGCAGAACATGTTCCCACTAAGAAGGAAGTGCAACAAAGATTTCCCTCTCCTGATGTGAATGATGTATTGGGTACTTTTTTTGTTACACCTCGAGCAATATTACCTATTTACTATTACCTATTATGGTTAAATTTCTTGAATAAGTGAATGTGCTTTATGGATCTCTACATGAATGTGTTTTATGAATCTTTATATGAATATATTTAATGAATCTTGAATGGAAATATGATGAATGAATGATTGATGCAATTTGATATTTTATAATGTTTCTGACTATGAAATGTATGATGCATATGATGAAGTTGTGTATGGCTAACTACTATTATGATGTGCCAAGTTGAGTGCAGGAACATGTTTGATCCTCTAGAAGAGAGGGGAAGTATCACTTAGGAGAAGAACTTGGTTTGGAAACCCTTAACGAGCCTAACTGAGCATTCACACACTCACATCCTAGTTGGTCATAGAGAGTCAAGTCAGTTTTGGGAAAAGGTAAGTAATATTTGTTGTGAATATTGTGATTGAAAATTGTGTTAAGTCTTGATGTCATGTGCTAGTATTTCCTTGTATGCTAATTATGGTATTGATGAGATATATGCATAAAATGTATATATATGTATATGTGTACATGTCTATGGTAACTCATACATGTGAATGAATACGTACATGATTATACATATGTAGACGTACCTACGCATACTCATGGATGGATCACCCATATGCATGGGAATACCGAGTGGACTAAATTCACACACACACACACACACATATACGTATATATGCATCCCATGTATGTATTACAATCGATGGGATTGTATGAATGAGTGTTTTATAAAGATACTGAAATGGAATTACATATATATGTATATGCGTAATATTATTCTTTATATTTATATATTATAATATGTTTGTTAATGTATTTGGTAAACCTTATGAAATATATATATATATATATATATATACATATATATGCATATATAGATACACACATATATACACATATATATTGATATATATATTTATAATGAAAGATAAGTATGTGTATAAATATATATATATATATATATATATATATATTATATATGTGTGGAATAAAGTTATTAATATAAACCTCAAGTGCATAAGGTAGCATTGATCATTATTGTTAATAATATACAACAAGACATATATTATATCATGGGGTGCATGAAGCTTAAAGCACAACTTTAAGAGGGATAAAGTCAAGCGCATAAAGTAAATATGACCAAGTCAAACTTAAAACATAGCACATAGGAAAGCTTGTAGCTATGTAAAATGTTTTAGTAGGGAATTAAAAGCTATCTGAAACATGAGAATATGTTAACATGTCGCGCCTGAGGTGGCACCAAGTAACAAGAGGTGGTGCCATATTTGATAGAAGTTAGAATGTAAAAGAAGTCTTTGAATTCGAGTAAGCCTACAAATAAGTGTTTAGACTTAGTCAAGTACAAAATTGGTAGCATATTGCAATGGAATTCGAATTAGGAAACCTACATTTTGAGTTTGTTGTCCCAAAATCAAGTCGACTCAACATAAGGACTGGCATGTGTTGCAAACCTGTGAGTTTGTTGCATGAGGAAGAAAGGTGGCAGAAATACTTACTTATTTGTAGCCTTCGATTGCTCACAAATTAGTATAAATAGAGGTGCCCCTTCTACCGATTCCCACACTCATCATTCTAATTATCTTGATTCTATTTTGATGTGAGTTGAGAGCCTGTGAGTTGAGAGTGATTTTGATATATCGTATTTGTGGTTGTTGTGAGATTTAGTAAGAAGTTAGAAGAGGATAGTCAAGTGAATCTTGGAGGAGGAATCAATCGATCTTGAGGTTTTGAATACTAGGAAGGAGTTTAATCAATTGGAGCTTTATATAGGCATGCTAGTTTCTATACCTTTGTCTTTATGTTGGAAATAATAAGTTAGTTTATTTACTATGTTGGGAAAATAGTGTTTTTTAATATGTTGTGTTGTGTTGTTTGAGATTTCTTGTTTCATGGTTATGCAATATATTGTAAAACCTATCTTATTAGTTATGTTTTTATGTACCCTATATATGGGAGTTTATTTGAGTGAAACATATTTATACTATGTGTAGTTATCATCGCTATATGTAGGATGTCTATTCTAGACATATGTAGCATTATGCAAGAAGTTTCT
Organism: Sequoiadendron giganteum; assembly: GCA_007115665.2. NCBI lineage: Eukaryota > Viridiplantae > Streptophyta > Pinopsida > Cupressales > Cupressaceae > Sequoiadendron > Sequoiadendron giganteum. Next base: position 395,698,068 of record CM021106.1, read on the forward strand.
TTAATCACTTTGGTAGTATGGTTACATTGTTATGCAATGTTGTATGGGTTATTCTTAGGATTGGTCATATCTGTGGGAAAGGGGGTAACCTAGTTATCGAGTATAATGGTCATTTTAAACCAAATAGAGCTAGGAAGATGGGTGAACATGTGACATCTACTCTAAGTTAAAGGGGATGGAAACTTTGGCCAAAGTAGTGTAAGTAGCCACTGTTTACACTATCGATTTCACTATGATTTGGGATTACATACTAGGCATGGGAAGTTCATACATGTAAGTTGTAACCATAGTATGTCAGTCTAGAAACATATAGGACACAACACCAAGCTCAGAATAGGCTATTGTCATGAGGTTACCAAACCAATCTCTTCGTTGAAGGGTAGGGCCATCTTACTAGTTAAGTAGATGTGCAAGGGACCATAGTAAGTCCGTGGTTGGTGGAAAATCACTTGAGTGATGCTTCTCCTCATTAGTTGGTGACCAATATTTGAGGGGGAATTCCTAGACCATTGTACTTTATACTTTTTGTAAGCTTGTTTAAGCTATGTATGTAATTTGTATTCATCTCTATTGAAATTGAAAATATGAAATGTCACATGGAAATTATGTAACATCATTATTTGAATCAATGAAAGGAATTATTTTGTAAGAAATGGGAAAGTTTCAAATATGTTTCAAATATGCATTTATTATTCAAATGAAAAGAAAATTTGTATTGCTCTTAAAAGCTAGATGCGTAAACTATTCACTTGTGGGTAAAAAATAGAAATAATTACTTTGTAGAACAATGGGCATGTTACATTTGTCCCTGATGAATGAATTTTTACCACTATTTTTTATGATAGTGTTGATGATGAGGACATAATGATAAAATCTTGTAGAGAGTTCATGGATGATGGATCCTTTGTACAAATAAAGGAGTTCAAAGAATTTGTTATCCAAGTTAAATGAGATGAAATAAAAAAGAGAATCGAAGGTGCAAAGGAGCAGGTTGACCCCTCAATGCATGAGGAAGTAGAGAAACAAGAAGAGAAGAAAATCATGTAGGAGATCTATGCCAATACTCCTAAGGAGGCCAAGAGGTTGGTTAAGGATAGTGGAATCCTCTTATTACTTGGTTGGGATTTGACATTTGCCCTTGTTCTCAATGTAATTAGACATGATCCATAGGCATTTATTTTTGAGGAACAATATGATAATAAAGTATTTGGATTGGAATTTAGCCCCAAGTTGCACACTCTTGCATTTTGGTCAACATGACCAAATATTGGGAAGCCAAAAGTAATAAAGTCAATTGGTGAGATCACAAAGGATGTAGTAATAAAAAGAGCCTCTAAAATAACACCCACCCAAGCTACCAAGTTCATTGTGCATGCAACAATTTTGAGTGTTGATACTACAAAAATGTCACAGGAAAAATATGAAAGGTTAGTACAAAGAGCCCTACCATCACCTGCATCTACATCAGAACTCTCTGCACAAGATAGAGAGACTTTGTCTCTCAAAATAAACAGTTTAAAAGAAGAATTGCAGGTGGAAAAAGAAGATAAGAAGAAAGCTTAGGAAGAGACCAAGAAGGTTGTGACAAATAATTGATGATATTTTAGGCCATAGAATTTCATGTATTTTTCATAAATTGGATAATGTATGGAATGTCTATAAAAACCTTCATGAGGCTTATAAGAAGCATTCCCAAGTTTAAGAAGCTTTCTTAAATACTTGGAGAAGGCGGAGCACAAGGGAAAAGACATTGAAAGAAATGATAACAACTATGGATGGTGATCCCGAAGCTCCCACAAATGTTCCACAAATGATAAAAGCAATTGGATTGCTTGGAGAGGTTTTAGGTTTTCAGAGAAAGTTGGATATGCAGTTCAAGAGCAAGTTGAAAATGTTCAAGAATATAGAATCTAGTGGCATGCCTCAGATTTTGAATGAGGAAGGTGATTTAAATGATTTTAATATGTGGAAAGAGGAGTTTGAGACCATTGTCCCATCATTATCAACATATATTTACAAAGATGGAAAGGTAGAGTATTCTCAATTGAATAATTCTTTGGATGAATTATTCAAAATGGAGATTAATTTGGATGTATTTGTAAAGGAAACTAGAACCATTATGGATGACACGTACAATGCACATAACTCTAAAGTGCAAAAATTATTTGAAGTTCAATGGCAGACTAAGGAGGAGTTCAATACATGGCTTGAAAAGCTTACAAATTAAGCCTTTGATGAAGAAATGTTTAAATATTGTCTCCTCCAGGTTTATAAAATGTTGATATCAATTTTTTGATGTGGAAGTCCTATTGTGGTGTCTTTTTATGTTTATGCTTTATGTCCTACATTTTTGGAAGCACGTGGAAAAGGTGTTGAAAATAATATTAGGTTCGTTTCTCGACCATCTCCTTCAGCAAAAGGCCTTTTGAAGGTAGGAATATCTTCATCAACAAATGAAAAGGGTTTTTGTCTTATATGGGATATTCACCCATGGTTTGCAAATGCAACCATATTTTGAAGTGTAATCAAAATTGTCAAATGAATATGTGACAAGTGTCAATTGGCCCAAAGCTTCTTTTCTCCCTTGTTTTTATAAAAGGGAATTCAAGGTCATTGACAAGGTTGTGGATTGATCTTCAAGGAAATTTTTAATGCAAGCACAAAGCATTAATTTTGAGTTTTGTTTTAGGCTATAGAGTCTATGATTTTTGGAAGCTTTAATGTTGTATGATAGTAATAGCATAATTTGAATAGAATGGATTTTTTTTGAAGCCACTTCTCTCCATTGTATCATTTGCACAAGTTTTTAAATGAATATGATCAAGGATATTTCATCTGGTCTCCATTGTGTTTCCAGTGGTGTATGCTCCTTATTAAGGCTCTAATTCAAAGAATTGATTAAATCACCTTAATAGAAACATAGATTTGTGCAATTGATGTATGGATTTGATAAGTAGTTTTGGATTCAGAATGTTAAGTGCTAATATTGTAATACAATAATGCAGTAGCTTTTAATGTTAAGATTAAATATTGTCATGCAACATGGTTTGTAGTAAGTTCGACTCCATGCCCTGAGATAAGGCATTGGTTATGAATTTGTGTTTGAATTTATAAATTCTAGGATCGTTCACAATCAAAGAATAATTATCAAATTTCTATTTTAGTTGAGGTTTATTTCTAGAAGTTTCATGTTGAAACTTGCATTCCCTTGCTTTGAATGTAAAATACTTAAAGATCTGTCAAGTCTTTAAAATCCTAATATATCAAGTAGTAATTAAGGGAATGGATCTATTATTTGCAATGGCACAAAGGATCTTAATTACATTGTGTGGGATCACCCTCTCGGGTCTTGCAGAGCCCAAAGTGCGAGAGGAAGGTTATTGTAACCTTCACTCGTTCGTTGGCCAATCCCTCCAAATAGCTAACCATTGGAAGATGGCAATTCCATAGGTTATTTATGAGATCAGTTTGGTATTTAAAAAACACAAACAAGGGGGAAGAAGATACCAAAGGCTCTGGTGATGAGGATAATATGATGACTATGGATATGGATGTAGGTGTGGAACAAGCCAGTGTTAGGCGATCCAATTATTTGGTAAACAAAAACCTGAGGTCATAATTGAATCTAGCAGTTATGAACAAGTCAATAAGCAAGAGGACAACAAGCATGATACTGTTGAGGAAGTAGAAGAATATGTGGAGGACCCTATCCCCTTCCCTGAGCTAAATAGGATGTTGTTGGAGTCCAATTCAGAATCCTCTAATCATCATATGGGGAATGAGGTAGCTAGTATGCTTGGCCACAATTTTGATGAAGAATACAAAGCTCTATAGGCTCATGTCAACACTTTAGAGAGGAAGCTGAACAAACTTACCTACTTTACCATCAAGGTCATCCACCACTCCGTTGTGACTCTTTCTTTAGTGTTGAATGAGGAAATCAAGAAGAATGTGCCCGAGACTGATCCTAGCTCCAGCAAGGCTAAGGATGTTTTCAAATTCCTCATGGAGGAATGGGAGAAAATTGCTAAGTAGTAGTCTATGGCTTGTCCACTCCCTCTAGGGTTTTTTGGTCTCTATTATTTGTGTTGTGTTTGTAGTTCAATTAGTCTGTTGTTTATGTTGTTTTTGCTATTATGCTCTAAACTGGTGATCTTTGGCCTTGGTGTCTTTTTGTGTTAAGGGTTTTGCACCCTGTAAATGTAGCTTATATTATAAAAAACAAATAAAATTTCTTTAATTAAACACCATTAGGATTTTACTTGTACCTACGCATACAAGTCAAACATTACATGCACGTGTCCAATGCATAACAATAATTGAAACACATAGTAAAATCAACCAATATTATGGGTGATCCCACAATAGTATGTTCCACTTGTTTGCGAAAGTGGGACATTGAAATCAACATTTTCACCAAATTTTCACTTTCTTACATCTATAACAACTAAATCATGAAAAATTTGAAGAGAATCTAGACTAGTGATTTTTGATATCTTATTTCTAAATTATAAATACATTAAAAAAATTGTGAGTTTTATTTACATAACTTTAATAGCTTATTTTTTTATACTTAACAATATTTAAAAAAGTGACGTTACTTTGATAAAGCATAAATTTATTTGTAGAAAGGATAAAATTATAAATTTTTAAACATAGATTCATAACACCAATATATCTAGTGCACATATATTTTTTCATAATTTTTTGTTACATATTTTTTTGTCTTTTGAAGTGAGATTAACTATAATTCAGACATAGGTTACTTCAAAAACACATAATTTTTTTGTATGCATTAAAATTAAATTCTTATTCTTTTATTAAAATAAGAACATTAATACTTGGGCTTAATCCCAAGTGTGCTGGTAAAATGGTGTTGTTGTTGTGGCCACTAAGGTTCTAATCCCCATCAAGCTATTATGATCATGGGACTTTTTCCCTTGTTGATCCAATGTGCTCATAGATTTGAACCTTAGTGTTGATGTTGTAGGCGTTCATTTCATTAGCATTCATGCCAAAGTGACTTTGTGGTCTAGATCATGCTCTAAAACCGTACTGGGCTAGTGTGCTTGCAGTCACTCACTCTTTCTTTCCCTATTGGACTGCTACGCTCGTGAGTCTAGATGCTTCATGTTGAAGTTGTGTGTTAATGTCGAGGATGAGGTCCCCTATTTGTGGCCTCACATGGAGTGGGCCAAGTTAAAAATCTCTCCTTACCAAGCAAACAAAAAGAACATCAATACTTGTTGCACAAATATTTTTCATTTTCTTAATCTATTTTACTATTTTTTTCCATGTGTGTGGAATAGAGACCTTGACAATTGCTGAAAAGCCTATGCTCACTATAAAATAAAAAATAAATATAATAATTGAATTAAATATATTCAAAATTATACTCATTGGAAAGCTTTTTTTGAGTATTGCAATCCTATAAATTATCTTATCATATTCATTTCATTTGTTGGTCCAACCTAAGGTTAGAAACATAAAATTATGAGGAAAACTTGAGGCCTAATATTGAAAGGTCACTTTTAGAACCTTCATTTGAAGGAACTTTGAATGAAGGTCTGCTATTTAACTAATTTATATAAAAAACCCTTTGAACAAAGGTTCTTTTAAATTTTACATCTTCAAACAAAGGTGATTTTTGATTCACCTTCGAATGAAGGCATTTCTTACTTTTTTACCTCTATTTGAATTCAATAATGTGATGTCTCAAGTTTGGGACTCACTATTGTGGGTTTACCCTTACATAATTAACAATTTAATATTAAAATTTTAATTACAATGTCATCATATAGTATTAATAGTACAAGTTTTAATATGATTTGATTAAACAAGTCCTAAACACATCCTTCAACATAAACATAAAATTAGGACAAGCATGATGGTACACATCCATGCATTACAATAGATATCCATGGTACCAAATAGTATACATATCTTGCACCTACTTTATGGATTTATCACAAGTTAGTGTTTGCACTCCTCTTAAGTACACTCCTTATTCATTGGTTTGTGGTACTAATGGAATTATGCCTATTGAGTTAGATATTCCATCTCTGCGTGTATCCTTTTATGATATTATCTATAATTATACATATAACAAAGAGTACACAAGCTTGAGACACTTGATGAACATTGAGTATATGCATTGGATCATTTATGAGTATATTAGAGATAATTGAAAATACTTATAGTAAGAATCTCATTTGACATTATTTTCATATGTTATTTGTCTCTCCATACCAATCTTAATAACTAAAATGCAAAATAAGAATTAAAAGGAAAATTTAAGCCTAATTAGTTGAGGCCCTTTGTTGTTGTTTCTATGTATGGCATAAACACATTTGGTTTGATTATTATTGATATAAAGTGTTTGCAAGTTCCAATTAATATTATGCATATGTGTTACTATTAATATTGATGTTATCCATCATAAATTTCAAATGGCTTTAGTTTCAATAGTTTGTAGTTTCGTTGAATTTTTATTTTAAATCAATTTTAGGAAAGAGATTGTTGGTTTCTATAGTTGTAGAAGGTATATTTAAATGGTTTACATGCTTACATGCCCCTTTATTATTATTGTCATTAACCTTCATCTAGGTGCCCTCATAATGGTACACTTGACCATAGGTGATCCCACTGTTTCATTACCCATGTACGCACATTTATACACTCTTATTTGTTATTTATTTTATTATACTTACATTCTTGTATCTTATATTCCACATGACATATCTTGGGGCTTACATGTTATATTTATATCTATTTTCTTCTCAATCCTCTTCATTAGGGGCAACATTGGGGGTTTCATTCTTTCCCTCAATGCACTTTCACATCAACATAGATCATTATCTTCTTATACATGTGTCACACAATGTTAGTGATGACACTTTTTCATGATTGTTGGGTTTTCCAATGATGATATCTTTTCTCCTTTCCTCCAACTCTTTGCATCTTTACATACAACCAATAGAAGGGGTATATATTATCAATTATGTTCCTTCATAATTTATGATTGTAGTAATAAATTTCATGTTTTTTTAGTTTTATAATTATGGTTTTGGTGATTCTTTAAGGGCTCTACATCACATGCTCATGGTTAGAGTGGCTTGAGGCACACCTTACATAGAGTTTATTTGGTTATAATTACTTGTTAGAAGTTCTATACAATTTGTCGATACCAAAAGCATGGTTATAATATTTCATTGAGGGATCCTATGCCTCCTTTTGTTGATTACAAGGATTGGATTCATGCCAGATTCTTTAAATTTACCTTTTTGTGTCTACATTGAGATTGTTGGCATTGCCAATTAGTTATGTCAACATTAAATTTCAAATGATTGTTAGATGCTATTCATTGTACTTCTTTTGATTTTATACGTTTCAAGATAAAGTGCTCATTGCGAGGAGAATGCATCAATGATATATTCTTATTTGTATCATTTTTATCACTATGAAACGTATCTTCATGATAGTCCACAAGCAAGTTAATGTGGGGAAAATATGATGGTGAAAATTGAATACCCAAAACTTTCCTAGTTGTTTTGGGTTCACTTTGACTTGATTTATCCTTTATACAATAACTATAATATAAGTGATATTTATATGTGAAATTTGGCAAATTACCTAAGACTTCATCTAACCTAACTTCTTGCAACCTAAGAATCTAAATTAAACTTGTAGGCTACTTGTTCCTCACCTTGGTTTGAATTCATGACACAAAATTAAACTTAGCTCAATACCATGGCATGCAATCAAGCCTTGGTTTGAATTCACGACCTGAAATTGAAACTAGTTCAATGTTTCAATTCCACAACATGAAATTGAAACTAGTTTAATTTCACAATATGAAATCAATTCTAGTTTAATTCCATGACATGAATTTAACTCCACTACTTTTAAACTGGGCCGATGCTATCCCTTGCTTTCTAACTTGAGCATGAAATATTTCAAATTATATTATAGGGTGTTTCAAAAAAAGACAAGCCCTAATTCACTAGAATCATCCAAGAATAATTAGACATTTCTTGCACACATCAAGATGAATCATTTGAAAAGTATTGCACTAAAATTTAACATCAAACATTTACAATGACACATGAATAAGCATATTGTATGATTGCTTTTGTGTTGCCAATTATCATTCACAAGTTGTTGGCCTACTTAGGGGTTTGAACAAGAGAACACACACCTTGATTAGCAAGCTCCTTAAAGATGCTCATTAACACCACCAATATCTATTTTTTAGGTCCAAACATCAAGGCAAAATAATCTTCTAGATTGATTTGAGACACAAAAGATAAATTTCGTGAAATTTATATTGATTTTGTGGTGTACTTTCAAGCTAGAATCTAAAATGATTTTGAAGCTTGAAATTGACCTAAAATTTTAAACAGTTAATTTTTTGATTTAAAGATCATCATCTACTAGATTTTAAAAACTTACCACAATAATAAATTATCTTGCACCATCTGTAACATTCACAAATTTAATACTAAATACTTTCAAAACATTTATTTGAATTCCATAATTTTTTATAGCATTTGCTCATAGATTCTCAATCTCGACTATCCTAGGTTAAATTTATTTATTAATTAATTTATGTTATGCGTTCATTTCCTTACAACTACTTATTAGGAATGAAACACATGCCGACATAATTTGGTGAAAGGGCCGAATTAAAACGCGTGCAAGCTGTTGAGAAGCATGCGGTTTTAAACTATTAGTTGGAATTTGCTTCGCAGCCGCATGCAAAAATTCTCTCCCCGCATTGTTTCATTTTAATCAAGTTAGCCTGCTTGAAACTGAAACTGAAATCCACGAGCACGCTTCTTGTTTTCAAGTTGCATTGACCCACAAACATATGACAAACCCATTTTCATTTTCTCGATACCATGCAGATGACCACTAGTTGATCCGAAGCAGATGTGGTTTAGAGAAAATAAACAGCGAGCTCTCTTTTTACGAGATGTTTCGTTGAATTTATACTACTCACCAGAGCTAAATGCCGCGTAAACAATCAGGGAAGGTACACTGCCATAAGTGAGTAAAAGTTTTAGGTCAGCTAAATCTCACTTCACCAAATATTTCATTAAGCGAGAAATTTCTTTAATTGGTTCTTGGGGTACTAAGTTTCCGAGGTCATGCGCTGTAAAAGGGGGCATTCGATGTGTTCGAGGGAGGAAGCATATTGCAGAGTTCTGGGAATGAGATGAAACAAAGATTGATGCATATTTCAACTAGTCTTTGCTGGCAAACTCGATTGAGTATTGTGGGTTTTGCTGACCATTTACCTCGTGAAATATCATTTTTTATCAACTAGGTGGGTACTTGGAGAAGTGAATTATATACCTTCACTTTGGTTTGGTGAAATGCCTTTTGATTATCACAAAGTGGGGTAAAAGTGACTGGTCTTACCAGGTTGGAGAATTGGAGCCAATCGGCACAACCAGATCAGACAGGTTTTGATAATTTTCTGCATTCAGTGGGGAGCTAGACCAATCAGAAGGTTTGTGGGCTTCTGCGATTTATCAAATGGTGTGTGCTAGATCAAGCAGCTACTGCACTAAAAGAGAATTGTTTCAGGTGGTTTTGATATAGCCGGGCAAGGTTGGATCGAGACAAAGTGGGGTTTTGGATGCTAAATCAACAAGTGGGATTAATGCGAATACATGTTTTGTGGCTTTGCTATGTGATGAGCTAAGTTGAATATATTTATAGGGCCAAATTTAGGCCTGCGGTATCAGTGAAAAATTAATCTAGTTTTAGTGATGGGTCTCAATCCAGCTGACCTCAGAGGGGATGACCCTGATTCGACCCTGTTCAGAGAAGCACCGTTGGAAGACAATGACGCTGGTGCCCAAGAGTTAGGATCCTCTGCTTGGAGGGGCGATGGATCTCTTCCTAGAGGAAATAGGTATCCCGTAAAGCGGTTTCTTCATACAGAAAATCAGAAAACTGATTCAAACGGGTTACATTCAGACAGTAATAGCATGCAGTTTGGGTGGAGGACTAAATCTCATTTGTTTAAAAGTAAAGGAGAGAAAGGTGATGGTGGTTGTTTTAGTTTGAAACGAAGATCGTTGGTTTTCAGCATATTGATATCTATAGTTGTAGCATGCTTTTTGATAGAGACGATGCTACAGAGCTCCATGTCGGTTCTTTTTAGGCATACAGAATTTTTTCCGGGTCTTACAGGGGAAGTTCTTGGCAGATTTGGAGAGAGAAGGCCATTAGCTGAACGGTTATTGTTTGGGGCAAAAGTTAAATTTGTCCCATCTAATAAGCTTGAAGAACGATTCATGATTCATAGAAGCATTGATGAATTGCGTGAGCAAATGAGAAATCCCAGCCGTCCTCCACAACTAGCAATAGTAAGTATGCTTGGTTTTCTGCTTTGCATGTTTTATGTTTAGGAAATAAATGAGCACTTTACATGCAGAAGATGTAATTTTCATTTCTATTCTAAAGAGTCACTACTTGCATTGGAACTAGCAATATCAGGTGGGAACTTAACATTTCAATGTGTCATAATTTTGAGCTAATTGAAAATAGTGCTGCAAGTCTAGCTTGGCAGAATTCAAGATATAGTTGTACAAGGTTGACACAAAACGTCACAATCAATACACTTTATCAGGACAATCTTTGTTTCCATTTTGAGTATGATTAGAATCTAGCTTGGCAGAATTTATAAAGAATTATGATAAGAAAAATAGAATCCTGTATTTTAGTTTTTTCAAGTATCTGATACTCTGACCAAATAGTTGTCATGGCGAATGAAGAAACGGGTATATATATGGGACACATAGGTTCTATTAGAAAAGCAAGATTGCCTGTAATACGGAAATTTATGTTGTAGTAGATAAACTTAGAGGGGAGCTATAAAATAATTCATTATCTGCCTTTGTTTTCTGTGCAAAGCATGTTGGAAAATGAGTTTTGCATACAACATGCAACGGAATGGTCTGTTATTTGCTTCCAGGAAGTGACATTGATGTTCCCATGTAAATAGTTTTTTCTTACAAGCATGGATTGGTTTCTGAAATGCATATGATGTCAGAGATAGCTTACAACATGTATTTTATCAAGACATGTTTTTTGTTATGTCTATAATCATAAAAAGAAGATTCTAATAATCAGGATGATAAAATAAAAGTAGAATATTGATGATTCAATGCAGACCTAGGGGTATGTGACCCATCAGCTGGCATACTTGCTAAACCAACTTACCAGGGGAAGAGTTATGACTCACATGATTGCCACAAACCTCATAGATAAGACTCCTCCTGAGGTTGGCTACACTGACATCCAATGCCAACAGTTTGTCTATAGTGGCTCACACATGTTTCCAATTCCATGTCATCACTCTACTGGCAGATGGTTTTTTTAATGGCAGGATCCTGTTGAGTGAGGTATTGCTGCTAATTTTAAGGTTAAGGCAATTGTATGAAAGTTTTTTCAGACCAGCTACAGTAAAGATGAAGTCTTGCACAAGAAGTTTGGAGCGGACATTTTTAGGAGGAATTTGAATCAGATCAGGGGCTGGAACTTCCCCCATCCACATGAATAGTTTTTCTTGCCACACAACTGTGCATGTACTTAATCTGCTACTAAAGAGCCACCTAGTTTATCTGAGCCGCAACCCTAAAGCATAAGAACTGGATGAGGCAGAGAAAAATCTGGCAGCCCTTGTTAATGGATGATAGCTTCGGTCAGATATAAATAACGAATGCTGAAAGCATCTTCCTTATTTATATATGATCAAAGATTATCCTTAATATAAATTTCTGGAAATCGAATTTATGAGCATATATAAATTCATAATAATAAAGATGTTGAAATTCGCATTTAAATATAAATCGGAATTTATATATCCGCCACCTTTTGGAGACACTAACAAACTGTTATTGGGAGTGCAGGGACCCGCGCGCTCTAAGAGACATGTCTCTTGAGTGGACGTGTCTCCACTTGTGGAGACACGTCCTCTCTTGAGACACGTCTCTTAGAGGCGGGTCTCCTACATACTTATGGCGGCTTCCTCGTTGATATGCAAACATCGAAATCAATTAATGTTCTGCAATCAGTACATTCGCATTTAGAAGAAATCTGGAAATCACATTTAGAGAAGAAATCTGGAAATCGCATTTTGACTTAGAATTTTCTTACACAGAATTTCAGACCTTACTTTATTCTTAGGTTTTAGGATCCTATTTGTGAAAGATTTGATTACATTTACATGGTATCAGAGCCACGTTGTGTGAATCCAAATCAAATCTAAAATCTGTTTGCTCTAGAAAAATTCATATTTTTAAAAATCGAATTCACATCACATTCTTCATAATGTCAAGTGTGATCAGATTTGAAGATCGTCTTGCAAGAGCAGACAATTTCACATCATGGAAATTTAGGATCATGATGATCCTTAAAGAGAATAAACTAGATTCACTTGTGAGAGAAAATAAGAAGGAACTTGAGGCTGAACCTGAGAAAACTCAATGGATTGAAAACAATGAAAAGGCCATGAAAATCCTAGTAGATGCAGTTAGGGATCACATAGTGCCCATCCTAGCAAAACATGAAACTGCATACCATATGTACAAATCTCTTGAGAGTACTTATGAGATCAACAACACTTGCAGGACTCTAGCATTAAAAAGGCAAATCAACAATGCTCAAATAAACAAAGGAGAGTCCATTAATGCATACTTCATGAGGATTATTGAACTTAGGGATCAATTATGCACAATTGGATATCAGATTGACAACAAAGAGTTAACCCTAATTACACTAGGAGGCCTACCAAACTCATGGGAGTCATTTGTTCAAGGAGTAAGTGCGAGATCTAAACTCCCTAATTTTGATAGGCTAAGAACTGACTGTCTTCAAGAAGAAACAAGACTTTCCACAAAAGAGAATAAACAAAAACACATAGATGAAGACATTCATGTTCTCCACACAACATCTAATAAGAGGAGTAAGAAAAACTCCTACAAGAGAGGATCTTTTAAGAGAAAAAGAAATTCCAATGGAAAGGAATCTTATAAGAAGAAAGATATCTCTCAAGTACAATGCTTTAGATGCGATCAATATGGTCACTATGCAATGAAGTGCCTTGATAGAACTAAACAACAAGCATCCTTTGCCAAAGTAGAAAAGTCAAAACCAGATCATGAATCTGAGAACTTTGTGTTCTATACAGCCCTTTCTAGTCAAGTATCTGACAACACTCAAAATTGGGTAATTGATAGTGGTTCATCCAGACACATCACAGGGTTCAGAGAACACCTAGACTCCATGACTGAAAAGTCTGATGAAGAAGTAACCATCGGGGATGATTCTGCATACCCTGTAAAAGGGGTTGGAACGTGTTCCATCAAGTTGAAATCTGGGATTTCTTTGCAACTCACTGGAGTCTTATTTGTACCTGGAATAAAGAGAAATCTTATATCCATCTCTGCCCTTGAAGACAATGGTTACAGAGTTACATTTATGGATGGTAAAGTTCTAGTATGGCCTAAGAACTCAACTATCAAGAAAGCCCATACCATAGGCATAAGACAAGGGTACCTTTACAAACTATGCACTGAGGTTAAACAAGCCCTTACCCTTGACACTGTTGATACAAATGAAATTTGGCATAGAAGATTAGGACACCTCCATTTCCGTGCCCTACCTTCTATGGAAAAACTTGTTACAGGCTTACCCAAGCTAAAACCATCTCATGAGGGAACTTGTAAAGGTTGTGCCCTAGGAAAGAATACTAAGGGATCCTTTCAGAATAGCCTGAGTAAAACCCTTAATGTGTTAGAACTGGTTCACTCTGATCTTTGTGGACCCATGTCTGTACCTTCTAAAGCAGGATTTCTATACTATGTCATATTTGTAGATGACTTCTCTAGGAAAACTTGGATCTATTTTCTTAAGTGTAAAGAGTCAATAGAAATCCTCAAAAGATTCAAAGAGTTTAAAGCCCTCACTGAAAACTTCTCCGGAAAGAAAATAAAAACCTTAAGGCTGACAATGGGAAAGAATATACCTCTGAGATTTTTAAAGAATTCTGCATGAGTGTTGGAATTAAGAGGGAGTTCACAGTTGCCTACAACCCTCAACAGAATGGGGTTGCTGAGAGAAAAAATAGAACCATTGTTGAAGCTGCTAAGGCAATGTTGCTGGACCAAAACATTGAAACGTCTTTCTGGGCAGAAGCCTCTAGGACTGCCGTCTATATCCAAAATAGATGTCCTCATTCTCATCTTGATAACAAAACTCCTGAAGAAGCCTTTACCGACATAAAACCTGACATCAGTCATTTTAGGATTTTTGGCTGTCTTGTCTATATTCATGTACCCAAAGAGAAGAGATTCAAACTAGAACCTTCTGGAAAGAAGGAGTATTTGTGGGTTATAGTGAAACCTCCAAAGCATACGAATATTCATACCCGGGCAGAAACAAATTGAGTTGAGCAGAGATGTCATCTTTGAAGAAGACATTGCATTCAAGAGGGCAAGAAGTTCTAGTGAGACAGAAACCTATTCCCCTAGAATACCTGAAATGGAACTTGCTCCTGAGATTCAGAGGGAGCATCCTGAGGAATTGCCACATGGACTTCCTGCCACTTCAAATGAGGATACAAATGACATCGGCAGAAAGAGACCACTTTGGGCCAGGAAGATGATCAAAGAAGCAGAGGATCATGCAGCACCTAAAGGAACGTTCAGGGAGAGTAAAAGACCCAAACGGTTCTCTAGCTATGTTGCCTTAATGAACAACATCATAAACTCTGAACTTGCCAGTGTTACAGAAGCCTTCAGACATCAAGCCTGGAAGGATGCAATGACGGAGGAATATCAGTCCATCCTAAAGAATGATGTATGGGACATAGTGCCTAGACCAAAAGAGAAATCTGTTGTCTCTTCTAAATGGCTCTTCAAAATCAAGCATGCTGCTGATGGCAGTATAGAAAAACATAAAGCACGTTTCATGGCTAGAGGTTTTTCTCAAAAGGAAGGCATTGATTATGAAGAAACATTTGCACCTGTTGCCCGTTACACATCAGTGAGAGCAGTATTAGCCATTGCAACAGCTGAAGGCTGGAAGATCCATCAAATGGATGTGAAAACTGCCTTCCTGAATGGAACCATTGAAGAGGAAGTCTATCTGGAACAGCCTGAAGGTTTTGTGATACATAAATCTAACTCACATGTGTGCAGGCTGAAGAAAGCTCTCTATGGACTTAAACAGGCTCCCAGGGTCTGGTATGAAAGAATTGACAGCTATCTCTTGGGATTAGGATTTTCCAAAAATGATGCTGACTCCAATCTCTACTTCAAGGTAATCAAAGGTGATATGCTTATAATTATTTTATATGTTGATGACCTGCTGATAACAGGAGAAGATCACCTCATTGCTCAAGGGAAACAGGATCTAATTTCTGAATTTGACATGAAAGACTTGGGTATTCTACACTACTTCCTCGGTTTGGAAGTATGGTAGAAATCAGAAGGCATTATACTAAACCAAGGGAAGTATACTATTGACATTCTAAAAAGATTTGGAATGTTGGACTGTAGACCGATGTCTACACCTATGGAAACCAACCTTCACAAATTGAAAGAAGCAGCAGCAGAATCCAAATGTGCAGATCCAACCCTTTACAGACAGATGATTGGATCCTTGATGTATCTGGTTAACACCAGACCTGATATTTGCTATGCAGTAAATGTTCTCAGCCAGTTCATGTGTGAACCAAAGGAAATTCACTTAATGGCTGTGAAACATATTTTGAGATATCTTCAAGGCACTATTGGATATGGTCTTCTTTACAAGAATGATCAACTAGATCTACATGGGTACTCTGATTCAGATTGGGCTGGAAGTGTAACCGATCGGAAAAGCACATCAGGATGTTGCTTCAGTTTAGGATCGGCTATGATCTCTTGGATTTGCAGAAAACAATCTTCAATTGCACAGAGCTCAACGGAAGCTGAATACATTGCAGCCTCAATGGGAGCAAGAGAAGCAGTGTGGCTTCGTAAATTGCTTGTGGGACTCTTTGGTGAGCCCTTGAATCCTACAATTATTCATTGTGATAATCAGAGTTGCATAAAACTCTCTGTGAATCCTGTCTTTCATGACAGATCTAAGCACATTGAGATCCCCTATCATTATGTAAGAGATATGGTGGAAAGGAAAGTGATTCAGTTGGAGTATATTAGTACAAATGATCAAACTGCAGACATTCTCACCAAGCCTCTCTCCCGAATCAAGGTAGAGCACTTCAGGAAGAAACTTGGTATGGTTGAAATGTAATTTGTTATTTATGTTTGAAATACAAATTGTTTATAAATTGTACTAATATATAAAGATGTTTAATGTGTAAACTCTTTTGTCATGTGTGTGACTCCATGACTTTATGGGCCTACTCCCCCTGTGTACATTATTGAAAGGTGACGATCTTTCTAATAATGAGCACTTGTATTTGACATTGTAAAGTGACGACTCTACAATGATAAACTATCATGATAGATATCATGTGACTTGATATCTGTGGACATGTCATGATAGTATCTCTTGGGCACTTTGATTGATATCATGTGACTTGATATCATTTGAAGATCATTGTGATCCTTAAGAGATAATCATGGTGGATATTTATATCCGTGAATATGCCATGAATTATGGTAGACATCATGTGACTTGATGTCAGTGCACATACCATAATAATAAAGATATGTTATGAAGAATGTCATGTGACTTGACAATATTGAGAAATCATACCATGTCTTAGATATCACGTGTTAAGGTGATATCTCTACTTATTTGATTTGAAATATCTTCCCTAGCTAAGAGGGAGTGTTAATGGATGATAGCTTTGGTTAGATATAAATAATGAATGCTGAAAGCATTTTCCGTATTTATATATGATCAAAGATTATCCTTAATATAAATTTCTGGAAATCGAATTTATGAGCATATATAAATTCGTAATAATAAAGATGTTGAAATTCGCATTTAAATATAAATCGGAATTTATATATATCCGCCACCTTTTGTTTTGTGTGTGTTAAGACACTAACAAACTGTTATTGGGAGTGCAGGGACCCGCGCGCTCTAAGAGATGTGTCTCAAGAGAGGACGTGTCTCCACAAGTGGAGACACGTCCTCTCTTGAGACATGTCTCTTAGAGGCGGGTCTCCTACATACTTATGGCGGCTTCCTCATTGATATGCAAACATTGAAATCAATTAATGTTCTGCAATCAGTACATTCACATTTAGAAGAAATCTGGAAATCACATTTAGAGAAGAAATCTGGAAATCGTATTTTGACTTAGAATTTTCTTACACAGAATTTCAGACCTTAGTTTATTCTTAGGTTTTAGGATCCTATTTGTGAAAGATTTGATTACATTTACAGCCCTCCTCCATGGGACTGTTAGGTTTGCACCTTTGAGCCCCTCATTTATGTGTAGGTCAATAATAGAAACTATGCCTCTAGGGTATCATTGGATCTTGACTTTGCCAAACAAGGAGATTATTTTGCCCCTCCATCTAAAACTAGATTCCTCTATCCATACACAAGGCTTTATATAACTCCTAACACATACGAAACTCGCAAACTAAACATACAAACTAAACATACATAAAATAACCATGTAAGAAAAGATGCAGATCCTAGGCAAACTACCTAGCCTTTATGGCAAGACACTAGAATAGAATATACATCACATCATTCTCCTGTCTCATGCATAGTGAATCCAAGCAAAGTTGGATGGAATTGAGAACAACTTTGGTTCATGCAAATGCAAAATCATCTTGGGTATATGTGTCAGAGATAAATGAGTGCCAACTGACAGCCAGAGTGCTCTTCCTTGTGGTATTACTATGTGGCGTCACCTCTTGCATTGTGTTAGAGTACTTCTCATCTCTCTTTAATTCCCTATACAGAAGACTGCTGGACTAGAGTTGCCAAAACTGGCCATTTATTGCTTATGAATGGGAGATATGCAATCATATAGATAAAATTGTTATAGAATAGTTTGAATCTCTTGCTGGATAAAAAAGACATAGCACAGATTTCTATTCATGTAGATAAAACAAATCATACAGTAGGAAAGAATTAAGATATTTTCTCACAGATTTCAGTCCCTACAGTGGGTTGATTAGAGCAAATAAATGGCATGAATGCAGTCTGGAGTGGCAATATAATTCTCCAAGGTTTGTGCTAAACCTATCACATTCTGGTAGAATGTAAACATTGGAATCACTGCAAAATCAATGATTTCTGATGCAAATTAGCACGGAGACAATTATAATCTTTCCTTCAAGCAACTTTTAATAGTTCAAACTTCAGGTTATAATGTGCAATCCTGTGGGCTGATTATAGCAAATAAATGGCAGGAATGCAAATAAATGACAGGAATGCAGTCTGCAGTCGCTATATAGTTCTCCAAGGTTTGGGCTAAACTTATCAAATTCTGATAGAATGTAAACATAGGAACTGCTGCATGATGAGTTTTTTCTAATGTGAATCAGCAAGGAGACAACTGTAATTTTTTTTAAAGCAACTTTTTAGTAGGTCGGATTTTAAATGTGCAGTCCTTAACCTTCAGGATTTACTGAGTGTAATATATGGGAGAGTCTTTGATCCATAATGCTCCAGGGAAGATGATACATCGGCAGGATAAATCACTTTTGAAGTTTTAGGCTCAGAAACATCCCTCAAGAATCAGCAGTATGAAACTGCTGGTTCCATCAGGGGGCGGTTACGAAACCACCAGTCTGTTGAAAGGGACAATTTCATCCTGATGACAGAAATGAGAATGTGAAGCAAACAGTTTGACAATTGCTCATCCTATTCCAGTTCTAGAGTCTTCTTATGCATGGGGAGAACCCTCCCGCATCTATTTAATGACATAAAGAGTTTGGATTAGGTCAATGGGAGGCATTCCATACCTAATGTATCTTCAACAGTAGCATGAAAGAATAAGAGTGCAGCACAAGGAAGGAAGAAGCTCCAAGGAGATTATATAGCTTGCGTGGCTGAAGCATTTGATGCTAGCAAGCACTAGGAAGATAGTTGATCTGTAAACTAGAGTAAATATTTCACACATGTAGTCATTGACTTATACATGACTGAATTTATTAAGCATGTAATGTGCAAGAAAATGAAACATAAAAAGAGCAAAACACCATGAAATATACCTTGGAGAAATCTACTTTGGGTAGAAACTCCAGTGAAAAGGTGAGAAAACACCCATATACTTTAAATTGGCAATACAAGAGGTGGAAGCCCATAGGTTTCCAAAGCAGAGCTCTATCCTGCTGAAATCAGCTCCAACAACCTCACAAACACTTTCAATTCACCACCCCTGCCTCTGCTGTTTAACACAGTACCGAGCTTATTGAAAACTGCAATGAAAATATTTAACTGTGGCCCTCAATAATGCATATAAAACTAAGAATGAATCATACACATCCTGCCGGGATTATAAATAACATTACAATGCATTTGGGAGCCAAAGAGACTAAGAAATTGCACCAAGAAGAGGAAAATTTGAGAACTCGATTGTCTCTGGATTTACAGATTGTCATTATGAATTCACTAATTTGCATATGCTGGCAATTACGTTTTCACCCCATTGATTTTAATATTGGTGCAACAAATTCATTTTTACTGCCTATTGAAACCAGCAATTTTACCACTTCAAGCAAAATACAAAGTTTCTGATCCTCTCACTCCTCCCAAAAGTCTGCTTTTGATGTCCCATACCATCTGATAGATTTTCTAGCTTTCAAGGGATTGTCCTTGTTCCGACGACATGCTATGAAGTATAAAAACCAGATCCTTTATGGATCAATAGGAAACGTGTCAAGCGAGTTTTTCACACTTGTAATTTTTTCAATATTCTAAGGAAGCTCGGAAGATGTGTGCATTTGCCACTTCCAACTGGTTTTCCTCATCTTGACGTTTTTATCATAAATCTGCATCTCCATGGTGCAATTTATTTTTGTTCATGCTTGTTAGTTGTTATCATTCTTCACTTTGAAAGCACACTTAGACTCTAATGTATAAGGAATTCCACTATCATTTGAATGGAAATTCAAGTAGCATGGCACACTAAGTTACCGGTTCAGATTCTGGTTTGGGTTCAATGGTTGGTTCGTGGGTTCGGGCAATATTTTTTTGGGGTTGGGTTCGTTTTGGGTTCATTAATACAAAAACATATAAAAATCAGAAATATATACATATTTGCAACAGTAATTAAGTTCAAAATACACCACCATATTAATAGCCAAATAACTTAGCTAAAATACACCACCATTTTCATAGCCAAATAATAAAATATTAGTGAAACTCAAATATCATGATATAGATTAAAGTTCAAACATAATAATGTCATGTGTCGACAATCAGCCATCATTGATCAAATATCATATGGGTCATAAAAAATATCATCATCGCCATCCATATTAGATGATGTATGAAGTGGAAAATTAGAAGAAGCACAAATAGCGCCAGTGGCATTGACACTTGTATTGGCACTACCACTAGCACTCTCATGCTCACTAACTGGTTCATAGTCATCATCAACATCAAGTGCAACAAAGTGGCTTGTGGAAGCATCCATGTCAAGACGCTCTGGCTTGATATCCCACTTCCTTGTGTCTCCTTTGTAGGCACTTTGTGTGTAAGGAGCCGCAAGTTTGAATGCACATACACCAAGTCCTCTACCTTTTTTGAATGTAGTCTATTGCGCTTTATTGAGTGGATGAAGGAGTATGTGCTTCGATTCCTCTCAGATGAAGATGAACTATCAACCTATTGAGACCAAAATAAATAGTTAAGAGTTGCAAAATTTAACTAATTAAAATATAAAACTTAAATTTAGAAGATAAAAGATTTTGACTATGAAACTTACTTGGGATAAAATTTTGATTACAAGAGGTTGTAGGTACGTGTATGCTTGGCAATGGAAGTACCACCAACTATGATCATCGACTGTGTACTTCTCTCGAAGAGCATCAAGACCACAATCATTGGAGCATGCAAAACCAATGAACTTATCCCTCACTACATCACGTTGGTCACGATTAGTGAAGAGTCTATGAAGTGCTAAACTTGTACCCTTGAGCCACTTCAGCATCTCTATATGGGGCAATTCTTGTTGTCACATAAATTAGCTAAGCACTATAGTATTTGGGACTCAATGCAAAAGCAAGAAAATGCAGCGGAGTGGTCATTTTGTTCCATCTCTCTACAATGATTTTGTGTAGCTTTTTGAAGAACTTTTCTTTAGGATCCTGCTCTTTTGCATGGATGATGGATTTCATCTTCTCAATCATTGAGTCAATGCCATCATATGCTTCACCCAAATAAGGTCGATCCATGTTAGTATAACTTTTCATGCTCAATTTGGGCTTAGTGAAATTGAAGAGATGCTCAACATGATCCCACCAAATGTCATCTAGGATCATTTGCTTAACCTTAGTTACCCTAGCAGTGCTAGATTGCCTCCATATGGGCCAATTAAGGCTGATGACCATATTAGAGAGTGCCTTAACAACCTTCACAAGTCGTCTCAACACAATTGTGTTGGAGGCAAAATGGGTCTTAGCAACTTGTTTGGAAATCAAAATAAAATAAAATTTAAATTTACAAAAATTAAAAATATTACTAAAGTGAATTGTGAAACATGTTTATTATTTAATTTACCTTCAACAACTCCAATTTCGAGAATGTTCTAAATATGCCTTGTGACATATGGTGGTTGGTGATGAACATTTGGATGTCTTCGACCTCAACATACACTTGTTTGATCCGATCAATTTTGTTGCCAATTTTTGTAGCATTAGGTTGAGGGAGTGGACAACACAAGGTGTCCAAACAATGTGTGAATACCACTCCTCAACTGACAACCCAACATCCCTACAATTTTTTGCATTGTTTGTTATAACTTGCACAACATATCGAGGGCCCACTTCATCAATAGCTTGACAAAGAATGTTAGCAATAAATGCACCATCCTTCACCTCTCCTTCACAATCCACCACTCTCAAAAACATTGCTCCTTTAGGGGACATTGCAATAACATTGATCAATGGGTGATTTTTTGCATCTTTCCATCAATTAGAAACGATGGTCACCCTCGTTTCGATCCACAAATCCCTTATGGGCTTCAAGGAGTCCTCTACAAATTTCACCTCTTTATTTAATAAGGTGCTACACACCTCCTGAAAACTTGGGCCCTTATACCCTTTTGGAGCCTCATTAATAGATCTCACTATATTTTGCCAATATGGTGAGCGAACAACATTGAATGCCAATCCATTCGCATTGAGACATCTTGCTATGTCTTGATCGACAATCTCTCTAACCTCATTCTAAAATGAAGTTTCCAATGGTCCCTTTGATCTCTTATGTGTAGAGGCCACAATTTTCTCTTTAGGTATGGACACAAATGGATGTCTCTCTGTAGGTGGAAAATGAGAAGGCGGTGTAGGGGGGCTTCATCCCTTGAGATCCTTTCTTTATCAAAGGATGACTTGATCTACGACTTGTTACTTGGTCTGCTTTTTCTTGCTCTTCAATATATGCCAATACATGGATTTCTGGAATGCCTTTATTATCTTCACTTGGACAAGATTTGATGTCTAGTCTAGGGATCTTGCACAAGTGCCCTTTCACTTGATTGTATGAGCTTGAAATCTAACTTTACAATGACCACAAATCCAAACATAACCTCCACCACCTGGAAGTTGTACCATTTCAACATATTTCCAAAGGGGAGAGTTTGGGTTTGTTTTGAAATGAGATTGGTTCGTGGAGCTAGAAGCGGTTGCCATTGTAATACCTAAGGCAACAAGTTCAATAAACAACACATTCCATTTATTCAAAATTTCAAAATATTGAAACTAAATAACTTAATTCATTTAAAAAAATACAAACATGTGTTATAGATACTCAGAAGAATGAAAACAAAACAAAAACTTCAAAACAAAGCAAAAGAGTTCATTTGTAAAAAAAAATGTAGAAAAAAAAACCAAAAAACTTAAAACAACCTACCTCTTTTGAAGAAATCTTCCTCTACGATCTTCTTGGCAACAAATGACCACTTGCAAATGCTTAGGAATAGCACAAAAACCAACTTCGAACATTTAACGATCAATCTTCAACCTATTCGTGCAATGGCAAGCAAGGGAATAAGTTCAAAAATGGAGGTAAAAAGTTTTGTTTTTCATTCACAAATTGATAAATGAGTTTGTTTTTGCCTATTAGGGTTGGAGGCTTTTTTTAATGTTTAAAAGTAATTTTTTTTTATAAAACTCAAAAACCGCGCTTGGGTGCACGAAGGGGTTGGGTTCTCCTCGTGTTCGCCTTGGGTTTAGCAGGGCTAGACCCAAAGGTTCTGTACTAGACCCTGTTCGGACCCACAGTGAACAAGACCCAGACCTTGGACTTGGGTCGAACTGGATCGGGTCCCAGGCATATACCCTTATGGACTGGTAACATAGATGGCACAAATTTAAAATTACTTTGACTGCTAATTTACCCAAGCATAATGTGGTAGTTAATTACAATCATTTGGTACTAAAGCAACAAGTTTCTCAAGGCTTGTAGGAGTTTTTGGTGACACATAGGAAATTTTCATGTATAACCATATTTCTAGATATTTGATGAGATATTGTAGGAAGTGACGCTTGTATAGTTTTGGCTAGGCATGACAAAGCCTCTAAAGAAGAAACTTGAGGATCTCCATGTAGTATCCCACCCTGCTGAGATATTTGCTAACTGATTTTCTGCTATTTGATTCCTTTGTGGTTTTGAAGTTTTTGAAATATTTACCAGGAAATGCATAAAATTGCAAAGCAAATGCAAATAGAGAAATACTGAAAGTTAAAATATCAAATGATCAACTTTGATTATTTATTGCTTTGAATTTACAATAAGATTGATCATACCTGAATAACAACTTTTGATTGTGAAACTCTGTAAACCCTTGTTCTGAAACTCTCCTATTAATCGATGAAGCACAAATGTGACCTCCGTATGAAGTCACCAAGCAGAAAAATTCAAATGATCTTTCACACCCTCGGTCAGCTCGATACAAGAAGCAGCTACGCTCTCCAAGATCGTTGCAGCTGAAAACCCTAGGTCTCCACCTCCAAAATGCAAAGCACAAAGCCAATTTGATAAATGATCCGGAATGAATGAAATGCCTTTCAAAAGCCTTTATATATTTCCTCCAAATGGGTCGATTTCACATGAGGCATTTAAGTCATTTAATATAATAAACTTTATGTGCTTTATTGACTTTATAACTTCTCATTAAGTGGGCCCCCAAATATGCACTTTATACATTGACTTTATAATCATTAAATAACCTTTTAATAATAAAGTCAAATAACTTTAATGATGCGCACTTTAATTAATTAATTGATTACTATTAAAGCTTAACTTTAGTAATAATTAAACTCCATAAATAATCGTCATTCTTCAATTTTGACTTCACCATCAGCTTACCCACTGCACACTCTGCCCAATCGGATGCCTTACTAAAAATAGTAAGGTTGGCTTCTATCAACACACTGACTTACTATAAATAGCAAGTACATACAAATGAAGCCAAAAACCCTTGGATAACTTAGCCTTAAAATATACCAACGATCTGGAGAGGAAAACACTGTCAATTGCCACTTGAAGAGCTCATTAATGCCCAAACTGGACTCTCTAATCCACCACACTAACCTATGAGGGTCAAATGATAGGCTAATCCTTCGAACTTTGATGCTCACGAAAAAGGGGACATTACACTCCAAGCATCCCATGAGTAGGTGCTAACAAAAAATATAGTTCTTTGGGAATAAGTGCATCATTTGGAAGTTAGAATTAAGGAGTTGCAAGCCATCAAGGAGAGTGAAGGAGAATTACAACAAGGTAAAAGATGAAGTATTGTCAAAACTTCAACATTATGGAGAAGAGAAGAGATTGGAGTCTACAAAGTAAAGTGGGCCAGCCTCTACTCCAAAAAAGCAAATAGTTAATGAGGTATGCAAAGAGGGCATCCATGAACATGTTTTCTTTCAAGATGCTAAATTTGATAAATCCATTGGCAAGTTTGCAAAGCATACCATGTGTTTAGGCTCCAAGTTGCTAACATTAATGGGCTAATGGTGGAATGAGAATACTCAAACCCATCTTGGTTGAGGAAAGACCTCAATATGAGAGCCTTGGATACAAGAGGAAGGAGATTGGTGAATTCGGTCAAGGGGTACACATCGTGCACAAACCAAGGATGGATCAAGGAGGGTGAAAATTCCTCTAGCAATTTTATTGTAAAGCCTCAACATAACTGTAGGTTGTCTCCAAAACATGAGCAACACTCAAAACTAGTAGAGGATAGCAAGAGTCTACCTCAAGAGGACAAAGAGTAGTTTTCAAAGACAAAAGACACCTTCATATAAGGGAGGGGAGAAGAAGAAATGGGGAGATTATACTCCACTTGCTTTACCAATAGCTGAGTCCTAGGAAGGAGGCAAACCAAAATGTGGGAAATCAAGGAAGGTATGCCAAAGGTAAATAGTCCATCTTCTATTTCAATTGCAAGAAGTTAGGACATGTTTTACAAAAATGTAGGTATCTTTTTCCTTGTACTAGATGCAGGAAAATAATGATTGTCAGATAATGTGTGAGATAGTCACCACTAAGAGCCTGTTTTGTATAGCCAGGATGGGAAGAGAAGAAGCCACTCTCCAAGACAGACGGAAAAGGAAGGTGAGGGCACATTTAAAGAAGGCTAGAAGCTGATTGATTTGTCATTTGAGAATGTGCAAATTTCACAACTATTGCTCTTGTTGAAATATTGGACATTGGGATGGCAAATTTTGGAGACTCCATCTAGAGCTTCACCCAAACATGGCAAAGGAAAAATGATCAGCCAGTAGGGAAAGGGGAGGAGGAGCTTACAAATTCATTAGGATCAAGGAGAGAACAACTCTCACATAATTATTCACCTCCATTGAATGGTAAGGGTTGGTCATTTGGTTTTTGGATGGAGCATTTACTTGATTTGCAAAGGAGAAAAGGATGAATTGCTTTCATTTGTATGGGCATATGAGTATCACTCCAAACATTTCTTGTGAATGTAGTTATGTTCAAGATGCTAACTCCACTTGTAGAGCAAGCAAGAAAGATTTTTCACTTACCATGGGAGAGCATGAAGATCATGTGTAATGTCCCTTCTTTTCGAAATTAAGCCAAGTTGAAGCCCAAAATGGCCATCATACATTTTCTGTGGTTTTGGAAAATTTGCACAAAGTAAATTGGATTAAAATTATAATAAAGAGGGCCTCAAGCTAAAGTTAAAAGTATAAAATAAGAAGATTTTCTTATAATTAAATTTAAATAATTCCCCTCAAATATCAATCAAAAGGTCATGAAGGAAATTTGAAGAGTTATGTCTCTTGGAGGGAAACTCTATTTAAGAGAGGACAAGCAAGGAGGAGGCATATTGATCAATCATTCTACACCTTGATGGAGCATTGGACTTCGGTTCAGTTAACCCAAGGACAAAAATCCTCTAGGTCTAGAATAGGAGGATGAAAACCCACAATTCCTTGGAGTGATTTTACCATGGAAATCACCCTTGTGTAGATTTGACTAATTTATAGTTTGTATTGAGGGGGCTTGTTCAGTGCCATTGATATTTGATGTGGGAGCATTTCAGGGTCAATGCTTGCTGCTGTTGATGTGTCAATCACTCACATAGGATTGATCTGGATTCAGATTCCTATCGGCTGCTTTTTAAGGGTTGATATTGCTTAGAATTGTTGGCCATAATCATTGTGAAATCTTTGTCATAAGTCTGGTTTTGTAAGGATAGATCATCTGTATATATTTACAGGCTGTAAGTAGTGAGGTTTGTGACATAATCATTACTTCAACCAGGGCAGATCCTATACAAATCTGATATTGTGCCTTACAGTGCTGTATCGTCACATAAGTTGGTCGATCAGCAAACATGCATCGAAATAAGAAATTACAGTTGATGTGGGCTGCCATGTATTGACATTGTTCATAGTTACAGAAGTTTTCATATATCATTACAGCAGTTATGTTTCATTAATTATAGATTCCAGAAGTTCTATCTCTGCATAAGGATTAATTAGCTTTAATATGCATGAATGTGTGACATGCCGCCAACGCTACACTTGCAATCAAATATGAACCCAACTTCATTTCTGATTTGTGAAATTAGTTGGTAAATTCATTAAGTTGAATTTAATTGGATCAGGGAAAGATCAAAATATTCTATTGTGGGGTATTACAACATGTCAAGGAGGGACAAAAAGGGAAAATGTGTGAGGTAATGGGTCAACTTCAGCCTTCACATTTATTTCATTGATGATTGGTACTCACATCCACTTGTTGTGTTTTGCAAGGAAGGGTAAGGGGTTGCTTGGTTGTATGAGGTTACATGGTTTCTAGTAAAACCAGCAAAATCAATTGTATGGACATTTTCTAGTGTTGTAAGCATGCATATTTTGTTCATGGCAATGTTATCATTGTGATGTGTAATATGTTCCACTTGTTGTATGGTATAACAAGAAAGGAAAAAATATTACCACTTCTTGTTTGTAGCAAGTAGGGTGAAAGAAACAAGATGGTTCAAGAGACGAAGCTTGAGATAACATGAGATTGGGAATCTACTTCTAGCAAAAGGAAAAGAGCATCAAAATGATGGATCACATAGCCACCATTATTGTGTTTTGCAAAATCTATTCACATCTGTAGCATTTGCATGGTTGCAGAATGAGAATGAATATTATTTTAGTTGTAGCATCATTAGTAGCACTTCAACTAGACTGTAAATATCATGATGTATGACCTTCATTGTAACATGTGTTTCAATAGAAAAGAAAAACACGCATGACAGCATGTTGTAACATGAAGAGGTCATCATAACAATTTTTGTGATACAGTTTCTAAGTTTTAACCCATGGCAACCACTGTAATATGTTTTATGCATTGCAAATATTGTAGCATGGAGAGTTTCATCTAACAACATTTAGTTGTAGAAGCAGTGACCACCATTGAGATCATCAGGGGAAGGACACTGAGGAAACATCAATTCTTTTTACAATTGATATCAACTTTCAAATTGTAACAGAGCATCATTACCTTCTATCTCAAATCTCTTTAGTATTGAGCGTCACCTTGGAGAATGAGTAGGGAGATGTGAGGCAATGAGTTTTCTTAGTGGGGCTTTATGTTGTCATTTGGCTATTTTTTCATTTCTATCCCATAAATTTGGCTATTTTTAGGCTCTTTAGAAGTGCCAAATCATCCATATTTAATAGATTTTCACTAATCTTGAAACAAACTTGCCTCCAACTAGAAACTTTATTTCTTTAAGATGGACACATATCACACTATTGTATAAAAATATTTGGTCCTAATCTCCTCAATTTATTAATAGCTATTTTTTATTTTTTATACTTGCCCCATTTCAACATCTTTGTTTAACAATTATATGTTGTACCCCAAATTAAAATTTTTGCTACACTTAGGCATTTTGAAGAAATCGTTAAAATTCTTGTTAAAAATGTCAAAAAAGGTCAAAATTTGGGAATTTGTATGTCTTGCATGAGGGTCAAAAACTTGAAATTTTCAAAATCTGATGATCTGGGTTTGCTTAGAGTGACCAAGTCTACAAAACCTAGATTTTAGTTTTTCGGCCCTAAATTTGAAGAAAATTTCTATTTTCCTGGGTTTTTCTAAAATGGATGCTAGCAAAATAGAACTTTTTTTTGGTTTTTTCTAAAATGGATGTTGGCAAATTTTTCTAAAAGTAGATAGTTTGGCTTGCAGGGTTCAAATTGATCAATACTTCCTCATTAGGTTGGTCTAGTTAGAATCGGCAAAAGCTCAGTTTTGCCCTGGTGGGTTTATTTTACTTTTTCAGAAGCTGTTTTAGGAGCTCCAAGGCCATCAATGGAGGTTGCTCAACTGCCAGGTGCCAGATTCAGAGTCTCAAGCATTACATAGATCAAGAAGTGACAAAAGATGATCTAAGAACGAAGAACGAAGGAAGGAGGTTGAAGAATCTTGAAAATTGCAAAATTTTGACTAAGTTTGGAAACTCTAGGCGCCCCTGCCTAGTCTAGGCACCTAGACACTCATGCCTTAGAAATTTCTCAGTTTCTGGTAGTCAAAACCACGGTGAGCACGAAGAATGAGGGAGAAATTGAAATTTGCAAAATAAAAACTAACACTGCTAAGTAAAGGTGCCCTTGCTAGCCAGGGGCGCCCAGTCTTTCTAGAGGTCAAATGGTGGAATTAGAGTTTGCTCATCCCAGACAATGTTGCTTAGAATTCAGCAGGCTCCGCAGTGAATCCATCAACACAGTCATCTGATTAGTCATTCAACCAAAATCTCAGATTGAACGAAGATGTCTTGACAAAGTAGCAAATTGGAAATTTTGAAAATCACAAAAAATATTCTAAGTCTGGTGAATAAAGGCGTCCTAGGTAGTCAGGGGCGCTTAGGGTTTTGAGGTCAAATTTGACTTTTAGGGTTTACAAAAATGATCACTATCTCCATAATTTCTCAAGCTATCAAGTGGATGTCTCAGTCAAATCCTCAAATTTGTCAATTGCCAGCAATATCAAATTGAAGAGAGGTGAAGATCATGAGGAACAAAAAACATCAAGTTTGCAGGTTGAAAATATCATAAAATTGACTAAGTCTGAGGGTTATGGGCGCCCAAGGATTTGAGTGTCTAAAAGATGAAATTAGGGTTTGCAGTCTCCAACAACCTTTCTTCAGATTCAGTCCAGCTCTTCAACGGATTCAACGGTGAGCTCGTCAGGTTTGTCAAGCATCAGTTATATCAGATTGAATGGAGGGTAAAACTCTTGTAAAATGAAGAAAGTCAAAGTTAAAAGTTGAAAATCCAGAAAATAATCTAAGTCTGGACAGTAAGGCGCCCCAGGTAGCTAGGGGCGCCCATGATTTTGGAGGTCAAAATGAAGTTCTTATCAGAAGATGCATCTAGGATAATCTTCTCAAAATTAGTCAGGCTCTGCGATGGATCATTCTGCCAATTTGTAGCATTCACCAGGCGTCCAAAAATAAAGATCAAACTGAGGATAAAAATCAAACAAAAAGTTGAAAATTTCAAGAAAATGGTTAAGTCTACCAAGAAGGGCGTCCAAGTTTTCATGCCTTAAAGAAATTTTCAATTTTCATCATTCATCATTCAAAAAAGTGTCTACATTCAACAAACTTGGCTCAAGATTGGCTTCAAAGGTTGGAGAATAAAGTGTTTTTATCCTCAAAACCTATTTAAGAAGGCCTTTGCATTCATTATTCTTTTTTTGCAGGTTGGAGTTCAGAGGAGGAGACATAAATTTTTATTCATTTCAAGATTCAGATGTCAAAACGTGGTGCTTTTTCAGGGTTCGTCATGATTTTCAGATCAGCTCACATAGAGGCTTGCTTTTTCATGCTTCAAATTTCTAGGGCATCAATTTTCAGAAGAAGGGGGTCAATATTTTCCAATTTCAATAATCTGGGTTAGCTTAATTTTCAATTCTCTACAAACAAAACCCAATTCTGAGCTGTTTTTTTGGAAAATCCTAAAAGTTTAGGGTTTTTTGCTTTTTCGACCAGTCATCAACATTTTTCAAAACAAACGATCTGGGTCTCTTTGCAATGAGGTACTACACAAAACCCATATCTTCAATTGTTTTTGAAAAATTTGTCATTTTGAAGAAGAAAAATCAGCAAGTTTTTTTAGGATTTGTGCTGAGCTTGTTCGAGCATAGTCAAGTTTACAGTGAATCTTCAAGTTTCTCAGCATGGATTACTCTCTCATCGAATTCAGAGCCAAACAAGTGTTGTATCATGATTATCTGAACAAATGACATTGAGAAGTGCTGTACAATACACTTCCATTGAAAAATAAGAAAAAGTATCAGGAATATAAAATTTGTGAAAGATATGTTGAAGCAAGAGGATATATTTATAAAAGGTCATCACTCCAGTTGTAGAGCCACCTAAATTAGCAAGATTTGATAAAGCAGCTGAAGGTGTCAAAGATTTTCTAAGTTCAATTGTAGAAGGCAAAGAGATCCTAGAAAAGTGGAATTTTGCTATAGATAGTATTGATGCTCTTGATAGAGATACAGTTTCCCGTTTTTTGGCAGATGTGGTTGAGATTTAAAGCAACAACTTTCTCCCAACTTTCTTCTCGCTTTCTTTCTATTCTTGTCCATTCTTTGAAGAAGGAAATCAAAATGTAATAGTTGGCATTTTCCTTGTTTTTAGGTTTTCATAGGTTGTTAGATGCTTATCTTGTTTTAGTTTTAGAAATAAAGCTTGCATGTTGGCAAGTCTTAGTTGTAAAAGCAAGGAGATTTTAGGGTTCCCTACTCCTCTGCTTGTGTATAAATAAGGGCAACCTTGCCCATTTATTTTTAATGATGCTCGTGATAACAAAACGTTGAGCCTAGTAGTGCCTTCTAATTGTTATTCAGTGTTGTTCAAAACCATGCTTGTGATAACAAAACGTTGAGCCTACTAGTGCCTTCTAATTGTTATTCAGTGTTGTTCAAAACCATGCTTGTGATAACAAAACGTTGAGCCTACTAGTGCCTTCTATTGTTATTCAGTGTTGTTCATAATGGTTATTGTGATAGCAAATTGCTGAGCCTATTTTTGCTTGCAAGTTGTTGTTCAGTGTCAATTCACTTAGTGTAAGAGCAAGCTTGTATGCCTCTTTAGCTGCAAGTTATTGTTTAGTCCATGTGTTACTCGTGTCAATGTGTTCTGGTTCATCGCTAAACTGTATGCCTATTTTGCTACAATCCAACTGTCCTAGAAGTGTTATCTTTTGTTCCCAAGATTTGAGAAATAAAGTCTAGTGCCTACTTTGCCCTGATATAATGTCTTAGATTTCTGTTTTATGTGTTATGCTTATATGATCTCTATTTCAGCTTGCATTGAAAGTAAGTAGATGTGCGTTGGGAGAAAGTTTTTCAAAGTATTTGTGTCAAAGAATTATTCCTTGTTCATTTCTAATTCTCAAGCTATGTGTTTACTTGAGTAGTTAGAAATGTCATTAGAGTAGGCTTAGTCGTAGTTGAACTTCGAAAAGAGAAAATCTTAGCTACGACGCTTGAGTTTTATAACCTTGTGCTCTTAGCTGAACAAAAAGACTGGCAAATTAGTTTAGTTTACTTTCTTTAAGCAACATCAACAAAGAGGGAGCTTCCCCTCCTAATTCGAAGAGTAGTTTATCTGTGCGTAGTTGTCCATTTCTAATTCACATACCAGAGGTGCGAATTGAAACGCCAACATTATATAATATATATTGATAAAAAATTTAGACATTGAATCACCATAAAAGTTAAATATCAATAGAAAAATTTAGTCACTAAATTGCAAAATAATTGTTATAAGGATAAAATATTGCCATCCACTCTAAAATTTGATTTCCAAAGTGAAAATTTTCACCTTGGATATTATGCTTGTTTGTAGTGGATTTGCTAGGGTTTTTATAAATTTTTTAAGCATTCATTTCTTAAAGTATACCTTGATGTGAGGGAGTCTTGTTCTAGTCACTTAGACATTAAGTTTCAGAGATGAAGGAAGGGAATCTTATATATTCCTAAGTAAGCTTTTGTGGGACCAAAATCTTTTTTGAGAATGGAGGTGTGATCCATGATGATTCAAGGAAGATGGTACACCACTAGGAGAAATCACTTCTGAACTTTCAAGCTCATAAACACACCCTAGGATCCAGTAGAACGGAATTGTCGGTTCCACCAGGGTGGGGGTTCAAAACCATTGGTTTCCTAAAGGGTTGGTTACAAGACCATCAGTTCTAGTGAAGTGAACAATTAGATGTTTGCTCTTCCAATTCTAGTTCTAGAGTCTACCGATGCATGGGGAGAACCCTCCAGTATCTATTTAGGGACATAAGAAGGTCAGATTGGATCAATTAGAGGCATTTCGTACTAAATGTATCTTCAAATAGTAGCATGCAGGAATAAGAGTGCAGCACAAGGAAGAAGTTCTAGGCATGTTTGAATCTAATTTCTGGATTTGATTGTGTCAAATCCAGAAATTAGTTTCAAACAAGCAAGATGGATTGTGGAAACTTGATATCTTTAAGTTCTATGCAGATTACACAACTCGTATGGCTAAAGTATGCAATGCCATAGAGCATTAGGAAGATAGGAAACACACGGAGTGAGTTTTTCACACTTGAAATTGTTTCAATATTCCAAGGAAGCTTGAAATATGTGCATTTGCCACTTACAACAGTTTTCCGCATCTTGAGGTTTTTGGGATAAGTTTTTCTCTCTATGGTGTGATTTTGTAAGATACCAAGTCCCGACACAACAACAGAGCTTGATAACAGAAGTAAAATAATTACTTAAAATTCCAATATTAGACAGATCACAGTATATTGCTGGAAAATACAGAGATAAATTTAGAGATGTAACCAATGATGAATGTCCAATTTTCAATAGAGACACTCAGATCTGAAATAATACATCCAAATATGAAGCCACAACGTATAGTCATAAACTAGATTCCTCCATAATATATATGTATGCAACAAACAACTTCCAGAATAACCTCACAGTTTTGAATACAAGCGATTGGAGAGCTTGATCGATTCACCACTGTGCTGATAGAGGACAAGATAGGATCATGATAATCTTGGGCCATGGTGCAGATTGGGACAATTTGTCTGTTAAACTCAGGTGCCTTAGAAATGGCACTGTCCTCCTTCGGATTCCGTCGTATGTAGTGGTTGAGTTTTGTGTCGACCTGTGGAAGATCTCAATTGTTCCCTTGGGTGCCTTCGTCAAAACTCACAATGCTAGGAATGCCTGAATATCCCTTGTGATAGCTCATAGACTTGCTCCTTTCACGATTGTTATCCCCATATCTGAGTTTGATGACTTTGTGCAGTGGTATGAATCCTCGCTTGAGTGAATTGCCGAGCAGAAAGGGAGGTGCGATCTATGCTGGACGTCTCTCTAGAGAGGCATGACTGCAATAGCACGTGTAGCCTGAATAAGGCGTGAGCCAAAGACTCCGCTTCTTGCTCAGTAAATTCGTCTCCTTGAGATTGCCCCTATAAACGCCCAGGTCTGGAATGAGAGATGAGTTAGCAAGCAGACAAAGAGTGAAATCATGAACGGTCTGATGAGGTTTTCGTCTCACCAAGGCTTGATAGTAGAGGTTTCCGTCTCAACATACCATAGATTGACTCCATTCATCTATGACACCCCACTTCAGCCGAACTAATAACATTTATATGGATACTTTGGCACCCACCCAAGTGGGTCAGCCAAAGTTTAAATAAATTTAAATATTATTATTTAATAACTTAGATTTATTTTTGTTTATAATTATTTAAAAATTATTAATATTATTATTTTAAATATTTATTAAATTCAGATTAGTGTTTAAGAACACTGTTTCCCTCCAACTTGAAATTAGCTCTCAATCGGGGATGGGGACATGACAGATTTATGTCTGTTCTTGTTTGTTATCATTCTTCCACTTTGGAAACACACTCTTAACTCTTAATGTATAAGGAATTCCACTATCATTTGAATCGAAGTTTAAGTAATGTGGCATGGATTCAAATTTATTTTGACTGCTAATCTACATAAGCATAATCTTGTAGTTAAATACAGATCAGTCTTCATCATCATCATTGTCATACTTGTGAACGATTATTCTTTGAATGAGCCTTATGCTGATTGTGCTAAAGGAAAGCACAATGGCACACATAATCAATATGATAGAATAAACTGTATCCTAATCAAAGAATAAAGGAAGTACCAAAATACATAAGAGGCTTGTGCTTACATAGAGCAAGGTAATGCAGAAAAGTTGGTAACTGACTAAGGTTCAACACCCATAATAAATGGAGCTAACTAAAGCTAAACATGCTTAATAGGTTGAGCTAACTAGTGATAGGAGTGTAAGCCAACTAGGACTAGATAAATCAGGAGCACAA
Organism: Sequoiadendron giganteum; assembly: GCA_007115665.2. Classification (NCBI taxonomy): domain Eukaryota; kingdom Viridiplantae; phylum Streptophyta; class Pinopsida; order Cupressales; family Cupressaceae; genus Sequoiadendron; species Sequoiadendron giganteum. The sequence continues at coordinate 395,733,122 of CM021106.1, forward strand.
GACATGGACATGAAGCTGATTGACCTGTTAACTAGAGAAGTGGCAATCAAGTGCATAAGATATGTGCATGTAACTCATTGACACAACTAACTAATTGAGCTTATCCTAACTTGGTGTGCATATAAAGCAATATAGTAACAAACCAAATGCAAAAATAAATAATTTTCCAACACTTATGCTAATTGTTATTGCACTGCAAATGATTCAACTTTTGTGTCTTTGAATTGAAGAAGTATATATGGTCTTATTTCCTTGTCCTTTTCATTGGCCTTTTTGACCTTTTGGAATCTTCTATAAAGGGCACCCTCTGTTTTGTCTTATTTGGATTTTTTTAATATATTTTTACTAGGCCAAGGTGGGCACCCTTTTGCTATCATTATATCCTACTTATTTGAGCTCCTGTTTGACTTAGTGCTTGATGTAATACAACTCTCCTTGTTTACATAGGTTTTGATTATAAGCTCAAAACCAGAATGTGTGTTAAGGGTCTAGTTAATTTACTTTTTGCTTGTTAAATATTGAAAACTAGGGTTGTAATAACGAAGATGTGATGTTCTTGGAAATTATGGCGTGAATAAATTTTGCATACTTTTTCTCTAGTTGGTTAATTAATGGTGACATTTCTTTCCCTTTCGTTAGGAGAAAGAAATTTGTTAACATTTTCCTCTTATGATGTGCATCTGTTGTACTCACATTAGAAATCTCACTTCATTTTTCAGGTTTCTCCACATCTCAGAAAAGAATCTTCATCTCTAATGTTAATAACTATTTCAAAAGGTCTTCAGGCGCTGGGATATCATCTTCAGGTGTGTGATAATTTTGTTTGGATTTTTGTTTTATGACATTGCTACAGTGGCAATTGAACCAGATGTGTGATGCATGCTATTTTTCTAATCAAGGCAATTGAGTAGCATTGTTTTTACAGATATAAGTAAAATTGCCTTTATAAATTAATGGGCAGAGTTTTTATTTGATGAGTGAAATCTTACTCAACAATATTTGCAAGAGTAGTTTCCACTTCCTATTCTTCGTGAATATAAGATTATATCAGTGCAATTTTGCAATTTAGTAAAGGCCATGTCAGTGAGCTAAATCTAACCTCTATGACAGTATCATAGTTGTATTCTTATTGTGAAATTAGCATTCTTATAAAAGATTGAGATAGGTTGCTAAAACTTGTGTGCTTGAAATTCTGTGAATCATGGCGAGAAACGTCAGTAACTTAGTTCTATACCAAGAAAATATTTGAACTTTTTGTTGAAGTTTTAATGTGAGTAAGATTATCAAAAGAATGAGTATGATTAGTTGTTTAAATGACACGAATATAATAGAAGAGCATTCTTATAAAAGATCGAGATAGGTTGCTAAAACTTGTGTGCTTGAAATTCTGTGAATCATGGCGAGAAACGTTAGTTCTATACCAAGAAAATATTTGAACTTTTTGTTGAAGTTTTAATGTGAGTAAGATTATCAAAAGAATGAGTATGATTAGTTGTTTAAATGACATGAATATAATAGAAGATGATTGAATCAGATGTTTTCCATCTTTGAACAGGTTTATGCATTTGAAGAAGGGCCTTTGCATTCTGTTTGGGAAGAAATGGGTTGTCATGTCAGCCTTCTAGATCTTAATTCCAAGAAGGGTTTTACTGTTGATTGGTTAAAGTGAGCTTCTTGCCAACTTTTTCTTTAGTCATTTTAGCTATAAAATTCTAGTGTGATTTACATACACATCTACATGCTAGTTTGGACTTGGAGTAACTAACTTCCATGATGGTGTGTTATGTTTTCAACTAATTTATCTTATGCAGTATTTTCTAATCAATTATTGTAATTCATTTTTCTTGGAGAACTCCATATTTTGGCCTACTATTTGGAATTACAGAAATCTGCCAATCCTATGTTGTAGGACTGGTTGAGCTATTGATTTTCAAGCATGGCACAAGATATCTATTAATCATTATATGTTATCTGAAAGTTGAGTCCTAGTTATCAACTTAGAAATTGAAAGTGTCTAAGCACCTTATATGTAAGTAAGCCTAGGGGGATGGGGTTGGCAGTGCTGTATTGCCTAATTTTTAATATGTAGGTACATATACATAACAAGTATAGAAGCATTATTTGAAACCAAAAAGTTTCCAATTATAACTTTAAAGAATGTTTCTTTCCTTAATTGTATTGAATCTCCTTTGTTGTATTTGCAATTTAAATGGTGCCACGACCATTTCGTTCATAGTTCTAGGTTTGCATCATCTCCATGGATGGAAAACTAGGCTTTTGTTTGCATTATAAGGTGACAAAAATAAATAAACATTTTGATTGTTAAAATAGATTCTCATTATCTTGTTTTTTGGCTCAAGTCTAAACAAGTGAGAAAGCACACAACCATTCCATTGGTTAGATAAGTAGGTTTAATCATAGATACAAGTGAGTTTTAGGAAATGCTATACATCATTTGTTAACATCAATGGTTCCCTAGGGTTTGAAGACTATAGAGACAAATCCACCACTTGTGTAATATGCACCAATTTCATTGGTGCCACAACCATTTCTTTCCTAGTTCTATGTTTACATGATCTACATGGATGGTAAAGTATGGTTTTGTTTGCATTATAAGGTGATGAATATAAATAAACACATAGTTGGCAAACTCGATGGGTACTCACTAGATATTTTGTTTGGCAAGTAACTCGCCAAAAAATTTGTAGAGTTTTTCTGGCGAGTTTTTGGCATATACTTGCCAAGTTCTTTTGAAAAACTTGACGAGTTTGTGGCATTAACTTGGCGAGTCCTTGCTTAAACAAAAAACAAAAAAAATTCAGTTTTTTAAAACATTTTTATATACAAAAATGTGCCAAATACCTAATTTCTCCCTTAAGTGATAAAATTGTGAAAATGGTGGGTGACATGAAGTTTTTGCCCTAGACCCCCATGAGGGGTGCTACCCTTCAACCCCATCGGGGTTTTCACTCACTAGTTATTGGGATCTCTTGTCATATAAGAAATTTGATTACAATGAGGGGGTTTGGGAGTGGAGACCAAAATCAACAACTTATACAATTATCTTTATCATTATCATAATATCATTGATCAATGATGAAATATCATTCTATTAGTATCAAAGATTCAAATGCCATTATTATAAAATACAATACAACCTTCATCTTCATACAAGAAAGGTAGAGGACAAATCAGAGGAGGTCATTGATTTGGATGACATTGATCTTATAGTGATCGGACAAGGCAAATGAGGAGACCCCATTGTTTATTGCAGATGAGATTTTTGATTTTGAGAGGCAAGCAATAGAAGATGTGGCTGCAGCAAAAGGAGCTACTAGAATGTCATTGGATGACGTTGATGAGGTAGAGGAGTAGTTATTACCATCTAGTAGTAGGAAGGAGGTTGAGTCAAAGCCACAAACATAGCCTTCAATGCCGAGTGAGGAGCTACAACAAAGTGCAAGGATTAGAACCTCTCCCCAATTTTTCACTAGACCCAAGAAGAGGAAGATGTAAAATGTTGTAATATGCAATATATGAATTATGATGATGATTTTCAAATGCAATCATCATAAATTCTGAATAGTTGCCAACTAACTATTATATTAAGATTTTGCATGATGCGAATTTGTACTCAATTTGTATTCAACTAAATCAAATTTAATAGAAAACACTTTTGTACTCATTTATGGACCTCATTGGATACATTTCGTCATTGAGTTTTGCAAAAAAAAAAGTGTTTTTAATGAAATTTAAGCATTTTTTTAAGTTGTTGGTGCAGGAGCACACAGGTGAATGAGCAATCAGTGCCAACCAAAAAAAAATGTTAATTTGTTTTTCGCAGTTTTGGTTTAACTCCTCTCTTCTTCAGCTTTGTAGAGCTCAGCATCTCTCTATTTGACCTTGCTCTGGTAATGAATCGGGTGACTATGAAAGGTGAAAGGGAAAGTTTAAAATGTTGATTGATTCCTTCATCCAATGCAAAGTTTTTGTCAGATGTTGAGTTTGTTTCTGTCTTGGTCAACGCCTAATGCAATGTAGAAGCATAGACAAGGAAATTATTAAGCAATTGCAATTGGCTAGTGTAGAGCCAATCTCTTCTACCTTTTGCCAGTTGATCTATGGTGGGGCAGCTACAGACGATGCTAACTTAATTAAACTATATCAATTGCATGCAATGGTTCTCTTTTGTTTTGGGAGATTAATTGCTATATTTGATTTCTTTGAAAAGAAGAATAATAACAAGGCGCCATCACTCTTATTTATATACAAATTTATTTAAATGTGGAAGTGTTGCATCTAAAAGAGGCCAAGTTGCGCATAAAGGAGCGATAATGTATGAGCAGCGAGAGCTCTTGAATTTCATTTCGTGTCTTTTCACCTCCAGCTCACAAGTGATTGTGAGATAATGAAAGGTTAAAGGGTGCAGTTAGCAGCAAAAGTGGAAAACAAGAGGGCGCCAAGTAAGATATAATGAGAAGGAGAGAGTCCGTGAGAAGAGGTGGGTGGGGCTGTGCGTGGGGAAGGAAGGATTCGCCCACATAAGGCAATACCATGTGTAGATTTCTTGGGTGAGGCTGCGTTAGAAAACAAAAGAGGCTGTGATATAGTGTTGGCAGAAATTTGTAAACAGTCACAAGTTGAATGCCCATGTAGCATGAGAAGAGAGGCATCAAATTGGGTGGCAAGTTGGCCTTGAGATGAGCAAGTGAAAAGGCATTGAATTGAAGCTTGAAGGTCACAAAAAATGAAGGAAAATAATGCGTAGAGGTAAAGAAAGTACACAACAACATGTGAAAAGGGAAGCTGGATAGTTTAAGAAGAGTCGTCCAAATAAAGTAGAATGAAGGCATCAGATGGAATGCAATATGTAGAAACAAAGGACATAAGAGTGAAGGGAGAATGTGCAAGTATGGAGTGCCAGATATAAAGGAGGGATGAATGAGCAGAGAGAGATTGCCAAGAGAGAAGGCATGTGAATGGCCTTGATATGGAATTTGCTTGTAAAATTTGTGTTGTAGAAATGCAATATATGTTGAGTGAGTTTAATTAATTAAAACCAAGTTGTTACATAGTTGTGGGTTTCTGTATTTGAGTGATTGAGAGTTAAGGTAGGAGTGAGGCCATTGAATGTCAAAGATAGTATTTTGTGTAATGCAATTGTTATTTGTTGAACGATGAATTGAAGCAACATTTTGTTTGCGAGTTTATTTTGTATTTGTCAGTGGTTGAGTAGAGGGGAGTAGTCTTCTTTTGCATCAATTGCTAAGTCACATATTTTGGATTTGCCGAGTTTTTGCCGAGTTCGAGTTTTCCAACTATGAATAAACACTTTGGTTATTAGAACCATAGTTGAAAAACTCTTTGAGTAATGAACAAGTTTTAAAAAACTCCCAGGTTTTTTTTGACGGCGAATTTTTCCTGCATTTACTCTCCAAAATTGCTCGTAGGATAAAGGAGAAAAACTTGTCGAGTTTTTGGCGAGTTTAAAACTCATTGAGTCCGCAAAAAAACTTGCAGTCCAAAAAAAAGGTCTCCTGCAGCCACTAAAAAGGCATTTTCATTTCATTTGATTTTCTAGGTACTCTACAAGTCCAAGTTTCCAAGTTTTCCTACAAGTCTTTATCTATAATATCGTCTAGTTCTACCTCCCCCTAGTTTTCAATAGACTGAAATGTGCCCCTTAATTTTTTCTTTGAAATTACACCAACAACAAGCACCCGTTATGGATTAGCCCAAAATACGAATAAGCTGAAAGTAACCTTCGCCAAGAATGTTCACCAAGATCCTATTGAAGGCAAGGTGATAGCATATGGGAAGGGATCGTTAGCAACCAAACTGAAATGAAGAACAATGCTGAAATGAAAGCAGGTGGTGAACCGGCCATGAAGATTCCATGCTACCACTTATACAATGGGGGGAAAGATATTACAATGAAGAACAATTCATCCACTTTTCAGGAGGCATCCACTCAACAGTGGGGATTCGCCACTTAAACAGTGGGTGAGATATGAGAGATTCAAATGTTTATTCCTCCACACTAGCGGTAAACTATCCAAGGGTTACAATGTTACCAGCATTTACAATGAGCTTATTGTAATGAATATACAATAGAAATCTGTTCCAAACTATGCAAGAATTATACTATACTTCTGATTACAATTGAGAGTTGGAAAACCAAAGAAATATAGCATGAAAGAGAATAACCAGGTCTGATATACTAGACCAGCAACTGAAATACTCAGACCAGCAACTGAACTTTCACTAAATTGTTCATAACTTTATCCAAAATGCTTCTATCCCCTCCAAATTGAATGCACATAAAGCTAGAAGCATAGATGCCCAAGAAATATAGCATCACATGGAAAGAGCTAAGTCTGATATAAAATTCCAGAGAACCAAAATACAGACCAGCAAGCAATACTAACACCAAAAAGCCTATTTCTCTCACCAAACTCCCTCAATGCTCTCCAAACTGAAGATAATCTCTTATTGAAGCAAGTTGACCAGCACACATGGAGTTTTCAAAGTAAAACAATCACCAAAAGGTGGGCTCAAATTCCAAAGCTAACTTATTGAAGTGGTACGGCCCTAGAAAGAGGGCGACCTCACTAGAAAAATGGAGACTTAAAGATAAAATCTGCAAATGCGCAATTAACGTCGCCTCTAGCATACACATGGATTAAAAATCTCCTTCAACCATGATATAACCAGCAAACACAAAACTGGAAACTCTCACCAAAAACTCCAATGGTGAAGCTCAATATGCACTTCTGAATGAAACACACTCTCAATTGACCATCCAGAGAACCATAGTTTCAGGCCCAAAGAATGGTATGAATAGCTAAGCTCCCCCTTAGTTGGGTTCTGAAATCAATCCAACAACATTTCAATAGGCTAAATAATAGATGCCAAAAGATGGAGCAAAGCCTCTCTTTTATAGAACTTGAGGTGACTGTTGAATTTCCCATCTTTTCCCTCCAAGGGATGACCATAGCAAATTTGAAATATTTAATTTTTCAAAATACTTATTCTCTCTTTATTTTGGCGTCCAAACTCCAAGGCACATTAAAAACATTTAAAATATATAAAATGTTTCCTTAATGAGGCGTCCTCCCTTCATGACCACCTTTTAAAACAACTTCAAGTTATTGTGCTAGGCCAAGGGGTCAAAAACACATTATAATAATTAAATGATTTAAATAAATCATTTTACCAAATTGAGCCTCAAAATGCTCCAAACTGCGCTGACCGAGATGGAAGCTGAGCTGACTGCTGATGCTACTGCCAAAAATAGAGCTTACTAAAAATAGTAAACTCTAGAAAGTTGCTCAACTCACTTTGCGTGTTATATCATTGCGAAGCTATTTGAAAACGTAGAAAGAATCCGCAATCCAAATTTTGAAACTCCAATGTGCCGGCTAAAAGTACCAAGTTCCGGGAAAGGTTGTCAGATGGAGATGCATGTTACACCATTCCGAAGCTCTCCAAAAACCCAGAAAACTCCACCAGACATGCATCAAAAACTCTTACAAGCAAACCATAAAAAAAATGCTTCAAAACCCCTATAAAATAGGAAACCCTAATTTTACCTCTGACGAGCTTACGACTTCTGGAAATAGGCTATTAGTCACAAAAGAGCGTATGGTTAAAATGGAAACATTACATAGACATGGTAAGATGAAGATGTAAATTTGTAAAATATATAAATGTAGTATTTACTTTCTATTTTACAAAAACAATTTGCTATTTTCATTTTGTTTTAGACTATTAGTATTAGTGCATTCCACATGAGGATGCCATTTTGTACCCAATTTGCTTTCAAATCAATCAAATACAACTAAACTCAACTGGTTTCTTTTATGTACTCATTGGATGCGTCTTATCATTGAATTTTGCAAAGAAATGCGTTTTTAACGAAATTTAAGCAATTTTTTAAGTTGCCGAGATTTTGCCGAGTCGTGTATTTTGGGCTTGGCGAGTTTTTCAATTTGTCGAGTTTTTCAACTATGATTAGAACAAATGGCCATTATCTTTTTTCCCCCAAAGATGAACGAGTGAGAAAGCACCAACTATTTTACTGGTTAGATGAATAGTTTTGAACTTTGATCATATTTGGAAGTTAATTCTAGGAAACAACTTTTGTTAACACAAACAGTTTCCTATGTTTCATGGACTCATCATACGTGTCCCCTACACCTATAGTTGCATCCTTGAGTTACCCTATTTTCCTTCGTTTTTATAAATCAAAGTTGTTAGTAAACTCCATTATATGATTGCAAACTCAACTTTCAACTTACTTTCTTTTGTATCTGTTCCCTTTATTCCATTTGTGTGTTGAGAGTTATAGGCATTTCAACCTTCCATATTTAGTCAAATTGAGTAGAACTAGTATGGTCCATGAATCGCCATCTATCTTGTAGTAGGGTTTATGTACAAAGTGTTTGGTTGGTAAGTAGGAATAAAAGCTATTTCCTATTGAAGGGGCATAGGATGCAAAGGGGGATTTAGATCTTGGTCATAAAAATCTATGTGACGCATTCTAGAAATCATCAACAATGCTTGGTGCAAGGTTATGTTTGTTGTTGGTTGATGATTTTTGAAGTAAAATATGGGAATACTTTTTGAAGAAAAAATTGATTGCAAGGTATATCTTTTAAGTTCAAAGCATTGGTTGAAAAGCAAAAAGGTAAGCAGATTAAGACCTTGAGGTCTAATAATGGGGGTGAGTTCACTTCCAAGCAGTTTTAGGACTATTATGAGAGGATAGATATTCAAAGACAGTTCAATGCACCTTTACATCCCTTAGCAAAATGGGGTGGTTGAGAGGACAAACACAATAACATGAAGATGAATCCATGCACAATACACAATAAGGGGTGTGTTGCATAGGTATTCAAGTGAAGGAAGGAGTGAATATGGTAGTATATCTCCTAAGCAAAAGTTTGTGTAATGCCTTGTAGGATGTCACGTATGCAAATCATGACCCAGGCACAAACCAAAGGTAACACATTTTGTTTGTGTTTTTGGTTCTTGATAGCAAAACGAGTAAACTATTCAAGAGCTTAAGATATTTCTTTGTTGGTATAGTGAGCAATCTATGACTCATTAATATTTCCACTAACAAATTCATAGTTAATTGGGATTTTGGTGTTAAACAAAACAAATGCTTTCTTTGATTGTAACTAGTAAGTTGTAATTGAACAGTTTCGAACGAGTCTTGTGGCTCCTTTGAATGACGAGTGCTTTAGATCTTTTTATACATCATATTCTTGATTCTCGAGTGTGTTCGCCCTTGGTTGAGATCTCTCTTGCAATAATTGGTATATCAAAGATGAAGAGCTGAGTTGACTTCAACTCCAATACCAAATGCGGTTGCTTTGCTTCAAGTCTCAGGTCACATAACAACGAAGATCAATGTGGTTTTATTCCACTATTTAGGATGCATAGGAAGGAGAAACTAGTAAGTTGTAATTGAACAGTCTGGAATGAGTCTTGTGGCTCCTTTGAATGATGAATGCTTTAGATGTTTTTATACATCATATTCTTGATTCTCGAGTGTGTTCGCCCTTGGTTGAGATCTCTCTTGTAGTAATTGGTGTATCAAAGATGAAAAGCTGAGTTGACTTCAACTCCGATTCCAAATGTGGTTGCTTTACTTCAAGTCTCAAGTCACATAACAACGAAGATCAATGTGATTTTATTCCACTATTTAGGCTGCATAGGAAGGTGACCTTTTATTCGCTTGACCATGGTGGGCAAGGGAACAAATTGTTGGCTTAGACAAGTACATTTACTTTGCAGCTCTACTCTCTCTTTCGATCTTTTCAAGATGCCTGAACCATAATTATGCAAAATTGAAAGGTAAACTTGAATAGGAGGCTACCATTTAGGTTGAATACGACGTCTTAATGAAAAACCATACCTGGGAGTGGCCAAATTGCCTCTAGGTAAATAGCCCATTGGATGCAAATGGGTGTATAAGATCAAATATAATGTTGGTGGTACTTTAGCCAAGTATGAGGATTATCTTATTGAAAAAGTCTATTTGAAGTAAGAGTGGATTGATTATGAGGAGCTTTTGCTCCTACGACAAAGAAGGTAACATTTCAATTGCTTCTATCCATAGCAGCCTAGTTTGGTTAGAAGGTGTATCAGATAGATGTAAAGAATGCTTTCTTGAATGTGAATTTGGTCAAGGAGGACTTAAGTCTTTGTATAGGTGTAAGTAGGCTCTAGGAGCTTGGTACATGAAGGTTGATTGGCATCTTCAAGATTTTGGATTCAAAAGAAGTCATTTTGATCCAAATCTCTAAGTCAAAAGCAATTGTGATGACATTGTGATCCTTGTTGTCTATGTTGATGATCTTGCCATCATAGGTAGTAGGGCCATTGCATTGCAATGTGTAAAGTTTGATTTATGTTTTGCTTTTGACATGAGTCTTTGACAATATTGCTTGGGTGTAGAGTTTTGACAACATAACCATTTTATTTCATGGATCAAGTCAAGTATGCTACAAATCTTTTGGAATAGTTTCACGTTGTTGATTTTAATCCTTCTTCTATACCTATGGAGGTTGGGTTGAAGTTGTTAGCCTATGGCGACTTGTCATTAGTCAATGAGTCACTTTATAGACAATTGGTGAGCGATGCAATATATCTTACATCTACAACCAAATCTTTGTTTTGTTGATGGCTATCTCTCTTAGTTTTTAGTCCAACTAAAGCTTGTTCATTGGTAGACAATAAAACATGTGCTATGATATTCCAAAAGTACTGTTGGCTTTGGCATACTCTATCAGAGGATAGATGAATTTAGGCTGACAAGATATACAAACTTTGATTGGGTTGGTTTAGTTGATACTCAAAGATAAACTATTGGCTATATTTTTAACTTGGGTTAGGAGTTGTTTTTGGTAGATTAAGTTTTAATACATTGTAGCTTTATCTTCCTTTGAAGCACAAATTACAAAGCAATTGTTAATGCAAGTTGTGAAGCAACATGGCTATGTTGAGTTTTGAGTGATCTACAACTTCTTCAAATTGTTAAGAGTTTTTACCTTGAGTTGCTTAGCTAGATTTCTCATGGTGATGGCACAACAGTGACAATAGTAGATCCAAACTTGTGTGTAGTTGAGAGATCATCATGGAGAGGATCAAGCCCTAGCCTTCGTTGGGATTAGCACCCAATTATGTAGGAGATGTCTCATGCATGCATTAATCTCATCCTCTTCTAGAATTAGAATGCTTTTAAGATTTAAAAGTCTAAGTTTAGACTTTGCTTTTGCTTTCTTTCTTTTCCTAGCTTTCTTCATCTATAAAGAAAGATAAGGGTGTGACTAAGATATTCATTTTAGTCTTGACGTAGCACACTATATTTCCTTTTAGATTTAATGAGAAGATAGCTGTAAGTTTTAGAGGCAATATTGTGTATTCCTTGTTCATATTTTCAAAATATATGCTTGTGGATTAGCATATTTAGAGATTATTGTTTTGATTGAAGTTTTCATGTTTTAAGCTACCTAGTTTTAGGGTTAGACGCTTTGAGTGCATATTTGCTTACCATGGTCAAAAACTTGTATTAGAGCATGTAATTTGAAATCTTCTAGATTTGTATATGGAATGGGGTTGCTACCTATGAGACGAAGTTGTCAGGTTTTTAGTGGGTGTGATGCCCTTGCATTAGAAATTGAAGCAATCTAAACTTGAGAGCTTGTAGGGTGGGATGCCCTAATTGCTCCAATGATTGGAGAGTTGATCCGCACTTGTGATGGGTTGCTCATCTAAGCTATTCATGATTGAATTTTTTACTTTTAGCATGTTCTAGAAGTTGTAGGTATGACTAGTCTTGGTCTCAAAGAGTGTGATGGTCTATAGGGTGCTTCCAATTTTACACCTTGTAAGTGTAGATTGCAGATGATACTAGAGGAGGTTAATCTTTGGAGTTTTGTGTAGATGAAGGTTGTAGCTCCTACCAACCTTGTTTAGTTGTTCAAACATAAAAACAAGTTGGCCAAGGCAAAGCAAATCATCCTAGATTTGGGGAAGGACCATTTGTTCTCACACCATAAAGAATAAAGTAAAAGAGATGTATGATCCCCCTTTCTTTTTTGGAGTGGATAGGGGAGAGTTGAAATCTCCCACCACCACCCATTTGACATCCTTGTGTGGCATTCTAAAATCTAGGAGCTCCTTCCACAATCCATTATGACCCTAGTTAGAGTTGGGGCTGTAGATGTTGGATAAGATCTATATGGAATTGTTAGATTTGTTAGTGAAGAGAATCATCAAATGATTAGGGTTGCCTACCAACAAATCACTGTAGGCCATCAGAGGGTTCCACATTGTGACAATGCTGCCAAAGGCAGCAACCAAGTCAACCTCAAAGAAGGAACCATCCTTTCAAACTTTGTTCTTGATATTATAGAAGCAATTCATGCTCATTTTGACTTATTGAAGGAGCATAAAACCCAACTTGTTCCCCCTATAGAAATTGCAAAGGAGGCCCTATTTATGAGGTTTATTGAGCCCCCTAGGATTCTAGGTGACGAATTTCATGTCCAAGATTTAGGAATGGGTTTAGATCTACTCAATACAAGAGTGCTTTGATTGCCATTAGCAACCTCTTTAGCAACTTCCCCCACATTGATTTCCTTATGGTTAGGTTTACCTCTCTTTGACTCCATCCCAATGACAACAATTTTTATCAAATTTCTTGTCATTTTGAAGTAGGACTTATCCATCAACTCTTGTATTAAGTGAAACACTAGTCTTTACTTCCTTAGGAATCAATGAGCTAGGCACCTCTTTCTCACCACACTTGCGGTCCCTCGCAGGAGACAAAACGAGATTGTGCTCTCCTTTGCCTAGATATTTAGTAAAGAGTGGTGAAACCAGAAATAGGAAGCTTTTCTTGGGTAAACTTGCCTTGCTCACCTTCTGATGCCTTAACAACCAATGGGCTAATCAAAGGGGTAGCTGGACTCACCATTGATTGAGGCAACTTATCCTCCATCTCTGTAGGTAGAAATTGCAACGGGGGGGGAATGAGGCCCACCCAAGCTTGGATAGCAGTTCCAATCTAGTGACTTGCCACTTTGTAGCAAGGGGATAGTCGTAACATCCTCTAGAATGATGCTTTTGACCCCTAGATCTTTTGATTTTCTGAAGCAACTTCATGTTTAGAAGAAGGCAGGGCACTAGGTGCCTTGAAGAATCAACCTTTTTTCTAGGCCTTTTGATAGGGCAATTTTAGACAAAATGACCAGATTTTTGGCATGAGAAACAAACAAAGGGAGTATTCTCATACTTGATAGATTGCCACCGAGAGCCAAACTTACAGAATATATATACAACTACGGGGAGCTCTAAGTCCTTGCAAACATTGCAAGAAACCAACCTTTGCATTTATCTAGTCATTGATCTATGGCAAGCAACTGGCTAAAAGAGTTGACAACACTTTTCAACACTTCTTCCTCCTAGTAATCCAAAGGTAGGCTAGGGAGTTCTATCCAAAGTGGGGCGACCTTAATATTCTCCGTACTTGGATCAAAACTAGGAGTCTGTATTTTGAGAAACAAGCTAGCTTTACTTATAAACAAAGGTCTGCTTGATAGAGTACGACAAACATCTTAATGCCATAAAAACCCTTTGCTATAGCAGAAATCTCCATCAGACCCTTAATACTCCATTCTTTGGCCATCGACATTCCGAAGGTGTCAACATTCAGCCTTGACCCTTAAAACTTTCTAATAAGTGGGTTCTTCATTTTCATTGCCACTCTGTCCACCACCACATCACGAACATAGAGAGAGATGTCCTCTTTATCCTTGCAAGGTATTAGGACTAATAGAAGATCAGATAGATGACCTGCCCCGGGTGGGATTTTCACCATCTTCCACGGCAAATACTCCTTGACTTGTGCTAGCACCTAGGTTATCCTGCTAAGAGCACATTTCAAATTCTTTTTTTGACAGAGAAAAATATGATTTTATCCACAAAATGTTGAATTATATGATGATGAAAATCCTTGGTTAAAGAGCAGATTTTGAGCTGAGTTAGCCTAGTGCCCTTTTTTTTCGGTTTATTGTTTTATTTTCAAGGCATTTTAAGATTTGGTTTTTTTTTTTTTAATTCACTGTCAGGTTATTTTTTGGTACGTGTACTGTGGACTTGGGGACCACTCCCTTGTATAAAAAATAAAAAATATAAACACCAGTTTGAGCATCAACCCTTGAACAAAGCCAAAAATCATCATTGCTGAGATCTCTATGAACTATTTCTACATATCAAGAACTTAAGCTATGATTGTATCTCACTCGTTGAGGAGTAGCAAAATTTTTGTTATGCAACAACTGAGGACTGTTGTTTAGTTATTAGTTTACTGTTCAGATTTTTTTAGTAATTTATTTACTATCAGGCTGCTAGATTTTTATTTGATTTATTTCCTTTTCTTTTCTGCTTTGCTACGGTTCCAGTTAATTTCCATTTTTCTAAAAGTAAATGGCATTTGCAAGTAGATTATGAACATTGAAATTGTAATTTGTAATTTTTATTTATATTGAAACTTGAAGTTGATACGTATTAAACTTTTTTTTTTGGTCTATATGTGTATTGAACTTTATTTTGATCTATATCTGAGGCAAATTAGTAATATTTTCTCTAAATTCAGTTGTATGCATGTCATCGAAGATTATTTTAACAAATCTATGTGTTTTTAAATGTTCGTAAAGGTTGACGAGATATTGTTGAGTCTCGAGTGATTGAAATTTTTGGGTTGATTGAGTTGTTGCTGAGTCTGAGTTTTTCAACTATGGTATAAAGCTTCTCACTTTTGAGGAGCTTTGGGATGATTTTCTCCAAGAGGAGATCAGATTGGAGACTGCTTCAGCCAGAGTGGAAGAGAGTTAGAACTGAGCCCTCGTTGCTAAGACTAGGAAAAGTGGTAGGAAAGGAAGAATCAAGAAGGGTTAGAAGGAGAAGAAAGTCTTGAGCCATATTAAGTGTTTCAAATGCCACAAGAATGACAACTATGATTCTTAGTGTCCAAAGAAAAGGAAAGGGCAAGCAGCAGCAATAGTAGTTTGCAGGGAGTGCAAAAGCTTCAATAGTGGATGAGCTTTCATCTAGGCTAACCTTTTCCGTGGTATTTTGCTTATCCACTAATACCATTTTTAAGGAATTTTGGGCAGAATAGTAGAAGCATGCAAATATTATAAATAAATAATATCGTGTTTCATGTTTTTCATTCAATACATATTACATATATATAGGATTCTCATATCCTATTTTGTAGGAAACAAATCTCTAAATATAAGTTCTAGCAACATAAAACAACTCATAATAAAATCTCAACTAATGACTTTCAAACTTAGAATAGCTACGTGAGTTTTTATTATAACTCACTTTTATTTTATCATTAAACTATTCTAATTAACAAAGCTAAAAACTTAATAATGCAATATTCCTAATACCCCACCATATTGCATTATTCTCCAAATGGGGATAGTGGACCAACCCACATTCAATATTTCATCATAAGGTATGAGTAGGGACATACACATGATCTACTCATGATAAGCAATGGTAGAACTAGCCTCACCACGCTTACTGTACTTTCATCCAAGGATAGGGACAAACACATCTACTGATGGAATTGAGGTTAGGGACTAACACATCTACCCAAGGTAGTGTTGGTGTGTGTTTTGAGTACGCCACCGAACACAGAATAAAAATGCCCAAAGGACACTCTTATCCTCTCTTGAAAAGTGCTTGCAAAAATCTAGTAGACAATACAATAACTCCAAGGTTTCTTCGGTCAGGTCTTGACATGTGGATAAGGCCAGTGGGCGTTGTGATTGCTGGTAATCACAAGGGGACTTACATGAAATTCTTTTGCAGGTTGGAGACTTAGACGGTTTTATCCTTGAAGGCTCTTTCGGTGGGTATCTTCAGATTTTCCAAAAAAAATAAAAAGGATAAGGGTTTAGAGATTTAACTATGCCTAAGAATTTAAGAGACAGCAGCGACTAGATAAAATGGGTAACCACACTTCGTTTCGCCACCTTTGGACAACTACGCGAAGCAGGTGCAATCTTCAACGGAAGTGATAAGAATTTTCATATTTGAATCGGTAATTGAAACAAACAGAAGTTAAGCATCCACGATTTAATGGCTCAGACTAACTTTACACGTCAAATGCAAATCATCCACTCGACAAAAGTATGAGCAAAATTTTATCCGCCACTGCGATCAAATCTATCATTCATCTAACCAATGTATAAATGAAATGCTATTCTAGTTCTAATCTAAGTGTTGAAGGAGAAATATTAAACCTTGCATACTACTTGAAAATAAAAGTTGTTCTTAGCAAATCATGCACAAGAGCTTTTATAAACGGAAATAGTTTTGTCGCAACAATCTTTTATTACTCACTCCACCAATTACAAATGAGGGTCAATGAGTTTATATAGAGTTCTCAAATTGAATAAATGGCTCAGATTAAAAATGAGCCGACGGTCAAGATTTAACAAACGAAACCCTAATTAGGGTTTCCCAAAATGACCTCAGTTAACTGGCAGTGAACAGCAATGAGTTGGCATTCGGAGCTATTTTCAAGGGACTACATCCCGATCCTCTCGAGCTGCCGTGTATTCGCCGAATCTGGACACGATCAAGGCAACCTCGTCCATGGTAACCTGCGGAAGCATGCCGATTCTGAATTCATGCCCATTCATGCTCTCGGCGCATCTGGTGAAGGTCTCCTCCCACTCTGGTTCAGTCTTCTCAAAGGACTCTCTGATGCTCAAGAAGTTCGCCAATTTGGCCCAGTCCTGCCTCAAGATGGGCCCAGTGATGTCGAAGATATTTTCCTGGACACTTTTCTTCAAAACTTCCAACTGTAGGTCATTCTCTCGCAGCGCCTCTTTATCCAGGACATCGGCAATTATGTTGAGGATTCTGGCCTGAACTTCCTTGACCTGTTCCTCCAATCTGACACCATCAACCTTGACCCTCTCCAGGACTTCACCTCGTGCCGTCAAGGCCCAATACCAAGTGTGGAAGTCATAGGCTGCTCCTGCTGCGATGACGCCTCCCTCTATCAATTCTTGCTTAGGAACTCCTTTTAGAATCCTAAGGCAAGGGATTATCCTATCTTGCACATCCGGAAGGTTATCCCATATTTCTGCCAAAGCAGCCAACCTAGAAAGTAAGGCAGTGGCCTGACCATAAACCAAAGTTAATCTTTCCACGAATGCCTTAGCTTCAATCCCCTTGGCTGCTATCCATTTTTTGGCCTCCTGAACCGTGAGCCTGTTTTCTTCTATCTCTTTAATGGCCTCCTGCGAAGAGTTCGGAAGTAGAGGAGCTGCCGTAGTGTCTTGATCAAGTGGCTTGATCAAGTGCTGAATATATTCCCTTAAGCGCTCAATCTCTAATTGGCACTCCTTCCTTTTGGCTACCTCCTTCGCCAACCTTGATTTGATGGCGGACACAGAATTGTCCAAATCTTCCATTTCTTGGCCCTTAGTGGTTGGACCCAAGTCAATGGTCGTGATGGCGTAATCCTGTGGAGCCATATCCTCCTGCGGCTTGTCCACTGTAGGCACGGCAATTTGCACTGTCCTGTTGCCGGCCTTGTCTCTCTGTATGCTGGAGAATTTCTTCGCCGGCTTTTTGGCCACGGTTTGAGACAGTCTGGCCAAAAAGTCTGCCGTATCATCCTCTTCTGGTTCATCTGCCGGCACTTGTACCTTTAGCCTCTCCTTCAGCCAATCCGGGATCGTAAGCTGCTCAACACCGTCTTCCTCCGGCACGCCTTCTCTATCAGGAACGTCTACAATTCCCCTAAGGGCTGAAATCATCCCTTCCTGAAAATCCTCATCTTGGGTGCCCACATTGTCGTCATCCGACTCCAATATTTCGGTGCCCGTGGGAGAAGGTGGCGCATCCTCATCTGGCTGAAGCTCCGCGTTGTTTTCAGGAATCGGAGAAGGATCCCTCATATCTGCCAGTGAAGCATCGGCGGTAGCCAATATCTCCTCAATATTTCTGGAGGCGGCCGATTGAGAAGGTTTCATCTTTGCCTGTTTCTGGACCGGCTCTTTGCCTGCAGCTATTTCTTTTCTTTTCCTAGATGTGGTGGCCTCTATCACTGGGAGGTCCTGTGATGCTCCCGCATTGGAAGAATAAGACTCTGCCTCGCTTAGCATATCATAGGTCAGGGTTATCTTCTGGCGCCTTAATTCTTGAACTCGTTGATCAACCCACCACTGAGTAAACTTGATGACAGGCCTCATCAAGACGTTCAAGTCAGCATGCTCTGCTTCTGACCACTGGACAGCGGGCAAAGCTGAATTCTCATCGAAGCGCGGTTGCGTCTGATTCTCGTCCTCTTCCAACTGATCTGGCACGTGACAAAATTCTGTTGCCCTGATCAAGCTGAGAGGTAATCTGGACCACATCCTCCGTCTGACCTCAAATTCATCCGCAGCATTTGCCCAATAGTCCTCCAGTTCGACCCTATGCTTGTATCTCCTTCCATCCACCGTCTTGATGTGGTGATGGGGGTCGTAGTGATTTCTAGCCGGATATGGGGAAAAAGGGTAATGTTGTATCTCGATTCTGGCACTATCAGCTGCCTGTGATGATGGGCAAGACTCCAGCATGTTCCCTATAAAGAAGGGAAAAGTAATTGCCGCCTTCTGTTTCACCCTTTGAAGACCCTGGAACTCTTCTAACTGCCTCAACACTTCGAGCAGGACCATCTTATTTGTGGGGAAGATGGGCAGACGGTACGGGCTTCCAGTGAATCCTTGAATTCTGATATACGTAAATCTTGGATATTGGATAAACCAAGACCCGTATTTACCGATTAGGCTTTTGGCCTCATGTGTCAGGCGCTGATGCGTCCCTCCCTGGAGTATCCTGGTGATGTACATCAAGAACGCGTCGTGGGCTCGCCTAAAGTGCGTCTTCTCCTTCAGCTGAAGTTGTGGGTAACAGTCATAAGGCTTTAGCTCATTCTCCTTACTGCCAACTGTGCCTTTGCAAATCAAACCTGCATATCTGTAAGTTCTAGCCAACATATAGATGACGTAAGAACTCATGTAAAACGTTTTGGTCTTCTCTAGGTTGATAAGCTGGTGGTGAAGATTATTGCTTATCATTCTAGCCTAGTTGAACATCTTGACACCTTCTGTGAGGTCCTCAATGAAGTAATACATCCATGGCTCAAAGGGTGCTCCTGAGGGATTGCCTGCCACTCTGTTCAGTAAGATAATAATATCTCCATAGTCTTCCTTGAAGTCCGTGCGCAACAACTTCTTGGGCATCTTCTTAACAGACGGCCTAGGCTTGTCTAGCCAAGATTTGTTAAGGTTGGCAGCACAAAGACCAGGGCTTTCATCATATAACTTCTGAGCATCTTCCTTAGTCTTGTAGACAGTTTTAGGATATGCCAGAATGCCGAAGGCTTCCTGAATGGCCAACTCCGTTAGATGCGCCAATACTCTCCCATCAGGCGCCACAATCCGCCTTGACTCAGCATCATAGTGAAGTGCACACTCCACCATCAGTTCAGCACAGCAAAGCGCAGGCGGGAATCCGGCAGCTTGAAATATGCCGTTTCTCACCATCCTTCTAGCGGCAGGCGTCGGTAAGGGTCCGTTGTGTCCATACATCCTCTTTTTAAATTCCACGAGATCGATGTGGCCAAGATCTGTGTCTGAGACATTTTTCCATTTAGACTTTATTTTGGTCTCTGGCTGCGATCCTTTACTTGCAAACTTCATCTGTGCCTGCCTGGATATTTCTCCTTGATCGATCGGCAGCCTGCAAGCACAAAATACTTAACATTAATACAAGATTATTTAAATTTGACGAGTTTCGGGGTGTAGCTTGGACAAATTGCACTTTCAGCCTTATTAAATTAAAAATTTCTGTCAAAAGCAGGCTGAAAGTAATTAAATTCGCCCATCATGAATGAAATTCGTGCCGGAAATGAAGTAGAAGATAGAAACACAGTGCAAATACATTGTAAACTAACTTCCAAACCTCGAAGATCGTGTTGTGGCTGCAAATGAATTTAAAAATTCAGAAAATCTGCCAGAAGAAGTGCGCCAATATGCTGGAAGTACGACTTCAGCAAAGAAATAAATTACTTCCCTCAAAAATCACGCCTGTCAATAAGAAAATGCTATCTCGATTCTCACAACGATGTTATTCTCACAAATTTCTCCTTCGTGAATGATTTCCTGAAGATTCGAGAGAGATAGCTACTTCACAGTCGGAACTGTGAAGAAATGAGTTGCTGAAACTCATTTTATGGCTGAGAAGTGCGATTTTCTTCAAGGCATTGTTTTTTTTCCTTTGATTTTCTTCCAATTTTTAGAAACGTTTTCTTCTCAGATTGGCAAATTTCTAATTTCACTTTCAGTTATCGAGGCAAGTTTCTAATTTTCATCTCTGCTTGAGATTTTCGAATTTTCTCAAAGAAAATTGTCTAAGTTTGGAAAAGATATTAAATTAATTGTCCAAATTTAATTTTCCAATGTATTTTAAATCTTCCGAACATGGCAAAGTTTAAATTTATCTAAGGCAGACTAGTTTAATCTTCCAAATAATCTCCGGATTTTGAATTTTTAATTAAAATTCCCTAAGTGTCAGGGAAATAATTAAAAATATTAAAATATTAAATTCCAACCCGTTTAACTCTGATACATGGCTAATTTCTTTTGTCCGAGGCAAAATATCTCTTTTCAAATTGTCTGCCTAGCCAAAATATGCTCAATAGCTCATCTGCCAAATTTCAACTTTCTAGGTGGAGTTCTGACCTCTTTGGACATTTTTATTTAGCCAAACGATTCATCTTCTGGGTTGGGCGAACTTGGAGATCTCTGCCACTTTGCCATTTTTTTACTAGTGCCTTAGGAATTTTCCAAGCTGAGAGGGGCGGACTTCATGCTTGCTTTGCCAAACACTCTTCATTTTGTGCCAAAGAATTTCATTCCGTTGTGCCGAGGCGTGGTTTTTATGCCGGCCAAAACCTCTTCTTCTTCTAGATAACTCTCCGTTTTTCATGCCTTAGAATAATTTTCCTTCCAAAGTTTGGACGAATCTCTTATAATCTCTTGCCTATGGCGTATTTTTATTATCCATTGGTCTTAGACTTTCCTTGCCATGGCGAATTTTATTTGTGCCTTGTCCAACGGCAAATTCCACTTGTTTTAATCATTTAATTCAATTTCCAATGAATTCCCTTGTAATTTCACCCCTTTCCAAACATCTTGGAGCGCACCCCTTCATATTTTACCTTTCTCCACACTTCTTGGGGCGGACTTCATGTGCCTCTTGCCATTTTCCTCTAGGCTGGGCGGACTTCATGAGTTTCATGCCATTTTCCTTAGGCTGGGCGGACTTCATGAGTTTCATGCCATTTTCCTTAGGCTGGGCGGACTTTGAACCTTTCATGCCATGGCGGACTTTGACTTCCTTGTGCCAAGGGCGGACTTGGCAACCTTCATGCTTATGGGCGGACTTCAGCTTCTTTGTGCCATGCGCCCCTTCCAAACATCTTGGGCGGACTTGGCAACTTTCATGTCTTGGGCGGACTTTAGGCCTAGCTTGCCTATGGCGGACTTGGAGACCACCTTGCCTATGGCGGAGTTGGCCTATCTCTTGCCAGTGCCTACCTTTTGGCATGCCAAAGGTAGGGCGGACTTTGAACTTCTTATGCCATTCACTTCCTTGAGGGCGCCATTCTCAGACTTAAGCATTTTTCCAAAATTTTTGCCATTTTTCAAATTTTTTCATTTTACCTTGATTTTCTTGATTTCTGGAGACGTGTTGATTTTCTGCTCTGTGGGATCCAAAAATAGAAACTTTTTCCCAAAATAGAAACTTTCCAAAAATAGAAAAAGCAAAAAGCATCCCTAAAAAATAGGAACTCCAGAATGGCCTAAAAATGCCAAAAATCAAAAAAGCAAAAAGCAAAAAAGCAGAATCCCTAAAAAATAGGAAGTGTCAGAAACGACAGAAAGCAATGGCGATCTTCGTCTATCGGGTGTTCTAAGCACTTCTATGACGTTAAGGCACACAAACGGGTTCAAAATCTCGACTTAGCCGGACTTAACTCTCAAAATTTATCCAAATTCAAGACTCTCAGAGACGTTGCGCGGAAGGCGGAACCAAACTTGGGGGTCCCCATTTGCGATGGGGCGATGTGTGAAATAGGTCACAACAGGTAGTACATCAAGTTTGGATAGGGACAAGCACATCTATCCAACATCAAGATTATGAACAGGGACATACACATCTGTTCACAACAATTATGATTGGGGACACACACATCCAACCATAATCATCATCTCATGTGACTGGGGACAAACACTTCCAATCACTTATATCATCTTGTGAATGGGGACAAACACATCCACTCACAAACAATCAACAATTGTGATTGATGACATACTCATCCAACCACAAGATAAAAAGCTTGAGAACTAAGTCCTTGTTGCTTATGCAGCCACCATTATAAATCGTTGCCACTCTGATCACAAATGATATGAGACGGCTGTCATTGCCACTTGGAAACCAATCTTGGCTTTAGTCATTTTGGCACAATTTGTTTGGTCACTAATGCAATTTCACAGTCCTGTTGCTAGTGATTGATGAGAGGTCACTGAGTGTCCTCCAGCATCCTGTACCTCCATCCTCTAGTAAGTTTGCTACTTAGAAAATTTGGCTTTGAGAGGTTTAGTTCTATAATGATTTAATAGTCTAAATCAGACTTCTTAGTGCTTTTACAACATATGGCTTCTCAATTTTTCTATGATCCTCAACAGTCAAGTCAACTTTGTTGAGGAGAATAACATATAAAATGCTATCTGTAAAATGCTTTAGAAGTTTACTAGACTCACACCTCTCACTAACCTGGGATCCTCAAGATTCATTTATGTCAAAGAGTCATTTGCTGCCTTCAAATTGGTAGTGGCTCTGATACGATTTAAGGAATTTTGGGCAGAATAGTAGAAGCATGCAAATATTTTAAACGAATAATATTGTGCTTCATGTTTTTCATTCAATACATGTTACATATATATAGGATTCTCATATCCTATTTTGTAGGAAACAAATGTCTAAATATATGAGTTGTTTTAACAACTTAAATAACTCATCATAAAATCTCAACTAATGACTTTCAAACCTAGAACAGCTACGTGAGTTTTATTATAACTCACTTTTATTTTATCATTAAACTATTCTAATTAACAAACCTAACAATGCAATATTCCTAACACCATTTTTGGTGTAGGGTGGTATGTGGACATTGTTGGAAAAATGTTGTCATTGATGTCAAAGAGCCTATTGATGATGAGGAGATAGCCTATCGATGATGAGAAAATTAAGTTGCAAAAATAATGGTTTATATTGTACATGGGCTGACCCATGTCTAGCCCCTTTGGAGGATTTTTAAATTGCAAAATAAAATTAGAAAAATTGGGACGACCCCCCTCTTGGAGCCGCCCCATTTGGGGATATTTAAATTAAAAAAATAATAAAATTAACTTTTTTATTTTTTATGGGGATCCCAAGTGGGACGACCCCCTAGAGTGGTGCACCCACCTTGGGCATGGAAAAAGAAAATAAAATAAAAATTATTTGATGATGTAAGACTGACCCCCCTTGGAGAGTCGCCTCCCTTGGGTGAAGGGACATCTTGGTGAGTATAAATAAAAGTTTGAAGGAGAGGCAAAAACAGTCAATTTCAAGGAAAATCATTCATATGAAAAGAAAAAATGAAAGGATATTTGAGCAGATCTACAAGAGATATTTGAGCAGATTTATGAGTGAGTTTTAGCAGCAATTTTGTGAGAAGAAAAGAAAAATAAAGGCAAGATCATGGCGGTTCTTTAAGCAAAAATATTGAAGACTATATTGTAGATTAATTAGTGGATGTATGGCAGATTTGTGAGCAGTTGATAGGGCAGATCTAAGAAGTTGCAAATAAAATTATTATATTGTTCTCGTGGAGGTTGGAGCCTCCTATTTGAGGAAGATTGAGAGGTTGGAGCCTTTTATTAGAAGAGAGTGGCTTCTCTTGCTGGGTTGGTGCTCGATGGTGGGGATTGGAGTCTCCAGTGGGTTGGTGCCTACAAAATTTATTAGAAGATTAATAAAAGCAATATCTTTCCATGGTTTTCTCTCGTAAGGATTTCCATGTAAAATCATGTGTCTCTTATGTGTGTTCTTAATTGCTAGATCTTGTATGTATGGTATTACTATGGATGATTAAGTTTTGAAGTAATATGATTGTGATTAATTAAGTTTTGAAAAGTAAGTGTGTGTTTTATCAATTGGTATCAAAGCGGGTTCCTTCAGAGTTAGCCTATGTAATATCCCCTTATGTCTTTTTGTTGAAAATATAGGTACAATTTCAACACTTTTAGCGTTAGCTCCAATAATAAACCAGCAAGAATGGAATCCCTTCACCTTCTGATCACCAAGATCTCGATGTGAGCGAGGTGAGAGCATACAGTGCCGGGGATTGTTAGCAAACTAGAATGAAATACAATTGAGTTAGGCAGCTAGCCGACCATATAAGAATTGAAAGATTACAACTTGACCACTTATGCAGTGGGGATGGAAATGTAAAACAAATACATAGGCGACATGCCAACCATGATTCTGCACAACCACTTTTCAGCGGAGGGAAGTAAATAATAAAATGATGAAAATTAAATAACAAACTCAACCACTTCTTCAGTGGGAGTATAAACAAGAATATAAAGTGCAGATTTAAACAACTGTTTTAGTACTACCAAAATCAGCTTTACAAATATAAACAACTGCACAACAACTTAGTAGTTTGTTTCCAAATACATCAGATTGTTAAAAAAATATTCCCTAACTATTATAACATGAAAATGATCTGAAATTAAGCACATTCAGCAATATATCAGTTCTGATAAGTAACAAAAATATAACTGAAAATCAGACTAGCAGTATAGAAATCACCAAAATGTTCATATCTCTCTCCAAACATCTCCAATGAAGATGAAATTGAATGCAAAACGGAAGCTAGGAGCTGGGCGATCAAGTACCAATGGAGAAACCTCGCCAAATGTCTCTAGATTATTTGTGCACGCTTCCCAATGCAGCCACAATGAAAACCCCAATCTCCAAAGAGGGGCGACCAACTCTAGAAATTCATAGATACCTTCAAAAAATATGAAACTTTGTGCAAAGGGGCGCCCTAGCAAGGGAAAACCATAGAGCCAATACCCAAAACCAAAAGAAATTCACCCAATGAGCTATGAATGAAAACATGCTACAGCCAAGCACGAACCAACAACAGTAGAACAGATTATACAACAACAATCTGCTTAAATAAATCAGAAATTGAAGCTCTATTTGCACTCTTGAGTGAAACATAGTCTTTAGTAAGTCTAGCTAGGTACTATCTTTCAAGCATGAGATTGGAAGAAGAAGCTAAGAGGTATGCATTCCTCAAAGCAAAGCTTTGAAAATATTTCAGCAGCATAACATTATCATAATTTCCAAAAAGTGGGAATGAAAAAGCAACGCATCAATAAATAGAGTTTAATTGGAAAATGAATCAACTGTAACCTCCAAGAAGTCGAACCATTCAGCGTCCAAAAGGGATGCCACCTTTGCAATTTGCAAATAAAATATTAAATTACCTTTTCATTCATCTCCTTGGGAAGAAGCATTTAATTTAACTTTTAAAATATTAAACTTCATCACTTAAGGCGTCCAAAACAAGTCCCCCTTTAAAAACAACTTGAAGTTGATCACCTAGGCACGGGGTCCAAAAAGCAACACTGAAAAAATGACTGTTATTAAAACTTAGCTCCAAGAGGAATGAAGAAGCCAACACCCAAACTGAACTGACTCATTGCCAAAAATAGAATGATGGACTGTGCTATTGCTAGGATGACACTGCCATAAATAGAACTTACCAAATATAGCAAACTGCTATAAATAGTAAGTATTTGCAAACTTCATTTGAACATCAACTGAGCAGTTATCATGACTTACTAAAAATAGTAAGTGTCTGGAAAGGTTGACTGAAACAGATGCATGTTATACCTTACTGGAGTTCTCTAAATACCCAAAAAAACCTAGAAACCTTTCCTGCATGCAAAGTATCAAATAGAAATGCATGTTACCATATCCTGAAGCTCTCCAAAAACCTAGAAAGCTCCACAAAACTCACTTCCAAACTCCTGCATGCAATCCTTCAAAAGCTCATTTGAAAACTCCTACAAAATAGGAAACCCTAATTTGCACTTCTGATTAGCCTATAGGTTTCTAGAAATAGGCTAATTTGCACTGAAGAGTGTAGGGCTAGATTGGGGACATTACAACCTAACCGCTTGAAGGTAGATCTTGGAAGCACACATGGCCGAAGGATTTGGGTTTTCCTCAAATAGGGCACCACTATTTGATGGATCAAATTATTCTCTAGGATATGATATTTGGCAATCTGTTAAAGTTGGTTGTACTCCTACAACCCCAATAACGGATCAAGCCAAGAAGAGGGCAAGCGAGAACAATGCCAAAGCCAAAATATGCAATTTTGTGTGGATTATCCGAATTGGAGTTTGTTAAGGTTATGCACTGCAAATTGGCGAAGGGCATGTGGGATAAGTTGAAAATTATATTTGAAGGAGACGAAAATGTTAAGAAGGCCAAGCTTCAAACCCACATGAGACAATTTGAGAGTTTGAAGATGAAGGATGAAGAAAATATCTCTACCTATCTACTTTGCATGGATGAAATCATCAACACTAATCGTGGTCTTGGAGAGGAGGTTGAGGATGCAATAATTGTGCAAAAGATCTAAGATCTCTTCCCATGAGATTTGATGCAAAAGTTTCAGCCATCGAGGAAATGAAGGATCTAGACAACTTGAAGATGGACGAGATGAGGACAAAGAAGGAGAAGCCATCAAAATGGGAAGGCGCCTTCAAAACATCCAAGAAGATGGAAGAACAAAAGATAGATATCAAGTGAAAGTTCAAGTGATGAAGTACACTTTGTAAGAAAGCACAAGAAAGGATTTTACAAACATAAAGGTAAGTCTACTCTTAAATGTTTCAATTGTGGTAGAATAGGTCATTTTTCTTCTAAATGTCCATAGGTCGAGAGTGAAAGTAGTGGAAGAGGAAGAAGAATACAAATAAAGGAAAGGAAGGAAATATCATCATAACAAGAAAAAGAGTGCATGAGGGAAGCAAGAAAAGAACTTCTGAAGGCATAAAAAGAGTCTCTACTTTCAAGAAACAAGTAGCTCATCTGAAGAAAGAAGTGGAAGCTTTTTCGATAGCGATAAAAAAGATATACTCTTCATGGCAATGGAGGTAAAGGATGATGAAAACAAAAGGAAAGAAGAAAGAGATTTGAAAGAACATTCCAAAGATGATGTAGAAGAGGATCTTGAGAAGGAACTCAAATTTGCCTATCATAAGATTGAGAAGCTCAAGAAAATAAATTCGAGACTAAAGTCACAACTTCAAGAAGATGGCAAGACTAAAGCAAAATCATCTCAAAATATTGAAGAATCGGCAAGGATGATCATGGATCTGAAGATTCAAATTGAGGAAGCAAAACGAATTGAAGACGTTGTAAGAGATCAGCTAAAGGCAAAAGAATTGGAGCGTGAGAAGTTGGAGCTTGAAATTGTTTCCTTAAGGAAGGAGTTGAAAAAATCGAATAATCAATAAAATTGAAGTATGAAGTTCAAAAAAATCTCTGAAATTCTGGAAGATATTATAAAATCCCAAAGATTGCCTTTTATCAAGACATGTCTTGGTTTTGAAGAAAAACAAAAGACAATCAAAGAAGGCTCAAGCTCTAAGGCTACAGAGTTACCGAAGAAGACAAATGGGGAAAAGTCCAAAAGTTATGTAAATGTGCTCAAAGGCTCCATCAATGGTGATAGTTCAAAGAAGAGAGTAATATTACTCATAAAATAAGTATTCCTCACAAAGGCGACAAGCAAGGTTTTAGAAGAGGTATTGCAGACAACAATTTGTATATTAAATATGAAGGAGATGACCTTTTGATTGTTGTGGTCTATGTGGACTATATCATTTTTGGAGGTAGTAGTAACAAGATGTGCCAAGAGTTTTCCATGGACGTGTAGAAGGAGTTTGAAATGTCTATGCTTGGTGAGTTGTCTTTCTTTCTCGAGTTGCAAATTTCCCAATCAGATAAGGGTATATTCATTTCACAAACGAAGTATATGAAGGAAATGTTGAAGAAATTTAGGATGAAGGACTGCAATTCGATGAGCACTCTCATGGTTAAAGGATGCAAATTGAGTAAGGACGATGAATCTCCTAAGACGAACCAAACTCTATACAGGTCCATGATTGGAAGCTTATTGTATGTGATAAGCTACAAGACTTGATATTATGCCAGTAGTTGGTTTGGTGGCACGATTTCAAGCAACACCAAAGGAAACTCATGTGCAAGCGGTAAAGTGAATATTCAAATATTTAAAGGGCACTATGGACTTTGGATTGTGGTATCCAAGAGGTGAAGATTTCACCCTCACAACATACATAGATGCGAATTAGGTTGGTAGTATTGATGATAGAAAAAACACAAGTGGAGGTGCATTCTTTCTTGGCAATAGTCTTGTATCATGGCTAAGCAAGAAACACGCGTTAGTTTCATTGTCCACAGTAGAAGCAAAATATATTGCAGCCTCTTCTTGTTGCACTCAAGTCCTTTGGACGAAGCAAATTTTGAAGGATATTAAGGTTGAGTATGAGCATCCCATTTCCATCTTTTGTGATAATACAAGTGCAATTAACATATCAAAGAACTCAGTCATGCACTACAAAATGAAGCACATTCCGATCAAATATCATTTCTTAAGAGAGCAAGTGGTTGATCAACAAGAGAAGTTGGGGTATGTTGCTACAGAGGAACAAATTGCAAACATTTTTACGAAGCCACTACCAAAAGAGACTTTTGAATACTTGAGGGAGAAATTGGGAGTGATATCACTCTCATCCAATCACTAAATAATTCAGAAGAAGCATGTGTTTAGGGGGAGTTATTCACTGTCTTATCTTTCAGCCCTGGGATACCTTTGCCATTGATGTCAAAGAGAAGTAGAGTAAGGGGGAGCAATTTAGTTAGGGGGAGAAGTATGGTCCTGTTGCATTTCAAGATTATATCTTTGAAAGGTTGCCATTAGTGACAAAGGGGGAGATTGTTGGAAAAATGTTGTCATTGATGTCAAAGAGCCTATCGATGACGAAGAGAAAATTAAGTTGCAAAAATAATGGTTTATATTCAACATGGGTTGACCCATGTCTAACCCCTTTGGAGGATTTTTAAAATGCAAAATAAAATTAGAAAGATTAGGACGACCCCCCTCTTGGAGCCGCCCCATTTGGGGATATTTAAATTAAAAAAATAAAAAAATAAATTTTTAATTTTTTATGGGAATCCCAAAGTGGGACGACCCCCTAGAGGGGTGTGCCCACCTTGGGAATGGAAAAAAATAAATAAATAAAAATTATTCAATGATGTAAGGCCAATCCCCCTTGGAGAGTCGCCTCCCTTGGGTGAAGGGACATCTTGGTGAGTATAAATAGAAGTTTGAAGGAGAGGCAAAAGCAATCAATTTCAAGGAAAATCATTCATATGAAAAGCAAAAAAAAGGATATTTGAGCAGATCTACAAGAGATATTTGAGCAGATTTATGAGCGAGTTTTAACAACATTTTTGTGAGAAGAAAAGAAAAATAAAGGCAAGATCATGGCTGTTCTTTAAGCAGAAATATTGAAGACTATATTATACATTCATGAGTGGATGTATGGCAGATTTGTGAGCAATTGATAGGGCAGATCTAAAAAGTTGCAAATAAAATTATTATATTGTTCTTGTGGAGGTTGGAGCCTCTTATTAGAAGAAATTAGTGTCTCTTTCTGGGTTTGTGCTCGATGATGGGGATTGGAGTCTCTAGTGGGTTGGTGCCTACAAAATTTGTAAGATTAATACATGCAATATTTTTCTGTGGTTTTCTCCCGTAAGGGTTTTCATGTAAAATTGTGTCTGTTATGTGTGTTCTTAATCGCTAGATCTTGCATGTATGGTATTCCTATGGATGATTAAGTTTTGAAGTAATATGGTTGTGATTAATTAAGTTGTGAAAAGTAAAGTTTTGATCTATATCGATTCACCCCTCATCCTCTCAGTATAAGTGTGTATTTTATTAGACATTGTAGCATTATTACACATAACATTCAACAAGAATGCTTCAATAGACTTCAAAAACATGAGGCATGTGTATAGGTGGATGTTGGTGATGATGCTACATATTTAGTTATAGGGATATGATTTATTTCCCTCTGCACGCCCTGAAGTGATGTTCTTGAGCTTCATGATGTCTTATATGTTCATGGGTTAACTAAGAACTTGCTTTCAATGTTAGCCATGACAAATCTTAGGTGTGTGGCTGAGTTTAATGATTGAGAAGTCATTATTAGATATTGCAGCTAGGATTTTGGTTGAGTTTTGGTCAGAGGTGTGCAATAGGGTGGCCTCTATAGGTTGCTTGCTCATTTGATCAAAGATGGAACCCTGGTGCATGATAATGACCAATTGTGCGAGCTTTGGCACAAGAGACTTCATCACCTACACTATGGGGCATTACCTCTCTTGAAGGAAATGGTGTAGGGATTGCCAAACTTAAAGATAAAGAAACCATGAATGTGTAGGGCTGCACACTTGATAAATATGGTAAGACCATTTTCCCTAGCAACAAGCACAAACTGAGAGGGATTCTTGATCTGATGCTTGATGATGTGTATGGAGTCTGGACCTATCTTAGGAGTTTTATTGGCAGGTAACATTGACTATATTTCATTTATTGATGTTTCACCTAGGAAAACTTGTATTTACTTCATGAAGACCAAATATGAGGTCTTTAGGAATTTCCAAGAGTTCAAGGCTCT
This sequence comes from Sequoiadendron giganteum, assembly GCA_007115665.2. Taxonomy (NCBI): domain Eukaryota; kingdom Viridiplantae; phylum Streptophyta; class Pinopsida; order Cupressales; family Cupressaceae; genus Sequoiadendron; species Sequoiadendron giganteum. The sequence goes on from CM021106.1 coordinate 395,764,123, forward strand.
TGTGAAGAATTAGATAGGTAGGAAGATTAAGGTTTTGAGGTTTTACAACGGAGGCAAGTTTACGTTCAAGGACTTTGGTGCATTTTGTAGGGATACAAGGATTAAGAGGGAGCTATTTGTGTCTTACAACCCTTAGCAAGATGGGGTTATAAGAGGAAGAACATGTCTATTATAGAGACAACAAAGGCCATGATCAATGGCCTAATTTTAGGCATGTTTCTTTGGTCCAAGGTATGCTGTTGTGCTGTTTACATTTTGAAACAGTCTAGAGGAAGCTTTTACAGTAGTCCTTTCTACATTCATGTGCTAAAGGAGAACAAAATGAAGATTGAACCCTCTAGCATGAAGGGTGTGCTTGTGGGATACAATGTGTCTTTTAAGGTTTACAAGGTCTACGCTCCATCACAACGAAAGATATTAGTGAACTGAGTTGTGAAGTTTGATGAGGATACTTAGTCCTTTAAGTCCCATGAGCCTCCTATGAAGGTTGAGGGTGAACAAATTGCTGTCCTAGGTTCTGCCATAGAGTACAACAATACCAGATGTAGTTCAGCCAAGTTCCAACACAAGAGTAGATATCTCATTAACTTCTAATACAACTACGAAGCCTAGATGGCTAACTCACACATTGCAAGAGGCATGCGAACAAGTTGGAGCATTGAAGACTCCTTTTCGAGTGAGTCATCCCCTCTAGAGATTTTTGAATTTTGTTGCATTGATGTCTTCCATTGTTGATACAAAGCCTTCTAGTTTTGAGGAGACGAATTTAGAGTTGGTGTGACAAGATGTCATGGCAAAGGATTATCACCCCATTATGTAAAATGACGTTTGGGAGATTGTGTTGAGATCATCATGGAAGTTAGTGATCGATTCCAGGTGGCTATACAAGGTGAAGCATGTGATGGATGAAATCATAGAGACATACAATGCTTGATTTGTTGCATGAGGGTTCTCTAGGAGGAAGTTGACCATTATGAGACATTTGCTCTATTTGTGAGATAAAATCCTATTAGGGTAATTATGTCTCTCTTACATCTTACTTCAGCTGGTCTTTATATTAGATGAATGTAAAGACAATTTTCTAAATGGCATGATAGAGGAATAAGTTTATACCAATTAGTCTAGGGGGTTTGAGATGCATGGGTGAGAGACTTGTCTACGTAGGTTGAAGAAGGGCTTGTATGAGCTAAAGCAAGCACCACATGCTTGGCAGTTATAGATTGATAATTCTCTTTTGAATTTGGGCTTCACTAAAACTATTATAGATCCTAACCTTTGCTATCTGTTTGATAAATCTGAATGGTTAGTTTTGGTTTGTATGTGGATGGCTAATCATTATAGGTAGTAGTGAGAAGCTCATAGATTTGGAGGACATTGACCCTATGTGCTATTTTGTGGGTCTTTAGGTGTAGCAAGGTGTAAGTGAGCTCTTCAATAGTCAAGGGAAGTACATAGTAGAGATTCTACATAGATTTTAGATGATGGGTTGTAAGCCCTTGGCTACACTCATGGTTTTGAATTTGAAGTTGATTGCGGATTTAGATTTAGATTCGATTGCACCTTCGATGTATTGGCAGTTGATAGGTTTCCTTATGTAATTGGTCATGACCCAATTTGATATTTATTTTGCAATGAATACAATGAGTAGTTCATGGTTGATATGAGGCATATTCTCTAGATTAGTGCAAAGCATGTGCATTGATACTTGAAGGCCATAATTCATTATAGGTTGAGATATTTTGGAAACAAAGAGTTCATGTTTCATGGTTTTGTGGATTCAGACCGGGTGAGTGAAGTGCTAGGAATAATAGTTTAGGGTTTTTTTTCAGCTTGCAATTAGGTATTATATGTTGGTTCAATATGAAGCAAGACATGGCAACCTCTTCTAGTGTTGAGGCTATTTGGGTTTGCAAGTTGATAATAGAATCATAGTTGCATTAGACTCTCTAAGAATCTAGTGTTTCACAATCACTCTAAGCATATGGACATTTGGTACCATTTTCTTAGGAACAAAGTTTAGAAGGGAGTAGTGGTACTTGAGTATGTTACCTCAAATTCACAAGTTGTAGATATTTTGATGAAGCTCCCAACTAAAGGAAAGTTTGAGATGTTGAGGGGGAAACTTGGTTTAGTTGGGAACAATTTACCTTGAGTTGCTTGGCTAGTATTCTCATAGTGATGGTACAATAGCGATAGCAATAGATCCAAACTTTTGCACAAAAGAGAGATCATCATGGAGAGGATAGAGCACTAGCCCTCTTTGAGACTATCACCTAGTTATGTAGGAGAGGGCACATGCATATGCCAACCTCATCTTCTTCTAGAAATAGTATGCTTTTCAGATTTAGAAATCTATGTAGACTTAACTTTTTCTTTTGTTCATTTTATTTTTATTTCTAGCCTTTTGCATCTATGAAAAAAGGTAAGGGTGTGCCGTGTGAGTGAGGTACTCATTCCAATTTTGAGAGTGCAATGTATTTCTTTTTAGATTTCATGCAATGTTACACGGGGATGCATCCCCACCCCTCAAATCCTTGTCCTTGTCCACTTAAGCATTTTGGCGATGAAAAGACAACAAGGGACATCCCTTGGCCATCCCCCTCGACATTCAAATTTAGGAAATACATTGAAAACATGTCACCATTTGAGGGGATGGTAGGAAAAGGTATGAGGTGACCGGGGATGTCTTAGATGTCCCTCAACCATCTTGGGGACAACTAGACATCTTAAATGGAAATGATTGATTGTTTTAATGTTTTTTTTGAAGACACTTGTAAAAAAATTAATGTGTTTAAAAGGGGCATGGGGTTCCCACAAACCCTTGCATGCCCCTTGCCCTAATGCACAAAGAAAAACATTTAATGTGTTAAACTTATTCAACTTTTGTTGGAGGTTGAGATTGTTGTTGAAGACTTGTGGATGCCCTTCTTGCAATGGAAAGAAAATATTATCAACTTCAAGGAAAGATTCAACAATATATTTCAGTGTTCGATGGGGATGTGCCGCCCCCCCCAAAAAAAAATAAAAATAAAATCATGTCAATGTTTTCGGGATAGGGACGTCCTTGGGATGTATGTAGTTGGAGGGGATGTTCCCTCGTCGTCCCACCACTGTCGCTCAAGTCTTGGGGACATTTCCAAGACACACCGTGGTTTGGGTACTTTGGGACATCTGTAAGACATTCAAGAGACTTCAAGGAGTCTCTCAATCATCCTAGGGACTTCTAGGTGTTGCAAAAAATAAGTGATAAATTTGTGAAAATAACATTGAAGGTTTCTGAGGTTTAGAGGGCCTTAATTTGTGCTTGGTGGTAGGGGCTCTGTCCCTCAATCTTGCCTTGTATCACGATAGGGAATGTGCTAGGGGCATTTCCCCTCAACCTCTGGCCCCCAACTCCCTAAGGGGCATTGCCCCTTGACCCCGTTCGGGGCTTTGCCCCCAAACCCCCTAAGGGGTGCAACCCCTTGACCTTGCCCCCCAAACCCATGCAAGGGTGCTGGCCCTTGACCCCATTGGGGTCTCTGCCCTCAAACCCTCACAAGGGGCATTGTCCCTTGACCCCAAACTTCCACCCACAATATGTTGATGTAATGACTAAACCTCTTGGTGCTATTCTCTTTTCAAATTTTGGGACAGTGTTGGAGCTGTCTCCAGTACAGTTTTTATTGGGGTATTAGATATAATATAATAGTAGACGTAATGTTAGACTACACTTTGTACACATAAGCATTTATTGCTTATGTTAATGATGTAACAATGCCACATTATTTATGTCTAAAAAGTAACTTATGATTCGGTTAGAAGCAACATGTAACTTTCCCATACAACAATAAATACGAGCATAGACTCATTGAAGTGTGTGCAATCCAATTCTCTCTAAATCCATGCATTCATTCTTCCAACAGTCCATCCAAGCTCTTGTAGCTTAGGTCATTTACTTGTGTACATCATCAGATCATGTATTGGCCCTTTCATGACGAGGGATGATGATGTTGTTTGCCCTCCTAATCTAGGCTTAGATATAGACTAGAGCTAGCTTTGGTCTCTAACTTTGGGTCTGTAATGACTCCCATATCCTGTTTTCATAGAGAGAACTTCCTTTGACATGGTTACTGGTATTTTATGGCTTTGTGTTTTCTGACTTTTCTAGCATTTACCACCATTGAGTTCAACCCCTCTTGTTATGCTCTTTTATTGTTTTAGTGTTAAATTACTCCCAGCTAATGGAGTTCTTTTCAGCTCTTGCATTGCTATTGTAACTTGCTGTACATTTGAGTCCCATTAACCTACTTTGGTTGTTCATGGACAGTAATATGATTTCTTTCTTTCTTTTAATTCCACGAAAATATGCAAACCATTTTATACAATGAAGTTCTTCATTTTCTTTTCTCACTCATTTTAGCATGTTCTCTTCATTTGTAGGTATGGTTTACTTTTTGATAATACTTTTAAGAAATGTAGTGTATTAGGTTTCTTATGCTGCAGAGTTGTAGACCTTCCAAGACTTTCCAATCCCTATGCTTCCTATAAGCTGAATGTTTGGATGGTTACAGTATTATTAAAATCTTGAAGCTTAACTATAGTTATATATATCTTAAAGTTGCGCTCCTAAGAAAAGGTGGCTTACATTTCAAGCTATGTGATTTTCTTTAAAGGTTCTTTCTCAATCTAAGAACACTGTTAGATATCACAAGTATTTCCATTTGTTATTTCCCAATCACATCTCTTCATTGTGGTGGCTCAAATGTATATGCATATTAATATTCGATTGGGTTGATGAAGCCTCATTTGTAATTTCTTTTGTCTTTGCTTCTTCCATACATTTCTTTGCAGTACTGTTATCATTTTGTCTAATCATCTTCTAACAATTGCCATCTTCTAAGTCTTATTCTTCAAATCAGCCCTTAAGTCTCTTTGCCTTTTCCAAAACTTGCATTTTCAGCCATTTCTATATGTAACTTGGGCTTTCTCTCTTCCTTTGGTAAACTAGTGATCTTGAATGTCAAGGTAATTTCAGGGACTTTGATTGGCTTAAATTTTCAGTGAGGAGATCCTAGCATTCACCTATGATCCTGCAACCAAGCTCTCTGAAGGGCCCAGCCATTCTCCAACTGAAAGTAGTGTTCTTGGTTTAGTTTGTGACCCTGTGACTGGTTCTGCCTTTGGAGACTGTTATAATACATACATGGAGTTTGGTTTTTCAGCTGACTCTCTACACTTTATAGGTTGACGTATTTGCAATTTCTAACTTTAGATTTAGTCTCTTTTACTATATCTTTATTTGAGAGGGGTACCCTGTATTCTTCCCACTTGCTATTTTTGTTTATTGTACTCTTGAGTGCAGTTGACATTTTCGGGTCATTTATTGAAGATATATCTACACACACACATGGATGTGTACATATGTATGCATATGTATATGTATAACTATTTACAAAGACGTATACACAAACACACAGACATGTGTAGATATGTACGTATATGTATACTTATATACACAAATGTATTACAATTACAGTATATAAAAGAATGCCAATAGGTCTTTATGATTGGAGGAGAAAAGAACATATTAATATCTTAAAAATGATAAATAATATTGATGATGAATGGTAGCTTAGGTCAGATATAAACGATGATTGCTATAAGCATCATCATCGTTTATATAAGATCAAAAGCTCTTCATGTTTAATATTTCTGGAAAAATAAGTTAGTCGAATTTATAAGCATGCATAAATTCGAAAATAATAAAAGATGATTTAAATCTGCATTGAATAAAATTGGAACTCATATAATATATGTCCGCCATGTATGTGAGGATTTATGTGTTAAGTTTGTTAAGCCAAGTGTTAGTTGGTTGTCTATGAGACCCGCGCACCCAAAGGGACACATCCCTTAGAGGCGAGTCTCTAAGGTATTAAACTTGGTTCCCTCATTGATATGCAAACATCAAAATCAATAAATGTTCTGCAATCAGCACATTCAGTATAAGTAAAATCTGGAAATCGAAAATCTGACTTAGAATTTTGAGTAGAATTCTTACACTTAGAATTTCTTTAGAACCCTTAGTCTCTCAATCTGATAGAAGATTTGATTACATTTACATGGTATCAAAGCCAAGTTGTGTGAATCCAAATCAAATCTAAAATCTGTTTGCTCTAGAAAAATTCGTATTTTTCAAAATCGAATTCACATCACATTCTTCATAATGTCAAGTGTGATCAGATTTGAAGATCGTCTTGGAGGAGCAGACAATTTCACATCATGGAAATTTAGAATCATGATGATCCTTAAAGAGAATAAGCTAGACTCATTTGTGAGAGAAAATAAGAAGGAACCAGAGGCTGAACCTGAGAAAACTCAATGGATTGAAAACAATGAAAAGGCCATGAAAATCCTAGTAGATGCAGTTAGGGATCATATAGTGCCCATCCTAGCAAAACATGAAACTGCATACCATATGTACAAATCTCTTGAGAGTACTTATGAGATCAACAACATCTGCAGGACTCTTGCATTAAAAAGGCAAATCAACAATGCCCAATTAAACAAAGGAGAGCCCATTAATGCATACTTCATGAGGATTATTGAACTGAGGGATCAATTATCCACAATTGGATATCAGATTGACAACAAAGAGTTAACCCTAATTGCAGTAGGAGGCCTACCAAACTCATGGGAGTCATTTGTTCAAGGAGTAAGTGCGAGATCTAAACTTCCTAAGTTTGACAGGCTAAGAACTGACTGCCTTCAAGAAGAAACCAGACTCTCCACAAAAGAAAATAAACAAAAGAACATAGATGAAGACATTCATGTACTCAACTCAACGTCTAATAAAAGGAGTAATAAAAACTCCTTCAAGAAAGGATCTTTTAAAAGAAAGAGAAAATCCAATGGAAAGGGATCTTATAAGAAGAAAGATATCTCGCAAGTACAATGCTTTAGATGTGATCAATATGGTCACTATGCAATGAAGTGCCCTGATAGGACTAAACAACAAGCATCCTTTGCTAAAGTAGGAAAGCCAAATTCAGATAATGATTCTGAGAACTTTGTGTTCTATACAGCCTTATCTAGTCAAGTATCCAACAACACCCACAACTGGGTAATTGATAGTGGTTCCTCTAGACATATCACAGGGTTCAGAGAACACTTAGATACTATGACTGAAAGGTCTGATGTAGAAGTAACCATTGGGGATGATTCTGCACACCCAGTAAAAGGGGTTGGAACTTTTTCCATCAAGTTGAAATCTGGGCTTTCTCTACAACTCATCGGAGTCTTATTTGTACCTGGAATAAAGAGGAATCTTATATCCATCTCTGCCCTTGAAGACAATGGCTATAGAGTCAACTTTATGGATGGGAAAGTTCTAGCATGGCCTAAAAACTCAACAATCAAGAAAGCCCAAACCATAGGTGTAAGACAAGGGTACCTTTACAAACTATGCATTGAGGTTAAACAAGCCCTTACCCTTGACACCTTTGATTCAAATGAGATTTGGCATAGAAGATTAGGACACCTTCATTTCCGTGCCCTACCTTCTATAGAAAAACTTGTAACAGGCTTACCTAAGTTAAAACCATCTCATGAAGGAACTTGCAAAGGTTGTGCCTTAGGAAAGAATACAAAGGGGTCCTTTCCCAATAGTTTGAACAAAACCCTAAATGTGTTAGAACTGGTTCACTCAGACTTATGTGGACCCATGTCTGTACCCTCTAAGGCATGATTTCTATACTATGTCATATTTATAGATGACTTATCTAGGAAAACTTGAATCTATTTCCTTAAGTGCAAAGAGTCAATATAAATTCTTAGAAGCTTCAAAGAATTCAAAGCCTTTACTGAAAATTTCTTCGGAAAGAAAATAAAAACCTTAAGGACAAACAATGGGAAAGAATACACCTCTGAGATTTTTAAGGAATTTTGCATGAGTGCTGGAATTAAGAGGGAGTTCACAGTTGCCTACAATCCTCAACAAAATGGGGTTGTTGAAAGAAAAGAACAAAACCATTGTAGAAGTTGCTAAGGCAATGCTGCTTGACCAAAACATTGAAACTTCTTTCTGGGCAGAAGCCTCTAGGACTGCTGTCTATATCCAAAATAGATGTCCTCATTCTCATCTTGATAACAAAACTCCTGAAGAAGCCTTTACCGGCATAAAACCTGACATTAGTCATTTTAGGATTTTTGGCTGTCCTGTCTATATTCATGTGCCCAAAGAGAAGAGATTCAAACTAGAATCTTCTGGAAAGAAGGGAGTATTTGTGGGATATAGTAAAACCTCCAAAGCATACAGGATATTCATACTCGGGCAGAAACAAATTGAGTTGAGCAGAGATGTCATCTTTGAAGAAGACATTGCATTCAAGAGGGCAAGAAGTTCTAGTGAGACAAAAACCTATTTCCCTAGAGTACCTAAAATGGAACTTGCTCCTGAGATTCAGAGGGAGCATCCTGAGGAAATGCCACATGAACTTCCTTCCACTTCAAATGAGAATACAAATGACATCGGCAGAAAGAGACCACTTTGGGCCAGGAAGATGATCAAAGAAGCAGAGGATCATGCAGCACCCAAAGGAACGTTCAGGGAGAGTAAAAGACCCAAACGTTTCTCTAGCTATGTTGCTCTAATGAACAACATCATAATCTCAGAACCTGTCAGTGTTACAGAAGCTTTCCGACATCAAGCATGGAAGGATGCAATGACAGAGGAATATCAGTCTATTCTAAAGAATGATGTATGGGATATAGTGCCTAGACCAAAAGAGAAATCTGTTGTCTCTTCAAAATGGCTCTTCAAAATCAAGCATGCTGCTGATGGCAGTATAGAAAAACATAAAGCACGTTTTGTTGCAAGAGGTTTTTCTCAAAAGGAAGGTATTGATTACGAAGAAACATTTGCACTTGTTGCCCGTTACACATCAGTGAGAGCAGTGTTAGCCATTGCAGCAACCTAAGGCTGGAAGATCCATCAAATGGATGTGAAAAATGCCTTCCTGAATGGAACCATTGAAGAGGAAGTCTATTTGGAACAGCCTGAAGGTTTTGTGATACATAAACTTGACTCACATGTATGCAGACTGAAGAAAGCCCTCTATGGACTTAAACAGGCTCCCAGGGTCTGGTATGAAAGAATTGACAGCTATCTCTTGGGATTAGGATTTTCAAAGAATGATGCCGACTCCAATCTCTACTTCAAGGTAATCAAAGGTGATATGCTAATTATTATTTTATATGTTGATGACCTGCTGATAACAGGAGAAGATCACCTCATTGTTCAAGGGAAACATGATCTAATTTCTGAATTTGACATGAAAGACTTGGGCATTCTACACTACTTTCTAGGTTTGGAAGTATGGCAGAAATCAGAGGGCATTATACTAAACCAAGGGAAGTATACTATTGATATTCTAAAAAGATTTGGAATGTTGGACTGTAGACCGATGTCTACACCTATGGAAACCAACCTTCACAAATTGAAAGAAGCAGTAGTAGAATCCAAATGTGCAGATCCAACCCTTTACAGACAGATGATTGGATCCTTGATGTATCTGGTTAACACCAGACCTGATATTTGCTATGCAGTGAATGTTCTTAGCTAGTTCATGTGTGAGCCAAAGGAAATTCACTTAATGGCTGTGAAACATATTTTGAGATATCTTCAAGGCACTATTGGATATGGTCTCCTTTACAAAAATGATCAACTAGATCTACATGGATACTCTGATTCAGATTGGGCTGGAAGTGTAACCGATCGGAAAAGCACATCAGGATGTTGCTTCAGTTTAGGATTGGCTATGATCTCCTGGATTTGCAGAAAACAATCTTCAGTTGCAGCCTCAATGGGAGCAAGAGAAGCAGTTTGGCTTCGTAAATTGCTTGTGGGACTCTTTGGTGAGCCCTTGAATCCTACAATTATTCACTGTGATAATCAGAGTTGCATGAAACTCTCTGTAAATTCTGTCTTTCATGATAGATCTAAGCACATTGAGATCCCCTATCATTATGTAAGAGATATGGTGGAAAAGAAAGTGATCCAGTTGGAGTATATTAGTACAAATGATCAAACTGTAGACACTCTCACCAAACCTCTCTCCCGAATCAAGGTAGAGCAGTTCGGGAAGAAACTTGGTATGGTTGAAATGTAATTTGTTATTTATGTTTGAAATACAAATTGTTTATAAATTGTACTAATATATAAAGATGTTTAATGTGTAAACTCTTTTGTCATGTGTGTGACTCCATGACCTTATGGGCCTACTCCTCCTGTGTACATTATCGAAAGGTGACGATCTTTCTGATAATGAACACTTGTATTTGACATTGTAAAGTAACAACTCTACAATGATAAACTATCATGATAGATATCATGTGACTTGATATCTGTGGACATGTCATGATAGTATCTCTTGGACATTTTGATGGATATCATGGGACTTGATATTATCTGAAGATCATTGTGATCCTTAAGAGATAATCATGGTGGATATTTATATCCGTGGATATGCCATGAATTACGGTAGACATGATGTGACTTGATGTCAGTGCACATACCATAATGAAGATGTGTTATGAAGAATGTCATGTGACTTGACAACATTGAGAAAACATATCATATCTTCGATATCACGTGTGAAGGTGATATCTCCACTTATTTGATTTGAAATATCTTCCCTAGCTAAGAGGGAGTGTTGATGAATGTTAGCTTAGGTCAGATATAAACGATGATTGCTATAAACATCATCATCGTTTATATAAGATCAAAAGCTCTTCATGTTTAATATTTCAAGAAAAATAAGGCAGTTGAATTTATAAGCATGCATAAATTCGAAAATAATAAAAGATGATTTAAATCTGCATTGAATAAAATCGTAACTCATATAATATATGTCCGCCATGGATGTGAGGATTTATGTGTTAAGTTTGTTAAGCCGAGTGTTAGTTGGCTGTCTATGAGACTCGCGCGTCCAAAGGGACCTCCACGTGTGGAGACACGTCCTCTCAAGGGACACATCCCTTAGAGGCGAGTCTCTAAGGTATTAAACTTGGTTCGCTCATTGATATGCAAACATCGAAATCAATAAATGTTTTGCAATCAGCACATTCAGTATAAGTAAAATTTGGAAATTGAAAATCTGACTTAGAATTTTGAGTAGAATTCTTGCACTTAGAATTTCTTTAGAACCCTTAGTCTCTCAATCTGATAGAAGATTTGAGTACATTTACAAATACAATATTCAAGCAAATGGTTGGATATTAACAACTGGATGGATATACAAAATCAATTTTGGAAGCATATCCTATTTCTCAATGCAACAGTTTTGCAGCCCCATAAGTGGTATTATGATACATAAAAAAATATAATAAAATAATTCCTATGGAAAGCAATGACAAGAAAGGAATAATGATATATATATCTGCACACACGCTCACACACATATATATGAATCTGCAACCAAGCCGTATACATATATGAAATATTCTCTCTCAATTTTTTTGATTTTTAAACCAAACATTTACAATAGAATCAATCACCCGTTAAGGTTAGCATAACCAAAACGTACATGAAAGAACTCTAACCAAGAATGCGCCCTAAAACCACTTAAGGAGGAGGGGCGAGCATATGGTCAGAGGATCCCTAGGATGTACTGAAACAATAATTACGAGATTACACTTGAAAGAGAAATATTAAACCCGACACCAAGGATGTGCACTCAAGATCCTTTGACAGGCGAGGTGCTAACATATGGTGGAGTACTACTGCTGAATTCAAATGAACAAGGCGGATAACCAACCAAAGAGCTTTCCACGCTACCACCAAACAGTGGGGGGAAAATATTACAAATGATTACTTCTTCTGTTGCGGCAGGCATTCACTGAAGAGTGGGAATTCACCACTTGAAGTGGGCATGAAAGATATTACAAAACAGAATTATCCACACTGGCGGTATACCATCCAGGGGTGCTTAATGTGAAGTTAATTATTTAATGCAACAAAGCTAAAACTGAAACAATACTACTGTTAACAGATTGTACAAGGTAAAAAGCTGCAAATTACATTGTTCATCACCATATTTCTAAGCACCACTTTATACAATGTTTCCGAGTTAGAGAATGATAAGAAGGAAGATAGAATATGGAAACAGCAAATGAATTGCTTAAATCTCAGAAACTGCAATTCTGGAAATGGTAATCAACAACTACAAAAATATGTAAAATGCTCATAACTTGATCAAAATACCTCCGAATGGCGTGAAATCGAAGGCAAAGGTTAATTGGGAGATAGGCGCCTCTGTTGTGACACAAAAACAACTCCGAAACACCTGCAATAATCAATGGCACACTTCCCAATGCACGCTGAAAGGTATGGCCCTTGAGAGGGGCGATTTCTCAATATAAAAATAACCACTTCAAATTAAAATCTGCCATTTGAAGGAGTTGGTCGCCTAGACCTTAGGATTAATAATATCAAATGCCCAGAACAATATAAAATTCGTACATTCAGCCATGAACAAAAACAACATTCAACTGAATGCAAACAACTGTTGTAAAACTGGAAAATACATCAAAATTTCACCTTGAAACTCAATCTACTAGTCTGGATGAGAAGCAACAATAATTCAATTAGGTGTTATCTTGCAAACACGAAATTGAAGAAGGAACTAGGAGGTCACCATTCCTCGAAGCATAAAATGATAAATCATTTCGATAGCATAAGTTTAGCAAAATAATGGATAATCAAATGCTGGAGCCAAGCCTCAATTTTAAAGGAAGAGAGGAGACTGTTCAAATCCTTCAAGAAGGTACGCCAAAAGCCATGCCTTTTCAAATTTCCAAAAAGAAATATAATCCTTCACAAAAATACGCCCCACTTGAGACAATGAAGAATTAAATAAAAAACCTTTTAAATTCTTCATGTGGCGCCAGCCTTAAAGCCCCCCTTTTTAAAACAACTTGAAGTTAATTCCTTAGGCCAAGGGGTAACTGCGAATTAGAACCAATTGCTCAATTAATGAAGAAATCCATTAAAATAATATTTCCAAAAGGCCAAGGCTTAGTTTTGAATACTGCTACCAATGACGTGATGAATTGAAGGCTGACAACTGTTAACTGCCAAAAATAGTATTTACTATAAATAGTAAATAATGAGGAAAGATCACAAAACCTCCTGAATAGGAATCCTTTGATTCACCTCAACGAGCCTACAGGATTCCGGAATAGGCTAATGAGCCACTGACAAGGTTACTGCCAAAAAGGGGACATTGCAATCCACCCCCCTTGAAATTGCTTGTCCTCAAGCAACTGCAAAGCTGGATGTAGCAAAATTTGTTCACCTTCCCAAGTAGCATCTTCAATAGGCAAATTTGTCCATCTTACCAAATATACCTTGATTGTTCGCCTCCTCAAGGATCACTCCCTACTGTCAAGGATCTCTTCCGGAAGCAACACCAATTGCCCTTCTTCGTCTAAATGAGGTAATTCTGAAGTAGCTACCACATTATGCCCAAGTGCCTTCTTGAGGCGGGAAACATGAAAGACATTGTGAACTTTGCAGTCCGTTGGAAGTTCCAACTCATATGCCACTTCACCAATTCTTTTGGTGACTCTAAACGGACCATAGAAACGTGGCTTCAATTTTTTTGCACCACTCTTTTTGAGGGAAGACTGTCTGTAGGGCTGAAGTCTCAGATAAACCATGTTTCCTACCTCAAATGAACGTTGAACACTTTGCTGATCGGCATACAATTTCTGCTGATTTTGGGCTTGCTGCAGATTTTCTTTTAGTGACTTTAAGATGTCTTGATTGTGCTGAAGCATATCTCTTTCTTGGGGAGCTCTACTATCACCAAACACCAAGTCTACAAAGTTAGGAGCATCATACCCATAGAGAGCCATAAAAGGAGACATCTTAGTTGACATGTGATAAAAAGAGTTGTAGCAGAACTCTCCCAAATGAAGCCACTTGACCCAAGCCTTTTGCTGCCCTGAAACATAACTTCTAAGGTAGCCTTCTAACCACTTATTGATAATCTCGGATTGCCCATCCGTTTGCGGGTGATAACTAGTGCTTGGAGTGAGCACTGTACCACTCAATTTTAAAATCTCTTGCCAAAACACACTTAGGAACTTACTCTCCCTATCACTGACAATGGTCTTAGGCAAACCATGCAAACGAAAAACTTCTCTAAAGAACAACTCAGCTACTTGAGCTGCTGTAAATGTAGTAGTGATAGCATAAAAATGAGCATATTTAGTTAATCTATCCACCACAACATAAATGCAATCACGGCCTTGCACTTTGGGTAACCCGGTGATGAAGTCCATAGCAATACTTTCCCATTTCTAATTTGGAATTGGCAAGGGCTGCAATAAACCAACAGGAAAAAAATGTTCATTTTTATTCCTTTGACATGTAAGACATTCCCTTATGTAGTTCATGACTTCTTCCTTCATTCCCTTCCTAGCAAACCTTTCTCTTATCTGCTTGTAAGTCTTGAACATACCTTGATGACCAGCAAGAGGAACATCATGAAATGATTGAAAAATCTTCCTCTTAAGCTTGGATTCGGGTACCAAAAAGATTCTACCCTTATACATAATCAAACCATCAACCAAGTTATACCTTTCATCAACCAAATGGCCTTCTATAATGCTGGTAGTAAACTGATTTTTTGCATAATCAGCAGCAATCAACTCTCTCCAATTTGCTGAAAGCTCACAAAGTGACTGCAAATGAGGCCTTCTGGACAAAGCATCCGCAACCACATTGTTTTTTCCCTTAACATACTTGATATCGAAGTCATAAGCCTGAAGCTTGCTTACCCATTTCTGTTGCCTTTCATTCAAATGCTTTTGCCGCATGAAATGTTTAAGACTATTATGATTAGTTTTAACCACAAATCTACTTCCCACCAAGTATTGGCAGAATTTGGACAAAGCATGCATGATGGAAAGCATCTCTTTGCCATAAATCGAGTATAATTTTTCTACTCCTCTGAATTTTCTGCTCTCAAAGACAATAGGATGTTTGTCTTGCATAAGAACAACTCCAACTCCTTCTCCTGAAGCATCACATTGTAATTCAAAAGGCTTTTTAAAATCAGGCAAAGCCAATACTGAATATGAACTCATAATTTTTTTGAACTTATCAAACACTCCTTGTGCTTTATCTGTCCATAGGAAGGCTCCCTTTTTGATGAGATATGTAAGAGTTGCTGCCATATGAGAATACCCCTTGACAAATCTTCTATAAAACCCACATAAGCCCAAAAATCCCTTCAAGTGAGTCACATTTTTCGGAGGTGGCCAATCAACAATGGCTCTAATCTTTTCAGGATCAACTTTGACCCCCTTAGAACTGATAATGTGGCCGAGATAGAGAAGCTCAGTCATCCCAAACTCACATTTGGATTCTTTAGCAAACATGCATTCAGCCTCCAGAATGCTAAGCACTTCCTCCAAGTGCTGAAGGTGCTCCTCCCAAGACTTACTGAAAACAAGAATGTTGTCAAAGAAGATAAGCACAAACTTCCTCAACTGCTGCCTAAAAGTCTTATTCATACATGATTGAAATGTTGCTGGAGCGTTAGTCAAACCGAATGGCATGACAAAGAACTCAAAGTGCCCATAGTGACATCTGAAAGCCGTTTTCTCAATATCTCCTTCTCTCATTCTAATTCGATGGTAACCAAATCGAAGATCAATCTTTGAAAAGAACATGGCCCCATGGAGCTCATCAATAAGCTCATCTATCCTAGGAATAGGATATCTATGCTTGATGGTTTTCTGATTCAATGCACGATAATCAACACACATCCGCATTGTACCATCTTTCTTTTTGACCGATACCACTGTTGAAGCAAATGGGCTTTTGCCTGGTCTGATGAACCCTACCTCAAGAAGTTCTTTGATAGTCTTTTCTATCTCATCCTTTTGCTTCTTTGGGTAGCGGTAAGGAGTAGTGATGACTGGTTTGGCACCTTCTTCTAATTCAATCACATGCTCACACCCTCTTTCAGGTGGTCTTCCTGAAGGTAAGTCACCAAAAACCTTGCTCTTTTTAGAAAGAAGAGTTTGTATATCAGACGGATATTGTCTTTTCTCTACAATTGGATCAGCTGGTAAGATCATACACTCTGCTGCCCACTCAACTTGATCATGACGGATCAGCCTCTCCATTCGTTTCAAGGACACAATCTTTGGGCCTCCATTGGACATGCCCCTCAAAACCACCTTCTTCCCATCAGCTTGGAATTTCAATTCCATGGTTTGCAAATTCAAAGTGATCTCTCCAAGAGATCGCAGCCATTGTATTCTCAAAACAGCATCGGTATCACCAATGCCTACCACATAGAAGTCATCCTTCACCTCATAATTCCCCAATTGCATAGAAAGATTAGGAATTTTCTTGGTGCAAGATATGGTAAAGCCATCTGCTACCATTACCTTGAATCCTTCAAAATCTTCAGTCTTCAATCCTCTTTTGGTAACTAGACCTTCATCAATGAAATTATGAGTTGCTCCTGTATAAATTAGAGCAACAATCCTTTGAGAACTAACCACTCCACGTACTCGAAAGGATTCGTTTTTTTGGAAACTAGATAGTTGGGCAAACGCACTACCATCTCCAACTTCTGGTTTCTCTTTTGGTGCTTCTTCTCCTTCATCACTGGCTGTTTCATACTGCTGATCATGCGGATCAGATTCTGATCCATAATTAGAATAGCCCTCCATTTGTTGTACTTTACCTTTCCCATAACAATGGTGACCTCTTGTCCAAGGTTCACGACAAGTATAACAAACTCCTTCCTTTCTGAGCTGATCATGGAGTTCATCCGATATTCTTTGTGGATACTTGTTGGGCTGATTAGGAGTGAACTTCTTCTTATCCCTTTTGAATGGTTTAGATTGAAATTTTGGCCTTGGAGCAGCCAACTCGATGCTCCTTGCTTTCTTGATTGCTTGATCCAATGATGGTGGATCAAAGGCTTTGACCCATCCTTTCAAAGGCTCCATCAAACCTTCCACAAATAAAACCACAAGTCTTCTTTCAGTAATGTTAGGCACCATTACTGACAGCCTTTGAAAATCAACAATATAGGTATCTAAAGATCCGTGTTGTTTCAATTGTGCCAATTTTTAGAAACTCAATTCGAGATCTTTGGTATCAAATCTTTCAATTAATTTATTGGTAAACTTTTCGTAGGTATGAATGAGGTTATGGCCAAGAGTAACCAAACCGTGAGTCCACCATTCGTGAGCCACTCCATCCAAGTGTAATGTGGCAAACTTAATTGCATCCTCCTCCGACATTGGTCTAAGTGAGAGATAGTTATCCAATTTCTGCACCCATGTTGTACCTGCACTCTTATTGCTTCCATCAAAGTGGTCCAAAGTAATCTTACCCAATGCTTGTTGAAAATCATTCCTATGGTTCATGGGAGGACGTTGTTCATTCCTTCCACCATGCCTTCAACTTCTTTGATTCATGAACTGATCAAAGGTCCATGCATCTCTCATATCAGGGGGTAAAGAGATGTACTCCATATATGCTTGCCTAGCACCATCCGCAAAAGGTACTCCAATTTCAGGTTGTTGTTCATCTCTCGGAGTGAATGTAGGGAGGAGAGGTCTAGATGAAGATCCTCTTGTGTTTGTGACATGCTGTCCAACAGTTCTATCCCTTCCATTAACTGCTGAAGCATCATGACCACCGGGAACATAAGTTCCATTAACACCACTATTACTGATGTTTTCACCAGCTTGATTTGGTTGGGGCTGAATATTATTTTGAGTAGTTTGCTGATCCAATTTATCCAGCAAACGTGCCATCATCTTTAACATGTTATCAAACTTCTTTTCTACTCCTGCATCTTTTTCTTCCATCAAAAGTCGGGACTTGTCTGACATTCTCTCAATTGTTTTACCCGTTTCCCTCAAAGCTTCTGAGAAGGTATCTGCTTCTGGCACTGGCGGAAATTGTAATTGAGATCTTGCTTGATTTCTGATGAAGTATCTGGTTGCTCTGTCACTCATCTGTCAACTGAAAGACTAGAAGACACAGGATGGCAGGAACTTCTGCTCTGATACCACTGAAATATTCTCTCTCAATTTTTTTGATTTTTAAACCAAACATTTACAATAGAATCAATCACTCGTTAAGGTTAGCATAACCAAAACGTACATGAAAGAACTCTAACCAAGAATGCGCCCTAAAACCACTTAAGGAGGAGGGGTGAGCATATGGTCAGAGGATCCCTAGGATGTACTGAAACAATAAGTACGAGATTACACTTGAAAGAGAAATATTAAACTCGACACCAAGGATGTGCACTCAAGATCCTTTGACAGGCGAGGTGCTAACATATGGTGGAGTACTATTGCTGAATTCAAATGAACAAGGCGGATAACCAGCCAAAGAGCTTTCCACGCTACCACCAAACAGTGGGGGGAAAATATTACAAATGATTACTTCTTCTGCTGCGGCAGGCATCCACTGAAGAGTGGGGATTCACCACTTGAAGTGGGCATGAAAGATATTACAAAACAAAATTATCCACACTGGCAGTATACCATCCAGGGGTGCTTAATGTGAAGTTAATTATTTAATGCAGCAAAGCTAAAACTGAAACAGTACTACTGTTAACAGTTTGTACAAGGTAAAATGCTGCAAATTACATTGTTCATCACCATATTTCTAAGCACCACTTTATACAATGTTTATGAGTTAGAGAATGATAAGAAGGAAGATAGAATATGGAAACATCAGATGAATTGCTTAAATCTCAGAAACTGCAATTCTGGAAATGGTAATCAGCAACTACAAAAATATGTAAAATGCTCATAACTTGATCAAAATACCTCCGAATGGCTTAAAATCGAAGGCAAAGGTTAATTGGGAGATAGGCGCCCCTGTTGAGACACAGAAACAACTCCGAAACACCTGCAATAATTAATGGCACACTTCCCAATGCATGCTGAAAGGTATGACCCTTGAGAGGGGCGATTTCTCAATATAAAAATAACCACTTCAAATTAAAATCTGCCACTTGAAGGAGTTGGTCGTCTAGACCTTAGGATTAATAATATCAAATGCCCAGAACAATATAAAATTTGTACATTCAGCCATGAACAAAAACAACATTCAGCTGTATGCAAACAACAACTGTAAAACTGGAAAATACATCAAAATTTCACTTTGAAACTCAATCTACTAGTCTGGATGAGAAGCAGCAATTTTTCAATTAGGTGTTATCTTGCAAACACGAAATTGAAGAAGGAACTAGGAGGTCAACATTCCTCGAAGCGTAAAATGATAAATCATTTTGATAGCATAAGTTTAGCAAAATAATGGATAATCAAATGCTGGAGCCAAGCCTCAATTTTAAAGGAAGAGAGGAGACTGTTCAAATCCTCCAAGAAGGTACGCCAAAAGCCATGCCTTTTCAAATTTCCAAAAAGAAATATAATCCTTCACAAAAATACGGCCCACTTGAGACAATGAAGAATTAAATAAAAACTTTTTAAATTCTTCATGTGGCGCCAGCCTTAGATCCCCCCTTTTTAAAACAACTTGAAGTTAATTCCTTAGGCCAAGGGGTAACTGTGAATTAGAACCAATTGCTCAATTAATGAAGAAATCCATTAAAATAATATTTCCAAAAGGCCAAGGCTTAGTTTTGAATAATGCTACCAATGACGTGATGAATTGAAGGTTAACAACTGTTAACTGCCAAAAATAGTATTTACTATAAATAGTAAATAATGAGGAAAGATCACAAAACCTCCTGAATTGGAATCCTTTGATTCACCTCAACGAGCCTACAAAATTCCGGAATAGGCTGATGAGCCATTGACAAGGTTACTGCCAAAAGGGGGACATTACAATATATGTATGTGTGTGTGTACAGATAAATATATATTATTAATATTCTATTTTTCATTATTTCTTTCTCTTCATTCCTTAACTGTAGGAATTATCTTACTATATTTTTTTTATGTATCATAATACAACTTATAGGGCTGCAAAGCTGTTGCATTGAGACATATGATACGCTTCCAAAACTGACTTTGTATATCCTTCCAGTTGTTAAAAGTCAACCATTTGCTCTGAGCATTGTATTCTTTTCATTTTTTAAGTTATTAATGTGTTTGTTTCTCCTCTGATCATAAACACCTGTTGGCGTTTTTTTTTGTTCTTGCCTTCTCTCTTGAGGTTTAAGCCTTGACAAGCATACATAACTCTGTGCTAAGGATGAATATTCCTCTTTGGGTATTCCATTGGTTTCCATTATTTTTATTGAGCTTGTGACTTTTAATTTCCAGATATATTTGTTATGAAGAAAGAGGACCATCATATAATTCCGGATAGGAGACTCACATTTGTTTCTTTCCTGTATATACAATGTACATCATTGAGAGTGCTGGTGATATATTCTTCCTCATATACTTCCTCACATTGCCTCTCCTCTAGGATGTCTTTAAGCAAGGGTTTTGGATTTTCTTGATGGCACATGTTTCTATTCTCTCCTTTTTCTCTTAGCCTTTTCCCTTTCTTTGAGTTATTCAGGCAATTGGTTGAGCTTGTACATCAGAGTGCCACCAATATAGGAAGTCAGGCTCTTTAATTCAAGCTTGATTGAATTGTAAAGGTGAGCTTTTTAGTTTTCTTCTCATTTGGAGCTTGAGGGTAATTAATTGGTGATCAAAGATATTGTACCATTCTACCATGAATTTTTACACACTTCCAGATTTTCAGAAAGTCATCTGTCCAATATGGTTGCCATAAAATCCTTGCTGTGTTGTTTTTTTGTGCAAGTAAATATGTGGTTAGGTCCTCTAGCTTGCTTTTTTTCTTTAGAGCATCTTGCAGCATTAATTTCATGCTACTCTTCTATTATCCTGTACAATTATCAGTACTACAGATCTTGTTATCAGGAAATCCTATCATAGAGATTTTCAGTATCTTTTAATTCTTTCTTTCCAGGTTTTCTTATGGTCACAGCCATTTAAACCTGTGAATGACTGTAAAGCCAAAATAGTAGTTCCTTTGGCTGTGTGAGATTTTTTCTTAATGATTGGAATATCATTTACTTTTCTTAGGCAGTCCTCTTCCTTGATTGACTCTTTTCTTGTCCTGATACTTATTTATCTTTGGATGGGTCGTCTGACTAAATCCTCTTGTATGGATTATTGGTTCTTGTTTATATCCCAAACTGGTCATCCTTCCTCTGCCATCTCCTCTTCGCCCTTGACTGTTTCCTTGATATCAAATGGAGAAAAAATAATTTCTCTCAAAAGCATTTTCCCTGCATGCTATGATCCTTTTTATTTCATAAGTCAGATTTTCTGATTCTACAGTAAAGTTTTATGTTTTTATCCAATCCAGGGTTTCTAATGTAGGATTTATGGCAATTTTAGAGAGTTCTGTGTTGAGATTATAAACCTTTGTACCTTCAGCTTTCTTCATTTTGTGCACCTAACTGTTAAATTTAGTGGAAGAGCTACAGGGTATTTTCAGGTTTTGGTTTATCCATACAGATCTAATAAGTAGCAATAGCTTTAGCTTTTGCAGGAATATATTCAATTAATCAATGGTCATTGTATTGTAGATTTTGTATTTTTAGTATAATTTGAACATCCCAATTTGAAGCAGAGAGGAGTTGTAATACTATTGCATGTTGCTGGCTTTTGCAGTTTTGAAGGCGTAATTGTGACTTCAATTGAAGCGAAAAAGGCAATAACAAGGTAAGCATCTTCTCAGTTGCTTGGTATATTGTTTGTGCTTTATTGCTGTTTCTCTGTTCTAACTTTTCTTGCTTCCTCTCCATTTTTTATATCAAATCTCCTAATTAATGTAGAAATCTTTACGCTATTGTTCTGCTTAAAATTTGGCATAATCATCCTTTGGTATAAGTGATTGCTAATAGCTATTATGAATGGACCATTTGTTTACAAATTTCATGAATTAAATTATGGGAAATGTCTCGTAGGCCCATGTTCTGCATTGCAAGACGTTGTGAAAATGAGGGATAATTCAGAATACTACGAAATGTTCCTGTCCAGATCAAGACTGAGGATTAACTGAAAACATTGTTATTTATGTTGCTATCGGATGCAGATATGCTCCATGTTTTGGGGAGCACTGTCAGTTGTGAAATACTTGGTTTTGATAATCTGGAAACACTGTTATTTTTTTTTTTTGCCATCTGCTTTTGGAAAATCATTATATTTGAGAAGGAAATCTTACTTGCAATTGATACAGTAAGTGTAGGACTTCACATATTACTTCATACAAATCACATTTTAGAATGTGAAAACCTCACATTCAAGGACCTCAGTTGGAACTTGGAAGCATTTTGATTTAGTCATAGTTTGACATTTAAACATGCATGACGTAGATCCACTACAAAGTAGTTCATAACTTATAAAATCTGGATCACATTAATTATTGGCCACCAAAATGTCTATACATAAACTGTGGTATTTGTGCTGTACTGGATTGAGCCTTTTGCTCCAACATCTTTCATCTTGTTTCCCATGCTCAAATGTAGCTTTTTAACATCCATGATGTTATTGGGGATCCTGCTTATCATCCAATTATTATGCAATCCATAGTAGCAAAATATTTCTCAGGAATAACCCGGTAAACTAAAGATAAAGATTTTATTTTTTTCAATTAATTGGGACCCAAAAATGCAAAAAAAGAAGAAAAATTGCTGTTTTCAAAAATAATTTAAAGCCAAATTAATTGCATAAATTTTGAAATATTGGATTTTTTCATTAATTTTGAGATTGCTGAGTACGTAGTTCAACTTCTAAGTTTGGATCTGAAAATCAATTACAAAATACAAATTACAAAGTCAACCTCCATAGTACAGAGTAACAAAACGTCAAAAAGTGAAGGGAGCCAATGAGGTTAACTCCCACAAACAAGCAATAAATCCAAGTAGGAAGTTTTAAGAGCATATAGTTATTCTTCACAAATGTTGAGAAAAGAGAGGACTGGGAAGTAAAACAAGGTAATGCAGTCATTGGCAAATGAATTATAGGAAACATTGTCATAGTGAGTAATACAGAAGGAAATGGTGTCATAATTGAATGAAGAAGATAAATTGGAAAGGAAAGAAGCCATAGACACAGGAAGAAATTTTTAGGCTGGAATATGGGTTAAAAATCTGAAATGCAAGCCTAAGGGGAAGAAAATGGGTTCAGGGTTGTGGTCCAAATATTTGATTTTTTGTTTTGGAGGAATGTAAGAACGTGGGACACACCATGATGAAATAATAACAGGATGTGCAAGATGTGAAGCTTCTGAAGACTGTACTTGACATGTTTCAATCAAATATAATATTGCTCCCTCAAATGTCGTCAAATTATCAAATTTTGTCTGAAATTGCTCTGGAAAAATCTTCAAAACTCACTGTGGAAATGAGTGAAAATGCCAAAAAATACAGATTAAATAGGTCCAAAAGTCATATTGACTGATTTTTGGTATTGACCAATTAAATTTAAAAAAACAGTTTTTTTTTGGGGGAAAATTTGCAGCAGGGGCGATTCCTGACTAATTGCAATTTATTATGATTCTATTTCTGCAATTATGACCCAATCTGTGGTGGTACCTGTTGCAGTTGTTGAATCTGCATCTCTTTGCTGTCTACTCTGATTTTCTTTGTCTTGCATAATCTGTCCTTGCACATAAGTACATTTTGATTTTTTTTGCTAAGCTGCTTTATTTTAACAATGCAAAAATCTTTGACCACTATTTAACTTGCCTTTTCACTTTCTACAGTCAGCAAATCATTCAGAACCTATTGGCAAGCTAAATCATCTTACAAAAGCTTCAAGAGATTGATTTTCCCTTGTCCTTCTTCCTTATTTTTCTTTCTTCATCTGGTGCCAGATCTCATAGCTCCATGCTTTGCCTTTGTTATGCATTCTCCTCTATGCTGTGTAGGTTTGTGCTGCACCATTTGCAATATATTTCAGTTTCTAAATTTTTTCAACATCCAAATGGTACCATAGATAAATATGCACTCAAATCTGCAATTTTTTTGCAAGAATGTTGCTGATCATGGTACCAAATGGCACCAAGGGTCCTTGATTCTGGTGTTGACAATAAATTCAGACCCAAGGTTGGGATAAGTTATGTCAGAAAGTTAACTCCAAGATGATGCAAAAAGAAGGAAACCAGGCTATTTGTGGCATATAAATATATAAGCAAAAGAAAGATTATACACATTCATACAAATCATAAGATTGCTCTATTCATATATTCATATCATATACATTTTATATACAATGTACATTCGTACCACAAGCATAGATATATACAGCACATATGCTTGGTTGATATATCTCTTACAAATTTACAATACATTCATTCATCTATATGTCCTCCTTCCCTCTATCTTCGTTTGCAGTATAGTGGGATGCTAATATAGCTTGTAAGGTTGTACGGACATGTTCCTTTCTTTGTTTTTGTGTCTTATCAACCATTAAGAGGTATGGCACATTGCTAGATGCTACTGCAATGTACTTCTTGATTCCTTTGGTAATTGTTGCTTGTTCTGTGTTGCTTTTGGTTCCATGCTTGCCAACATCCTGCTGTGACCTAAACCATTGTCTTGTCCTCAAGACAACCTGACTAAGACTTGTTCAAAAAGAGATTCCATTGTCTCCAAAAGTTTTACTAAGATAGTTCCTCCGATATCTCGAAGTTTATCTTTTGCCAAATTTTGAAATCTAGGTTATGGTAGTAAATGCTTGTAGGCATTCTGAACCTTCTCATAAGAAGTTTTCTAGTGTAAGATAGTCTGTTGAATGCATTGCATGCATATTTAGATGTCAATATAAGATTGTTTGGTGGATGCTCGAGTAGTGGGTTTTGCAAAAGTAGGAATTATCTTTTTGATGTTCAATAGGAGATTTGACAGTATGGAAAGATGAACATTACTATACCTAAATCCTTTACCTTGCCAATCTTTTGTTTCCTTTGCATATTCATTTGGCTATGTTGTGGTTGGAGGCTTCTTAATTTCTGTTAATAAAGAAGCCTCTGCAATTGTGTCCTTTTGGATCTCTCACCATTCCATCACCATCCCCTAGGTGCCTAACCCCTCAGCAAGGATCAGCACCTGGTATGTGCTACCACACCCTTCCATCATTATCATATTTGGCAATAATACTCCTTTCTCTGGTAGTATTCTTTACTATGAACTTCTTTCCCTATTTTTGTAGTTTATTTCCTATGCAGCAACAAATTGGGATCTTGGCAATGAAACCAAATGTGGACAAGGTTTGGATAAGTCATGTCAGAAAGTTAATTTCAGGGTGATACAATAAGAAGGAAACTATTATAGTTGTGGCAGATAAACATACCAGCAAAAGAAAGATTATACACAATCATAAACATCATAAGATTACTTCATTCATATATTCATATCATTCACTTCTTATATACAATGTACATTCATACCAGAAGCATAGATATATACATCACATATGCTTGGGTGATATATTTCTTACAATACAGTCATTCATATATATGCCCTTCACCTTCCCTCCATCTTTCTTTGTGGTATAGGTGGATGCTAATATAGCTTAATAAAGGTTCAGGGCCACATCTTTCTGTTAGTTTTTGTGTCTTATCAACTGTTAAGAGGTATCACACATTGCTGAATGTTACTGCAATGTACTTATGTGCTACGGTAATTGTGGCTTGTTCTGTTTTGCTTCTGGTTCCATGCTTCAACATTTAGTTTCTATAAGGTTTTCACATTGAAGCAGTCTCTCAATCTCTCTTTGCTCCAAGGAAAAATGAGAAAGAATTGATATGACTGGAACAAATCTGATAGTAATTGTTCTCTATTTCAAATTCTAGCATTTGGATTTAATGTTACATACTTCCAATCATTTTACCGTGCCAAGATTTTAAGCATAGGAAGTCTTAAACTAGAGGTCTGAACACCTAGAAAGCAAAAAAGTTCAATATAATTGCAGAATAGCTTTTTCAATATAGTACACATTGCGTGTTCCTGTTGCAAGGAATTTGGTTTCACAAATCTAGGCATCTTATTTTATTTTTTCATTATTTACTATCCATTTATAACTTCTAAGTTTTTTTGTAAAATATGTAATAATCTAGCATTTCAAACACACTGCCTTTTTAAGCATCATTCCACTCTCTGTTTTTAGCAATCATGCAAGGACATAAAACTTAAATGTATTTATTTACATTTGCAGCCTTATTCAAGAGCCTTTTAGCTCGGTACCTGTAATATGGATTATTCAGGAGGATACTCTTGGAAAACGTCTGAGACTTTATGCTTCAAATGGCTGGAAGCACATTATTTCAGAGTGGCAGCATACCTTTCAACGAGCAGATGTTGTGGTGTTTCCAGACTATACCCTCGCAGTAAGTGGACAAAGTTTCTGAGGTGCATTACCATGAAATGCTAATGGGATCAAAATCTTTCCATAGTTACAATCTCAATTCCTATATTATACAAATTAAAAAATTGCATACAAAGCATGGTGGTGCCTAACTTTTAATTTCTTGTACAGATGATGTACAGTCAGCTTGATACTGGAAACTTCTTTGTAATACCTGGTTCTCCACATGATGCATGGGTTGCAGAAAGGTTTTCAGCATTGCATGGAAAAGAGGAATTACGAATGAGTTTAGGACTCCATAAAGAGGATATTGTTGTCCTTGTGGTTGGTAGTCCTTTCTTCTACAGTGGTTTGTGGTGGGAACATACCATGGCAATGCAGGCCCTCCAACCAATAGCATTAAATTTTATCAAGCATCATCGTAAATCATTTAAACTTGTATTTCTGAGCAGAAATTCAACAGGTGGCTATGCTATTGCTTTGCAGGTATGGATTTTCTAGATTTTTGGTGGATAGTTCAGATTGGCATGTTGTATTTTGATATTCTTCCATGTGTTAGAGGCTTGTGACCTAAGAGAAACGGTGCCCATAAAGTTATTTTTCATTTGTTAATGCATATAATGTCTTGCTTTAGATTGCTTTGTTGAATTCAAGACTATTCTATTGTAAAATGAATATAAAAGAATATTGCTTCATCTTCCTTGTAACCTTTACTCAGCAGATCTGTTATGTCAGAATTAAGTAGCATATGCTTAGCTTGTTTGCATTTGCTTTAAATGACACAATCATGACTGCTGACATGCAGTCATAACGTATAAAGAAAAACTTACATATGATTTGTATGTAAGAATGAAAATAAAATACAAAATAGCAATGAGAAGGTGAGTGGCCTCCCAATACCAGTTTGCAGTCAACATTTGGTATTATCCAACTCAGAATTATAGTTGCCAAGAGTTTTAACTGTAGAGTGAAATTCCTAATATTAAAATATTCTGTGCAGGGTCTCAGAGGATCAATTTTATGCATCATGGCTTTGGTTATTTAACCAAGTTGTATTTGATTTAAGGATCTTAGACTAGCGGACCTTGCAAAATTGGTTTTTTCATTCATAGAGACTACTAAATTCTTGAGATGTAGGTGTGCACTATCTTAAGAAGAGGAGGGAGAATCTAAAGGCTCATCAATTCTTGCGACTATTCTAGGAATTCAAATGTTCAAAAAAATGCAAACAAGATAAAGTAAAGAAGATCTTGGCTCGATATTTTTCAATGACCACTGTATTCCTTTTGATAGAGCACAAGTATTTTGAGTAGTTGTACCCCAAAAAGAAAAATTAAATGCCAATCAAATAACATGATGGGAGCTTAAATGGTCAGTTTTCGTTGGATAGTAAGAACTTTTGCAATTATAGTCTTTATAAACTGTAAACTTACATTCTTCTAACTATATGTGAAGATTAATCTCCATATGAAGCAAATCAAATTGAAGGCCATACTTTCTGATCTGTAATTGCCTTGGATATTCTAATGTGTGATTCTCTAATGCGGATTTAACATTAACTGTGTGTTGATCCAATTCAACTTGCTAATGAAATCAATTTACATAAGGTGGATTGATGTGTTCCAACAGCTGTTTCCATCTACAACTTTAATTCAATTTGCAATGTATACATGCACAAACACATGCCTCCATAGTGTGAAATCAGATTTCACACCCTTGAATGCTATACTACCATTGTGTGATTCTTCTCATCCACAAATTCAGCTGTGTATTAAAAGAAGTATATGATGATGCTTTAACTTGTATGTAATGATTTTATTTTTACTTGCTTTTGTAAATTGAGAATCATAGATTTAAAACTCAGACTTGGGAAAATCCCGGCAGCAAATTTTTTGACAAGAACTTGGTAATGGAAAAAACTCGACAAAAATTTGACACACTAAAAATATACATAAATTCATAAAATGAACTTTAATGCCATACAAAAATTCTGCTAAAAGTCATAAAAAGTGAATTGTGAGAACACATATAATTCTTAATAGTGTTATGCCAAAAAGGAGTACAATGCACATCATAATGCTACATGATGATTAATCATCATTATAGAATATAAAAAATCTATAAAATATTTTATAAAATACTTCTTTTTTAAAGCTCCTCATTGGTTGCTCCCTTGAATTGTATGCCAAAGATTTCTCTTTTGGAACAAAATCCTCCTCAAGTGTATCGTCATCCAAGGTAGTTCCTCCCTATGCTTCGCCTTAAGCTTCCACTTGGGCCCCTATGCTTTTGCTTCTTACTGCTCTCCTCTTAAATAGCAATCTTGTTGGCAATTCAATCTGAATACAGATTGAGTCTCCTTCCTCTACGCCTTTTTGACATGAAGACATAGGTTGTGAGGCACACAAAAATGAGGTCATTGAGGTGCTGTAGGGTTTATTGTACTTCTTTGTATGAACGGCCTCAAACATATTCCTATTACACTCACACCTAGAAGTGCTATGGGCCTGACACAAAATGCGGATGGCTAGGCTCTAAAGATTCGATTTTTTTGCACCGTAATCTTCCCACTACAAATTTGCAAATAAGAAATTTAGAACTTTATTGATAAACTAAACTTGCAATTGTAAAAGAAGTCTAGTATCAATGAGAATATGATTGAACTTGTGAAGGAATAATTTTTTAACCAAGCTGTTGGGTCATTCTCCTTTGAATGCATAGAGGTGAAGAAAACAACCTCACATTGCACCCTTGTAATCTGCATCTCTTCAAAAATTGCGTCTTTGAGGGTGTTGCCGTTTGTCATCCTCTTAATGCATGTATTGAAGCCCTACCATAGCATCCTCAACAGACTTAAAGGAACCGAAGAAGAAAAAACTGGTGTTTAAGTAGTAGGCTATTGCATGTATGGGTTGATGGAGCTTCCTATTCCAATTGATTAATTATGCACCAAGCGGGTTCATATTTTATTTTATTTTTCCCATTGTAATGTTGGATGGCATCCTACACCATGTTCACAACCTAATATGAATAACCCATTGGGTTTTTTTCTATTTTCCTTCATGTTTTTAGCACAGGGATGTCAGGACAGATTTTGGGAACAACAATCAGGGAGACCATTTTTGGGTGTATTCTTTTATCTTGTTAGGCACCCAAGGGTGTTAGTAGACATTTGGTGATGTTTGTAGCTTCTTCAACCACAATTTTGATCTCTCCAATTTCGCTTATGTCTTCAATTAGTATATCAATTCAATTCAATGGACAGTACAAGGGCTCCAAAAAGTTAGTTTGGTGCATCTCATCAAGAAGTTTCCTTGCTGTTACGAATGCTTTTGAATTATCATCACAAAATTCAACAACCACCTTCTCCAACATATTGGATAAAGTCTGAGCATTTCTCATTCATGGGAGGCATCAATAGACTTAAAGAACACAAATGGTCACTTGAAGCCAATAGAAAGTTAATCAATGTGCGCTTCCTGCCATCTGTCCATGCATCAGACAAAATACTGCAACCCTTTTTATGCCAAATTCCTTTTTAATCTTGTACTATCACCTCCTCTAACAAGGGCTCTCTCAAATCATGCAGATTAGGTGCCTTGAACCCTTTCCTGTCAATTGAGCATTCATTGACCAGTGGCTCCTAATATGTGCTCCTTGCAACATGAAATGGTATGTTATAATACCAAAAATTGCAGCAACCATCGACTCTTCATGCTGCTTCTTCTGGTTCCAAGCAGCTTCAGGTGAAGGTTGCTTACCAAGAGTATTACAAGTAATAAAAATGTCCTACAAATGTGATCTAAGTCCCAAAGTTCACCAAATTTTTCCTTACAAATTCAAAACTTGGCAAACTTAAAAGCAGTTCAAACACACCCTAAACTTTCTACAGAATGTTAGGACTCCTACTTTTATTGAAAAATAATTGATTCATGTTCACTAGGGTTTCTACTGGGGCATATTATTTTCAGATATGAGAACAGTCATTATTTACATAATATTTCATTGCTTATATTGGGTCATGCCAAAGATTCAAGAAGGAGATTTTAGCTGCTGTTTACTGTTTGCTGCTGCTGCCATGTTTGCTGCAAGGTTTGATCTCAAGTTTGTTGCTGCTGTTTGAGTTTTGGATGCCTAGTATTTGAATTTGGGCATGAGTTGGTGTTGTTTAATCATGGGCAGGGGTGCTGGCTGCCATCAAACTAATTTCCATTTTCTCTGCTGCCATTACTGCTTCTTTTCCTCCTGCTGCCATGATTTTTGATTCACAACTTTGAATTAGATTTTTTATTTTTTGGTGAAGTGTAAAAGCCAGGATTTTGAAAGAGTCTGAGCCTTTCTACACACAAAAAACAGAGCATACAGGCCCAACAAGAGGCTGCACCACACAAGGCATAAAGGAGCAGGACCATAGCCTTGCAGAATTAGATATTTTCTCGATTAAGGGTACAAAAAAGGGTTTCGAAAGGGCTCTCCTCCCTTTTACAGCAAGAAACCAAAAAGATGATAAGATATCAAAACAAAAAATCTCCTTACACAAGGTTAGCCATGAGGAAAAGTCATGCTGCAGCAAAGCCACAACACAATGAAGAACAGAAACACTGCATACTAAAATCAGGGCACATAATTACAATGAGTTAAGGGACACAACTGCCTCCCGTTTGTCTCAGAAATTCAAGATGCTTGTCCTTAAACTCCATGGCCTGATCACTAGGAATATTTACCTTACTCATATTTCTGCTGCAGGTCCTTGTACTAGGTCTCTCTTGAGTTGAATTTCCATAGGACTTTAGATCTTCTCGAAGCATCTTAATGCTATAGGCACAGTTTTTAATTGTGGGCTTGCTAACATCCACAACTTTCTTAAGGGTTTGCTTAACTGATAACGGCTTACCTTCCAAAACTCTAATCCTTTCCTCTTGTTTTTCGTTGGATTCATTAAGTCTACAAATCTCCTCCAACACAGTCCAATCTAGCTGTTTGGGATTCACATTGACCACCGGTTGGGGATTATTTCTATTAAGCCTCTGATGTAACACATAAATTTTCAGATTCAGTCTTTTTATCTCCAAGAAAAACCACTCCAAAATATTGTGGTGCATAGCAATTTCCTTTTCCATCCTAGAAGATCTATCCTGCAACAACTCAACGATTGAAGATAAATCACCAAGTCCAAAAGCCGATTGGCATGAAAACTTGGTAGGCGTTGAGGAATGGTCAGGGCATAAGCCTTTGTCCACAAGGAAACCAAACTTGGCAGCACCATCGTCTTCCACAAACTCTTCTAGGCATACACATCCTCACCAGACAAATCCTTCCCCATCTCCACTTCCCTAACATCATCAGAGCCCAAATCCTCACCACCCCTAGCAGGGGAAACAAATTCCTTTTTCTATTGCAGCATCAAATGAAACCTGCGCTCTGAACATAGGATTCCGGAAAGGGGGGAGCTAGGTTAAGAGCATGAGACACCAGAAGAAGAATAAAGGATTGATGCAGAAAAACCATGGTGTACCTCCTGAACAAAGTATTCTAAGGACATAAGTAAAATGAATGGTAAACTGACCAGCTTATTGTGACAGAAATGACTTAGGAGCATAAAGTGAAAAGAAAAGATACATTTAAATATTCTCTCAAGAGTAACATTGGTTTGTTCATAGGGCAACCTCATTCCACAGCTTTGGGAGGGACCCTCTGATATAAATAATACTAGATCTATGATTTGTAGTTGAAACATTTCTCTGAAGTTGGGCATGACAGCTTACTTGAAGTGTCAGACTGCAAACAAGCATGTTGTTTCTTTTTTAATGAGAGTATTTATATATGAGTATGATTGAGTGAAGATAATGAAAATTCCATAAACAAGCATAAAGTTTGTTGGGGATGTTTACAAATACCAATTTGTAGGTGCCAGAGATAGACAATGAAAAGGACTTTAAAGGGTACAAAAGTTAAGCTTTAAGCAAGCAACAAATATTCTGATCTAATTTTCCTTCTAGCTGTTAAGAAAAAACAGACAGAGACTGCAAACATAATTAACAAAAACAGATGACCAGGAAAGTAATCCTTAGCTTTATGTGTTGTTTCTGTTGAGGTTGCAGTGTTGTTTCCCATTGTGAGGTTCATTGCTCCAAACCCACCACTTGGGTTCCTCTCCTTGGCCTCGTGGCTGCATGTTCCATTGTTGTTCAGGACCTGTGGTTTTGATGAAGGATAAATCTTTAGAGCTAGGTGACCTTTGTGGGTTATGGAATTGCTGGAAACTCTGTCTGGCGCTACTAAATTATCTCTGTGTAGCTGCTTTTGCTCTAAGGATTCCTTATAATTTCGTCTATTCTGGCGCACTTTGATATCAATACCCTAACATTTGCAAGGCCTTGCTCTTGCTTGTTCATGTGGCGTTTGGTTATTTTTCAAAGTTGCATGGACACAGATACAGATACAGATACAGCCAATTTTCAATACCCTTAATATGGATATGGCAAGATACAACATTAATAAAAAACCCATTTATATAACACAATTATCTAAGTTATTCTAAGATATTTTCATTATTTTAGAAGCAAAATGGACACATAATTGCTACATATTCCAAAAAGTTAATATTTAAATATAATTTCATTATCAAAACAAAATTGAAATACATTGATAGAATCACATGCTATCAAAAATATCATCATTGTTTTCTTGAAATTGGAGTTCTAGATCATTAAGATTCTTTGAAGAGCTAGGATAGTTGGATTGAGTTTGACCACCAACTATACTCTATGAACTAGATGAAGATGCACCAGAGGATCCTCCTACTATGTTAGAATTCTCAACAATGGGATTGAGATGTGTCAATGCATGTATGGATACATCAATGTCACTCATCTTAGGCTTTACGTCCCAAAGTCTACTAGGTTCCTTCATGTAGTCTGTGGAGGAATGCGACGAGAGACGAAGATTGAAATGAACATATACAAGGTCCTCTACTTTACTAGCTGCCAGCCTATTTCATTTGACTGAATGCATGAAGCCATATGTGCTCTAATTTCCCTTCAGATGCAAAAGAACTTGAAACCTATAAAAAAAATTGATGTTACAAGTTATACAAATGCAAACAATCAAATAAAAATAATTTAAATTGCAATATAATTCATATAGTGTTAAACCTGCAATAGAAGTTTGATAGCCAATTTTTGCAAATGTTTAGTCGTGGCACCATGGAAATTCCATCACTTCACAAGATCCATTTCATTTTTATGTGCCATTGCATCAACATTTGCATAAGTTCCATTTGAGGATGCAAAAGTTCCAAACTCATCTCAAATCTCTACAACAACTCTAGGATCTGTAAGCATCTTTTTGAAACCGTTTTTATATCCGTCAACTACTTCAATATCCATATTTGGTGCTGTCCTATTTGGAAATGCCTACATTTCAGAATGATAGTACTTGGGGTTCAAAGCATATACCAAAAGTTGCAAAGGAGTTGTCATTTTATCCCACTTCTTCTTGATTACCTCATATATCTGTTTGTAAAAGAATTTAGAGCGGTCTTGCCCTTTTGCTATGATTATGTTTTTAACTTGCTCTACCGTTGTATCTATGCAATCATAGATGTCGCCCAATATGGGCTTATTTGTGTCATAATGACGAATGAGGTTGTATATTGGTCCAGTGAAAAATAGCAAGTAGTCTACTTCAACCCACCAATCATCACCAAGAATGAGTGTCCTAATATTATTTGCTCTATCTGTTTGAGATTGCCACCAAACTACCCCAATATCACTAATCACCATACGTTTTAAGGCTTCACATCCACAAGTCTTTTAAGAACAATGTAGTGCGTGGCAAAACGAGTCTCAACCACCTACAATTAAAAAATAATAATTTTTTAAAAATATAAAATATATTTAAAAGATGATTTATAAAAAGTATACTTTAAAATGTAGAAAATTTACCTTTAGCATCTCCAACTTAGGGAATTGTTTATAAATAGTTTGTGACATGTGATGATTAGAAATAAACATTTGAATTTCTTTTGCTTCTTCATGAATCTATTGTATCAATTGGATTTTGCCAATTTTTTGTAACATTAAGTTGAAAGAATGAACTGCACAAGGAGTCCACCAAATGTTTGGGAATCTTGCCTCTACGGCCAACCTTGCTGCTCTACATACTTTTGCATTATTTGTGATCACTTGGACAACATATTTTGACCCCACCGACTCAATTGCTTCAATTAAAGTATTGGCAATAAATTGAGTGTCTTTTTCATCAGCCTTGCATCCATGGCCTATTTCATCAGTGGCCTATTTCTGGCATCCTTCCATCCATCTCAAATGATAGAAACCCTTGAGCTTTCCCATGAAGCTCGAATCACCTATAATTGTTTGTCAATAATGTCGTTTTCTTTAGCCAAAAGGGTAGTATGAACCTTCTCATAGCTTGGGCTTTTATATCCTTTTGGTGCTTCATTAATTGATCTAACCATCTCTTGCCAATATGGAGAGCACATCACATTTAATGCAATTCCATTTGCATATAAGCAACGGGCAATATTTTGATCAGAATACTCTCGACTCTACAAATTAAATGCTTTTTCAAGAGGTCCTAAATTGCTCCTCTTTTGACTTATAGATGTCCTTGAAGTTGATTTTGGATGCAAAGGGGGTCTATTTAGACTTAGTGTTGACCTTTCTTTTGATGCTTGAACATTTTTATCAACTTTCATCTTGTTCTTTTTGATATTTTGCAATTTTCACAGGGGACAACCCCTTCCCTGAGTGACCTTCAACATCTGGACCAGGACATACATGGATCCCTTTCCCTATTATGTGACAAAGGTGCCCACGAACCTTGGTATAGGAACCTCTATACTCCTTTAGACACTCATGGCATGTCCATTTGTAACCTCCACCACTTGGAATATTGTCAAGAATGGTGACGCATTTCCACAAAGGAGATTTATGGTCCGGTTTGATCCACTTATTATTGTTTTCTGATTCTCCGACATCAGATGATGACGTCATCATTAATATCCTCAATTCTGCAATAATTAAAATTTTAATAGAAAAGTTAACATAAATAACTATAAATAGATTTAAGTATCTAACTTTGGCAGATTATAAGATATTGAATATTCGTTATTTGAAATTTAATTTATTATTAAATTCAAAATAACTTTCACATTTAAATCTAAATTAATTTTAAAATAAAACAAATATTTATTACTACTATCAATTAAAAATATATTCAAACTTTAAAATATAGAATAATAATTTAAAGTTTAAACTTAAAAAAGAAAATTTCATACTTAATCTTAAAAAAAATAAATCTAAATTAATTTATATATATATACATATATATTAATATTATTAATTAGATATAAACTTTAAAATTTAAATATAAAGTATTAAATAATAACTTAATCTTCAAAAAAATCATAATTATTATTTTTAAATGTTTTGAATCTAAATTAATTTTAAAATAAATTAAAATAAATATTTATTAATATTATTATTTAAAAATAGATTAAAACTTTAAAATTTAAATATAAAGAATATATAATTTAATCTTTTAAAATATATATTTTCACAATTAAGTTAAAAATAAATAAATATTAAAATCTTAATATTTTATTATTAATTTTAATAAATGCTTATTTTATATATACATTAAAATTTTCCTAAATTATTTTATTGACCATGCAAATATTAATATAAAAGTAGAATAAATAAGTTTCACATACTTGGATTCGTTGCTGAGAACACAAAATGCACACCTAGAACAACAAATCCATGCTCAAAACAGACCATAAAATGATCGTGCAGGTAAAATTATGCAACAAAAAGTAGGTAAAATTGCGTTGCTGAAAGGAAATCCATGCAGGTAAAATCACGCAGCTAGAAACCGATAAAATTATGCTAACAAACCTTCAAAAGAAAAGCCTCAGAGTTGTCATGGGGTTAATTAAATTTAGGGTTTATTTATAATGAAAAAACTGTAATTTTTGCCTCTAATTTTAGATTGAATAGTAGTTTTTTGAAGATTTGGGCAATTTTTTTTAGAAACCAAAATGCTACGAATCCGGCGTGCCTAAAAATAGGTTTTTTTTGGACACATGGGCACGGTTTCCACGCCGTACCCATTTCAGACGCATACTAGGTACAACGGTATGCAAACTAGGAGAGAGGGGGCGGTGTATCCTGCAACCCAGTCTTTTTTATACCTTTGAAGTTGTTTTACAATAAACTTGAGATTTTTTGACTATGCCCTTGTTGTGTGATTTGGAGTGTTCTATTGCTTTCAACAGGCCATTCAAGGTGTCATTAACATTAGCCACTGCAAAGTGTAAAGTGGTTTTACTGGATTTGGAATGGTTGAATAATTTTGTTGCTACACTTTATAGTTGGAGATGAAGTATTTGAGGGTTTATCATAGAGCATAAAATTACCAACAATTTTAAGTTGTGTGGTGTGATGAAAAGCAGTTGTATGCTCTAGGGATAGAGAGGAAGGCATGCCAGTGCAAAATATTGGAGGGGAAAAAGATTGGGAAAGAGCCTATTCCTGGAAGTGAGATCTAAGTGCTTGTGACCTTGAGGAGCTGCATAGAAATGAAACCCAACTTGTGAGC
This sequence comes from Sequoiadendron giganteum, assembly GCA_007115665.2. Classification (NCBI taxonomy): domain Eukaryota; kingdom Viridiplantae; phylum Streptophyta; class Pinopsida; order Cupressales; family Cupressaceae; genus Sequoiadendron; species Sequoiadendron giganteum. The sequence goes on from CM021106.1 coordinate 395,801,140, forward strand.
AACGTGGGAAAAAGTAGAGCCAATGGTATTTTCAGCTTTTCTTCTATGGCTGTGTTCATTGTTGCTGGTTGTAAGTATTTGGGTGTAATAAAATGGTAAACCTAATACATGTTGGTGGATTTCCACAGGTGTATGCAATCTCTTTACTTTTTTGATCTCTTTGTCTTGCTTTGCCCATGAAGGAGATCAAAAACCATGCCCATTATGGAGTGTGCTATGTTTGATGATGGTAGGCAGAATGATAGAGTTAAATCATATTTTCTTTTCCTTAAGCATTTGATCATGGATTTGGAATGTATTGTTGGTTGTTGTTTTGCATCCCTATATTCAACTTTTATTAAAATAATATTGTTATATTTAGTTTGATGGTCAAATAAGATATTAGAGTAGGCTTTAGGTATATTCTCTTCTTCTTTTAGTTATGCTTTAAGTTAGGTTTTAGTTAGGATCAGTTAAAGCTTTTAGTTACTTTCAGTTAAGCCTTCAGTTAGCTTTTATTAGTCTATTGATATCTTCGCTATTATTAGCTCATTGTAGTTCTATATAAGAATGCATTTGTTTCTTATTTAATCAATCAATCATCTTGGCAATTATACTATGTGTTCATAATACTGAAAGCTTTAACTGATCCTAACTAAAAGCTAACTTAAAGCGTAACTAAAAGAATAAAAGAATATACTTAAAAGTCTATTCTAATATCTTATTTGACCATTAAATTAAATATAACAATATTATTTTAATACCCTCCCTTAATGGTCAATCTATTAACTACACCAAGCTTATCTGAAAATTCTACAAGCTTGTCAGGATTCAAAGACTTGGTTAGAATATCTGTAGTCTAGTAGTCAGTGGGACAATATTGCAACATTACTAATTCATCTTCTACAAGTTGTCGTATGAAATGACAATGAAGCTCTACATTCTTGGTACACTCATGGAAGATTGGATTCTTGGCAAGCTTTAACAACCCTTGATTGTCACAATACACGAGTGAAGGCCCTGCTTGAGACATCTGCATGTTTGAAAGCATCCTTCGAAGCCATACTGCCTCACATGCTGCTTTGACGATTCCTCGATATTTTGCTTCAATCGAGGAAAGAGCTACTGCCTGTTGCTTCTTACTGGTCCATGTGATTGCATCAGTGCCAAGGCTGAAAACATACCTAGAAGTGGACTTCTTGTCATCAACTGAACCTGCCCAATATGAATATGTGAACCCAACAAGCCTAGGATCTTTGATTTTGCTATACAAAATGCCAAAGTCAAGTGTCCCTTTCACATATCTCAGTATCCGCTTCACTGCAACTCAATGTTCTGCCTTTGGGGCTGTCATAAAACGAGAAATGTAACTCATCAGGTCTAGTGGCTGTAAGATAGATAAGGCTGCCCACTAGTTGCCTAAAAGTTGACTCATTGATCACCTTTGAGTCTGTGTTAGCTGAAAGCTTCAACTCTTTCCCCATGGGTTTAGACGCGATTTTGCAATCTGTCATTTTGAACTTGTCTAGCGAACTCTTGGCATATTTAGACCGTGAAATAAAAATACCACTACCTACTTTCAAACCTCTATACCTAGGCAATAATGTAGGAGGCCTAAGTTTGTCATGTCAAAAGTGTGACACAAATTACATTTGATTTGCTCAATCAAATGCTCCTCACTACCTGTAATGATGATATCATCCACATATATGACAAGAAGGATGATGTTATTGTGGCATTGCCTATTCTCTTGACATATAGATTCAGATTTGAAGGATTGCGCTAGAATCCTTGTTGCCCCAAATACTTGTCAATCTTGATGTACCATGCCTTGGGTGCTTGCTTCAAGCCATAAAGGGCTTTTCCATTTGGATGCTCTTCCAGGTTCTCTTGAAAAAGATCATCTGGTACTGCTAGTGGTATGTGTTTGGGGGATTCCACATGTTCAGAATCATCAGAGTCCCCCGTTCAGGTGTAACTAATGGAAGATGAACACCTGAGTCCTTAGCCTTCAAAGGCTGATCTGCAGTACTCTCGATGTTAGAAGATACCTGAAAAGGCCCAACTTCTTCATCAATCATCACATCCCTGCTGAAAGTCAAGTGCCAGTGTGCACATCAATCAATAGATAGGCTTTATGATTGTCATTGTACCCTGCGAGTGTTAACTTCTGACTCATGGAGTCTAGTTTGGTTCTCTTAGCATTTGGAATCCAAACATATGTTGTAGAATTGAAAATCTTCAGATGACTCACCTTTGGTTTCCTACCAGAACATGCTTCCCTCAAGGTCTTCTCCTTCAATGCCTCAGCCCAAAACCTCTTGGGAACGTTCTTGTTCTCCATCTTACATCAGGCCATCTTTGTAATAGTTCAATTCCATCTCTCAACAACTCCATTCTACTATGGAGTGTAAGGTGTGATGTACTATCTTTTGATACTATGTTTAGCACAAAAGTCCGTGAAATCTTGTGAGTAGAATTCACCCCCATTATCAGACCTAAGAATGATCAAAGAACAACTAGACTCTTTTCCACTAATAATTTGAACTTCTGAAATTGTGTAAACACCTCTGATTTTGCTTTTAGGAAAAACACCCACATTTTCCTACTAAAATCATCAACAATTAATAGAAAATGCCTGGCACCTGTGATTGATGAGGTATTCATTGGTCCACATACATCTGTATGAACTAGTTGAAGGACCTTGTGAGCTCTCCAAGCCTGTCCTTTTGAGAACAAAGATCTATGTTGCTTTCCTACCTGGCATGCTCCACAAACACCCTGAATTTGTCGCTGGATGTCAGGTAAACCGTCCACCATATGCTCTCGAGCCAGCTGAGAGAGATAGGATAGGTTTAGATGCCCATAAAGGTGATGCCATATAGTATTGATTGTAGATGAACTCTTGGTTGCCAATGCATGCTCCTGAACCTCTCCAGTATCAACTAGTAGTCTGCTTGGATTCCTTGTCAAATATGAGGCACTTGTGCATGTTGAAGATGACGTCCAACTTAGGACAATGGTGCATAATCTGACTCATTGAGAGCAAATTGAGCTCCATTCCTGGTACATAGTATACATTGAGGAAAAGAAGATTTTTTCCTCCAAATGTGAATTGGACATTACCTTTACCAACCATTGTATACTCCTCACCGCCACTAAAGATCATTGAATTTGAACAAGCTGTATAGTCAGTGAACCAATGTAATGTCCCCAAATAGAGGGCCAACATGATTTGGAAGAATAGTGTTTTTAAACACTAAATAAAATAATTAATAATAAATAAATAAATAATTCTAGGCCGACCTCATTGAGGCACCAAGATCATATTTGAATTTGGTTTTCTTTTTGGCCGATATGCTTTTATGTTGGCGGGTTGTTGAGTATTATAGGAGTTTCATTCCATTATCTGGGCATCATGAATATTGGACAAGCATCTTGGCAAGTACAGAGAGCGTAGCTGCTCTGCTTGATCATCCAAGTGAGTGCATAGCCTCGCACTTGGGAGTATTCGTGTTAGCTTCCATCACCATTAGCACTCATTCCAGGATTTGCGTGTTTGCAGATTAAGGCAATTGGCACCAGGGAGCAAATAAGCTCGCCGTCTAGGTAGAGCCTTAGGCTTTGGACGACATCCATCAAAGATAAGTGCACACTCTAGTTTTGGCAGTGATCATACAACACAGTGATATCTGCAACTAGCACTTGGCAGCGATCATACACCATAGAGATATCCGCGACTAACACCCAGGCCACTCGATTGTTCGACGGGCACGCTAGAGATCAAACATATAGTCTGTTTCACTTTGCACCGGGCTTCATCATTCATCCACGCCCTTCTTCGCACTGTTCTAGCATACAACTCTTCGTCACTCGCTCATCCTTGTCACTCCTAGTCGACTCACCCCATTCCATTCCTTGACACGATTCCGCCAACATCCATAACACAAGTGAATATTATCGCTGCTCCTGTGATCTCGGAGAACCAGACAATTGTAGCCGGTGCTACTGTGAAAAGCGATGACCATCATATATCGCTCCTTCCAGAATATCATACTTCTCAGCCCAAAGGGAATTCACGTTATTCCATAATTTCATATCGCAGCCACTAGTATACCAGGCAATTGTGTTCTCACATATTGATCATCTCCCAGATCGCTCAATTATATTGTTTGGAGAACTTCTAAATTTGTCATAGTTAATGAATAGCCTTGGAGATTCATTATTTCAATCTGGTTGTCATCTTTCAGAAGTAATTTTAATTTGCAGCATTATTAGGAACTGTGGGTTGCATGTTTTGAACTGAAAATATATTATTAGACCTTTTTCAACTGCCAGTGTTTTTCAGTTCATTTTGTGCCCTAGGATATTACATTGGTATCAAAGCCACAATCCTGCCAGCCTGTGGGTTTGAAGATGCAAACCTGTAATAAGAACTCATGGAGAAGAAACTTACCCACGTTTTTACCAATGGAAGAAGATTTGGATCTGAAACAATGACTCCTGAAGAAATATTGTAGCAGCCTTAGAACCCTTGGGATGTTCAACAAAGCATAGAAAGATGATCTTGTTCAGAAGATATTCAAGGATCAATTACAAAAAGACGAGTGTAAGCTTGCTGCCTATTGTCGTTATTTGAAAGAACCTGTTGCTTATAGGTCCATTGTCACATATGAAGAATATTTGAGGATATTCATCGAAAATAGAAGGAAAGAAAAGGAAAGATTGATGAAGGAACAATCAAAATTACAAGGGGATGCTGAGATACAAACTAGGAAACATGAAGAACGAACCATGGAGAAGGAGCAGGGAAATGAGGTACAACCAAAAGTAGAGACTCCCCACCCCGAACAAGAAGGTATGAAAGTATTCAAGCCTTATGTTGATAATCAACAATGTTTGGAAAAATGTGATGATAAGGGTTATCATACGGTGAGAAAGGACGAATTGGCCGTCATGAATCAGCTCCAGGGTAAACAAGGGTTTGAAGGGGAGCAACTTACCCTTGAGCTTAAGGGTTCCAAGAGTGCAGACAAGGAGGAAGGCATTAGAGAAGTTGATGATGAAGACCATGTTTACAGCCATGGGACTGAGATGGTGACAAATGATTCGCATTGGGAGACATTCCATGGATCGGCATTGATTGATAACCAATCCCTCATGAAAAGGGAATCGATTGAGAGTGAGAAAGACATCACACTTGAACCTGAGGGAAGGACCGATTCTCTAATGTATGACAGCGGTCCCTTAACCCCCAAAGTTTCATGTCATGTCAGCCAATAGTTCTCATGGGGAAACTCATATTGGGTCAACATTCCTAGAAGAATATAAAATAAGGCAGGAGAAGAAGTTTGAGGTGATTGAAGACACCAAGGAGACGTATGATAGCTGCTTTGAATTTCTGTTTGGGGACAACAATCCTTGGGCTTTGTCTAGTTATGAGCTGATAATCCATAATCATGAGAATGGTAGTAAGAGCCCCCCTACGGTTGAGGACGATCACTTAAGAGACAAATACGAGGTCTTATTCATGCACCCAGGGCACAAGAGGTCCCAATTAGGACAGCAGGTCATGATAGAGGCAAAGAAGATTCAAAGCATCTGGCATGTGTGGAATGAACCTTGTACAATGGCCAAGCAAGTGGAGCAATCAAATTTGGGATCTGTTTCAGAATTCTTGGGTTGTTTGCACAGTTTGCCTTATGTGAAATGGGCATCACCGCACATGGAACACTTGGATGGTATGACGGAGTACTCACTTAGTAGGTCAACCACTGGTATTATACCCTCATGTGTGGATCGGGTTAGGGGTAATGCAAAAGTGGGTTGGGCATGGATTGCTGATGGGGAACTCGAGAGGTCTACTTGTAACGAGTTACAACCCCATCTTGAGGCTGCCCTACTATGGGGACCTATGGCATACACCAAGGATACCATTGCTTTGATTTGGTACATTATGGATGCAACTGCTTGTGAATGGTACACCCTTGGAGGAACAAAATTTCAGCTGACCTATGGTCCCATCCAACGGTACAAAGAAATCTTAGATCTGTTACTGTCCATGTCATTGCATAATTTTGGTCACCTTGGGAAGCATGCAAAGGAAGGCAATATAGTAAGAGATACAACTGGTAGTTTGGAGCATGTAGACTCTTTGATTCAGGTGTACAATTATTTTTGCATATGGGATCACTGCTATCTTTTGATGATCAAGGGCATTGAGGAAGGAAAACTTGAAGTTGCCATGGTTCTATGGATGAAAGATCATTGGGTGATGATCACAATCTTTTCCAAAGGTTAGAAGCTTGATTACAATGCTGTTTGGTCAATGCTCAATTTTACACTTCTATGGAGGCCAACAAAAGGATTAACTATTAAATGGAACTTGTTGGTTGAGAAACACCAATTGGGCATAGATGGGATGAATGTTGGGTGTAAAAGACACGAGTCAAGAGCCATTATGAAGATGATTCCAAATATTAGGTTTGCTGCTCTCAACATTTCCGACACTACCCACACTTTCCTTGCAGCCAAAGAAGGGTTTTCACTTACATGGTGGAGGATCATCATAACCAAAGTGCTCACAGCTCACACGGGGCAGTTTCCCACCTTACAAGTGAATGAAGAAATGCAGATTTGCAACCAAGATTTAGTGCTCCTATGGATCATTTTGTAAGGGTCTGCTAAAGGGTCGACGATGACCCTTTTGAACAACTATAGGTCTGCAGACATAATTTCTTCTCTGAGCCAAAAAAGCAGGTAGTTAGTGGTGACAATATGCTGCAATTAGTTGTTTCAGGTCGGGATAGCGTGGGATCAGCAAGTGTTGAGGATCACCTTGGAATTAAGGTGGGAATGACATGGTATAGCTTGGTCAGAAATCAGTTGCCTCCTGATAAAGGGCACAACGATGACTCAGGGATGACTCTTACTCAAGAGATTGAAGCTTCCACATATGATGTTGAGGGTATTGAACTAGCAAGAGCGCTGAAGAAGCTGGAATCAGTGAGTATTACCGCTAAAGAGGATAGTTTGTGTGGAGTAGGACTTAGATCTGAAGTTGTTTGCAGGCAAGCAACACTCCAGCGGGGAGGACTGTAATGTCCCCAAATAGAGGGCCAACATGATTTGGAAGAATAGTGTTTTTAAACACTAAATAAAATAATTAATAATAAATAAATAAATAATTCTGGGCTGACCTCATTGAGGCACCAAGATCATATTTGAATTTGGTTTTCTTTTTGGCCGACGTGCTTTTATGTTGGCGGGTTGTTGAGTATTTATAGGAGTCTCATTCCATTATCTAGGCATCACGAATATTGGACAAGCGTCTTGGCAAGTACAAGGAGTGTAGCTGCTTTGCTTGATCATCCAGGTGAGTGCGTAGCCTCGCACTTGGGAGTATTCGTGTTAGCTTCCATCACCATTAGCACTCATTCCAGGATTTGCGTGTTTGTAGACTAAGGCAATTGGCACCAGGGAGCAAATAAGCTCGCCGTTCAGGCAGAACCTTAGGCTCTGGACGACATCCATCAGAGATAAGTGCACACTCCAGTTTTGGCAGCGATCATACAACACAGTGATATTTGCTACTAGCACTTGGCAGCGATCATACAACATAGAGATATTCACGACTAGCACCCAAGCCACGCGATTCTTCAGTGGGCACACTAGAGATCGAACATACAATCTGTTTCACTCCGTCACCAAGCTTCATCATTCATCCACGCCCTTCTTGCACCGTTCCAGCATACAACGCTTCGTCACTTGCTCATCCTTGTCACTCCTAGTCGACTCACCCCATTCCGTTCCTTGACACGATTTCGCCAACATCCATAACACCAGTGAATATTATCGTTGCTCCTGTGATCTCGGACAACCAGACAATTGTAGCCAGTGCAACTGTGAAGAGCGACGACCATCATATATCGCTCCTTCCAAAATATTGTGCTTCTTAGCCCAAAGGGAATTCGCGTTAGTTCCATAATTTCATATCGCAGCCACTAGTATATCTAGGCAATTGTGTTCTCACATATTGATCATCTCCCAGATTGCTCAATTATATTGTTTGGAGAACTTTTGAATTTGTCATAGTTAATGAATAGCGTTGGAGATTCATTATTTCAATCTGGTTGTCATCTCTCAGAAGTAATTTTTATTTGCAGCATTATTAGGAACTGTGGGTTGCATGTTTGAATTGAAAATATATTATTAGACCTTTTTCAGCTGCTAGTGTTTTCTAGTTCATTTTGTGCCCTAGGATATTACAAACAATCCTTCATGTGAGTGAAATGTTTGGATGCTCCAGATTCAATGTACGAAGCTGAGGATTTGGCGTGATCTGCTGGTTGTTTTGGCCATAAATGCAAAGAAGGAAAAATCTTGCTCATAATGTTCTACGACATGGGCCTTTGGTTGAGATCCTTCCTGGTTGGATTTTTGATCAACCAACCTCTTTTTGTAGTGTTTTGTCATTTGACCAAGTTTTCCACAATAGTGACTTACCATAATCTTTAGATTCTTTTAAGAATCATCAAAACTCCCTTGACCTTTCTTTTGAAGCCACTTGCCTTTGCCCTTGTCCTTGGTTGTGAAGGCCTGTTCAATGGTGGGTGTATCACTACTGCTACCAAACTATTTCTTCCATCTGTCCTGCTGTAAGAGTTTGTTGCACAAGTCATCGAACTTCAAGTCAATTGTTGTAGAGGTGATATTAAGTCTCAATAAAGTGCTCATATGAGCATGGTAAGAGCTTGGTAAATTCTTTAGTGTGATAACCACAATGTCTTCTTCTTCCATCTTGCGACCAATTGCTTCTAGCTGATCGCGAATGTCTTTGATCTTCATCGAGTGATCTTGCAAAGACATCTTCTTGTCAATCATGATCGAGAATAACATATTCTTCATGAAGAAGGCCCCGCCCTTACTTGACGTCTCATGCAGATCTCGCAGGTGCTTCCAAATCTCAGCTGAGGTCTTGCCTAAAGGAAGCTTTGGAAGCATCTCATCTGTGACAGATAACTTGAGAAGCATAATTGTCTCACGATTACTGCCATCAAATTTGTACCGGTCCTTTCTCGCAATTGTGGGACCTGTGTCTATACCAAGGACAATTTGATCAAGGCATATTTGAAGATGATGAGCATCTGCTGTTTCCAGGTGTTGTGATTTTTGCCATTGAACCTTTGATTTCCTTCCAACATGATGTTGGGTAATGAAGTCATCCCTCCTGTAATATAAAGTCACGGAAAACTGTGAAACCCTAGGTCTGAAAAAGAAAATTAGAACCCTAGTTTGCACAGAGGTGAAAAACCAGAACTTTGTACAAAAAATCGAAAAAAGATGCAAAAATAATTGTTGTCACATTGCTGCAAAACCTTAGGTCATTATTTTGATCAAAAAACCTACAAATTGTTTTTTGAAACCCTAGGTGCCAAAAGAAATTTCTGAAACCCTAGGTGCTGAATTTTTGAATGCAAAAACCCTAGCAAACCCTAGCTATCGCAGGAAATGGCTAAAAACCTAGCCGCTGGTTTGAAAATCACCAAAAAATGTGTAGAAACCCTAGCCGTTTGAAATTTTTTCTGAATTCCTAGTTTTTCTGGTATAGTAAAACCTTAAAAAATTTGTAAAAAAAAATCTGCACAAGTAATACCCACAAAATTTTTGTAAGAAAAAAATTCATCAAAAAATCCTTGTACGAAATTCATAGTCACCCTTGGCACGATTTCCTGTGTCTTGTGTTGAATTCATCACTTCACCATCCGTAGAATTCACATGCTAACTGATCTCGAAACCTGAGCTCTGATACCATAAAATAATTATGAACACACAATATTATTGCCAAGATGACTGATTGATTAAATAAGAAGCAAATTCATTCTTATATAGAACTACAATGAGCTAATAATAGCGAAGATATCAATAGACTAATAAAAGCTATTTGAAGGCTTAACTAAAAGTAATTGAAAGCCAAAAAGCTAATTGAAAGCTTTAATTGATCCTAACTGAAAGCTAACTTAAAGCGTAACTAAAAGGATAAAAGAATATACCTAAAGTCTATTCTAATATCTTATTTGACCATTAAACTAAATATAACAATATTAGAATAGACTTTATGTATATTCTTTTATTCTTTTAGTTACACTTTAATGTAACTTTCAGTTAGAATCAGTTAAAGCTTTTAGTTAGCTTTTTAGCTTTCAGTTAAGCCTTCAGTTAGATTTTATTAGTCTATTGATATCTTCGCTATTATTAGCTCATTGTAGTTCTATATAAGAATGTGTTTGCTTCTTATTTAATCAATCAATTATCTTGGCAATAATACTGTGTGTGTTAATAATTATTTTAGCTGTGCCATTGCCCTAGGATGCTACCAAAATAACTATGTTGCTAGGTGTGCCCCCCAAGAATCTTGGTCTTGTACCGAACTGGTTTGAGTATCGATCATGTGATAGGAGCAGTTGGGTCTGCTTAGGGTTCTGCTTGGGCACCTTGAGTTCTTTGTGAAGGATCCGTAGAGAATTCGGGGTGCCTAGACGAGACCTTGGGAGAACTTGGATAGCTCTCGATTGAACCTAGGGGGATTAAAGGCTGCCAAAAAACAAAAAAAAAACATTTTTAAAAAACAAAAAAATGTCAAATATCTAATTTCACAATTAAGTGATAAAATTGTGAAAATGGTGTGTTTGGTTTCAAAGGCCTTAATTTGGGCTTGGGTCTCCACTCCCAAACCCCCACTAGTTATTGGGATCTTTTGTCACATAAGAAACTTGATTACAATGAGGGGGTGAAGAAGAATTGGGATCTAATCTTGAGTGTGCTGACTTAGATGTTATTGTTGCACAACTTGCCAACAATCTCTTTAGATGAGGCACCTTCTACATATGACATGGCTAATGGAAATGGCATTGTAACTCATTGTGGCTCAAATGAAATTGAACCAAATGTTGACTTTGATGCTCTCGATGAAGAGCAATATGAAGTTTATTGAATATCGATTGCAATTTTCCTTGTTTATTGACATTTGACAAGTCATTGAGTTATGAATTTATGAGTCTCTTCCTTTTTTGTAAACTACGAGGTATTTAAATATTTTGTGTCATGCCCCATTTTCCAGTCAATCTAGTCTATACATATTAGGTCTGTGCTTGTGTCTTCCTTGTTTCCATCTGTTGTGTTTTTCCTTGCCTAAGTATGTCTTTTCTTCCAATTCTACTCTTTCATTCTTCTTGTTGGAGTTTTGGACTTCTCCATCTTGTCATGCCTTCCATTTGTCACTCGCCTTGCCATTGTATTTTCTGATCTTCTCCATCCTATTATGCTCATTGCTCGACACTCAATGCCTTGCCCTTTAGTTGAGTCTTGTGTTATGATTGACTCTCGATCTCTGATATTTCCGCCTGTGTCTCTGTTTCCCTCCTAACTTTCTACACATGTTGTATTGTTTCCAGTAGTTTGTTTTGTTGCCATTATTTGTGGAATCTTTCCCACCCATGATCACTGTTCAAATTTGAAGTTGTGGGTGTGCATGGGGGTCTACACCTCTATTTGTGGAGGATATAAGAGAGTGAATGTCTTCATCCAGGATGATCATCTACACTTATCAAATTCCTTTTAGAATCTGGTTTGAGCACTTGTGTGCAAGTGCAGGAATCCTAGGACGAAAACCGTAGCGATTTCAGAGGGCGAACTCATACAAAGTTTGTATTTGAGCTTCATTGGACATGGACTCCAGTTATATGAATGCAATACAACCATTATTGTAATATGAAAGAGATTGGGATTTACACCTGTTATTTGCTGTTCATAATGATAAGAAGATTGGGAGTTATTTTTGTCATTTGCTGTTCGAAATGTAATGATATTGTTGATGCATAAACAGTGATTTTAATCTGAGTTGTCTAAGATCTGAGTGAATGCTAGGGCTGATAGTGTTGTTATTCAACTATTAAGTGTTTGTGGAAGGTTAAGAATTGGATCTGCATTATTGTTTTGGCCTGGGATGTATAAGTATCACTGTTTATGTATATATATATAATACAGCTGTACCCATCTGTATCGTACCCAAGATTTTTTTTGCTACACTGGCATACCTGAAGTTTGAACTCTGTACCTGAACCCAACCACATACCAAAACTGGCAACTTAGCAAAATAAGCATGGCTTTGCATGAAGACTGCCACAAGGGATCTAAGTGTATCTGACTTGTCGCTTTTGCTACATGGCGGGAGTTGAGAGGGACAGTGTCCCCGGTTTGAAGCTCACTTTGAAGGGTTAGTTAATTGTTTTGGTTGTTATCATCATTAGGTGTCTTTGACACTTAAAGAAAGGCTGTCGAGATGCTGGGATGAAAGGTGCATCATCAAAATTTGAATATTAGTGGTAACCTATCTTTTGGGGTGGCTGGGAAGAGAGACTTTGATAGTGGTTGAATAGGGTCTGTATCCAATTTCACAATTTATTCCTTTGCAGGGAAATGTTTTGATTTAGAATATCAGTGATGCTGGACATGATTGTCTGTGTATCATTCTTCCTCTTTGAGCTGCTGTTCCAGAAGCTCCTAACTACAATATGAATGCCCTTGAAAGCCTTTGTTCTTTTTCAATGTATTTTGGCTCCTAATCTAGAATTATGATCTACTTTCTAAAACTAGATTAGCTTTTAGTACTTTGCAAAGACACTGAAAATGATTCTGATTGGAATGTCTATGTTATAAAGGTGTATAATTTGACTCTCTTGTATATAATTGATACCATGATAACAATGCTATTGAAATTGCGAGAGTCAGACAATAGTCTTTTAATACCAGGCCAAAGACTCCTGTTAGTGAAAAATATCATATAGATTTCCATTTCACTCTTTGTTGGGAGAACTCAAGGAAGTGCCTAATGAAGCAAGATTCTTGATGGAAAACAATTCCTAAAATGTTATAGCTTGTAAATTTTCTTATTAATATTCTGTTTTTAGTGGATGCACTACCAAGTGCATTCATTGCTGAAGGAATGCTGAATGCATGATTTGGTTCAATTGGCTGTACTTTGTCTTGCAGGCAATTGCTTCCCATCTAAATTTTCCAAATGGAATTGTTCAGCATTACAGTATGGATGATGATGTAAATACTCTGTTAAGGATAGCAGATATCGTTCTTTATGGATCAGTGCGAGAGGAGCAAGCATTCCCACCGATTATTATTCGTGCCATGTCGTTTGGACTCCCAGTTGTTGCTCCGAATCTGACTATTATAGAGAAGCATGTAAGAATAAAAGTTTCAATGGATATGAAGTACATGCCCTCATTTTGTTGTTAGTTCTTTCTGTTAATATTTTATTTGTTTTTGTGGTTTCTATATTCATTTTTTTGTGACAGTGAGATAAATATCTTCAGATTGTAGATGGGGAACATGGGCTCATTTTTCCTGCTGGAAACATAAAATTGATGACACAGACAGTTTCTCTTGCAATATCAAATGGTAAATTATCTCACTTGGCACACAAGATCGCATCTTCTGGGAAGATGCATGCTAAAGATCTTTTAGCTTCAGAATCTGTTCTTGGTTATGCAGAGCTTCTTGAGAAGATCCTTCAGTTCCCTTCTGAGTCCATGCTTCCTAAACCAATTTCAAGTATCCCAGAGAAAGTGAAAAATGGGTGGCAGTGGCATCTTTTCATAGAACAAAAGTCAGTGAAGGATGATCAAGTTGCTGGAAACATTTTTGCAGGGATGGATCAGCCAAAGATAAACTCTAGTATAGTGTTCACTATTGAAGATTTACTGAAATCAAGCTCATATTCCATTGATAGCTCACAAAATCATACCATGAGTACAAAAGATGAAATCCCTGGTCCGGTTGACTGGGTTGTGCAAAAGTCCATGGAAATAGTTGAAGAGACTGAGAGACGAGAGGAGGATGAGGTATATAATTTGCCTAAGAGGATTCAAAATTTAGATACAACTTTCAATATTCTTGAGATATATTCTTCTCCAGTTTACAATAGAGTCTCAGTTGTAGAAATGGTACAGAATATTAACACTTTATTTGTTTTTGTAGCTGGAGGAAAGAATGGAGACACTCAGAGGCACATGGGAAGATGTGTATCGGAATGCACGGAAGGCTGAGAGAATAAAATTCGAGATTAATGAAAGAGATGAAGGCGAGCTTGAAAGAAGTGGCCAATCATTATGTATTTATGAACTTTATTATGGGTCTGGTACTTGGCCTTTCCTGCATACTGGTGCTCTCTACCGTGGATTAAGTCTTGTGAGCTTTCCAAACTTGTACACTCGAATGAAAGTTATTTGCTTAATTTTTTGGTCAAATCTTATTTTGCACATCATTTACTTTTTAATATTGGTGTATTTTTATTGGTAAAATATGTTTTGATTTATCTACTCTACTTAAGTGTCATGGTCTAGTTTTTGGATGGATTTTCAGCTAGGAAGTACTGTGTTTCTTCTCTCTGCTAAGATTGTTACTCCATTCTTTGTTACCTCCTGATGGAGTATGTGCTTTGATGCACTTAAACTTGTCTAGGTTGCATATTGAAGATCATTTAAATGATGGTGAATCTCTTTTTCTATAAAACAATTGTAGAGTATATGTTGAAGAACAGGATATATGAAAGGGTACAGCGTGTTTTACAAAGGTTTCTACTGTGGGCACTGAAAAAATGTCCTTGGATATTTCTTTCTGCATATTTTATTTTTGATTCCTGACATTGTTCGAAAGCGCTAGATTTTTAAGTGGACCTATTTGATGATAATGAAATCTCAGTTTAGTCATTTGTCTCATGTAGCAATGACAAAGTATTGCCATTTTTCCATTATTATATATACATTTTCTTTGCAAAGTATTTGAATCTAATTACCATGTAAAATTTGGTTAGTCTGTAGGAGGACGGCGGTTAGCAGCAGATGATGTGGAGGCAGCAGATCGGCTACCGCGTCTTAATGACAGCTATTACAAAGATGTTCTTTGTGAGATTGGAGGATTTTTTGCTATTGCAAACAAGATCGATAACATCCACAAGAATCCATGGATTGGATTTCAATCCTGGCATGCGACTGGAAGAAAGGTACAAATAAAATGATTGTTAATTTTCTGTGGTAATAGAGTTGCAATTTATATAAAATATTACAAGGGCTGGATATGGCATTGCTTTCAATCCATATTCAGGAAAAGAGAGAAATCATCTCAGATTAAGGCCTCAATATCAGAAGACAAGATATAGTTTATAAGAAAATGGAGCTTAGCATACACCTCAATTGCTATTTCTTCATAGAAATTCTTAGTCATTTTATTTGAAAAAAAAGAATTGAATTTATTGTTTAAATGAATTAGTTTACAAGGGTGCATTTGTCCTTTGTGTAATGCAGGATTTAATAAATATTGTAAGTGATACTCCATCGGATGCCATCATGTGATGCATTCTGACATTTGAAATTTAAATAGTTTTGATTGCTTGTCTTTCCAAATCATTGTGTGAGAATCTGTGAGGATGAAACATTTCAAGGACCTCCTAATTTGACACTAACCATAGTCTTCTCTGGTTGCTTTAACTACTGACATGGTGATCAGTAGTTTTAAGTGGCAAATGCTTGTCCTATAGCCATGGATTTATGTAAAAATGCCTGAGAACATTCAAATTTTTTATACCAGGGAATATAGTTCTCATCCAATTCCATGTCATGGACTCAAATCTTATAAAATAATAAAACCCTATACCATGAAGATCATAATGTCATTATTAGCCTTAATGGGAATTGATGAAGTCAATATTTCCGCAGATTCAAAATGAGAAGAGAAAACAAACTCAAATCTTTAGGACACAATCAATAAAAATATGTCAGTTCAATCTGTACTTCGTTAGAATTATGGTTAGTAGCACTTTGAGTTATCTCATTGGTATAAATGTCAATTTGACCTGGATTACATTTTCTTAGATTCACTTTCCATTCACTTTCCTCTCTCTTTACACAGTGGATTCATGAAGAGAGCTAATTTTCTCATCTGCTACTCTATGTCTGTATTGAGAGTTTTATGCACTATTTATGGAAGCCTTTGTTTGTGAAATTGGAATCCTTCATTTTTCCTGTGGCCATATTCCACAATTCACAAGAAAGTGGTATTTGTTTAAATGTGTATTGTAGAAATGGCTTGAGAGAGATTCTTACAGTTGCAACTGTCAGGAGTCCAAGTGCAAAAGGAACAAAAATTTCTGCTTGCTTTCCACACATACTATTGTTGGTTTCAGGGTTGAGTATAATACCAATTATTGTAAGAATCTGCCTTTAATATCTGTATGGCAACAAAGTTATGGTCGCTGCGCACTGGATTTTCATGCTTTCAGTTGATGTAATTTGATTTCACAATCACATAGATCTAGCATTCTCCAATTTATTGGTAAATGTACTAAGCTGCAAAAGGTCTGAATATTTCTGCTTTCATCGCATGCTGATTATGGCTAGTTTCATGGTGGGATCTAATAACAATTATTACAAGGATGGTTGTATTGGATGAGAGTATGGTGTTTATACATGTCTCGGCCTCCAGAATTTTCATGGCTAGCAATTGATGTGAATTTGGTTTCACGTCTGCATGGATCTAGTAGCCTTCACTTTTGTTACTTTAGATATTGCCTAGTTCTAACACATTAAATTCTATTTGGGTCAATAGGTAGTAGGCATATGATTACTATGTAGCATGGTAAGCTACATATTATGCCTATGTTCCCTGGTGTTTAGGGATGGAGATAGTGGGATGTATTCAGGGATGGTGATGGTAGGATGTGTTTCAAACTTTCAGGAATGGCATTTTGGGTGGGTGGGTGGGTGGGTAGGTAGGAGGGGGAAGATGGGGGGTGTTTTCTCAAGATGGTGGGGGGATGGTAGTTTATACACACATATGTATCATATATAAATATAAAACATATATGTGTGTATTATATATATACTATACACATACACACACACAGAGATTTATATATGATTTAAAAAAACATAAACTTACAAAAATTACATCTAACATGTTGATTTCATTTATTCTCATCTATTTGCTGATGTTGGAAGTACATCTATATTATGAAATCTAATTAGTTTCACTATCAAATCCCATTTATGTATACTTGGAGTAGTGTGATGCTTTGCAACACATGAACTAGATTTAGATGTGTGTGTTATTCAATGCATATTTCTTCTTTGCGACTAAAATTGAAGTTTTGGGATCTTACATCAAATTGAAAAGCACAATGTTCCAATAGTTTATACTTCCTGGACGATCTTAACCATTTTTTCTCTAAAGTGGATGATGAAATTTATTTATTATAATGACTCATTCAAAAGAATTCCTTGCTTGACTTGTTTTTTTAACTTGCATTTCAAATAGCATGGAACTATGGGTCTCTTTTTGATTGACAATTTAATTAATGGACATTGGTAGTTGTTTGCTTATAATCAAAGTAATTTTCCTTTTCAAAAGTTGGCACCCATGGGGCTCATGATACACCAATTCCCACACCAACTCATTAGGGACATGTTAGCAATTGGTTACGCTCCACAATTGTTAGGAACTTAGGAGATTATAGACCCATCAAGGAAATGGTTCCACTTTTCAAGGAAACTGTTCAACATCATAGCGACTCTTTGATCTTCATGACATGAATCATTGTAAACTATATAAACACTTCTTTGTAACATAGTTTAGACATCATTAATAGGCAGAAGCATAGTTCACATACTTAGACATAGCATACCAAAAATTCTCCAACTTGGTAAAACTCGACAGAACTTGGCAACTTAAAAAATACTTAAATTTGTTAAAAAATTATAAATTTTATGCAAAATACAATTACAAAATGTATCAAATGAGTCTAGTGGGGGTAGTGCCCCTATGGGGTGAGGGGCAATGCCCCTTGTCGGGTGTTGGGGGCAATGCCCCCAACGTGGTTGAGGGGTAGCCCTCCTCATGGTGTTTAGGGTAAATGCCCTTGGTGTGTTAGTTGTCATGATTGAGGGAGGGGTAGAGGGGCAGAGCCTCCACCACCAATCCCAAATGAAGGCTTTCGAGATCGCGTAGACCTTCATTGCACATTTCACTTTCATAGTGCAAAAATCACATTTTTTTAATGTTTTCTTGCATTTGTTGTGTGTGGGTGAGTTGCTGGAACGAACTTGTCGTTTCTTGGCCCACAAAGACTGCAAGTTTTCATTGAGAGTACTTGGCCAACAAAAGTTTTTGCAAGTATTCGGCAAGTTTGTATACTATGGGCAGAAGATACACAACCATACACCTTTTTGAAGGGTTTGTCATGTATGTGTCTGATAGATGAATAAAAATACATTCTCTATTTATTCTATATCTCTATCTTTGCTCAATTTAATTGTCTAACAAGCTTCCATATTCACTCTTATTTGGATTTTCATCTAGAAAGTTGTTCATTGGGATCATAACCTTAGGCCTAGATTGAAGAGAACCACAATTCATAAACTAAACATACAATTCAACACCTAATTCAAGAGAACCACACATCTTTTACTCTTGTATGATAGCAATGTTGACGACAGCATAGATGGTAGACTTGTTGAAAACTCTGCGAGTCGTTGAGTACTCGTTGAGCCAAACGACTGGTGAGTTTTCCCAATTTTTACTTGCTAAAGAAACTCACCAGATACATCAAAAAAGTGAAACACAAAAGAAAAACAAATAAATAAATAAAAATAAATAGTCAAAAAACTCACGATTTTGCCCTATAAATGCATGAACACACCTCACACTTCCTCACATAGCACTTGGAGAGCAAATATTCTTAATAAAAATGTGCGAAATAGCTATTTTCTCCCTTAAGTGATAAAATTGTGAAATAGTGTGCAACAAGAAGTTTTATGTGGTTTCAAAGGCCTTAATTTGGGCTTGGTGGTGGGGGCCCCGCCCCTCGACCTTGCCATGTATCGCAACAGGGAGCGCGTCGGGGGTGTTGCCCCTAGACCCCGCAAGGGGTGCTGCCCCTTGACTCCGCTAGGAGTGTTGCCTCAAATCCCCACGAGGGGTGCTGCCCCTCGACCCCATTGGGGGTGTTGCCCCAAACCCCCACAAGGGGCACCACCCCTGAAACCCATTGAGATCTCCACTCCTAGACCCCCACTAGTTATTGGGATCTCTTCTCATATAAGAAATTTGATTACAATGAGGGGATTTGGGAGTGGAGACTGGAATCGACAACTTAGACAATTATCTTTATTACTATCATAATAGCATCAATTCTCCCCAAGTTTTCTCTAGACTACAATGGTGTGCAAAGATTAGAACCTCTCCCCAAGATTTCACTAGACTAGGATAGAGGAAGATGCCAAATGTTGTAATATGCAATCTATGAATTATGATGATGATTTTCAAAAACAATCATCATAAACTCATAATAGTTGCTTGGTAACTATTGTATCGGGATTTCACATGATGATGCAATTTTGTACTCAATTTGTAGTCAAATGAATCGAATTTAATAGAAAACACTTTTGTACTCATTTATGGACTCATTGGAAACATCTTGTCAATGAATTTTGCAAAAAAAATGTGTTTCCAAAGTAATTTAAGCAATTTTTTAAGTTGCTGTGTTTTTTGCCGAGCTTGAGTTTTCCAACTATGGACGACACCATTTCATTTTTAAAATATTCTTTAGCATCTAACATGAATCTTGTAACAAATTGGGTATATGGAAAGAAAGCAATTTTTTATTTCTCTCTTATGTTTTGTAGTAGGTAGATCCATTAGTCTTTACAAAAATGCCACCATGATTCTACTTGGAGCCTATAAGGAATCCCATAGGTGGTCTAGAGGTTGTTTATGAATGTGACAGTCCAATATACCTAGAACAATGACAACTCAATTCTCCATCTAGTATAAGTTATGGTAGGGGGATTCTTCTGATAGGGGTTTGCACAGATATTCGAGGTGATTTTTTAAGCATGCACTACGTATCTCACAAATGTGCCTGTTAGCATCTCTATCAGACATTTAGAATTTGAATACAAAATGTAACGTATGGGGACTTCTGTATATCCATTTCAGTGGATCAAAGCAAAGTAGTGGCTTGAGCATCATGTCCTTGTAATTAGTTAATATAATGGAATATTGAAGGTCTAAGTAGAGATGCATAGTTATTATTTTGATTCTAGTGTTCTCTCTTCCTAGAACTTTCTATTGTTAACTGCTTAATCTCTATTCCCATCGACCTACTTTTGGTCATCTGTGGCCATTAATAAATTAATAAATTAATTAATTTCCATGATTCAAGAATCTTATTTTCATGAAGGTTTAGGTTCATAAAGAAAGTTTAGAAAAATTGAACTGTCTGGCACACAATTTTGATTGGATTTAACCTCTGAAACTGAACCATCTCCAGTTAAAAACTAGATTCCTGAACCCTAGTTTTCTTTATTCCACAAGTGACTGGAATCCTTGGAGAGAGCTCCAAATAGCAAGAAATACTTCCCTCGAAACCGGAAATGTTTCTGTCATGGTGGCGGTGTTTGTAGTTTTCTCATGCATTTTGCTATTTTTTCCTCATTCCTATTCTGGAAATCTAACACAAAGTGATTGTAATATAACCAGCTGTTTCTGATCCCAGTCTCCTGTTTTTGATGCCATTTCCACATTTCCAATGTTATTTTCTGTTGATTTGGAGTAGAAATATATTTGAAAAATTCTGCCCTTTTGCTTCAACCCACCCTTTCCTACTTCTGGTGCTTGCAATTCCAAAGCTTTTGAGTTCATATTTGCAATGTTTAGTGAAATGTGAGGAATCAATTCACTCTTTCTCTTGAGAATGACAATGGTGTATGTGGAAATCACATGTGTTCTTCTTCCTAGTTAAATGTCATGAACTTTCATATAATGAACAAGTTGGATATTATCTGTGCTTCTGTAAATCAGTCCTTATTCATTTTTTTGTAGTTGAAAGTTTACCCTACTTCTTATCTTTCTTTGTTCATGTCATTTGGTATCTGAGACTGATTCTTATTTGTTAGTGGCCCATTGTGCCTGAGATCAAAATTTGCCTTGTTTCCATGTTTGGCATCTCCGAGTCCCTCTTATTGAATTTCCTAACCTTGTCTACAAACTCAATAACCTGTTATCGTGCAGATATTAAATAGTTTTGTATTTGTTGTCACCTCTTTGCTTTCTGCAACTGCATAAGGTTTTGAATTCAGACAAGATGGTAACCCAGTGGTCTCTTTTGCACATACTTAAAAACATATGCATTAGTTCTTGAAAACTACATACAGTGTTAATCTCCCAAACCCTCCATGAAGGCATCACTTGTTTCCATTAGCAAAGATTATTTCTTAGTGGGACCATCATAAGTAAATGAGTGTAAGTTCTTGAACTTGAATTTAAATATGTGAAGACAAGTAGTAGGTCATGTGTGCAGATTGCCACAGGAGCTCTGCTGAGAATGCTAGTATTAGAACAGAGGAATACTAAGGCAATAAGAATGGACAAATAGGAAAGAAGGCTAGGCTGCACCAAATAACATTCAAAGATACATTTTATTACATGATTATAAACCTTAAGAAGTTTTGTGTTTGATCATCATGAATTTTGTAATGAATTTTTCTTGAAACAAGAATGTGAGGCAACAAGCTAATAGATTAATTTGATTGATCTTTTATGCCTCTTTGACCTGTCACAGTTACATTTTGGGAATCTGGAGAAGACATTGCTCAAATTGCTCAAAACATAAGTCATGAATGCGGTCAATTTGAGCTATGATTTGGACAAACCAATGCTCAACCTTGAGTCATAGACTCATGAGTACATATCAATGCTTTTTTAAATGTATACCTGAAGAGCTTAGTCCTGCATTGTGGAAAAAGACAATTTGTAGTAAAGAGGATGTTAGTGGACTTATTTCACTCTAAGGTCTGGTATGAGTATAAGTTTAACAACTTTAACCAACCTGATTTATGTATTGCCAGGGAAAGAAATACTGGCACATGGTAGTAGTCCAAGGATTTTATCATCTCAGAGAGCAGAAATCCAATTAAATTCAGTTGTTGCCACTCCACAATTGAAGGCAACCACTCTTTTCCACAAGTTCTTAACTTTAGGACACCCCTAAAAGCAATGGCTAATGCTCTTTTCTTGACCAAATGAACACTTGGACAGTCTAAAATTTAACTAATAACTGCTATTCTAGACACAGAGTTTAAATTCATGGTGTCATATGAGCCAACAAATGATAGTCTTCTTTAACGTGATGGTAGCTTTCACAATATTAGCTTGTGGAAGAACGTTTTGTCTCTCAATTTTTTTTTCCTCGTATACCTATTTGTATGCATTAAAAAGATTTAAAGTTGTGAAGGCTTTGGAATTGTTTCAAACATGTTATTCACCTTCAAGTAAGAGAACTCTGGATTCATTTTGTTTGTTAAACAATCTAGAATAATATTAATCACCTTTCTAACGACCATTTTCTCAAGGTAGGTTTAGTGAAATTTGGTTTCAATTTCATTCCTGAAAGCAATCCTCTCCTGGTTGAGCAGTAATTACTTTAATAATTAATTCCTCTCGTATAATGTTTTGAGGGCTATGTAACATGGAATAACTCCTAATGTAGACCCAATTCATGCTAGGACAAGAGACCCACAAATAGGTGATTATTATGACTGTAGGATACTTTCTTTTCTCTCTATTCTAGTATCAAAATTCTCTTCTACAATTGTCCAGCCTGACCCTATCATTACGGGACATTCCTTATGAAAATGATCAGATCATGTATTGCTCCTTTCCTGGGAAAAGATGATGATGCTGTTAGCTTTTTTTGCCCAGTCTTTAATACTAACATGTGACATCACTCGTCTCCTGTCATTGTCCCTTGATTTAATTTCTGTTAGCTCCATTAAGGGTCTTCCCCTCACATGGCTATTTGTACTTGTACTTAGTTCTTTTTGTTCGGGTTTTAAACTTTCGAGTTCACCCCTTTTGTTTTATTTATAATTTCATTTGTGCAGTGTGTTTAATCCATAGAAGCAAAAATCATTTGGGGAAAAGATCGGTAAACTAAAAGTATAAGATTTTTTGAAAAAATCGGAATTAAGAAAAAATGTAAAAAATTGTGGAAAAAGAGAAACTAGATTTTTTGAAATTTAAGGGCATTTCAATAGCATAGAGATATAGAGAGAAAATAAAATAGAGAGTTTAACACATGAATTGTAGAAAATAGGATATTTTTGTTTATATTCATATCACTGAATGCATGCATTGCACAAAAACATACATCATAGTGAATAAATAATAACCCGATGGTTATAGTTGATAAAATTCAATGTTCCACGAGGTTCTGGGGATAAGGACTGTTAGTGTTTCTTAGATCAGATTAGACAATAAAGAACTCAATAGAATTGCAACATATAAGACAATGAACACAACAAGATACCCTGGGAAAACCCTCCTCTTGAGGGAGAAAAACCCAGCAAATGATCTCTTCTATAATGTAGAACAACTAGCAGAAATCTGCTTACAACTCAGGCCCAGCAATGGCCAATAAAGAATGTAATGAGGTCGCACCTCTCCTAGATACACAAGATACAAATGAATATCTTCTTCCTTGAAATTGGACTGCTGCTGCAAATGCGAATTCTGCTCTCAATGATAAATGCGAACTTGCTTGATATGGAATGATTACAACGACAAAGTGACCTTGTATATATACATCATTAGGCGCCTCTTGACTTAGGTCGGCCTTTCTTGGAATACATAATAAAAGATAAACATTTAATATATCTCGAAGTCGGCACAATCAATAAGAGAATTATGCGAATCAATATAGGGTCGGCCCTTTGCTTTATTTAGATATTGGGAACATGAATTAAATAGCCGAAGGCTATTCATTTAATTCATGTGTTCTTTGTGCGGATGAAGTGCAGACCATAGCTGCAATAACATCAACAAGGACGGGGGGAAGACAGGGGACGAGGGGACGGGGGGTCTAAGTTTGGGGGCAACGGGGTGGTCGGGGGGTTGGTGGTGGGGGAGCAGTTTTGAAATACATATAGTACTTGAAAAATTAGGTATAAAAAGATGTATAACTGTAGAAGCCTAAGGAATAAGTAAAGTTTAAAGTTGAAACACATTGCAATGATTTCATTGAACTAGTGAACATCCCTTTGAGGCATTCGCTCATCATCGTATTCCATGAGCTGACATCCCTTTGAGGCATTTGCTCAAACAGTTCACTTGCCTTGCCTGTGCTTCCACATTTCTATGCAGTGTGCATCATCGTGGATGCTGGCCGCTGTTTTGAATTAAAAAAAATGAAAAAAAAAAACATCTAAAAGTTAAACTGTAAACATACCTAGTAATGGCGCCCTTCCTTCTTGAAACTGCTCTTCTCATGCACAGGCTTTAGCTCTCACGCACGCACGGGTAAAGGTTTAGGTAAATGAAAAGTGAAAACAAAATAAAAATGATACTAAGACTTTGAAAGTAGGGTAACAAATAAATTAATAATAAATTTAACTTGAACTTTTAAGTTTTAATAGTTTTCACTATTGTTTTTTAAGAAAAAAACCATTATTTTTATGCATTTTTGTGGGGGACACCCAAGAGTTTCCTCGGAGTCTCGGAGACATCTGGGAGTCTCAAAGACGTTTGGAAGTCCCCTTTTTGGGAGAAATGTTAAAGGGACAACGAAGAACTTGGGGGGACTGTGGGGGACTGTGGGGGGACATTTCCCAAGCATCCCCGTGTATTGAAAACATCCTCGTCTCGAGTTTGTCCAGAATTTCGGGGAGGGGAGGGACGAGTCCTTGTGGAACACCGAATTAAAATTTCAATTACAATATAGTTTGTACAAAGGCAAACCTATAAAAAGTACAAAGTTCCAAAATATCAAACGTAGCCAATGACTCTTGCTACTACAAATAGAGCTATGCTAGAGGGCTGCAAGTCTTGATGATAAAGCTCCTGGTTCAACGCTTCTCCCAAGTCGTTCAACCTCATGATATCCAAGTTGGCCTCAAGGATCCCAAAATCTTCAGGCTCAAGAAAGTCATTAAAAAGACAATTTTTCTTTGTTGAGTAGACATCATAAATTACAAAATAGGAATGAGCTGGTTTGTATTTGTGATTTAATAGTACTTGTAATTTCTAGAACAATGTCAAAGAGAACTATATGAAGAGTGTGAAAGGGAAATTATATGACAAAAGAAGCAATTGCAATGCTCAATTTAATAGGTTTTGAATCAAATAGCTCAAGATAGAGTAGTAGAAAATGCTTTTGAAACAAAATCTTAAATCTCAAAAGACCATAAATGTTATTGAAATGTTCTCATTTATAACAATTTTAGCAGTAGGGATAACTTTAAGAAATTGCCCCCTCAGCGAAGGTGTAAAGTCCTGGCGAATCTTTCCTTTTATTTGAAAAAAATATTAATTTTCCTGGCGAATCTATGCACATTATTAAAAGTTTTATAAAATCCTGGCGAATCTCAATGAATAATTGGTAAAAATAATAATCACAGTGGCGAATCCTAGCAAATAATCACTAAAAAGATTGATTACAATGGCGAATCGCTCCTTTAAAAATTTGCATAGTTGGTTGGCGCAGTTACCTTATTTTTTTTTTTTGTTTTTTGTAATATTGAAGTAGGGGCCCAGGGGCGGCAGCCACCAGCGGGGTCAAGGGGGCAGAGCCCCCTTGTGGGGGTCAAGGGGGGTCCGGGGACAACGGCCCCGACGCGCTCCTGTCGCGATACAGTCTGCCCCTCACCACCAACCATAAATTCACTATCGAAAATGCATTGGAGCACACACGGATTAAGTGTTTTTTAAAAATCTCACTTTAAAAGTAAGACTAAATGAAAAGTGAAAATGTTACCATCGATTAGCTTTTTAATCGAATGGTTGCAGGTTGATTCCGCGACCTAATATGCACGTGCCTTTTAAAAAGCTTGTTGAGGCCTGAAATTTGTTTTGGGCCTGCAGGTTGATTCCGCGACCTAATACACATGTGCATTTTAAAAGGCTTGTTGAGGCCCAAAATTTTTTTTGGGCCACACAATTAGATTTAATCGTGTGGCCCAAAACAAATTCCGGGCCTCAACAAGCCTTTTAAAAGGCACGTGCGTATTAGGTCGCGAAATCAACCTACAACCATTCGATTAAAAAGTTAATTGATGATTTGATGGCAATAAATAAAATCCCTATTCAAGGCTAAAATATCCCTGAAATTAAATGGTAATTTATTATTGTGGTGATATTGCCCCAAAATTAATGGTAGGAATATAATATTACTGACGAATATAATTAATATTTGTAATTATAGTATAAACTATTGGCGAATCGGTTCCAATGACGCATTGTTTACATGGCGAATCAAATAGGATTTATTAGTTTAAAAAATAATGCATAGGTGAATTAATCGAGACAATTAATTTTGTGTAAAATCCTAGCTATTTAGTCTCCTTTTTAGCTTGTACTATTCGCCATTTCTGGAGGTCCCGATTTCTATTATTCGCGGCGAAGATTTGCTACTAAAGTTTTCCCTGTTTAGTAGGTTTGTAAAAGATTGAAGGGAGCGTTAAATATTTTTCCATTAAATAATAAAGACTTGCTAGAACAAAAGAAGAGAGCAACTATTTGAGCCACAATTTCAATTATTATTCAAGTAAATTTTCCTTGATTTTGCATAAAGTGGATGATGAAGTTAAAAACACTGATGGACTTTGAGTTGAGAATTTGAGAGATTATAGGTACAAGTTTCAATGGAAAATCAAAGCACGAGGAGCATTCCCTTTCAATGGGACAGTTGCTGCTGAAATCTATTTGGATTGTTAAAGAGAAAATACATGAGGCTTGCTTCGGGAGGGATTAAGATAAGCCCACAAGACTAGGGCATGACTTTTCTCAAGGATGTATTAGTTTGCCTAGTACCTATTTAACATGCATGGAATGCTACACTATATATGTCTAAAGCATTCATGCATTGCTATTGTACTCCTTGTAGGCCTTCTGAACCTCCATGCATATGATGATCCTAAATGGAATGTAGTTCTCAAACAAGGGTGGGGCATGATTTGAGTAGTGAGTTTCACTAATTAACAAAGCATTAAGCTTGCAAAATATATAGGAAATTTAAATATAACCAAAACAATCCTTCATTTTGTCATAAAATACTGCTATAGTTTAGTTTTTTCAGCACTACAAGCTGATTTTTTATCTATTTTGATAGGAACCATTATACTTCCGGTTCCACAATGTCTCTATATTATTATGTATATACTTATGCTTCTCACTTGATTATACAATTGTTTCTACCCTACCTTCTTATCATTAAAACTTGATGGCCAGTGTCAAATTGAAGCTTCAAATTATCACACTTTGTTAGCATTTGAAGAGGAAATGTGTCCCAACCAGTGTTACTCGGGGATGTGTCCCCAGGTCTAAATCCCCTCGTCCCCTTCCCAGAAACGTCTCGGGGACAGGGGACGACTAGGGGACGACAACAGTGTACCATGTTTTCTATATTTTGATTTTCATATTGTAATTGAGATGTTAAAAATTCTTTTGAATAGTAAGGATAACAAGAACTCAAAGAAAACAAACATCTTTAGGTTGATATCAAGCCACTAGAATTTTGTTTTAGTTTAGTTTGACTTTCTATATTTTCTTTTGGCAAGTACTTTTATAAGGTTCAAATATGTTAAAAAAATAAAATAAAAGCCTTACTTAGTATTTATGATATTGTCTACTATTTCCTACTAAATTGTGTCTTTGGATTTATATACATGGAAAGCATTACTACAAGCCTAAGGCAAATGACACTAGTATGGAATATAGAGAAAAAAGCAACGCATCTCTTAACCATTCCATGTTAATGTCCTTAACATCAAAACATAGGAGCATACCAAAGAACGTGTCTCTATTTTAATGTCCTTAACATCTATTAGAAATATACATCTATTCAAGGTTGCTTACCTACGATTTGCCTCAGCAACTTGATGAAATCTAGCAAATCTTTGATGGTGAATCACATCCCAATGGCCAATGCTCAGTTTTGTGCTAAATTTCAACAAAAAAACCTGATTAAATAGTGATTTTGTACGGATATGGTTTCGTGACGGGTTGGTTGGGCAATTTTTATGTGATTTTTTCATGATTTTACGTGGTTTAAACACTTAAAAATCGTTGGACATCATTGAAAATCATAGCTGATTAAATTGGGATTTTTCGGAGAAAAAATCGTTTTGCCAAAAGATTTTTTAAATATCAGGATTTTTGCGATTTTTTGAGGATTTATGCTTCTATGGTTTAATCACCTTTCTTAACCACATGCTTTTTCGCCATTGTACTTCTTTATTGTAAAAGGTTGTAATATTTCACTCCTTGTAACCTACTTTGGTTATCTAAGGACATCTGTATATATTTTTTTTCATTCTTATTACGTAAACTATTGGTTTACAAGCTTTCCAAGGTTTTCTTAAATTCTGAAGCAAAGGAAATGAGGTTTGTTACAGCGTGAATAGTACAATGAATTCTCCTGTAAATATTTTGTCATAGCTTTAGAGCACACCTTGAGAATAACCTGGCCTTCTGTATATGAAAAAGAAAAATGTTTATAGGAAGCATGCCTTGTAGATTAAGAATATAAACCAAGTTTTGAAGCTGGAAGTAGAGCAAGTTATGCAATATAATCCCATTGAACTTTTGGATGTGTGGCCCATTAGTTGACATGCTCCCCAAATATCACCAGTAGAGAAAAGCTTATGACTTCTATTCCTCACCACTTTTTGTTCAACAGTGGCTTACACATGGCTGCAGCCATATGTCAACTCTACAGGTGCAGGATGGTTCACTTTACTGCATCCAAACCCCCCTAATGAAAATGTGAAAAAGGGTACTAGGCATACTAAACTGTACATTGTGCATCCAACCAGGTACAGGACTGTCCACCGCAGCCCACAATATTTGAACTCAGCGCACACTTGGAAAATTGGTGAATTGAAGTTTAACTAGCAACTGGATAATCTCAG
Source organism: Sequoiadendron giganteum (assembly GCA_007115665.2). Lineage (NCBI taxonomy): Eukaryota > Viridiplantae > Streptophyta > Pinopsida > Cupressales > Cupressaceae > Sequoiadendron > Sequoiadendron giganteum. Next base: position 395,830,146 of record CM021106.1, read on the forward strand.
TGCCAAAACTATGTAAAATATTTGACAAATTAAAGAACCATTGCTGCCAGGAAACTCCATTATAGGAACATGGACCACATACCTGTCCCTCTAACCACAATTTCTGGTGACTACATTTATATGTAACATGGCCATCTCCTTGTTCATTTACTTTCATACCCTAATTTTAATGGCATCCCCATCCCCATACTAGTACCCCTACATCTCCTGGTAACCATGTAAAAAACTCATAAAATGTTGGAAATTTAATTTGGTTGCTATCTCCGCTCATCCTTTTACAAAAGAATGCATTAAACCTGCCCATTAGCAAGCACTTTGCATTTATGCAATTCGAGTTTGTACCCTTTTCTTGCACTATTTTTGTGTGGGTTAGGGGAACAGGGTAGCTCTGTTTCATTTTTGAGTAAAAGATATTTAAAAGAAAAATTCAAAAAATTGAAGATCCCTGAAAAATAGCTGAAACAACCAATGCACTTGAAACTGGTTTGAAAAGGAAGAAAGTTTTTTAGCAGATTTGGTACTGCCTCATGTTGCTTTTAAAGCCTAGAAAATTGGGAAAATTCAGTCCTATACCTAAATTTGAATGAAAACTGGTAAATTGCAACCTGAAACACTTTTGAACATGTTCCCCCAAAATACTAAGCTTTTTAATCATTTTGAGCCTTTAAAATCTCCTGATGTGGACTAGTTATGTATGAGGAAAATCATCTGTGCTAGGTGCACATCGTTGAATATGAGGCAATTCTGGTCTTTTGAGCAGAGATACTTTGGATTTTGATGGATTTAACCCAAATATTTGAGTTTGCCATCCTTCCACCTCTAGCTATTTCCATTGCTTGTAATTTTTCTTTATGCATCCAACATTCACCATAAGCATTCACTAACCATGCATTAAATGATGCATGTGAATAAATGCAAATGTATGTTAAAGGTCCAAGTTAAACTGGCATAACATCCATGCCTGTCCCCATGGGTGATGAATCAAATACAGAATGCTATATTCAATGCTGTAGGAGGGGTCTGTATCAAAGACAGTGGTTCCAACTGCCACATATATATATTCAACTCTTGTTTTGTTAGTTTTAGGATCAGAAATTCAATAAGCAGAAATTGCAACACATAAGACAATGAACACAACAAGATACCCTGGGAAAACCCTCCTACTCGAGGGAGAAAAACCCAGAAAAGATATCGCTTATATATTGAAGGAATAAGAGCAGAAATCTGCTTACAACTCAAGCACAACACAATGCCGAATTGGATACAATGAGTAATAGCACCTCTCCTAGATGAAAAGATACAAATGAATATGTTTCTCCTTGAAATTGATCTGCTGTGACAAGATGATGATCTGCTGCTCAAGTGCGGACTTCTTCTATGAATGCGAATTGTCTTGAAATGAACTTGATTGTCAAATGAATTGAAGTGATCTCTCATATATACAATTTGGAGGAGAGGACACACCCCTTCATAGTGCAAGGTCGGCCTTATTAATAATAATTGAACAAGTCGGCCTCAATAATAAATTAAATATTATTTCTTGTCTCAAGTGAAGTGCCTCTTCACTAAATGACGTCTCCAATAAATTGAATAGCCAATAAGGCTGCATTTAATTTATTGCTTGATAAGTTGTGGCTGGAAGTAGATGCCCGACGCTGCTAACATCAACATGTTTAATATTCTCTTATGCTCTTATTTCCTTGAGGTTGAAGGATATTACATATCCATGGTGAATATTCTGCCATGCAAACACAGGCAAATATTGAAGCCAATTTGTATTCAGAGAACCTAGGCAAAATGCATGCTGTTACAGCTTCTGTAAGGTACAGCAAATGGAATACTCTGAAGATTTTCCTGCTGCAGCTACATCTTTTATGGATTTGAAATATGATTCACTATGTTTACACATGCCTCTGATAATTACTCTGAGATGCCATTTTAGTAGAGGAACTTCTGCAAGTCTTTCAACTTTTGAATAAAGTATTACATATCCATTCTGAAACTAATTGGCATCTGTCTTAGTGCCTCTCACTGTTTCTGAAACAATGCCTTGTTACCTCAATTCATAATTGAATTTGTGTAGAGGATAAACTCTACTTATTGCAAAGCCAGTCTTGCCTAATTTGAGATTTAACAGGATAGGCTTGTTAGATCAATCTAGTGAATGCAAAATTTGACTTTTGTGGTTGTGTACAGTTGAGATTGATTTAGTAGCATGCATTAAATTGACATCTTGGTTATTCATTCGTTGAAAGGGGTGGAGTGCCAACAAGACCTGGAGGAACTAATAGATTATGCCTGACTAGTTTATGTCTTGATGCAGGTTTCTTTGTCAACTGAAGCTGAAAATATTCTTGCAGAAGCAGTGCAGTCAGAGAGCAATGAGGATAGAATGTATTTTTGGGCCCGAATGGATAGAGATACTAAAAGTGGAATTCAGGGAACAGGGCGTGAGGATAATAATGATTTCTGGTCATTTTGTGACACAGTCAATTCTGGGAAGTGCAGGTACTTTCTCTTCTTGATGAATTTATGCTATACTGCCAAATTCTTGCAGTTGTCACGTTTTCATACTTATAACATCATCTTTGCTTATTGATTTTATCTTCCTATAAAAAAGCTGATTTTAGAGTTCTAGCATTGCAAATTAATTGAGGCATATACAAGCATGCGAGAGATGAAGATTTATTTGCTGGTCTTGTGTCCGGGTTTCCCTCTTTTTAACTTTGCAATAAGCTTCATTGAGGGGCCCTTTCCACATAGGACTATTTTTTCTTGTACTTAGTTCGATGATTTGAGGTTCAATAGTATTAGTGTTATGTCACATCCCATACCAACGACGTCCAAGTTGGATAGAGTAGATAGGGGAAAATAATTGAAAGAAATAATAAATTTGAAAATGCCTTTGGGAACAGGAAAATAGATGGGGTGAAGAAGTCAACATACATTAATGGATGCAACTTCCTTCTACGGTAGGGGGACAACATACATTTAAGAAGAATGGCTTAGGTATGGTGGCGATGGTTGCAGGATATGGCCTCCTTCTAAAAGAAGAGACTTCAAGCCACGTGAAGAGGATGCTATAAACTATTATTAAAAATCCTCACTACCGCCTTGTCTAAAAGCATTCACTGGTATTAGGAAGAAAAAAAGTAGAGGAGGGAGTGTAGGAGAGAAGAAAGGAGAAACAAAAGCGTGGAAGGAGAAGTCAAGCAGAGAGATTGGTAGGAAAGGCACACAGATTTGGTCAAATGCATAGGGAGGTTAGAGGAGCGTGAAGAGAGGGAGGAGAAGGAAGGTGGTGGGAAAGAAAAGATAAGTGAAAAATGTGAAAAGGGAAGGAACTGCGCAGGGAGGGAAGATTACAATGCAGATGTAAGGCATAGAGACATCTCAGGGCTTAGAGAGTAGAGGGAAAAGATTGGTAGCTGTAAATGAAGAGTAGAGTTGCAGAGAAGGAGAAAAAGGGAGAGCGTAGATGGTAGACAAAATGCCCCAGGAAATTGGGGTTTCATAGACTATAATGGCGTTTAGGAATTTCATGAAGGGCTTTAGAAACTTTCAAGCAAATTTGACTGGCATTTTTAAAGCCAAATTTCATAATCGATGTCAACATCCTCCTTGTCTGTGAGGAAATAGGATCCAGCTCTATGTGAGCTCTTGAAAGGATAAGGTTGACGTTTGGTGGAAGCAATGTATGGATGTCCATTGAAGCATAAAGGTTAGGAATTAGGTATGCACAAATTGGAAGAAATCCTGAGGAAGGAAATGTAGAGGAATGCCAAGAATCGTGTGGAATGAAGAGCAAGGAGTTGTTGGAAATTCATAGGCCATTTGGGGGTCAATTTCTTGCTGGTTTTGAGGCTGTGGAAATAGTGCAAGGTGGGGTAAACTCTGACAGAGGCAGCACAATGTAATTCATTGCATACTTCAAACATGTTGTTAAAGAAGGGCCTTATAGGGAATTAACTCTTTAAGGTTAAATTATTTTATCTCTTGTATGATTGAACTATCTTATAAATAAAGTTCAACGGTTTTATATGTTTTTATTTTAATTGGTTGTATGAAATAAGGTGGCCTTGAGTTTTAGATTAAATCTATAGACCTATTTATACATTGTGAACTAGGAACATGATTATGAATATGAGTTTTGGATTGTGGTTGATCAATAATGCAAGTGAAAATGACTCCTTTCCAATGGCATTAGAACCACATAGAATCAAATATAATTTAACATTCCACTTGATAACATTGGTAATCTATTTCCGATTCGGGATATAGACTTTATATGACCATAAAATGTTTATCAACCTTTTAAATGTGAGAATCTAGCTATGGAAATTATCAAGTGAATGAAGGATATTGTAGCTTTAACAAACCACAATATAATTGCATGATAAATGGAAGGAAACTATCATTTAATTGGAAAATGTTGTTAAGAACAACTTAAGTGATAAACTCTATGTAGTTCTTGTTAGAAATATTGTCATTGATGTCAAAAGACAAATAACAATCTATGGAAATATACAGATGATCAAAATAATCTCTAGACTCAGTCTTACTTATTTAAAGGACAGTTTTGGATAGATCGATATTCATGTTTGAAGTTTTTAATTTGGAGTCTCATATGTTGAAGAATCTCGAACACAAGTTGAAAAGTCAGATTGATATAAAATCTAAATCAGTTCAAATCAATATATATATAATTCGGCTTCTTTTCAGACTGATATATACAGAAAATTCGTTCATTTCCAGATCAAGATAAGAATGAAGCTTTAATGAGAACTTTAAAAGAACGATTAAAGGTAGACATTTTTTAAAGACGTATCAAATATATGCATGCGTACCAAAGACGTATCAAATACGTATTAAAAAAAAATCAAATACGTATCAAAGAAGGTAGACATTTTTTTTTCAAAGACGTAAGTCTTATCCAGATATCTTCCAGAATAACAAATGGTCGGGTCTGAGTACATTTCGAATGGACGTGTTCTTTCTTTGAAAGGATATCGGTCTTCTAAAAATTGCGATCTGTTTATTAATCAAAAGACGTGTTTTAGAGCAGTACAATATGTATATCACAAAAGGACAAAATACAAGACCACGTGGCAGTCATGAAAAGAAGTCTTAAGTTACGCATCCTTTGAGATTGGAATATACGTCTCCAAAGATAAAACTATTTGTCTCAAAAAGGTACGCCTCTTAATATCTAAAAACATACATCTGGAAAGACGTATTTCCTTATCGGGCACTTTCAAGGAAAATACATTTTCAAAAAGGGACGTGCTCTTTCATGGTTCGTTTTGTGCTCCTTTGTTAAAAAGGCACAACCATTCGCTGCTGTGCTTTTTCTTTTTGATCTGTTTAGTAAAAGAAAATCAGAAACAATATAGAAACACACTAAAAAATCATTAAGTCAGAAATTCTGGATTAATGATGAGGTATGAGTGAAAAGTTAAAAGGCAAAGGTGTGATCTTTCATCAAGAGGCACAATTCTGGATCAAAGTATATATTTGGAAATCTTTTTAATTTGAAAGTGTGGTTGTGTAATTGAAGACTTGCAGTTCAGTCAGATTCGTACCTCCTTGTGTGGGCTGAAGGTGATATCTTGGATCACATAGAGCAGATTGGAGAGTTGGGCTTGTGCAGATCAGATTGAAGGCAGTCTCACTTCCATTAAGTCAAGGTTTGGTGCCTTGCATTAGGGGTTGGTGCTCCTTGTAGGCAGGTGTCTACTAAATTTTGGAGAGGTCTAGGTGTTCCTTGTGGAATTCAGTCCACTAAATCATCTTATTGAAAATTTGTAGGTTGGTGCCTACTTGAAAAAGAAATTACTTCAATATAGTTGTGTCAACTTGTGGAAATTGGTTCATATCAAAAAGTTGATTGTAATAAAGTTGAAAAGATTAAGAAATAAAAGTTTGTGATTGATTTACTGATTCACCCCCCCCTCTCAGTAAATCTTTTGTGCTCTTTAGTTCTACATGCTATGAGACATATTCTAAAACCTCACTATTGATCATCAAGGTTATACTTAGAATAAATGGAAAGTATGAGTTAAATTATCCAGTTTATGAACTAAAACCTAAGTCACAACATTCGAATTTGAATTTGAATTCCGCAACATTGAAATTCGGCAAGGAAAAAATTCAAAAAGTAATTTGGATCAAATTCGCCTTATGTAATTTTTATTTATTTTTTAATAAATATAAGTAATATATACATAAAATTGTTTAAATAGTTTAACATTTATAAGTAGATTTGAAATCATTACAAAAAGATTACACATTTATAAAATATAAACCATAAGAAACATGTGAAATCATGTTTGTGAATATGTTCGTTTCTCAAAAAGGTACAATAACAGTCAACACTTTAGAACTTCAGAAAAGCTCCAAGTCATCAAGAGCACTTGGCTGAGATGCCAAATCATCATCATCTGTATCACTACTCAATTCATCATCTGCAAAGTCAGGCTCATCTACAACTGACACTGCTATGTCGTCAAGATTTTGATTTGAGGAAGAGTTCTTTGCTGATTTGTTCATGAACAATTTTAAATTGCTGCGAACATAGAGAAGATCTCCCAACTTTCCAGACAACAATTTATTCCTTTTCTTGGAATGGATGTGATCAAAGCAACTCCAGTTCCTCTCACAAGCTGATGAACTTGCTCCCTGACTCAAAATTCGAACAACAAACTCTTGTAGCTCAGGAGTTTGTCCTCCATAGTCCAATCGCCATCTATATCCAGGTATACGTGCCAAGTCATATTTGGCTGCTGCCATTCCAAACATCCCTTCTCCTTTCTTGTATTCCCAACATTGATCTCTGATTAGTGCTGAAATTGTTGCATTTGATGCATACTTTTGAATGGCTTCAAAAAGCCCTCCCATAATTTCAGAATCACCTTTTCTATTAATAGGAAACAACTTAGGCTCCAAAAAACAAGCTACTGCATGTAAAGGTGTGTGCATCATTTTCCATCTACAATCAACTGTCTCCCATATCTCCATATATTCTGCTTCTACATTATTTAGTGCTTTTTCAATAGATTCATTACAACGGTCCATGCTTTCATAAAGCATACCAAGGCAAGGAGTGTCACCATCAACCATACAAAGCACGTCAACAATTGGTTCGCATATAAGCAAAACTTTTGCTGCACTTTCCTAGAAATTGTTGTTTAGAATGATTTGCTCTATGTTCTTCCCTTTAGGACCTTTTGAAAGCACAAAATTTTCCCACTGATTGGAACAAATAACAGCCCTCAAAGCTGCTTTTTCTTCAACCACTCTTTTCAAAGTGATATAAAATGATGCAAATCTTGTTTCACAAGGCCTCAACAACTCCCTGGATGCATGCTGCTATAAAGACTCAATGTGAGACGATGATTTCGTATGAAATTTGCAATTGCTCTCCCTCTATGAATAACTTCATGTACCCATGGGAATTTAGCCAAGTCATGAAGCAACAATTCAAGACAATGAGCTGCACACGGGCTCCAATATATTTTTGGGTACTTCTCTGTAATCAGTTTCCCAGCTCCCACACAATTTGCTGCACTATCAGTTACCACTTGAACCACATTTTCCACCCCTACTTCAAGAATGGCTTCCTCTAATATTTGGAAAATATACTCAGAAGTTTTCTTGTGGTTCATGGTGTCAATCACTTTCAAGAACACAACACCATCAGGAGAAGATACCAAAACATTAATCAATGGCCTTTGACATATATCTGACCATCCATCACTCAATATAGTGCAAACTGTTTCATTCCAAGAGGCTTTGACATCAACTAATTTCTCAGTCACTCTATCTTTTGACCTCTGCAAAAGAGTTGTCCTGAAAGCCTCTGAAGTTGGGGGTGTGTACCCTTTGCTAAACTTTGCAACTTTCTGAATTGCATTACGAAAATGTGGATTCCTTGCAACATTGAATGGAATAGCGCTTGAGTAAAACGAATCAGCTAATGCATCATCCACCTGTTGTTTCTCTACTGGTTTCCAAAAGCTGTTCAATGTTCCACTCTCTTTTGATTTACTCACATGCCCAGGTAAGGTGGAAGAGGAAGACATGATAGATGTTGTGTGTTTAGACTGAGACATATCCTCTTGAATTCTTTGTGTTTTTTGTGCATTCTTCATCTTTGCTACAATTGAAGAGGATTGTTCTTTTTCTAAAGCAACTCTCATTTTTGGGGTAATGTTTGGACATGCTTCAACACCTCCTCCTGCACTTGGTGAAATACCAAGTAAATGGTCCATTGCCCTTGTCAAGCCTCTAGTAAAAGGTTTTTGACACTTGTTGCATGTGAGACTTGTACCATTGCGATGAACATATTTCCATGCCTCGACAGTTGATTTCTGAGGAGCCATAAGTAACAATCTGTATGTTTCAAAGACAAAATACGAATATTTTTTTTGAAAACATAAAATCAAAATATATTAATTTTGTCATTCTACTACAAAATAAAGTTGCTGCATTTTTTTTTGTTTAATTTTAATAAACTGAATACTGAAAGTTGAAACTAAGATAATATTAAATTTACATATATTAAATATTAATTTATTAGTATAAATCTAATACAAATAAAATAATAAAATATTTAATATTTCATATTTAATAAAATATAAAAAACCTAATATTAAATATATATAAAATAATACAATATTAAAAAAATTAATTTAAATCTAGTGAATAACACAGTATTAAATCTAATATTAATAAAATAATAAAAACTAAAATAAATATTATATCTAATATAAATAAAATAATAAAACCTAATATTAATAAAATAAAAATTAAAAAAGCTAATATAAACAAAATAATAAAATATTAAATGAAAATCTATGAAAACAAAACAAAATAAACAATAGATTTTTCGTGAATTTTATAAAATACAATATAAACAAAATAAATGAACCCTAGATTTTTCGTGAATAAATAATATTAAAAATATGCCTACCTTTCAAGTCTGAAGTTCTGAGGATGCAGACGCGATTAAGTTGCTTGGTCGGCGGCTTGATCTTGGACAGCCAAAACCTGAGCTTGCTTGCTAAACGTTTTTTGCAGAGAGGCGCTTGGTCGGCGAGTGAATGAAACCCGAGCTTGGTCGGTGACTGAATGAAACACCTGTTCGCGTATGCCTCTTGTTCGTCTGTTGGCTCAAATAATTTGCGAAAAAAATTGAATGCCTCCTGTTCGCGTGTTCGTCTGTTGGCTCGTCGCGGCTCACGTTTATAAAAATATCCCGTCGTAAACCCTAAAACGGCTATGCTTTTTGAGTTTATTTTTTAATAAATTTACAACCTTACGAATGTCAACGAATTAGAACGATTTTTTTTTTTTCCCAGAAATTCGACGAATTCCGAATTTCATGCCGAAAATTCAGCGAATATTGTGACAATAGGTTCGGGCATTATGCTACTACATGATGACTATAGAACTCTTAAGTAGCATTTGAACTATCAAATGAACTAAGGGATTGGTACCGGCTTTGATTAGAACAAGTTTATGACAAGTGTGTTATGTCCTAACATCTTCTAATGGAGATTGACGTAAAAAATTAATAGGATCATGATGCTTGATCATATTAGACGAATATCATTTGGAGCTATATTGGGGCTTCACATAATTGTCACATTGTGAATAGGCCTTGAGTATCACTACTCTTAATGTTAGTGAATGTATCTTAAATGAGATATCTACTCTACTATGTTATCCCCATATATGAATGTTAAGGGGTTTCATAATAAGTATAATTTAGAGGTTCAAGATATCAAGAACCAATACACTTGTGACGTCTAAGTTTATTAAATCGTATTGTATATTATCACATTCTAATCTTAACTAGAACCCTATGTTGAATCTATTATGTGAATGAAAGTATGGGTTTGTATGAACCAAGGTAGTTTTGTGTAGAGTAATAATTCAAGCCCCTATGATGTTAAGACTTGTTAAGATGAACCTTGGGATGTTCTTGAGCTAGTATATGAATTAAAATGGGTGGAGTTTTATTCAGGATTTTGATATCTTAAAGGAAGGTGTTATAGTAGGGTGGATAATCATAACTATTTGTATATTCCTAATTGTGGATAAGCATTAATAATGGAGGAAAAACATTAATGAAACCTTCATTATGGGGAAATTTGTGGGTAGGAATCCCTTGAGAGACGTTGTGAGGAGAACTACGTGTGACTTTTGTTGATGTTGTAGCTTTGGGCTACATACTTCCACCTTGATTGTTGAACAATAAATTCATATAGCCTAATGACTATTCATTTATTGCATTTATTAAAGCGAAGAGGCGCTTCACTTGGGCATCTAATATAATATTTAATTATTGTGAATAATTAAATGGGGCCGACTTCATTAAAGAAATAATATTTATTTCTTTATTATTGCTATGAGGCCAACCTCATGAAGAGTCACTTGGTTTTGTATAAATACAAGGTGATGATCACCTCATTTGATCATCAAGTTCATTCATTCATATTCACACTCATAGAAGAAGTTCACACTTGAGCAGCAGATTATCATCTTGAGCAGCAGATCATCATATTGGTGCAGCAGATCAAATTCAAGGAGAAATGTACTTATTCTGTATTTTCGCATTTAGGAGAGGTGCTATTATTCATTGTATCAAATTTGGCCTTGTGTTGGGCCTGAGTTGTAAGCAGATTTCTGATCTTATTCTTGAATATATAAGCGATATATTTGCTTGGTTTTTCCCCTCGAGTTGGAGGGTTTTCCGAGGGTATCTTGTGGTGTTCATTGTCTTATGCGTTGCATTTTCTGATTGCCTTCATTTCTGATCCTAAAACTAACATGGTATTAGAGCGGGTTTAAAGAAGATTGTGATCAGATTTACATAAGCAGCGCCTTCATCCACTCTTGTTCTCATCTTCTAGCATCTATCTCATCTTCAAAATGGTGAACAGGCTCAAGATCGAAGATAGGTTGGAAGGTGCTTCCAACTTCATGTCTTGGAAGTTTAGAGTGATGCTTGCATTGGAAGAAAATGAGCTTGTTGAGTTCGTGGAGGGCGAAGTTCTCGAACCTTCCGATGAAAATGAGAAGCCACAATGGAAGAAGAATGGCACTAGGGCGAAATTTTTTTTGGCTGATTCGGTGAAGAACCGCCTTGTGCCAATTATCTCCAAGTTGAAGACAACAAGAGAAATGTTCAAAACCTTGGAGATGTATGAGTTCAATAACACAAGCAGAGCTCTTGCCTTGAAGCAAGAGCTTCATCATGTCAAGATGACGAAAGGAGATTCCATCATGTCCTTCTTCATGAAGATCACTGAATTGAGAGATCAACTCTCTACCATTGGGCATATGGTTGATGATAAGGATTTGACCATGTTGGCTCTTAATGGTCTTCCTAAATCTTGGGAACCATATATCCAAGGCATTAGTGCGAGATCAAAGCTACCTAAGTTTGATCGCTTGAGGGCAGATTCCATTCAAGAGGAATCAAGACTAGCAGCAAGAGGCAATGGGCAAAGTTCTACCAATGAGGAGATTCATGTACTTCTCGCTCAATCTTCGAAGAAGAGAGGAAGAGAAGGAAAGAAAGGCTACTTCAAGAGGAATAAAGATAGAAGATCTGATGGTACTCCTGCATCTAAGAAGAAGAAGGATCTTTCCCACATACAGTGCTTCAGATGTGACAAGTTTGGTCACTATGCAAAGGATTGCCCAACTAGACCAAAATAGCATGCTTCAATTGCGGATGTAGGTGAGATCTCTCCTCAAAAGGATTCAAGTGAATTTCTATTCTATTCTGCCTTATCAAGCAATGTTCTAGCAGATAGCAACACTTGATTGATTGATAGTGGCACCTCTCGTCACATTACTGGATTTAGAGAACATCTTTCAGATTTGGTGATGAGAAATACAAGTGTTCAAGTCATAATTGGAGATGATGCATGTTATTTAGTGAAAGGTGTTGGGACCTGCACTCTTCACTTAGATTCCGACATCTCCTTGCAGTTGAGTGATGTACTATTTGTACCAGGTATCAAGCAGAACCTTATCTCTATTTCAGCCTTGGAGGACAAGGGATACCAAGTTGCATTCTTTGAAGGTAAAGTTCTTGCATGGCCGAAGAACTCTAGCATCAAGTCAGCCCGAGTGATTGGTGTTCGTCAAAAATGTCTCTACAGACTTTCCACTCGTCCACTACAAGCCTTGTTGCATGATACATCGAGTTCGTGTGAGTTTGGCATAGAAGACTTGCTCACATTCACTTCCGAGCGCTTCCAACCATGGAGAAGATGGTCACCGACATTCCTAAACTCAGTTAGGAGCATGAAGGTGCTTGCTGAGGATGCGCATTAGGTAAGAATACTTAAGGACCCTTTCATAGTAGTGAAAGTAGATCTAAATGCATTCTAGATCTTGTCCATTCTGATTTGTGTGGTCTAATGTCTGTTACTTCTTTGTGTGGTTTCTTGTATTATGTAATTTCATTGATGACTACTCTAGAAAGACTTGGATTTATTTCTTAAAGACTAAAGAATCTAAGGAAGTACTTGAGAGATTCAAGGAATTTAAAGCTCAAGTAGAGAACTTGTCTGGGAAGAGGATCAAAGTTCTGAGATCTGACAATGAAGGAGAATACACCTCTGGAAGCTTTTGTAACTTTTGTGTTGAAGCAGGAATTAAGAGGGATTTTTGTGTTCCCTACAATCCACAACAAAACGGTATAGCAGAAAGGAAAAACAAATCTATTGTAGAAGCAGCTAAGCCCATGATTCATGATCAGGATTTGCAAATCTTCCTTTGGGCCGAAGCTTCTAGGACAATTATGTATGTTTTGAATCGGAGCCCTCATCGTATCTTGGAGAACATGACTTTTGAAGAAGCCTTCACAGGTGTGAAGCCCGAAGTCAGCCATTTGAGAATATTTGGTTGTCCTGTGTATGTTCATGTCCCTAAAGATAAAAGGACAAATTTGGAACCATCTGGCAAGAAAGGAATATTTGTGGGCTACAGTGAGTCTTCAAAAGCCTATAGGATTTACATTCCAGGTCAGAAACTGATAGAGATCAGCAGGGATGTTACATTTGAAGAAGATGTTGCATTCAAGAGATCTAAAGGCTCTCACATGGAGATAGACAATGAATACTAGGAGTCTCCTTAGGACATGGAAGTTGACCATACTCTTGAGATTCAGAGGGAGGCTACTGATCCTAAAGAAGATGATGATCCAGTTGAGCCTTTGGAACCTACTGATGGGCCTACAGACATTGCTATTGGTCGAAAGAGACCTCTATGGGCTAGGCAAAAAATGTAGGAGGCAGAAAAGTTTGCAGCCCCTAGAGGAACATTCAGAGAAAGCAAAAGACCTTAAAAGTTTTCAAGCTATGTTGCATTGATGAGTGTTACACCCCGAAATTGTATAGCTACTATTTTAGCAATGCTTAGGGCATTCTATTTGTAAGAAAGATTTTGGATGAAGAAAATGTGTTGAACCTTGTTATCAATTTAAGAATCTTTTTACATTTTATGATTGACTCATTCTATGTTCTTGATTGATGTTATTCTTGGATAAAGCAATGCATGAAGGAGGATAATTAGTCTTGCTTTTATAATTGATTTATATACTGCAAAATGTTATGAGCAAGTAACTACCATGGTTTTGTGCCAATGGATGCAGGAACAAGAACCATTCCTCCAGGTGGAGGGGAGACATCACTCGGGAGAGGGGCTTGGTCGGTTAACCGGTGAAGTAAATCAGTTGAGCATACACACACTTCACTAAGGGTTTAGAGGAACTGAGTCAAATAGGTTTATCTTGATAAGTCATCCTTAGGCTTAGGAGTTTTGGATTACTTCTTTGTGCTTTGTGAGTGGTGTTACTTGTTAACTTGACTTACTGTTCTGTGACCCTGAATGTGGAACATGAATTGATATATGCACATAGGCAAGGTGTATATGTGTATACATGTATCACTCATATGTACGTATCAATATGTATGACATGGCAATACATACGTATAATGGGCAATTATTATGCCATACGCATGTGTGGACATGGCATACATACAGATATAAACACATGACGGTATAAATGGATTATACACATCTATAAACATATACACACTATCTATGATGTTTTATTATAACATTATTATATTGCTTTGAATTTACAGTTAAACATATATACACATATTAGCACGAATAGGTATATTGAAAGTATGCTAACTGGCTCGCAATACACATATTTGAATGATTTTATGCAAATGTGTATATGTATATTTAAGTGTAAATATATAGATAAATATATATATAAATATATATAAATATATATGTTATTATAGTTTTACCGAAATAAATATATAGATATATAAAGTATATTTAAATATTAAACATTTAAATATATATATATATTTATTTATTTATTTTGGGAAATAAAACCATAATAAATTATATATAATATAATACATAATATATGTATATAAGAATTTATATATATTTTAAATATAAAATCTTTGGAAAATAAGACTTAGACTTCTAAGTCATTTGGTAAATAAACATATAAAGTTTACCATGAGAAAATAAATGACTTAAAATATTGAATAAAATTTACCATGGGAAATAAAAGACTTAACATTGAAAGTCGCTTGGTGAATATCGAATTTTTGTACCATGGAAATAAACTATGTTTTGCGAATTCCTTCTGCCGTGGTAAAGTTGGGAGAAATACACCAGTTCAAATATTTCATTAAGCCAAGGTTGAACTTTTGAAAAATGGAAAATAAGGAAATTGCGCTGCTGCAAATACGCGCGCACAGGAGACCAGGTTGCGACTTGTAAAAACGCATTAATGTAAATGCGTGAGGGAGCCTGAAGTTTAGGCTAGGTGGGACGCAATGTGCTAAGACATTTTCCTGCAATGAATGATAAATCCGCCATTTTGGACGCCATTACTAAGGACGCCTATAGGTGTCACTCGGCCGCATTTTACCATGTGTTGTTTGAAAAATTCTTCCTAGATGAAGATCGAATCACCTTGAATTTGTTGAATAAGCTACTAGAATGCTGCCACAACAAGTTTGACATTTTCAAAAAAGGTAGGTGTCGATTCTCATGCCAAAACTGTAGCTTGGCATGAGAATCCGAATCCTATAAATTGAGTTCATTTTCTTATCATTTTTACCAATTCACAACTTGCCTTTGCTAATTCCGAATTTGCCTCTGAGAGCCACAATTCACCATTGTCATTCTGTTCAAGCCTTGTGAATTTTATATGCTGCATACATACATATACGCACCTGCTATAGAATTTAGTTTTGAGAAAAGTAGTAACCAACATTACCAGGAAATATACTCCATTGCCATTCTGAGCTTCAGCTTAAAGATTTGAATCTGGAAGGAGCAGTAAGAGAGAAGAATTAAAGGAGCTGCTAGCCTGCTACTAATTGTATCAGAAGCAACCAACAAGGAGGCCAACTAAGAAAATAGGCATGAGTGTCATATACTTAGTATCTCTGTTTTAGTTTGTAAATAGATGAAACTACATGTTTACTTTGTGCCTTAAATTATATTGTAGTATAAGTAGACCAGTCAAGTAAAAGAGAAAATCAGTTTCCTATGTATGACTGCATAGACTAAAAGGAATAGCTTATCTGCATTATGAAGGAATAGCTTGTTTGCATTTTATGGAATTGTCTTGTATGCAATTTAAATAAGGGAAAAAGGGGAATCTGTTATTCCACTTCATTTTGGGAAAAGGAATTTACTTTGATGGAATGCATTTGTGTGTATACTGCTTGATCTCCTTATATAAAAGAAATGAGGAAACTATCTATTTAATACTAGGACGAGGATGAAACCAGTACCAAGGTTAGTCTAAAGCTTAAAGTTAGTAGGTTAACTAGGAAAAGCTATGTACTCCATGGATAAAGATTTCCAGGATAGGAGTTACTTGAGGACACTTGTTGATTGCTTTTCATTTTCTAATTAGGTAGATTGATGTAGGAGGTCTGGGGTGATTGACTACCCATGGTAAGGACTTAGCCTACGTGTAGGATAAGATAGCCTCAAGTCAAACTGAACCTGACTTAGTGCATGTGATAGATGACCGATAGTTTAATACTGCCGAAACACTTTGGCCAAAGTAGTGTAGTACACCTACGTCCACTTAGACTGTGAGACGATTACACTGTCAGTTCACCGTTGTCCAGATTACATACTAGATTGAGATTGTGGGGTTAGAAGGATTTAGTTATGTAGGACACCACACTATGCTTAGTTGGTTACAACAGAACCGGTTACCCAACCAATCTCTTCGTAGAAGTGAGGGGCGTCTACTTAACAGTAAACGTGCGTGGGACTACATTATAAGTCCGTGGTTGGCGGAAAAGCACCTGAGTAATGTTTCTCCTCCACAATAGACTTTTGATGAACCAAGGTTTGAAAGGGAAGAACCTGGATTGTCTTATTCCTATTTGCTCAAAAGCTTCCAAGTTGTTTTATACTTGTAAGGATTCTTACTCTGTTATTTATTCAGAAAGAAAAGTAATGATGTATTGTGTACTTTGTTATTTACTTGGAAATGAAAATAATGATGTATTGTGTCAATTGTTTCTTTAATATGAAATGTTGCAATAGAAAGAAAATAAAAGTTTATTTACTTTATCATTATGTATGTCTTTCCTTGTATTTTATTTGTGAAAGTAGAAATTTTTTAATTACTCAGGTTGGGGGTTGTATCAATGAGTCAAATGATTGAATCTGAGCCTTCCAATATTGAGGAAGCTTCAAGTCAACAAGTATGGAAAGATGCTATGGCTGAAGAATATCAATCTATCCTCAAGAACGATGTTTGGGACATTGTACCTAGACCAAAAGGCAAATCTGTTGTATCTTCTAAGTGGCTTTTCAAGATCAAGCATGCAGTTGATGGAAGCATTGAGAAGTACAAGGCTAGATTTGTGGCTAGGGGGTTCTCTCAAAAAGAGGGAATAGACTATGAGGAAACATTTGCTCCAGTTGCTCGTTATACCTCCATCAAGACTATCATTGCCATTGCAGCAACTAAAGGATGGAAGCTACACCAGATGGACGTGAAGACAACATTTCTAAATGGTGTAATTGAAGAAGAAGTTTACATTGAGCAACCTGATGGCTTTGAAGTTCATGGGAAGGAGTCTCATGTATGCAGATTGAAGAAGGCTTTGTATGGCCTTAAGCAAGCTCCTCGTGCTTGGTATGAGAGGATTGATCGATACTTGCTGAGCTTGGGCTTCTCCAAGAATGATGTTGATTCAAACCTATATTTCAAGGTAATTAATGGTGAGGCCTTGATCTTGGTTCTCTATGTTGATGATCTATTTCTTACTGGAGAAGAACACCTCATTATCAAATGCAAGAAGGAGTTGGCTTTTGAATTTGAAATGAAGGATCTTAAGTACATGCATTACTTCCTTGGTTTAGAAGTATGGCTGAGGCCTAATGAGATCATTCTAAGTCAAGGGAAGTATACAATAGACATCTTGAAGAGATTTGGTATGATGGATTGCAAATCCATGTCTACACCTATGGAAACCAATTTTCAAAAGTTAAAAGAGGCTGTAGCTAGTTCAGATCTGGTGGATCCTACTATGTACATGCAGTTGATTGGATCATTGATGTATCTAGTCAACACAAGACCAGATATTTACTATGCAGTGAGTGCACTTAGTCAGTTCATGTGTGAACTCAAGGAAATACACCTAGTTGCAGCAAAGCATATCCTGAGATACTTGCATGGCATAGTTGGGTATGGCTTGAGATATTCTTTTGATGTGGACTTGAAGCTACATGGTTTTACTGATTCTGATTGGGCAGGGTGTGTTGCTGATCGGAAGAGCACCTCTGGGTGTTGTTTCAGTTTGGGGTCTGTGATGATCTCTTGGTGTAGCAGGAAGCAATCTTCAGTGGCACTGAGCATCGCAGAGGCCAAGTACATTGCAGCGTGTGTGGCAACTTGAGAAGCAGTGTGGCTTCGGAAGCTCCTTGCAGGATTGTTTGGACAATCATTGGAGCCAACTATCATTCATTGTGATTATCAAAGCTGTGTGAAGCTTTTTGTCAATCTAGTGTTTCATGACAAAACAAAACATGTTGAGATCAAATACCACTATATTAGAGATATGGTATTGAGGAAAACAATCCAATTGAGATACAATAGCACTGATGAGCAGACGATTGACATT
This sequence comes from Sequoiadendron giganteum, assembly GCA_007115665.2. NCBI lineage: Eukaryota > Viridiplantae > Streptophyta > Pinopsida > Cupressales > Cupressaceae > Sequoiadendron > Sequoiadendron giganteum. Next base: position 395,848,361 of record CM021106.1, read on the forward strand.
CTCACCAAGCCCCTCTCCAAAGTAAAGTTTGTGTACTTTCGAAACAAGCTTGGTATTGTGGAGAATGAAGCCCTAGCTGATAGGGAGACTCAACTTCAGTGATCTTCTATGATTTGCTCTAATGCATTTTTCTCTGTGAGAGAAATTTGAGGTGAAAGCCCTTGTTTCCACCCTCTGGGAGTATCCATGGTGGATGTCATGTTGAGTGACTCCATGACAACATCACGTGAGAGAGTCTGTGATGATTTTCTTGTACTTGTGTTTATTCACCCTCTGGGAGTAGCCATGGTGAACGCCATGATGAGATGACAACATCACGTTGAGTGATTCCGTGATGGACACTTGTGCACATATGCTTTACTATACATGGGAGTAGCCATGATGGTTGATATCACGATTGAGTGAATCCGTGATGAGTTACTTCCACATATGGGTGTAGCCATTGTGGGTGTCATGTTGAGAGATTCATGACCTTGTGTATCGGAAGTATTCCTCCCTAGCTAAAAGGGAGTGTTGATGTTGTAGTTTTGAGCTACATACTTTCGCCTTGATTGTTGAACAATAAATTCATATAGCCTAACAACTATTCATTTATTGCATTTATTAAAGTGAAGAGGCACTTCACTTGGCATCTAATATAATATTTAATTATTGTGAATAATTAAATGGGGCTGACTTCATTAAAGAAATAATATTTATTTCTTTATTATTGCTATGAGGCCGACCTCATGAAGAGTCGCATTGTTTTGTATAAATACAAGGTGATGATCACCTCATTTGATCATCAAGTTCATTCATTCATATTCACACTCATAGAAGAAGTTCGCACTTGAGCAGCAGATTATCATCTTGAGCAGCAGATCATCATATTGTTGCAGCAAATCGAATTCAAGGAGAAACACACTTATTTTATATTTTCGCATTTAGGAGGTGCTATTATTCATTGTATCAAATTCGGCCTTGCGTTGGGCCTGAGTTGTAAGCAGATTTCTGATCTTATTCTTGAATATATAAGCGATATATTTGCTGGGTTTTTCCCTTCGAGTTGGAGGGTTTTCCTAAGGTATCTTGTGGTGTTCATTGTCTTATGTGTTGCATTTTCTGATTGCCTTCATTTCTGATCCTAAAACTAACAACTTTGACCCATTTGGAAGTAGGAACATATGTGGTCCTTGGGCGAAGGATGCCTCTGCGACCTCAAGTCCATAGGGGGAGGGTTTAGGGTGATAACTCCAAGGGTTGGGGTTGTTCCTGATTGGTTTGACCTTCTCCTTTTAGTAGGCTTCAGTTTGTGGTTGAATGAGTATTGGATGGGTATGAACGAGTTAAGGAAATCTAATATTGTGTATTTAATACATAATATGCTTTTATATAATAAGCGATGATTGACTACTTTATAATGGGTATTTGATTATACATATATGATGGGTTAAGTCCATCTCCTGTTGGTTCCAATTTTCTCTTATGTGTCTGTGTAATTCAACTCCATATCTATGTGTTTATGTATAGGCCCAATATCTGTGGATTGAGACCTCAAGTCTGTAGGGGGAGGGTTTAGGGGGATAACTCCAAGGGTTGGGGTTGTTCCTGATTGGTTTGACCTTATCCTTTTAGTAGGCTTCAGTTTGTGGTTGAATGGGTATCGGATGGGTATGAACGAGTTAAGGAAATCTAATATTGTGTATTTAATACATTATATGCTTTTATATAATAAGCGAAGATTGACTACTTTATAATGGGTATTTGATTATATGTATATGATGGGTAAAGTACATCTCGTGTTGGTTCCATGTATCTCTTATGTGTCTGTGTAATACAACTCCATATCTATGTGATTATGTATATGCCCGATATCTGTGGATTGAGATTGTGATTCATGTTATGTATGACCCACCCAAGAGTGAACCTTTGGGATTTTTGAGCAGTGACAGACAGTCATTGGATCGTGCCAATGATCGATGTCTGGGCTATTGCTAGGGATTAGTCAGCATTCACCTGGTTCATGGAGGTGAAGGTAGACGGCTACCTTGGTTATGATACAACCGTAGTGGTTGCATGGGTAGGGACCCATCTGTGCGGGTAACGGTAATCCGGGGCTAACTGCGTATTGAGAGGGTTCACTGGCTGTCACTGGTAAGCATGGAAGTGATCGATGCCAAGTGTTAGCCGGGATTGTGAAGAAGATAGCTAACAATATCACTAAGGTCACAAGGTGGTATATTTCGGGAGCTACTTCTTCCTAGGTGGACAGACTTGTCGCCGGTGGCCTATAGGCAATTGAAGTCAAAATCCACCGAGTTATGGTGGGTTCGCTACTTGGAGAAACCCTTGGGATGGTGGACAGACCCACGGTGTAGTATGGGATTCACCGAATCCCCTCCCAGTTGTCAGACTATATACTTAGCCTTGTGGGGTTGAGGACGGACCCGCGGTGTAATATGGGATGCCAATATAGACCTTGCCAATATAATGACACAAAAAATATTGCAGGAATAATTTTAATGCTTCTAATATCAAATGGTACTAGCCCTAACATTGTGTTAAATTAACACCTATTTATAGGCCAAGTAGGATGAAATTCTGACCGAATGTAGACTAAATTTAGTGAGAGTTAACCCCATTCATTGAAGGTGATTGAGAGTTCAACCCATAAGATGAGTCTAGTGAGCTCAATTATCTAATTTGATGTTGAGTTCAATTAGGGAGTGAACTAGGGTAGTAATTAGTAATTCTAACTAGTATCAACTTCTAGTTCTAGTACATGAGGTGTAATTACAAAATTATCTACTATTACAAATTAATTATTTGCATAATCAAATAATATAACTTAAGCTGCCTGTGTAACATAGATAGAGTCAGAATACTAAGATGTGTAAGTTTTATACACCAACATCCTCCCTTAAGTTTGACTTGTGGTAGTGAAGGAAGGAATGAAAAATGAGAAGTCTATCCCCACTTTAAGAATATAGTTTTTTCAACCCAAATTGAGATCTAAGATGCAAATTGTGTGCTTCGATAAATCACACAGAGAAAAATTTGCAACAAGGCTATTGGAAGGGCCATGAAGTGTTGCGCTGCAACAAACTTGGTTTTTGGAACCCAATTAAAATAATCAACTTTTCTTTGGCACTGGTCAACATCTCTTGAATTGCGTGTCAACAAGAAAAGATCTAATGTCTCCTATTATGTGTCACTGATGGTCTCAATAGATGGAGTCATAGTAGCTTGAGCAATGTGGGCTCCATGAAGTGTCTTGTAAGTAGCTGGAGACACAGGAATTGATGGCTCAAAGGTGGTGGAAGATCAAGGTAATCTCACACAAACTTATTATTTGATATCTCTTCATCCTCAAAAGTAGACAAGGGTTGAAAGTCTATTGACAAAAGTAGAAGAGGTGGGCATGCAAGCTTGATCAAAGTGACCAAAGAAGGTGGGGAAGGCCCAAAGTTGTCAAAATTCTACTCATGGTTCAAATCACAAACCCTGCTAGTGACAATTGCTGTGTGGTCTTTCAAATCTTGAATTACAACTCCACCTAGTAAAAACTCAATAGTTTTTCCATCTCTTTAATGGGTTATTTGATAAATCAACAAAATGTTTTTTGACAATGTAGGTGCATAGGAAACTTTGAATTTCAAATCTCAAATTGCAAATACCATTTGATAAATTGACAGAAAGTTTTTTTTGACAATGCAGGTGCATAGAAAACCTTTTGAAACTAACCTTTATCTACCTCAACATTGCCTACTCCAGAAACATCTAGAGAAAAATTATCATGAACAGATATTTTGTTAGGGGCTTATTAGCATAAAAAGGTTTTCCCCTGCTTTCTGGGTTGCTGGTGAGAAGAGAAAGCAAGTAGCAGGTGATCGTAGGGACCAGACACTGTGCAAACCAGCTGAGAAGTGATTTAAAAAGTGTGATGTGACAGACCACTGCTAAGCACAATTTGATCAGCAAGGTTAGGTATCCTCTGGAGATGTTAAAGCCTGCCGAGGTCATTACAAACATGGAAAAAGCATGTGTTAAGGCCACCACTGTTAAGTCTATTGCCAGTGACCTTGCCACCAACAGCATCTTTGCAACACACCACAGTTACTCTTAGCCAAATGGCCAATTTTCTTAGAAAGCAGCAATATCAGCATGTAAATTGAGACTACGTTGTGACTTCCAACCCATTGCTGTGGCAGATGCAACCCTTACAAATACATATAAAAAAGTATATCACTTATGCTAATACTGTTTTCACACAGTCTCGGTAATAGAACTCCTTCCCATTGTCTACTGCAATCTTCCCCATCTTAAGAGAGGTCAAAGGTGGAATGAGGAAGGTCACAAGGTTGAATCCAAAGGGGTAGGGTTTTAGTCTTTAAGATTCCTTGAGAAATATATAAGTAAAATGGAAAAACAATCTCCTGAGGTTTCACTATGCTAATTTGGTGTCTCTCTTGGTGGTGACTAAAATTCATCTCTGCCATTTATGTAATAAGCAAAAAACTGTTTATGAATATAAATGTTCTTTGAAGAGAGGACAGAATTGCAAAGAGGTAGGGTCTCCCTTACTAACAATAAACATAAAATTTGTATGGTAAATATAGAATGACTTGTACATCAAGATATGAATGCCTCAATACCGTATACTAAATATAGAATGACTTTAACTTCAAGATATGAGTGTTTTGATATCATTGGCATGACGGTCATCAAGCACTATGGGCAATCATTCAATTAGCTCAAATAAATAATTTAGTATTTTTGGCAGTTTACTTCATTTAAACTAAATCATGCATAGTGTAAAAATAGATAGTTGACTATGAATAAAAAAGGTGATTTGTTATTGATATGCAGATTAAAGGGCATACTCAATAAGAGATGCGGGGATGGGGACAAAATGTCCTGCCATTTCAATTTTTTTCAAAAAATGGTGGCGTTGCAGGGATGCCCCCTCTGCAAGAGGAATGTGCCCCATTTGGGGAGCACCAAGCCATCCTAGGGACATCCTGACATCCACATGCCCAAAATATAGTTTTTAACTTTTTCAGTCAAAGAAAAAAACACAGCTGAACCAGAGTTACATTGTTAGGGTACACAACAGGAGGAAGAGCAGTTTTTTTGTTTTGTTCAGTCAGCATGGTTTTGAGCTCGAAGGAATGTGATCCAAGCACTTTGGATTGAATCTGCACGTTATGCATTTGGAAATCTCCACAACTTTAGTGAATGGCAAGGAAATATATTTCCTCGACATTCACTAAAGTTGCACAAATTTAAAATTTCCAAATTTTTTATATATGATATTAATATAAAAAATATTATATTTATTATTATTATTATATTAATATATTATAACACTATTTTAAATATTATATATATAAAATTAAATATATTTTAATATATATTTCTGATAAATTTTTGAAAAAGTTTGCCATCTAAAGTGTCCCCTTGCTTGCCCACCCCCCATCCTAGAAACTTGGAGGAACACTAGTAATCATTGACTAGATAACTCAAATGACTTCAATATGGCCTTGCAGTTATGGTATCCGTATTACCTTGAGAAGGTTTATGTTTGAGCTATCTCTTCGCTGACATCAAAAGTTTTTGTGAGTTAAGTTGGATGCTTGTTAAATGATTTTTTTTATATTGATAGGGATTTTGGCCCATCCCATTTTCAGTCAAGCTCCTTGGCCACTGGCACCATACATTAAGAAAATAATTCCAAACAATTCAATTGCAAGCTGTTTTGGTGTTGATATAATTAGAGATCTTATGTCTATTTCTTATCAATATTACCCTCCTTAAAGATGACAATAGCATTATTCCAAATGGCTCTTGCTAAACTCGTTACTTTATATCATCTATATTTAAATGAAGAGATTGTGTACTATTTCCTGTTTGCATCTAATGCACCAATTGTGTATTCCTTTTTGCAGAGTTGTTTTTGAGAATGCGTTTAGGAAAATGTATGATCTCCCATCAAACCGGACTGTGCTGCCACCCATGCCTCATGATGGAGATTCTTGGTCTGTCCTCCATAGCTGGGCCATGCCAACACCCTCTTTTCTTGAGTTTGTAATGTTCTCAAGGTAAGAATATCTTCATGCATAAGAAGACTGCAACATGCTTATCAGAAATCTAAATCTAAATATTAGTAATGTGTTGCATTGCAGAATGTTTGTTGATGCTTTGGATGCTCAACTTTATGAACAACATCATGAAAATGGCACATGCATTTTAGGAACTTCGAGAAGAGAGGTATATATTTTCCTGATAAGCTATGCACTATGAGAGGAGCAAGGTAGTCTGATATTTTCAACGTTGAAGATTATTACTCAAGCATCCGATGCATTAACAAATTTATTATAATATATTACTAAGTATTGCATACAAGAAAAGTACTCGCATGGTTATAGAAAATTACTTTTCTACTAATCTAGCTGTTTGAGAGTTCGTTGTATGCAATGTGTGGCCTCTTTAAGAACCTTTCTCATGGCTGGAATTGATCCCCACTTCATATTGGTTTTTATACTGCTTCCTACTTCGTAGGTTAATTTTATTTATTTCCAATTAATGCTGTTTACAGTGTACATCCTTTGTCCATGATCAACTCCTGCTCTCTTTTCAATCATATGCCTGTGATTTTTCTTTTCTGCACCTGGGTACTTTAATTGTTTTAAGGTGTTAGCTGCTCAGATGATCGTTTCTTGTCATAATTGTCCAAATCTGTAACCTTTATTGCTGACACAGATAAGATACGAATATTTGGCGAACTTAAATTAATCTACAATATTGATTTGATACAGTTTTTTTTGACAGTTGAACAAAAGTTTAGTTGTACTCAAGTAACCGACAGTACATTCTTGTTAAGGGAAAAGTCGATGTTTTACATTTGAAAGTGTTATCTCTCTGATCCTTCTCTATTTGCTTTGTTTGACATTACCATTTTGGCTTTTACTTCCATAAATAATTGACATAAATTAACAAAAATATCTGATTGTTCTATGGATATGTTCAACATAAAAGAAAATCATGATTTGGTTCTGTTTCTCCTCACTTTCCCAATTTTTTTATGGCCAATAATATAGAAGTAATATATTCACATAACCTTATTTTCTCCAACCTAGGAAAACATTTTTGAGTTTTTCTGGTTTTTGGAATCAAATAAGCAATTCTCGTGTCATTTGCAGCTTTTTATAGGTTCATCATCTTGATTTGGTAGGCTTTCCTTATCGTGAGAAATAAAATAGTTTGTCTGGTTGTGATGGTAGGAAAAGCATTGTTACTGCCGTCTGCTGGAGCTTCTAGTCAATGTCTGGGCTTATCACAGTTCCAGGAAAATGATATATCTTGATCCTCAGACTGGGTTAATGCAAGAGCAGCATAGTTTGGCAGATCGCAGGGGCCATATGTGGGAAAAATATTTCAATTTTACTTTGTTAAAGACCATGGATGAGGATTTGGCTGAAGAGGCAGATGATGATAATCCGGACAAGAGATGGCTATGGCCCTTGACAGGAGAGGTCTATTGGCAAGGGATTTATGAAAGGGAACGTGAAGAACGCTACCGCTTGAAAATGGAAAAGAAAAGGAAAAGCAAGGAAAAGCTACTGGAACGCTTGAGATCTGGGTATAAACAGAAATCACTTGGAAGAGTTTAGAGGCCACCTTCTGATATCGATATAACCAACTGATCACTGACCTTGCATGTTGATCTGGACTATCATTTGATCCTTTGCTCTATTCAGGAAATTAACGAAGCGCCAGATTCTTTATGTTGGTTCCCAGATTTTTCCTTCTCAATGTTGCCATATGATGGTTTGGCATTCAGAAACCAGAGGCATCTCACAAGTTAAAGCTGTATTGGGCAACTTGGCAATATATGCTCTCGTTTCTGAGATTTGTGTATTATAATAACCAGTGTATGGCTGTTTTATGAAAGATATCAAGAATTTGCTTTTTTGGTGGCAATTATTTTGGTAAAATAGAGTCAGAATTAGATAACTGAGATTACTCCTACCTGCATTAAAGCATGAGCTTCAAGAATGGAAACATAGTAAAGTAATTCAGAGCATTACGTACGGACCCTTTTTCATCTTTGTGTGCAAATCTCCTTTTGTTACAGATGATGCATAAATTTGCAACTCCAAAGGGTGATGCAAATAATCGATTTATCTCAGAGAACCTTGCAGAGAATGAGCACTTGGTCAGAATATTGACCTTAATCTTTTGATTATGAATTTCCATGAATATTTGGAAAAACAGCTGGCAAAAATAGATTACTATGCGATGACTTTTGTATTGATGAATAATGTTTCTGGATTCGATTGTATTGGTGTTTTTGTTATCAATGTTTCAGATCACACTCTGTGATCCATCATCATGACAGAATAGAGAGCTAGAGGAGAATAAATGATTTGTTGCAGACCAGAGTTAGCTAAAAAGGAAGAGGGGTGAAGAGGAGGGAAGATGCATGTGGTTCAAAGACTGAGGAGAAGACAACAAATTAAAAAAAAAATCCACTGAAAAGATATAAAATTATTAATAGAGCTGAAAAATGACATGAGTCTATGATAGGAAATGAAAGAACAAAAAGATTATACAAGAATTAAAATAGATATGAAATATAAAGACTTTTTTTGGAAACATATAATTATTATATGATTTATTTGTTATTTATGAATTTATTTTATTAACTAGCTGTTATAATTAATATTATTATTATTTTTTCCACCTCGCCACCCTCAGATTAGACTCCTCAAAAACATTGCATTCAGCACAACTTTGCCAATCTATCACACTCATGCTGCGATCCTCTCCCTACCCTGTGGCTCTCTTCCATGTGCTCCTTCGTGCTTGGTTCCAGTTTCAAGCAACCCTCGCCCAACGTGGTCTTTGCCTTTGGTCGAAACCTGTGGAGTCTTGCACTCGATTTCCAATCTGATGATGAATCGTAAGTCCCAACCAACCAACGTTCATCTCCCAACGATCGACTTGCACCTCTAGGTGCACATACCATTGATTTTAATTCTCCTTGTCTAGTTTCATTGCATCACATTAATTTCTCGAATATCCCCTTTAGATCTTTCCAGATCACAAGCTCCCCTTGATGTTGCCAATTCAATCGGATCCACTCTTCTTGACTGTTTCCCCTTTGACCCACTCTCCTCTCATGACATGCCCTCTTTAGACCAAGCTGCCTTGCCTTTTTTGAACTTGCCTACCAACTCCATTTGTCTCACTATTCCCCCCCCCTTCATGGATTTCCCTTAAAAAATGTCAATCATGTTAGGGTTAGAAGACAAATATCTAACAAGTTAAATGCAGATTTGATCAATAAAACAGAGAAATAAAACACACAAAAAAATTATAGCAAAAACAAGGCCACAAAGAATTTAACATGGTTCACTCAATCCGGGCTACATCCACCAAACCGCAACCATCCAATGATTTTATTATCTAGTGCAAAAACCCTATTACAATCCCATGAATAATCGCCTCACTGCAAGTCTCATACAATCGCTTATTTCAAGCTTTTTAGAAATTTCTAGAATCAGGGTTCTATAAAGTCAATTTTTTTCTTTTTTGGTGACGAAGCGAAAAGGTAAGGCATACATTTTTCTTGGGGGTTGTCGCCCTCGAACCCTCGCTTTTTAGAAGTTGCGACCCTCGAACCCTCGTCCGTGGCCCGACCCGGCCCCAAACCTCGGTGAGGATACATGAAGAGTGTACAATATAGCATGATTAGTCGCCACACACCAACAAATCATTCTCCTCTCAACACGTGAGTCTGAGTATAGAATCGCTTAACGTATGGCTAACTAAATCCCATCTTTTTATTTTTTGTCCCGCCCCTCCAACTCCCCCGATTTCCTCCCAGTTCATGATTGGGAGTCCAAGTTGGTAGTAAACCTCTCCAACGCTTCTCTAGATCCTCTTTTGTTTAATTTTTAAAAAAGGAGTCCAAGGTTTGCTATAACTTCCCACTCCATTCCTCACATGAACTTCCTCGTTGAAATTGAGAACATTATTCGTTCCCTCCCTTTCGATGGAACATAAGAAGTTAGGCAAGATTGTGCCATGGCCCTTTGTCATGCAAAATCTCCCAGATCCAACATTCCTAAAGCTGAAATTATCGCCTTCAACAAATTTTTGTACAATAATGACCTAATCATTAGCAAAGTTGAAAAAGGAAATGCCACATCCATCTTAAACAAGCAAGACTATATCTCTAAAATGCTTGTTCTTCTTTATGATTTTGAGAGCTACAAAATTTTATCTCATAACACTTGCTCCAAAGTTTTGAAAAAAGTGAAATCAATTGTTGCTTGCTCATCTTTTGATGTTGCCACAAAGAAACTCTTGGTTCCCTCCAAAGAAGTGATGCCTCGTATTTATGGTGTTTTGAAAATTCACAAAATGGGTATTCCTTTGAGACGCATTGTAGACACCATAGGCTCACCTACTTACTATTTAGCTTCCTTCCTTGCCAAACCAATCTCTCCTCTTATGGGCAAGTTTGAATCCTTCATTAATGATTCCACCCAATTTGTGGACTTCATAAAGGACACAAAATTAGAAAGTAATGACCTTTTGGTGAGCTTTGATGTTCTCTCCCTTTTCACCAAGGTTCCCATCCCTGCCTCGACTGAGATTGTTAGGAGGAAGTTAAACGATGAGATTGCCTCCCTTGTAGAATAATGTTTGAGATCCACATTTTTTTTTTCTTTCCAAAGTGTCATTTACGAGCAAGTTGATGGTGTAGCTATGGGCTCCCCTCTGTCACCAATCATAGCTAGCCTTTACATGGACCATTTTAAAGAAATGGCCCTTTCCTCCTTCCCAATTAAATTGAAATGATGGAAATGTTATGTGGATGACACCAACATTTGTTGGCCCCATGGCCTTGCAAAGTTAGAAGAATTCACCCTCATCTCAATAGCTTAGCCCATTGAATCTCCTTCACCAAGGATCTTGAATTTGATGGCCAACTTCCCTTCCTTGATATCTTGCTTGTCAAAAACGTTGATGGTTCTCTCGATCATTGTGTTTTTCAAAAAGCAACCCGCATTGATCTCTATCTCGACTCTTCTTCTCATCACCACCCGAGCCAAAAAAATGGTGTCCTCAAAACTCTAGCCATGAGGGCCTATCGGATTTGTGATAAAGACAATTTGAATCAAGAGTTGGCCCATCTTTGTATTGAATGGGTACACTAGCAAGAAAATCTTGAAAGCCTTTAACTTGGCTAAGACGAGGTTTTCTATTCAAACCCCATACCCTCCAAACCTGAGGTCCTCCCTATTTTTTCCCTTCCTATATTGAAGGCATCTCACACAAAATCTCCAAGATCTTTCTCAAAAAAGGACACTGATGTGCCTTCAAACCCTATTTGACATTGAAAAACTGTATCCCCTCTCTCAAAAACTTTAGAGACATACTTCTTAACTTAGGAGTTTACAAGGTCAAGTGTTCTTGTGGCATTCCCTATGTTGGTGAAATAGGTTGTTCTTTTAGCAAAAGAATCAAATAACATTTTGCTGACACCAAATATGATTGGGTTCTCAAATTAGCCTTGGTCGATCACTCAACCAAACACCATATTTGTTTATAAAACACACATATCTTATACAAATAAGACAATTTATTTAAAAGGAAGCTTAGGAAAGCCATAGAAATCAGCAATCACCCAACCAACCTTAATCAAGATGTTGGTGGGAGTCTTAGCCTTGCATGGCAACCCTCGTTATCCAACCTTAGAATCTACCATCACCATTGTCCTTGACCTTGTTCTTTGCTTTGGGGTCGTCCCTTTCCCTTGCTTGAAGTTAACCTTCCCTCCCCCCCTCTTGCGTTGTTGCTTTCCTCCTTGTTCCTTAGGAGTTGAGGCCTCTCATCCTCCTCCTATCTCTTCCTATCTCCTCCCTTCCTTCCAGTCGCCTTGGATTTTCCTGTTTTAGTTACCCCCTTTCTCTCCTTTCCTCTCTTGTCTAGGCTCCATTTTTCATCCTTGCTCTTTCTCTTCCATTTATGTTGTGTGCTTTATATATATATATATTTTATATTGTTCCTTATTTCGTTTATATAATTAATCCCCCCTTTTTTTTTTGTCATGGTTTTCTTTAGAGTTTTTGGCATTATTTCTCCTATTCTTCTTTGTGCTTTTATTTGTTTAATTTCATTCATTTATTCCCTCTCTATCTATTTAGGTCTATTAATTATTTTTCATGTTAATCTTAAAATTAATCTATTTTTTGAAATAAGATTTTTAGTTGCATTACAACCATGTATATATTTAATAGATAAATTTTATAATAATTTCTTTTATCTATTAACTTAGTCTTTAAATCTTTTTTCATTTCTATTCATGTCTTATAATATTTAATTATTTTAGATAATTTTAACAACTTTATTAATAATTTAATAATTCTCCTTATTAGCCGATAGGCTATAGATAGTTTGAAGTTTTGGCCTGAAACCTGTTTCACACTGTCAAACTATTATTGGATTGCCGTTAAATTGTGGTGGTTTTCAGTCAGCGATCAAATCAAATGAAATTGGATTTCCGAATCAAATCGGTTTTTAAGTCGGTGATCATTAATTGGCAACCAATATTTTCATTTAGGAGGTCGGAAAAGTATTCTCTCCATCTCGATAAGCAAGCAACATTGAAACTCGATATACTGAGATTCTTTTTTCCTGTTACAATAGTAGGTAGATTTATTTCGGTTCATCTCATTATACTGAAATTTCTGCTTTTAAAGGGTTGGCACAACACAATTTATGCAGAATCTTGAGGTAAGTTAGTTGCCATGGTTTCAGTAAGTGTTTTTTGGGGAATTTGTATGCATTCAAATAATTTTTTGTTGTGTTTTACTTCATTCTATGAAAATTGTGTTTATATCTGTTAAATGGAGGCACTGGTTTTGTGGTTTCATCTATGGCTATTTTCAGCACCCGTCAACTTTCATGGTGTTCGACATTCCAAAAATGGAGGTTAAAAGTAAGCTGAATGATCTAGCCTCTATGCCTAGGATCAGATGCTGCTCCTCACAAACCCCTTAAATTCAAATCTATCTCAAAACAAATCAAAACACTGCTCATTCATCATGCGTGCCAGTGATGGACATTCCACTTCCTTCCATGGCAGGTCTGACCACTGGTGCATAAAACACCGACCAACTGATGCTCTCGTAGTTAGGAACCCTCTTCACCATGATAGAACAAATGAAGCCCTTTTTTTATAGAATTCATTGCTCGACTAAGACCAAAGTGCTTAATTGCTGACTTTTGCCCACTTTTTTCTTCCCAAGGTTGCCGATGAATTGAAAATACCATTCTTCTTCTACACCATCATGTGCGCCTACAGATTGAGCATGATGCAAGCCATCTCAAATAACTTGCCTTTGGAAGTTCCAATGGACAACACGCCTGCAATGCTTCTCCTGGGTCTTCCCAAACCGGTTTCATTGAACAAATCAAATGTACTTTTTCTATTTTTGCAAGGCGGGTTGAATGGTGTTTCCACACATTTTTCTTTCGAAGTTTTTTGAGTATATTAGGTGTAGCCAAGATATGGTGATGAACAAGTTTGAGGAGATGGAGTGTGAGTATGTGGATCATTTTCAGAGCTCATTTGGCCTACACTAACTTTGGCATCGAGATTGCAATTTTTGGGAAGCAGGTGGAGGAGGTTACGATTGGTCAGGAGGTGAGCGAACAATAATTTTTTTGGGCAGTGAAGAATCCTCCTAGGGGTGAAGTGCTACAGAATCACCTTCTCAAAGGGTTTCTAGAACACACGATGGATAGGGGCATGGTGGTCACAGGTTTCGCTTTGCAACAGATAAAAGTGATTTTTCATTTTAAATTAATCAAAATAATGTGCAAGTTAATAAGGGAGAGGGGCCCATCGTGGAGTAGGCTCTTATCGTGGGGATAGGAGTTTGTGTGGTGATTTTATTTATTGTGAATGGATGCTCATCACATTATCTTAAACATAACTTTCATTATTTATATTTGTACTTATTAAGGTTAGGAGTAGGCTGAATATGGAAGCATACAATGATGTAGAATCTTTTTACATAATGTTCCAAAATAACAAAAATGTAAAATAATTAAAAAATGTGGAAATACATGACAATATTTCAAAAGAATGTCATGATTGTACTACATATAGTTTTATTTGTGCCATCATTATTATTTTTAATTCAAATTATCAATGTATTATTGAACAATTTGGTTTTTTTAGTTGATAGGCTATATATAATGTGAGCTTTTAGCCGAAACAAGTCTCACGCTTGAAAACTCCCTCCTGAAAAACAAGTTACCACTCACAATTTGCCAGAATTTGCTCGCTCAAAAATTGTGGCTTCTTTCCCATAAACGTGGCTACAAAAATCTTGTCTCTAGCTCTTAAACCCTGATATTTTGCATCTACTTTTCATTTATTATTGAGTAGATTGAAGTAATAGTTGTACAAAGATTGCTTTTGGCTCATTTCATTTGAAAAAACAATTGCTTTGGAAGGGTTTCGTAATATTTTTCCTACAAATTCTGTCCATTTTTTTTCATTGGCATCGTTGAAGCACAATCTTGAGGTCAATCCCTTGCTCTGGTTTGAATGAGTTTTTTTTGGGGGTTATGGCTAGATCATTTTTTTTGGTGTTTTATTTCATTCTAAAACAATTTTGTTGTCGTTCCATAGGGGGCTTGTGGGGGATGGCGTGGTAGGGAGTTTGGTATGATATTTTGCACCTACTTTTCATTTATTATTGAATAGATTGAAGTAATAGTTGTACGAAGATTGCTTTTAGCTCGTCTCGTTTGAAAAAACATCTGCTTTGGTAGGGTTTCGTAATATTTTTCATGCTAACTTTGTCCATTTTTTTCATCGGCATCATTGAAGCACAATCTTGAGGCCAGTCTCTTGTTTTGGTTTGAATGATTTTTTTCGGGGGGTTTTGTATATGACCAGATCATTTTTTTGTGTGTTTTATGTCATTCTAAAAGAATTTCCCTGTGGGTGCCCTTAATTCTATATTTTAAGACTACTAGGCCATGCTAGGTACCCATGTAGGGATTCACATGAGGTAGCAGCAAAATATTGTTGATCGCGCACTTTGTGTATTTGTTGATCTTGTTCTATGTGTTGAGAATCAACCGCGTATGCGTGTCACGTGTGCGACTAAAGGAGGAGAAGCTCTTCATGTCCTTTAAGAGTTATGAATTTCTTAGCCAAAGCTTTATTGTAGGCATAGTCGTTCCATAGGGGGCTTGTGGGGGATGGCGTTTGCTTCACTTATGAGCCAATACATAATTTTTTTTGTAGACTGGCTCTTGGTAAAATATTCAAACAAAATGTTCAAACTTTTGTGTGCATTGTTTCAAGTTTTTTCAAAATATTTTAACTCATAATATTGATTTATTTTTCTCCCTTTCTCTCTCATTTTTAGATTTTTTTGTGTTCATAGGTTGTTATTGGGAATTGCAAGGCATATGATATTCAAAGTCCTTTTTAGTGGATGGATATTATTTCATTGTAGTGAGTATATATATCTAATGTTCTTTTTAAGACTAGACACATCTATAGAAGCAATCTTTTGGTGAAGTAAATATACCTCGATAGATCATAGGTGGTATTCTGGATTAAAGTATGTCAAAAGTCATCCCATCATTTATGTGTCTTAGGGGTTAAGTAGCCGTATACACATACTGGGGTGGGGGTAGTGGATATGCTTCTATGGGTGTACTCTCTTCCTCTCCTTGCTAATATTATATTCTGCGAATCCAATTGCATTTGGATTTTACTTATCTGTGTGTGGCATTATTGTCTAATAAGACAATTCCCACATTTTGACTGGTATTTTCTTTACACAAATTCGATTTGTTCTAGTATCCATAAAAAATAATTTCTAATTAATGTTAAGATATAAGTGCAGCTACCCTCTTCTTTTCCCCACTAAGAACATTGTATCCCAATCAAACTGCATTTGCATTTTACTTGTCCATCGCCAATGGATGATATTACTGTGTGATAACACAATCCATAACTACTTTTCAAGCAGAAATTTCTCTACCCAAATTCAATTTGCTTCATCAACCAAAGTCATTTTTGGTTAATCTATAAGTCGTGGATTAGTTTTAGATTAATAAGTGTATTTATGTATGCACCAATCCTCTTCTTCTCCCCATAATAATATGGGATACTAATCCTGCTGCACCAACATTTTACTGGTCTGTATAACTTTATGATAAAATAATCCATCCCTATCTACATTTTGAGTAGATATTTTTGTCCCCAATTTAATTTGTTTTACCATTTAAGTCATTTGTTAATGCAAGTGATCGAAAGAAAAATTCAGCTAATATTAGATAAGTCAAGCTTCAAAATTTGTGAATAAGAAAATGTGTTTATGGTGTTTTGGGGTTATTTATCTTAGGATTTATGGGAAGAGCCTATTAATCATGTATGGTCAGCTACTGGTGCAGTTAGGTAGGGAAAATAATCTAAATTTTTTGGATGTAGTTCACATTTGGACATGCCATTCTAACTTGCAACAAAAATCTCAAGTGTGTCTGGAACTATCAGGCCTTTTGGAATCTCTACATTCTCTGCTTGCAGGACCTCATATATCTCCTTTGCCAATTTCTACACAAAATCCCTTTCAATTTTCATCATGAAAAAAAATAGGCAAAATAAAACCACCATATAATAAAGTTTCAGGACTCAATTAAAATAGACACCCAAATTCAATTTTCACAGTGGGCAAATAGACGGACAAAAAACATATCCATAAAAATGTAATTAGAACTAAAAATATGTACCCAATAAACACCCAATTTCAGTTTTCATTCTAAACAAACTAGCCAAAGTAAGACCATCTACATAGAAACAAAAGCCACCCATACAATTAAAACTATAGACCTCAATCCCATATATAATCAAATTCAGTTTCCTAGTATAAACAAAGTAACCAAAGTAAAACCACTGATACAGAGACAAAAACCCACTATATAATTAATAAACCACAAAGCTCAAGCTAGTGAACACCCAATTTCTGTTCCCACCATAAATAAACCAGCCAACGTAAAATCATTGACATAGAAACAACAACCATCAATATTATTAGAGTTGGAGAGCACAAACCAATAAAATCCCGATTTCAAAGTTATATTTTAATTTTATAAGGCATTGTAACTCCCCCTAGCCTCAGTAAATTTAAACCACCTAGACGAGGACGATTGGGCCCAATTTCAGTTTTCATTAAAGATGAGCAAGTAAATATAAATCCATCTAAATCAAAATTAAAACTGCCCAAAAACTCTAGGACTTAAACCAACATACATGCAATGCCAGTTCCCACTTTGAATAAACCAGCCAAAGCAAAACTGACTACAAAGAAAGAGAAACATCTCTATAACAAACATACAGAGTTCAATCTAATAACCACCCAATATCAGTTCCCACAACGAGTTTTAAACAAAGTAGCCAAAATAAACCTCTCACTCAAAAACATACCATGCATTAAAATTATAACTACAGTGGTTGATCCAATAAACATCCAATTAAAGCACAAATCCCATCCATTAGAACTACATAGCCACAACTATAGAGCTTAACTCAGATGAGATCACGACACCACACCCAAAGAGGATTGGTAAGAGAGATTGTGTCTGTTTTGCAATACTTGGTGGTAGAATCAGAATTATAATACAACATGCATTGGTCTAGGCCAACTAAGTCCCCACCTTAGGATTAAATCCATGCCTGTACTCTTTGAAGAGGCGATACTTGCAGAAACAAGGGAGTTTGCAATCCAAATTAGTAACAAAAGGTCTATCCTCTAAAAAGAAGCCGTCCTGCATTGAATTTGAACTTGCTACTTGTGTTTCACTCTTTGAAGTGACCTCACGTCTGAAAAAATGAATTGTATTTAATATTTAGATCTTGAATAAAATCAGATTCCCATCGCACGTGTGAAATCTGCTTTTCATTTATTGCACAAATAGATTGAAGCAGCTGTTGGAGGGAGATTGGTTTTGGTTCGTCTCATTTAATTTTTTTTTGCTAGAGGCAGATAAAGATTGTTCCAAGTTTTGTAGTGACTAGATTGATTGGGTATTCGTAAGAATATGCAGCAGTAGGATTGCGAACATTGTAGCTTCTTCGAATCTGGCCTTGAATTTTAGTCAAAACGTGAGCTTGCCCATCTTGATCATCGACACGACAAAGTTGTCCAAGAACAAACACTAATTCTCTACAAATCATTTCACAATGTCACGAGTTCGGGAGTCGATGATCTCTTCCTTGAGACTCTTCATCACATCTGCTCTTCCTCTGCATCTTCCAGAATGTGCATACGCTCCTTTGCTTCAAGGGAAAACCAACAAAATCATTTGTAGAGAGAAGAGTCTTCTGATTCACCTTTTTCTTCGTTGCAACAATGCCTATGTTTCCTCTCTCCCATTTCACTCCAAGAATTGACTCAAATCAAACTGAAAAGAAAATAATCGAAGACAATATTGGAAGGAATGCTCTTATATTTGGCACGATCTCAACATAGAGTGTAACAGATTTTAGGCAAGCACAAATAAAATATTGCATTCCATAAATTTAGCCCAAAATTTAGCAGATCTTTCTTTTAGGGTATTGTAGAATTGTTCTTTACTGTATTATGAAAGGAAATTCTTAATTTATTTATGTGTGCACAAATGTATATTATTGTGTTTATATTGAGATCATGTTGTTAATAAGATTGTATATATTTTAAGCTGCACTTTCCATGTTTACTTCTATATATTTTTCTATCGGTGTAACCCTTGCACCCCCTTTGGTGCAAGTGCTAGTAAATTATATGCTCTTGTTATAAATTTGAGATAAATTATATAATTATTATAATATGATAGTTTTCCATAATATATATATGCTTATTTCTTTCTTTCTGTAGATAGTTTGCTTTTGTTCTTTTCAATTTAGTTTTATTTTGATAATTTTTCAATATTTTTTATAATTTAAATATTATTTTTCTTTAATTTATTTTATTTAGACAACTCATTCATAATGGGTTTTCCTTCTAAATGTAAGTATTATTTATAACACTTTGATTTAGATCTCCTTATTCTATTTTTTTGCCCTCTCGAATTATATATGCAATTTTTTATATCTATTTTGATAATTAATTTTAGATTTATTTCTTAATTGTTTGCTACCTAAATTATTTTTCTTTATTCTTTGTATAATTTCCCTATTTTTACATATTATTTTTACTACCTAATTTACATGGTCTTGTTTTAAATTTTGTGATTTTTTATTTATCTTTTATAGACATAGTTGTGTATTTTCTATATTTTTTTTTGTCTTCGGTGTGTTAGTTCCTTTTCTTTGTCATTTAGATTATTTTAGTTAATTTCATAGTATTTTTTATAATTGAAATAAATTTTATTCTTAATAACTAGTTAATATACTAAATAAATTCTTTTTGAATGGCTTGCAACATTTTTAGGAATATAGTAATTCTCCTATTATTTATTTCTATTATCTTTATTCTCTATTTTTAATTGAAGCCTATTTATTAACAATTTTTTTTTTAAATATTCATTTTTTAAAATTAATTGTTTCCCAAATAATTATAAAAATATCAATCTTCATTAATATAGATAATTAAAAATTTCAATCCTGATTAATATTTGTAGTCGTCTATTAATTTATCTTTATTAATCATATTTTCTCAATGCATATCTTTTATATTTTGTGTCTTTATTTTTCTTATTTAATCATGTATATTAATTATATTAGCTAGTTAATATAATCTTTATATAATTAATAGATATATTATATAATAGTTACATTAATTTAATAAATTAGCTTTGGTATTGCATATATAATATATATTTGTGTCTTACAAATTTCTATTCTATCATTGTCTATTTATTAGTAATCTAACTAATTTTAGTACTCTAACTATCTAATTAATAATATTAATCTAATTTCTAATTTACTTGTCAACAATTCTTTAATTATAGTAATCTAGTATTTGTCCTCTTTCTTATATTCATTAATAATTTTTATTTTTCTTATAGTAATCTAATAATTGTAGTATTCTAATAACCTACCTATAGTAATTATATAGGCTTATTGCATTTCTTTTATAATTTATTTTTGAGGTACATTCTCTATAACATTGTTACTTATTTGCATAATAAGTAATTGTTTTTAGATTTATTTGGGGATTTTCTTAGTCACCTAATTTTTTTTCATATTAATCATTTATGCATAACATTTTTCTTCATTGAGGCTATTTCTTTTCTTTAACAATCTATCTAGATTAATTCTTAAAACCCTTTAATATTTCATAAATTGAGTTAATTCTATATTAACATGGTGAGTACTTGTTTTTGTAGTATTGTTTTTTAGAATAAATATTTGTTAAATATTAAATAATCAAGTGATTTATTAGTAAAGATAATTCTTAGATTGATTAGTTGATTTGAAATTTGATATTAAAATCTTCATATTATAGTTGAAGTTAAGTTTTTTTTTTTATAATAATAATAGTAATATTAGTAAAAACATAAAGACTTCCTATAAATATATTTTTATTAAAAAATATATATTAATAATATATTAATAAAAAATAAAAAATTTGACATAATCATTACACATTAATATTAATAATTATTAATTTTAGCTTAGTGGGACATGTCTATATTCTAGATTAATGGACCAAAACAAAAAGTTGTTTTTATAATTATAATTGAGCAAACATATTTTCTTCCCATCATCTAATTTGTACTATATGATGAAAACTAATTTAATAAAATGAAAGAAAACCAAAAAAACATTATTTCATAGAAGAAATCCATTTACATTTCTTTGCAAAATATATGTGATAAAAACAATATATGCACCAAATTTTTACAATTTTATCGAATTCCAAACAACATATTTACAAAATATATCATCTATGCGTTTGGGATTCAACAACAAAGACCTAAACCTTTTATCGCACCATCCACAATCAAAGGTTTAGGTCTTTGTTGTTGGATCACAACCACATAGATATTATAAATTAAACTTAATTATAATACAATATAAACATATTAAAATCATGGTCCAGGAGCATCTGAGCGGACTGACAATTGGCATCAACCAAAAACAAGCTTCTAGTTTGGATTTCCATTTTGGTGTGTTTTGGGGTTCATTTAATATCTCTTAACATTGGAAAACCTCTATGCGATTAATTTTCAAAATTTGAGTTTATGTTCTATTGCAATTTTAAGGTCTCCCAAGGCAGTTTTAAGAAACGATTGTTTCTAGAAATCTATAAGGGTTGGGTTAAAATATTTAAGAAGATATATTATTGGATGAATTGTGCACAATGTGGTGAAGATTTCGTGACCAAACTTCTCGAATTTAAAATCATAAATTTTGTATGGCCACGAAAACATTAATTTTCAATAATTTTAAATGCTGGAGAAAAAATCCTTTGGAGGGAATCATATTAATGATATTATTCATGTCTTGACAAAGTTTCATGTGAATATGAGCTTTTGGGTAAGAGTTACGCAAAAAGTCAGTTTTCAACACCCGTTGCGTAGCATGGAAGTCACATGTTTGAATTTTTTTTCCAAATTATCTATGCAGTTTCAGAATGTAATGATTGATGGATTTTATTTATCTCATATTTATATTTTGAAGCAAATTAAAAAGTCAAAATGGGCAGTGATGGAGGATTTTAAATTATTGGCATAATTTCACCTTTTCTCCATGTAATCACTCCCGCTAAAACAAAAAATGATAATTATTTCTTTCAGCTATTACAAAGACAAATTTAGAGTTGAAAACATGTATATCATCATTAATTTGAAGACCCAGGGATATGGATTGGTAAGAGGCAAGTAATTTTGACATCATTGATTAAAAATCTATGTTTAGACCTTCATTTTGGAGGGCATCAATAAAAAACGTGAGAGCGGGTTTGAATACCAAACATAGAAGATTCCAACAGAGATTTAAATTATTAAAATGTATATTTTATTGAGGGAGTGGGATGCCACTTTGGGGTGAGCATCTAATTGCTTTTTAATTCAGATTTCAAAAAGTTTTAAAGAAAGGGGAGAGGGGGAGCTGGAACGGCTGCATGAAAGTATGGTGGAGATGAGGACAACATGGATGTTTTGGAGAGTAGATTTTTAAATCTTGAAGTAGCTCGATGAAGACTGAGTTTGAGGACAAGTGAGAGAGAATGGCCATGGAGAGCCAAACTTTATTAAAAAAATATTTTACTGATCATATTATTGAATAAATATTGTAATTGTTCCAATATGGTTGCATATCATTTTCAGATTTGAATGTAGTTGATTTTGTTTATTCAAATTCTATGTTTTGTGAGTTTGTGGATGAGTATGTGTTTTTATTTGCATCAGTGCTATCAGAGCACATGTGTGTGATCTTGAGAGGTTGTGTTTTTATTTGCATCAATGGTATCAGAGCAAGAGTTCCTAAGTGTGCAGGAAGAGTGCCGAACGTGAGGCAATTTGCACCAGAACGTGGGGGTGGAATGTGTGTGATTTGTGTGTAGACAGATCTCCGAGTGTGAGGACGTTTATACCTGAGAGGTTGAATATTAAGAGTGTCTAACAAGTGTTTGATGAAATGTCAAAGAAGAAAGATAAATTTTTTTTCATAGTTGTGTATGCAGGTGAACATAAGGGAGAGAATATTTCAGAAGTATACTTTGAGGACAGCAAGAAGAAGAGTAGATAAAATGAGTGTTGCAGCCAAAAAGAGAAGGAAAAAGAAGTGAGAGTAACCCCTTTAGATGATGAATAGGATAGTGAGATTGCAACAACAAAAGCATGTCTTTTGGAAGACAAAAAGGAGAACAAGCATGAGATGGTGGTAGAGGTTGAAGAGCACAAGGCTACAATAGACAATGATAATGAAGAAGGATATTTTCATGCCAAAGGACCAAAATTTGATGAAGAACTTGGAGAAAATGAAGAGAATCTCTTATTGATAAAGGAGATGAAAATAATAGATAGGTGGTTAAGAGGAGATTTAAATCTTGAAGAGACGAAGATGGATACAGAAGATAAAGAACATAGAGAAATTGCAACGGATGATGATGAGGTAGAAATTGTAGCAGAAGAGGAAAAGTATAATGAAGACATGTTGGTGGATACGAATCATCAGATTGATGAAGAGGTAAATTTTGATTTTTCTACATTGTGTGATGAAATAATTGATGTGAATTTGCATAAGGAGTTAGTGCAAGAAGATAGAAAGAGAGATTATGTAGTTGTAGATTGGTGTGTGGATGTAGCATATTTATATGTAGAAGCTATAAAAGATGCCACAAGTGAGATTTGGTGGAGGTGGCCAGTTTGTGATGGGATAAAACCCACGAAGAAGGAAAATAGGGGAGAAGAGATGTGACAAAGGAGGATGGTTTATGGTGGGCATGAGTCCACAAGAGCAAGGAAGAAGAAAGTCCACACTTGGTGGAGGAGGACGACAAGTGTCCCGGTTAAGTGCTGGAAGAGGTGAAGGAAGAAATTCCTTATGTCCAAACCAATGATGGAGTTTTTTGTAGGTGGTTTACAACTTGAAAGAGTAGTTCTATTACCCAACTCCATTTTGTGAGTTCTACTCACAAAATTTTTCCTACCTAACGTTGGCAATCAAAATCAACCAAAAAAAGCTTTTGGTTTGGATTTCCATTTTGGTGTGTTTTGGGGTTAATTTAACATCTCTTAGCATTGGAAAACCTTTCATGTGATTTAATTTTCAAAATTTGAGTTTTTGCTCTATTGCAGTTTTAAGGCTCCCACACAGTTTTACAGAAACAATTGTTTCTAGAAATATATAAGAGATTGGTTAAAATACTTTAGAAGATATATTACTGGATGAATTGTGCAAAATATGGTGAAGATTTTGTGACTAAACTCTTCACAGATTGGGAGAATTTAAAATCAGAAATTTTGTTCTTGATGGCCACGAAAATAATTAATTTTTAATATTTTTAAATGTTGGAGAAAAAATCCTTTGGAGGGAATCATATTAATGATATTTTTCATATCTTGACAAAGTTTCATATGAATATGAGCTTATGGGTAAGAGTTATGAAAAAAGTCAGTTTTCAACACCCATTGCGTAGTGTCGAAGTCACATGTTTGATTTTTTTTTTTTCCAAATTATCTATGCGTATTAGAAGGTAATGTTTGATGGATTTTATTTATCTCATATTTATATTTCAAAGCAAATTAGAAAGTCAAAATGGGCAGTGATGGAAGATTTTAAATTATTGGCATAATTTCACCTTTTCTCCATATAATCGCTCCCGATAAAACAAGAAATGATAATTATTTCTTTCAGCTGTTACAAAGAAACATTTAGAACTGAAAACATGGATATCATCATTAATTTGAAGACCCAATGGTATGGATTGGTAAGAGGCAAGCATTTTTGACATTATTGATTAAAAAATCTATGTTTAGACCTCCATTTTGGTGGGCATCTTAAAAAAATGTGAGAACATGTTTGAATACCAAACATAGAAGATTCCAACAAAGATTTGAATTATTAAAATTTATATTTTATTGAGGGAGTGGGAAGGAGAATTTAATTGCTTTTTAATTTAGATTTCAAAAAGTTAAAAAAAAAAGGGGAGAGGGGGACCTGGAAAGGCTGCATGGAAGTATAGTGGAGATGAGGACAACAACATGGATGTTTTGGAGAGCAGATTTTTACATCTTGCAAGAAGCAGAGATGAAGATTGAGTTTGAAAACAAGTGAGAGAGAATGGCCATGGAGAGCCAAGCTTTGTTAAAAAATTATTTTACTGATCATATTATTGAATAAATATTGTAATTGTTTCAACATGGTTGCACATCATTTTCAGATTTGAATGTAGTTGATTTTCTTTGTTCAAATTCTATATTTTGTGAGTTTTTGGATGTGTATTTGCATATCAGAGCACATGTCTATGCTCTTGAGAGGTTGTGTTTTTATTTGTATCAAATTAAAATTTATTATCCCAATATAATTAATATTATAAATACATTATATAATATAATCGGTCTTGGTTTACGCTCTGCTATTTTGAATGGGCAAGATCTTGCTGCCATACTTTATTGGTGCTGGTGTATCAGTCAACATCAGCTTTGGACCCGTATTCTCAATCATAAGTATCTTAAAGGTTTCAATTCTTTTGATGTTCCTCGTTTTCCTTTGGAGGGAAGGGGTTCTATGATCTGGCATACTCTGAAAGTGGGGGCTTAGTTGGTTAAGAGTGGGCTCTTTTGGATCTGTCATTCGGGGTCTCAGGCTCTTTTTTGGTGGGATTCTTGGGATGGCCACCCTCCTATCCTTTCTACTTATCCTCACCTCTAGTCTCTGTGTGATATTTTTATCGGTTTTCAAGGCCCCTCGATGTGTGTGTTGTGTCATAATTGCGAGGAGAATGTTTCACATCTCTTCTTCCAATGCTCCTTTGCTAGGGAGATTTGGCACCTGTGGTGGGGGGTGTGGAACACGTCCTGTTGGCATGTCTCATCTTTGGCTGAGTTTTTTGACCGGTGGGGCAAGGCCCCTGTTTCTTCGTCTTTTCTTCAAGTTGCTTGGGCTCTTGGTCCCTCTTTTATTATTTGGAACATATGGTTGGAAAGGAATCACATGATTTTTTAGGATGTGATGATGGTGGCCCATCGTTTGTGGTGGAAAATTCTTCATTCTTTGGGCAAATTGTGGTGGCAAAATGTGACTTGCCGGCAGCTCTGGATCCTTGTGATGCTGTTTAGTGCAATCATCTTCATCTTCCTCCTCCGCAAAGACATTTCCTAAGAAGCCGTGGTAGACATCCCCGTTAGAAGATAAATAGGGAGGGAAGTTGGTCTCCTCCTCCTCAGGGTGTGTTGAAGATCAACACAAATGGTTCTTCTCGGGTAAATCCTGGTCATGCTGGTATTGGGGGAGTTGGTAGGGATAGTTCTGGGACTGTTCAATTTATCTTTTTTGTTTACAAGGGTTTTCATACTAATAACTTAATGGAAACTCTTGCCATTTTATATGCTGTGACTTGTGGCTATCAGCTTGGGTGGAGAAGGATCCTTTGAGAGTCTGATTCCTAGGTGGTGGTGAATCTGTTGAATAGGAGAGATTTAGAGGATGTTAGTTGGCATTTAGCTTCGGTTGTTCAATAGATTCTTAATATTTGTGCTTCTTTGGAGTCAGTTACTTTCATTTATATTCCTAGAGAATGGAATGCCGTTGTGGATTGTTTGGCCAAGTGGGCTTTTGAGAATGTGCAAAATTGGAACATTGTGGATAGGGGGCAATTACCCCTGGAAATGTCTCATGAGCTGGACAACTTAGTTGAGTTGGATAGGGTTGTGTAAAGCCTTGCACTGTTTTTCTTCTTGTTTTAATAAATTTTTACCCTTCTTTTATAAAAAAACAAAAAACTAATGAATAATTGTAGTATATAATATATTTACAATATTAATTATATTGTGATAGTAAATTTTAATTTTAATATGTTTATATTGTATTATAATTAAGTTTAATTTATAATATCATATTATTATATATTTTTATTACATATTTGTAATCTTCTTATTATTATATTATAATACTTATAATACTAGCAATTGCACCTTGGTGTGCAATGGGTACGCCGAAGAGGTATGAATAGTTAATTACGAAAAATGTTGGTTTATTGTTTTGCATACATTTGTTGTTGATTTGTAGGTAGTAAGAAATGTCTTTATTTTCTTCCTTGTCAACAAAGATGAGAAGAACACGTTAATAGTTGAAAAATATATTTTTATTTTCAAATGCTTTGTTATAATTTTTTTGTGCAATGGGTATGTCTGTTAATCCAATAGTCAATTACATTTGGTGGATTGGATCAAACTATCCAATACATCACACAAGTAGATATATTTTTATGTTTGTCTAAATTGCTTGTTTGCGGCTCAAATGGGAATAATGTTCTTGTAAATTAGGGGTTTTACTTCATCAAACCGTATTTCATTATCAGTACTCAGGTTTTTGGATTATGAGTGAATTGGTAATGGAAATTCATTATCATCTTAATTAAAAGGTTTTTGTTTTATTCATGTATGAATTTATGTAAGTAGATGCATAGTTGATTTGAAACTATCAATTTTTCATTTTGTTTTTATTCAAATGATTTGTTATAAATTTTTGTGTGCAATGGGTACGCCAATGAGAGCTTCGAAAGATAAGGTTAGATAATGGCACTCGTTCCAATGAAGCTAAACTTTATGATTTTGTTCAAAAGATAAGGTTAGATAATGACACTCATTCCAATGAAGCTGAACTATAATCAAAATTTATGTTGCCTTGAATCCCTTGGCGGCCACATTCTTCGGTACAAACCTCCCTAACTGTTCTACTCGACAAAACAATCAAAATTTTTGTTGCATCGAACCCCCATGTGGCCACATTCTTCGCTTGAAACCTCCCAACTGTTATGGTAGAGAAAAACATGCTAATTAAGAAGGGAACCAACGATACTTGTTGATTTTCCTTTTTTTTTTTTCTTATAAACATTCAATGGACGAGATTTAAATGACCATATTGTATTGGTTGTAGTGATTTTTTGACCGTCGATGTAATTAATTAGCTTGCCATTTTCAAATAGGACATGCCTTCGATGTAATTATTTTGTTATGTTTTATACTATTATTATCATTATTATATTATATTATTAGTTTTATTATAATATTTGATTATGCTATAATTAAGTTTAATTTATAATATTATATTATTATATGTATTTTTATTATATATTTGTAATCTTATTATTATTTTATAATATTTATAAGATTATTATTATAGTTTCATTAATGATTAGATAAATTAATGATATTGTCAATTCAATAGCCTTCCTATAAGAAATTATAACTTTAAGAAATAATATAATTGGTAATCATCTTAGTTTTTTATAATTACAAACTATCAAATTAATAATATAGGTAATGGTTAGATAAATATACTTTGTTAGGTAAATATGATTAATAATAATAGAAATAATATTAATTGTATTTTTATTTTTATTTATAACTATATTTGTAATCTTCTTATTATTTTTATTTGAATATTAATTTTTATTTATTTGTTTAATTTTTTGGATTATTGGTAAATGTTTTTTATAGTGATTTTTTAAGGATTCATATTCTTGCACATAAAATTAATGTAATTATTGTTGACACCAAAAATTTACTCTACAAATAAGAAAATGTCAAAATAATAGTAAAAGTGGAGTAAAATGGATTAAAAAGAAAATGTCAAAACAATAGTTTATCATCAATTTTCAACACCCCAAACTTTTTAGTCAATATTTTTAAAAATTTTTAAAGTTAAAATATTTTACATGTTCACTTTAGGAAAATTAATTTTTATTTGTAGGGATAAAATTTAGTCTTTATATTTCATATCTATTTTAATTTTATCTCTTATAATCTAATTATTCTTTCATTTTCTATCATATGATTTATGTCATATTTTTCAACTCTATTAAGATTGGTCTGCAACAAATCATTTCTTCTCTTCTACCTCTTTATTTTATTTTGATGATGGATCACAGAATAACAAAAACACCAACACAATTAAATCCAGAAACATTATTCATCAACAAAATGGATTGTGAAAGCTTGATATCACTGACTTTTGTATTGTTTTTGAATAATTGCTAGACATAACCTTTTCTAGAAGACGAAGCTGTGCAAGTAATATTATCACTGCATTATCATGGGATATGTGAAGCTGCTTCTTTTTGAGACAACAACACAACCAATCTTTTCATATCGTGTAATGTATGAAATTTTTGTCTTAGAAAATAGTTTGATCATATGATAAACATAATAATATGTTTGATGCATATTTAACTATAAGAAACCCATCTATTCTAGATGCAATATTACAAAATATGCAAAATTGATGCAATTAAAGATAGGAAGCCAAATAAATTGTGGCCTTGTCCATGTAGCCGAAATTAATATTTACTATACACATCCTTCATGTATAGTATACATTCATAAAATTCCCTGGTTTTAATTCAGACTAGATATATTGAGGTGTAATATTACAAAATATGCAAAACATTCAGTTAAGGAGAGGTAGCCAAATAAATCGTGTCCTTGTCTTTACAACCAAAACCAATATTTAATAGACATCCTGATTTAGTATGAATGCACAAAATTCTATGATTTTAATTCAGAATTAAAGCAGACTAAGGAAACATGGGCAGCAACATAGATTCATAAACTTTATGAAAGGTCTCATCTCTTTACAAATTTTGAACCAAGTTCTTTCAACGCTTATTTGAGCTCTCCATTCATTTTATAACAGTAATTAGAAAACTGATGAGTTGATTTCTGTGAACTCTCCAATCCTTCATGTGTATACATACATATATATTAAGGGAAAATACAATTGCTCTTATTATTTATTTAGGTTAATTAATAAAATGTTTTAAAATTACAATTAATTAGATAATTTTATACATACATATAACAAATAAAAATATATTTAATCTTATTATTTAGGTCGATTGATATAACATTATCAAAGAATACACAACCTATGCAATCATAACTGGGTAAATAGATGTAATAGTTAGTCTTAATTTATGAAATTCAATACAAATGGGGTATTTAGTTTGTGGAACAATGATGATAAAATTTGATGCAACATATAATTCTACTTGCTTTAGTGCTAAAAATAGGTACATTTAGTTTCCTAAATTTCTTGGGATTCAAATAGTCTCTCAAGTCTCTACTCCCTTGGTTGAAACAATTTGGTATGTGGGAACAATTTATAACACACTATGGATTATAGCTATCCCTATTTTTCTCGGACTAGTAGTGGTGAAAAATGCCTCAGCAAACTATTGACTTGTAAGAACTAAGTTATCCTAGGTTGACCTCCTTGGTTGGACTAACTTTATGGTTGTATAAGAATATTCAACACAACAATTAGGGATGCGAGGGGGGGCTTATATGTATGTGATACAAATTATATTCCTTTTAAGGCTCTAAATTGAAATATTCTTGGAATGATTCTTCTTGAAGTGCTTTGGATACATAGATATGATTGGATGATAATGAATAATATTGAATGCCTTTACATACAAAGACACCAACTAATTGTAGAAGGTGTACTTAGTGGCTCATAATAGCTAGTGAGATGGGTGAGAGTTGGCAAAGATTTAAAATCTGAAATTTGAATATTTTGGTTGATGCTAATATTAGGATTGACTTGTGACAATAAAATACTAATATCTAGGTGAAGAATGGGCATATGGGAGTGAGAACAATAATAGATGTAATAAATGGTAGATGTAGAGGAATATGTGACAAATATAAGGTAGGATGAAATGTATACAAGTATATGTAAGAGGGAATGGATAATGAATTAGAAAATGGACTGAACTTTGCATAAGAATGTGACATTTGATAAGAATGGACCAAACTTTGCATAAGAATGTGAAACGTGACATAAGAATGTGACATTTGATAAGTACCCCCTACTTATCAATTGATGGCCTAAAGGGTCTCTATAATGAATGGTTCATAAGGCACAACACTTGCTCAAGGTTTTGCAAATGGGGTTGCAAGCTAAGTGGGCTTAAGATTGAGGAAAACTCTGTGGTTAAGCACATTTGAGCTAGAGTAAAAATGGGATGGGTGACCTCCCGGGAAGGCCCAATGCTTCACCTCTGTGAGCATCACCTAGATGCAATGAGTGCTAAGTGGATCATTCATTATCATGAGAGATGGGTTCTTGGAGCCACTACTCATGAAACATGCGTCAATGAGTTTGACTTGTAACACTACATGGTTGAATCCTGATAGCAATATCACAATGTGACATGTATTAATATGTATTAGAAGATTCAATCAAAATTAGCCTAAAACTATCACAATATCACAATGTGATATTTAGTTTTAAGACTGAAGTGATTGGCTATGAGGGAGGCCGATAGTTAGAAGACAAAAAGGGAGGCATAGGTACAAGAAATAGGTGGGATTGCAACAGAGAAATCCAACGAAGATAATACCTCGATCCCCACTCCCTTGTCTGCACCTGAAAGAGACAACGTGAATGCCACATCTATAGATGTACACGCTGGAATATTGCAGCCCCATCCTTAATCATCGAACAACAATATTGCACACATTGCCTCCACATCAGTTGACCCTACAATCAACACACCCTCATCAGATACCTAGGAAGGTAAGGTTATTTATTTTTCCCTTCCTGATGATATCATTGATGTGATCTCAGAATGCAAAGCAAAAACAATAATTTTATTTTTCCTCAGAAGCATCCCATTTGAACAAGACTTTTCTAAATGGACCCATAATAATGAAAAATTAAGGGTTGGACAATTGAATCTTTTCAAAGTTTAGGTCGAGGATACATTGCCTACACCTTCTCAAACCTTGAACATGCATGTGTTGTTCTCCAATATAGCTCTTGGATTATATGTGGGTAAGCCTATTATATGCAAGCCTGGGATCTTGAATTCCATCCGAAAGGGTTACTAAATCCAAATACCCCATGTGGGTTGAATTTCCTTTCCTCAATCTTGCTTTTCGTCCTTTCCTTTAAGACATTGCTTCCCAACTGGGCAAAGTTTTGCGGTGTAAACAACACTCAGACAAATGGGCTAGCCTACATTCACACCCTAGGGCATGTATTGAAATGGATTTAACCTATCCCTTACCCAATACTATTAAACTTGTAGGGCCTGGTTTCGAGTTCGAGCAACACATCTCATATCTAAATAAACCAAATGCCTATTTTTACTATCGTAGGGAAGGCCACTTGATTCGTGGTTGTCCCTTCCATAAACCTAACCACCCCAACCAACTACTGATAACCTCCATCTTTTTGACTCTCCTATTATTGATAATTCTTAACCTTATGTGATTCCTTCCCGTCCACTTCATTCTTCTTTATTACCCCAACATAGTTCCCTCCCCTCCTACCGCCAACCTCTCTCTTTCACCCCCCTCTCCCACCACTCCTAATCACTCATCGTCCTACAAAGATACTATTTTGTCATCCCAACCTAGAGCCTCCAAGAGGATGAAGGAGACTCCTACCTCACACGCCCCTTCATCTAACTATAATCAACAACCTCAAAAAAACAACCCTGTTAAGAATCATGCTCATTATGCTATCAAAATACCTATGAGTCAAGATCCCATGGATACCCCCTGGGGCAAGAGCATGTGATGGATGATCTAAATAGTCAATTAGAGGACCGGTTTAATGTGATGTAGTCAGATGAGGAAACCCTCCCTGAGTATTCTCAAATAAGTGAAAAATTCAATCTTGGAATGTGTGTGGATTGACCCTCCATGCATGTAAATATCAGGTCAAGAAAACTGTCCAAAATAATCAAATTGATGTCCTTATGTTTTAGGAAGTCAAACTTGGAGAGACTCGTCTTGATGCTACTCTTGCCTCAATTTGGCCAAAGGCTTAAATTTGTGCACACTAACCATACTGATGGTGGAGGTGGTGCGGTGTTGGGCTTAGTATCGTGGTTGGCTAAAAATCTTGTGGCCTCTGACTCATATCCTAATGGTCATTGTGTTTAGATCAACACCCTTATCAAGGACATGCTTGTGGGATTTCGCTCCATATATGCTCCTAACTCTTCTTCTGAGAGAATAATCCTTTGGGATTGGATTCATTCTTCTCTTCCCAATGTCAAGTGGTTTTTGGGGGTGATTTTAACATGGTGGAACAACCTTCTGATCATAGCTTGGACTCTTTTGCTAATTTGTCTAACCTTGAGTTTGAAGCTTGGTCCTTAGCCCGAAAATCCCTCGGTGTGCATGATCCCCTTCTTGGAAAATTCAACCTCCAAATGCCACACTGGTACACTTGGAGCAACTGTCAAGAAGGTCCCTTAAGGAAATTGATTCTGTTGGATAGTTTCTATATTTCTCCTAGCTGCCCCATCCTTCCACTACATGATGGTCTCCTTGTTTTTATTGACCTCTTTACCACTCTTTTAGACCACCTTCCAAAATTCACCACCCTTTCATTCTCTGATCCCACCCCTATATCCAACAACCTTCGTTACAAGTTGAATGTTACTCATCTCAAGAACCAATATTGTATTGATGGTATCCATGCTACTTGGAATGCTGAACTAAAACCTCAACAAGGCAGATGGATAAAATGGTGGGAAAAAACAATAGCTAGATGTACCTCCTTCATGACTATGGTAGAAGAGTAGCAGCTAAATGTCGTAGACTTGAGAAATCCCTCAAAGGGCAGTTGGAGCAAGGTTACACTCACCTAGCTTACAATTTCCATGATAACAATTTGCAACAATCTATGGTTAATGCTGAAAACCAACTTTGTAAGATGGCTATTTATATAGGTAAATGAGCGAAAATTAGAACTCGATTACAATGGATTAAAGATGGTGATCGGGGTTCACTTTTTTTTCCAATATCTTCAACACAAGCATAAAATTGAGCATATTTCCATCATCAAGATAGTTGATGGAAACCTTCAAAACAACCTCAGTGATATTATACAAACCTTCTATGAGCACTTCAAGAATATTTTTACTGATGGGACTAATGATGATATTTTTCTCCCTGTTCTTGAAGATAGTATTGCTGGTTGCATCCCTAAGAAAATAGACCCTGAGTATAACAGATATCTTGACCACCTTCTTTCATTAGAAGATTTTGGTGAAGCCCTTCACTGCATGGCTATAAAGAAGAGTTTTGGAATGGACATGATGCCAATAGAATTTTATAGAGCTCTTTGGCCCCATATTCGTGAGTATTTTTATAATGTTTATCTTGAAGGTGTTGAGACTCGATCCTTGGGAAACACCATTAATCAAGGTCTTATTAAAATTATCCCCAAAGGTAAAGATGAGGACACTGTCAATGGATGGAGACCTATGAAGCTCCTCAACACTTCATACAAGTTATTGCTAAAGCTCTAGCAAGAATAATCAAATATATATCCCAATTAATTGTTCGACCAGAGAAAATTGGTTTCTTGGGAGGAAGATTTATATTAGACAACTTGGACCTTTCTTGGGAGACAATTGAGTGGGCTCAACAAACAACTCAAGATGCTCTTATCATTAAATTAGAATTGGATAAAGCCTATGATTGTATTTGTTGGCCCTTCATTCTTAAAATGCTCAAGTGGCTTGATTTTGGTCCTAAAATTTTTGATCACATTCAAATGATTTTCACGGATGCCAATGCTAGAGTGGCTATTAATGGCATCCTTTCTCCTTCATTTCCTTTGTAGAAATCAATTCGCTAAGGGTGTCCCCTTGCCCCATTTCTGTACGTTCTTGTTGCTGATGCACTTGGCTATCTTTTTCAACATGCCCTTACCAATAAAATCATTCATGACATCACACTCCTTGGAAATTATACTACTCTCAAATCCAATTTTGCTAGTGACAACATGCTTTTCATCCAAAACTCAGCAGAAGAAGTGGCAAATATGCTTGAAATTTTAGAACATTTTTTCTTAGTTTTAGGCTCTAAACTTGCCATGCATAAAACAAAGTTTATCATGATACGACCTGAACATCAACCTCCTTGGATCTTGAGTGAGTGGATAGAAGTAAAGCACGAGGTCATTACTAGATACCTTGGGATACCTTTTGGAATTGGAGTTTCGTTGAAAGAAATGTGGAATTGGTTCTTGGCTAAAATTAAAAAGAAACTCATGAAATGGACAAATAGATTTCTTTCCATGGTAGGTAGATTACAAGTGGCCAATAAAATCCTTATTTCTATCCTTGTTTACATTTGATCTTGTTTGCTTCCCTCCAAATATTTCTACAATCAGTTGACTCAACTAATCAGGATCTTCCTTTGGGCTAAGTGGGGAAACAAAAAGGGTTTTTCTACGACTTCATGGATCCACTGTATTCAACCAAAAGATAAAGGAGGTTTAGGAATCATTGATCCTTTTACCTAAGGAATTTTATTACTACTAAATGGATTGTTAGAGCTTTGTATGGTGATGCTCCTTGGAAAAATTTGGTTCGTCATCGCATTCAAACTACTTCTGGTCGGCCATGGGAGATGGTGAAATGGATGGATAAACTTCTACTTGCTCCATACTTCAAAATGCATGGTTTAACCCCCTTCAATTCCATTTGGAAAGCGTGGAAAATTACTTCTAAAAATTTATCCTGGTATGCCTATTCTTTGAGCCATGGTCTAAGCTTTGCTTCCTCCTCTATTTGGTGGAACCATCTTTTTCAGCTGGATAATACCCCTCTTTCTTTAAACAAACTCCTTAAAGGAAAACATCTCTTCAACAAAGGCATCCAAACTTTTAGAGACCTCTGGGATCCAATTGCTTTCAATTGGAAAACATGGCAACAAATCAAGGATCAATACAAACTGCCCCCCTCAGACAAACCTTCTATTCTCCAAATTCAAAGACTTATCACACCTGAGGTATATTGTCTGCTATCCATCCCTTTCCATGAAAACTTCCTCACAGATTGGAAATGGCCTAACAATAAACACCTCTGTGCATTCCCTCTTAAAATTGTCTATAGACAAATTCTGTCTACTGTGCCTTTGTAAGCCCGTCTTAATTGTAAATGGTGTTGTAGATTCAGTCATGCCAAATGGAACAAGTTAAGTGCCCTCATTTGGAAATCCAAAGTTGAAGCCCAAGCTCAGTTAATTGCCTGGAAAATTTTGCATGTTCAAGTCCCCATTGTTGGGCACCTTTCCTTCCTCTCACCAACACCATCGTGCCCTTTTTGTGCTAAAAAGGAGACCATCAAACATGCCTTCTAGTTTTGTCCTCATGCCCAACACTTGTGGAATTATCCTTTTTAAAATCTCCTTTCACTTTTTCCTCAAGTCCGGTCTTGGAAAACTGCTCTTCTCGGCCTTTCCACACACCAACATCATTTCATAGACCTTTAGGCATATTATCTTGAAAAATATTTGGAAATTCCACTATCTTTTTGCCTTCTCCCACACTTTCTATTCCATTCAAATGGAAGCTTTGATCATTTGTGTTAATCTCTCACCCCATTTTCTTCTTTTACAACTCACTCTCCAATCCAAACCAGACTTGTTCATTGTGCTGGGAGAGGCAAAAAAGCAATTTGACATGTCTTTGAAGACAAAATATTTGGTGATGGTGATTGTAGGTTTGATGACAATGATATTTCTAGTGGTGCTAATCTTCGATGGTGTTGACATTGGTGCTAATCTTCAATGGTGCTGACAGTGTTGCTGAGCTGAAGACTCTTCCCCTATGGTGGTTTGAGTTTATCTTGGTGGAGAAATTTTGTTGCTATCTAGTCTTTTGGAGTCCTTCACTACTTCCAGTTGTGTTTATGTCATTTATTTTTTACTGTTGTTACAACCACTTATCCCTTCATTGTTCTTTATGCTGTCAATTCTGTGCAGCAACTATTGTATATTTTGGGTCCTTGTACAATTGTTATGTGTTGCTGAGTATGGAGGCTACTCTTATATTGGTCAATTCAATCTACTTGTAGTTGGATTTTTGCTATTTCATGGAGAGTAGTTTAGTTCTATTTCAGCTTACACATGTTATTAATGAACTGCTATATTTTTCCTTTTTGTGTCTATTGCTATTTGACTTTGATGTTCACCAAATGACAATGGTGTTGAAGAGCTCTTTGTGAGCTGTTGGTTTTGTGTAGCATATTTTTGCTGCTCCAGTTTCCAGATATTTGTAACTTGATTTTATTTATCCAATAAACAAATTATTTAATTCTTTGCTGAATTTTAATATGTCGTTCCATTTCTTAAAATGTCAATTCGATTTGTTTTGTATCACAGTGAAATGAATTTACATAAGCGTGGATCTTTGTTCCATCCATATTTCCAAATTTTTGTATCTCCATCAATAGTTTCTCATGCTATGTGTCACCATAGGTTGATTGGAAAAAAAAAGTTTGGATTTACACTAGCCAATTGCATTTTCTTAAAACGATTTCATCACATTTTATGAAACAACCTTTCTTCGAGTGTCAAAGTGAAAATGAAGAATTTAAGAGGTTTAGGCACTGCAAAGGAAAAAAAACCAAACAAAACCAAAACCAAAACTACAAAAAATAAAATCAATAATTTTTTTGGGTGGTGTTGATTGCCTGTCTGCCTACATGCTCTTGCACCAATGAATACCTGATAAAGTAAATAATTATACAAAAAAATGGATATTGGGGGTCCATGGAATGTAATGGACCCAATTGGACATCTTGTGTTTTCTTCCATCTTCAACATGTGTGCTCATGTGAAATTTTAACATAGAGATAAAATGTGCAATGAATAGATTCTTTCATGTAATTAGATATGAACACAACTATAAATTAATTTTGTTGTCTACACAAATAAGAGAGAAAGAGAAGAGAGTAGAGTTAGAAAATTCCAATTTTACATAAAGTTGTGTGGCATATCATACACTATTGTGCCATGAGATAAGGATGGTATGACATATCAAAGGTTTTCATACCATGTTGTTGATATGTGTTTGTACACAATGATGAATCTTTATATAGGTACGTGTAACCATCTATAATCTCAACATGAGAGTTTTATTCTCATGATATGCCCCCCTTCAATTGGTTGCATCCATTGGATGCAATGAATTAGAGGAGAGAAAAATAATACATGAGATGTAAATGTAAGCTAAGAATATAAGCACATAAATAATGTAAAATAAGAAATGCCATAAACACATTGTGACAATCAAATAAGTTATCTTGAATGATAGGTGTGGTAAGCATATGGATTGTGGATATTTATGAAGGTGAATAAATCCTTGAAATTAAGTAACATAGAGATAAAATGTGCAATGAATATCTTCTTTCATGTAAGTAGAGATAAGCACAATTGCAAATTAAATTCGTTGTCTACACAAATAAGAGAGAAATAGAAGATAGTAGGGTTAGAAAATTACAATTGTACATAAAGTCGTGTGGAATATCATACACTACCATGCAATGAGATAAGGGTGGTATGGTGTATCAAGGGTTGTCATGCCATGTGGTTGATATATGTTTGGACACAATGATGAGTATAGGTAAATGTAATGAATTAGATGAGAGAAAAAAATACATGAAATACAAATGTAAGCTAAGAATATAAGCACATAAATAATGTAAAATAAGAAATTTCATAAATGC
Source organism: Sequoiadendron giganteum (assembly GCA_007115665.2). Classification (NCBI taxonomy): domain Eukaryota; kingdom Viridiplantae; phylum Streptophyta; class Pinopsida; order Cupressales; family Cupressaceae; genus Sequoiadendron; species Sequoiadendron giganteum. The sequence continues at coordinate 395,886,580 of CM021106.1, forward strand.
ATTGTGTGACAATCAAATAAATTATCTTGAATGATAGGTGTGGTAAGCATATGGATTGTGGATACACATTAAGGTGAATAATTTAGCCTTGAGTATAGGAAAAATGAAAATTGTGTTGCAATTTTAATGGCTAGGTAAAACCATATAAGTATATAGAACACAAGAAAAGGAACATACCTCAATACATATCCAAGCACACAATGGTTGAGATAAGGAATGATGTCCCAAGTGGTAACATAACACTAGATATATGACATACCAAGTGTCTCCATATGATTGATGATGTAGACAAGAAAAAATGCGTCCCTAGTGTCATTCCTAGTACGTGATAGGCATATAAGAACACAATAAGATAGGGGTGGCCCATCATCCCATAAATATTATGATAAATTTTAGAACATGGTAAGGCATGCAAAATTGACTATGCAAGATGTGGTCATGAGAGTATACACAAACGTGGTTGCCTACACATGGGCAAGATAATGCAATGAAGCTCAATGAGTGATACAGGCATAAGAAAGAAAGTAAATTATTTGTAGCTACCCAAACAATAAGGTAATGAGGGCCCTTAATGGTCAGATAGAGTTGTGCAATAAATTTTTATAGATAAGATATGGTCATTGAAGTACATGTAAGTTTGATTTGTTTTGCCAATTTTTATTTTAGGGTTATAATTGATTTTGTAATAAATTCTTAGGGCACATGTGAAAAATATAAATCAGGTAAAAATTGGCATGTGGTCAATAACTATCTTGGGATGAAACAATAGGCATCAAGAATCAATGTGGTCATCAGTAAGTCTAACATGTCATAAATGTTGTTGCTATCAAATATGGGCCATAATAAATGCATGCTATCAAAGAGTTACACCAAAATATGATTTGGCCATTAATCACCATAAAAAATGTGTCATTATCAATAAGATTAAAGGTGTGTGAAAATGAGGTTTTAGTAGTCATAATATTTTTGTAAAATGATGCTAGGTTAAATATAGGTAGGGTGATTAATAAAAGTCACTTTCATTCTCACCAACACCCATTTGAATCACAATCTCTACAACTTAGAATCACATTGCAATTTGTCATGATGGTGTAGTTTTAGAGCCATATCCTCACATAAGAAGATAGAGTATGAGCCAATATTGAACAAGGAAAGAACTCATACACAATATGTTCTTTTTGACCCTTTTTAAAGCAATTTTTTGTGAAATTAGAGTAGGCATAATTTTTCTATGTTTTGTGACCTACACATTTAACCCATTAAGCATGGGGTCAACCTATAATCATGATATTGATCCAAGGTCATGAGATTTACCCACACTAGTCAAACAAATTTTTAGTACAAATTTCATTGCTTTTTCAATTAATGGGTGACTAATTTCTTTTCTTTGTGTTTATTTGTGCAAATTGAGCTAGAGATCCATGAATGGTAATAGAATTGGTAGATTGGGAGTATGTGCTCATAATTTTTATTGAGCTCTCTTGGAGGAAATCAATGTTTAACATATGGTCATGCTTCCTCGATTATATTATGACACTCAAATTCTTACTAGCCTGGCTAAGAGGGAGGATTATAACACTAAAAACTTTCATTTGTATGTAGAAGGGAGATCATTGTGACTTTAGAGGATGTTTGTAAGGTCATGTTATAATTCAGATTAGGGGTAGGAAGAATCAATACAAATCTAATCAATCACAATTTTAAGATTCCAAACATTCAATGGCGGGTTTTTGCTCAAAAGGCTTCAAACTCCTAGTAGCACTTCCTAACTGGTTTTTCCATCATAAATTTTTGTAAAAACCTCAAAACCAGAATGTAAAATTAGTTTTGAGTACCCTTTATTGAATTTGACAACATATATAATTTTAAAGTGGGGTTGTTTTGGAACACATGGGTCAATTCTTGACTATCTCATTTTGCACTAGGTCTAATTAGGCTTGTTCAACTAGGTCACAATGAGGTTTTCAACCTCCAAGATTCAAATCTTCAAACCAAAACCTCAAATAGGTTTCATATGGTCTACCTAAAAATTTCCAATCACTTCAAACAACTTCCAAAGAGTTTCCTCCAACCCCTAAGTCTTATAGGGTTCTAATGCCTAATTGCTTGAACAAACTTGGTAACAGAAAATTGGTTTTTTTTGGCCATAATTTTCAGTGCATACATGATATCAAGAATGTGAACATACTTTCAGACACCCATTTCGACCTTATACAACATATATTAGAATCAAGGTGGGTTAATTTGTACAAAAATCTTCAAAAATTGATTTGTTTACTCATTGTTACCCTAACTAGGGTTTCAAACCCGTTTGTAGTAAAATGGACACAACTCCCTCAAAACGTAATGAAATTGAGTGAAATAAAAATAAGTATAAAGTAGATTCAAATATATTTCATTTTCAATTGGTCTCATTCCATGAAACAACCGTACAGGTTTGTACCAATCACCAGAACAGAGAAAAATGTGATAAAAATGCAGAAAGTAGAGATGTTTTATTACTCTAACTTCAAGATTTTCAACACCCACCATCTCCAACCTTGGATTCAAACCTCAAAGGATTATTTAACCATTTCCCAATGGTTTTCAACTGCTTTTCAAGTTACAAGTATCCAACTTCCCTCATTTACAACTTATGACTTCATATTCTATGTTTTTACAACTTTGACAATATTTTGCAAAATTGACAACATTTGTGCAACTTTTTACAAGTTTTGCATGTAGACTCTAACCAATGACCTAGACCAATAATTGGACCCCAAAAGACATTAAATGGTCTTTCTAGACCTTATTACATGGAATAACATCAAACACAACCAAAATGCTAATTTTGAACCTATTAAATCTAGGGTGCTCCTGGACCATGTGCCTCCTATTCAAAGGTAGGTGAATACAAACTAGACAAATATATTGCAGGAGGATCATAACCTATATTATCAGTGTGCCAAAAAATCCAAATATAGATAGGATTAAGTATGTATAGAAATATTTTTTTAGGTGGTATGTCTTTGGCATACGTGGTTATTGTTGATTATGGGTATTCATATCTTGTTGGATATCAAGGGACCTACCATCTCTAATGGAATTATTTAGGTCCATCATGAGATTGAAGAATTTAAATGTTTGATTGCATGGGGCAAGTGTATGATTGACCATATGTATGCTTATATTCATATATTTGAGGACACGATAGGCACTAGTATTAGGGAAGCCTCTCATTTTGCAAACTTGCAATATGGGAATTTGTATATTCCCCATTGTTAGGTCTTCCATAAATGGTAGACATCAATGTTGATACACTAACTAGACCAATAATGTAGGCTAGTAGAGGGAGGGTCATACGCTCAAGGCATGGCAACATGTTTATTAGGCTTACCTTAGCCAATGTTACATGGAATTTGTAGAGAAATTCAACCATCAATGTTGAATATCATTTTCAGTTAGGGAAAATTTGATAATCTAGGTGGTTCATTAGCTATTAGACCACTATTATGGAGTGGTTTTAGATTGAGAAAGTTTGTAGTGTTGCAATTATGAATGAGTATGGTGGTGTTGTCATTAATGTTGTCATTGATGTCAACACAGTACATGTTGTTGCAGTGAAAGGAATCAAGTGATTACAGGTGGTGGATGTATAGTTGAGATATTGTAGAGATGTTGTGAGTACATGGAGCTATCTTTATGGTGTTGTAGGTGTGCTGGTATGATGAGTTATCAAGTTCTTTTGAGAAAATTAATAAATAGTGAAGACAAAGTTGTGTGTGTGTTCAGAATGTGCTTCGGTAATGTGATTTGCATTTCTTATGTGTCGATCGTATGCTTGTACAGATCCATAGTGTTTCTTATGGGAATCCTTGGGTGATATATCCTAGATTATAGATTCTGGTTTGATGAAGAGTGAAAGTTGTGTTCATCGGTTTGTGAATTGGTCTGACAGAGTTGTTTGTCTGTGGACTAGGAATTTTTTTCTTCTCCATAGTCCTCTGCTAGTTTGTTTCATATCTTGTGGATATGGAGGAAGGCTTGTAATGGTGTTATATATGTTCTGGAAAAAGTGTTCATGGTTTGGTGCTCCAGAAGACTAGTTCCAGAGTTACTATGTGTGTCTGTATAGCCCGGTTGGATTGATGGAAAGTGTTCTTTGTATGAAGGTTGTTACAGTTGCTATAGATGAATCTGAAGGCATCTAAGAGGTGTTCTAGTGTATGGTGAAGTGTGTTATGTGGTCCACATGTTATCTTCTTGTTGTGAATGCATGTACTTCAAAGTTCATTGGTGTTTTCATTAGGTTTGGCCAACCTGGTGTTTACATGTTATACGAAGGATAAGTATCAATTAAGGCAGTGTGTGATTGATCCAAGATGTTGTTTTGGGTCCTGGTTAACTATTAATTTGGTCCAATCTCATTCTTATCCACCGTAGGAATGTTGAGTCACTGACCTAATTCGAATTTGTAAAATAAAGAGTGTGTAGCCGACTTTGGAGAAAGTTTCTAAGATAGAAGGTGGTATAAATACAAGGGAAGATGTTAAGGATTGTAAGCCACAAGTGTGAGAAGTGAAGTAGATGTGAAAGATTGTGCAAAAGTGATATGAGGCAGCGAGAACTTCAATGTGTTAGACTCCTGAAGGCAATGAGCTGATGGTGTCTGCAATTCTTTGATCAAGGCTGCGAATGTGTGCGAGTTGCAGTGGTGTATTTTTTGTTGCTTTGAGATAATGTTCTCTATGTAACATACTTTTCTATGTTTTTGTATCTATAGGAAGTGAGCCTCCATCTAGATAGTGAGTCCTATCTTGGGAAGTGAGCCCTTTGGTAGCGAGCCTTTGTAATTGGTTTTATAATTACTCTTATATTGTGAGTTAACCCTCACCGTGGTTTTTCCCTCATTGGGTTTTCCATGTAAATCTAGTGTTTCTTGTTTTTTCTTTTTGCTATCTACACTTCATGCTTATACTTAATAATGGATTAAAATGAATGTGGAATTGTTTAAGATCTATGGTGAATGTGATTAGATACAATTGATTCATCCCCCCTCTCAGTTTTCTTGTGTAATTCAACAATTGGTATCAAAGCTTTGGTTCCTCAAAGTAGAGCTCATTGCTCGAGGTAGATACGATGGCGCACAAATTGACAATCCCTATATTTGATGGATCTGACTAAAGTGTCTAGAAAGTGCAAATGAGAGGTTACGTGATCTCTCTTGGTTACAAGACTTGGAAAGCTGTTGAGACAAAATATGTTGAGCCAACAAGTGGTCCTTATTCTGCAGATGAGATTTCTGCCTATGAAGAAAATGAAAGAGCAAAGTATGCAATCTGGAGTGCTTTATCTAAGACCAAGCTGACAAAAGTTATTTCATTAGGCAATGCTCATGAAGTCTGGGAAAAGTTGAAAGATATCTATGAAGGAAACAATATAGTCAAATTATCAAAGAAGTTAATAGCTAAGCACAAATATGAGAACTTGAAAATGGAAGAAGGTGAGGACATTAAAAGCTACTTTCAGAGGGTTGATATTGCAGTAAATGAAGTCAAAAATCAAGGTGGTACTTTGACAGATGAAGATGTAATGGAAAAGATTCTGATGACCCTACCAAAGAGTTACAGTGACAAGGCCTCAGCCATTGAGGAAGTGTATGATCCAAAGAAATTCACTAGAGAACAACTATTTGGCACGTTGAATGCATTTGAAATGAGGAAGTTTGAAAAGAAAAGGAGAAAAAAAAAAACCTTCAAAGAAATAAAGTCAAAAGTTGATCTGGATAGTGAAGGTTTAAAGGAGTTGGAAGAAAATATTACAAGTTGAAGAAAGGTACCGATAACTACAAAGGTATGTTACCCTTTAAATGTTTTAGTTGTGGAAATACTGGTCACTATGCTTCAAGATGTCCAAATAGATCCATACACAAGAAGGGAAAAGACAATAAAGACAAAAAGTTCAAGAAATTGTATTATGTTAGAGAAGATGCTAGAATTTCTGATGATGAATATGTTATTGAGGGTGATAAAGATGAATGTATGTTTCTAGCCTTAGAGAATAAATCAGTGTCTACTAACCATGGAAGATGTGCAAGGGAATGTGGTCCGAAAAATAGGAAGAGATGGAAAGCACTCTAGTTTCTGCCTTTCATGCTAGACAAGACAAAGACTATTTCGTAAAAGAAAATGGCTGCTTAAATCACATGATCGGAGAAAAAAGTAAGTTTACTAAACTTGAAAAGTATGATGGAGGAATAGTCATGTTTGGAGATGATTCTAGTGCAAAGATTGTTGGAAAAGGAACAATTAGTTTTGATGGAAAACACAATACTGATGATGTCTATTATGTTAAGGGCTTAAAGAATAATCTCTTGAGTGTTGGAAAAATGTGTAGAAAAGGATTTAAGCTTGTGTTTCAGGATAATACTTGTGAGATAAGAAAAGCATCAGGAGTAGTGGTAGCTGCGGGAAGAAGAACATATGGAAACATTTATTAGCTTAAGGGTGTTGATGGTCAATTTTTTGTGTCTCAAGTTAATGAAAGTTCGATATGGAACCAGAGGATGGTACATGCAATTTGACAACTTGATAAGGATTAGTTCAAGATAAGTTGTTAGGGATCTACCAAAAATCACAAAGCCTACCTATGTTGTTTGCAGAAGTTGTCAGTTGGGAAAACAAACAAGTTGCAGCTTTAAAGGAAAAGAACAACCATCTACCAGAATGATGGAATTGATTCATACAGACCTTTTTGGTCCTACAAGAACAAGAAGTCTTAATGGTGATAGGTATTTTATGCTTTTCATCTATGATTACTCTAGAATGACATGGGCTACTTTTCTTAGGGAGAAAGCTCGAGCTTTAGCTAGATTCAAAGTGTTCAAGGCTATGCATAGAATGAAGTGAATCTTGAAAATCAAATGTTTAAGGTTTGACAAGAGGTGGAGAATTCACCTCCAATGAGTTTAATATGTTTTGTGAAGAACATGGTATAAAGAGCCATCTTTCTGCTCCTAGAACTCCTCAGTAGAATGGAGTTGTTGAAAGGAAGAACCGAATAGTTCAAGAAGATACAATGAATATGATGAGTGAGGAAAATGTTCCTGAGGTATACTAGAGAGAAGCAATTCATACTACTGTCTATATTCTTAATAGAGTTCAGATCAAAGGGAACAACACAAAGACTCCTTATGAGCCGTGGTATGGTAAAATTACTACTGTTAAGTACTTTGAGGTGTTTGGAAGTAAATTTTATATTAAAAGAGCTAATGAGAATATAGGAAAGTTTGATGCAAGATGTGATGAACGTATTTTTCTTGGATATGCAACCAAAAGAAAAGCATATAGATGCTTCAATAAGAGATTGAGAAAGATTGCTGAAAGTGCAAATGTGAAAGTTGATGAAAATATGCACAGTCCAATTGAAATAAGTGAAATTGAATTAGATGAACCTATTTGTGGAAAAGAGAAAGAGAAGGATAAGGAAGAAGAAGAATAGGTTGAAGAAGAAGAGACTTTATAATCTTCTCCTAAGACTCCAAAGTATGTACAAAAAAATCATCCGGAAGAACAAATGATTGGAGACAAAGGCAAAGGTGTAAGAACAAGAAGAAAAGTGGTAGAAGATGAAGTAGATTTGTGTCTAATTTCAAAGATAGAACCTAAAATAGTGTGTGAATCATACAAAGATGAAAATTGGGTTAGAGCCATGAAAGAGGAATTAGAATAGATAAAGAAAAATCAGACATGGGAATTGGTGCCTAAACTGATAAACAAGAATGCAATTGGTAGAAAATGGGTATTCAGGAATAAGTTGAATGAAGATGGTGAAGTAGTAAGGAAGAAAGCAAGGCTTGTGTGCAAAGATTATTCACAGGTTGAAGGAATAGAATTTGAGGAGACATTTGCTCCAATGGCAAGAATGGAGGCCATTTAGATGTTTTTGGAATTTTTTGCACACAAAGATTTCAAGGTATACCATATGGATGTTAAGTCTACATTCCTGAATGGAGAATTGGAAGAAGAGGTCTACATGCAACAACCGAAGGGATTTTAGTTATCAGATCAACTAGATATGGTTTGTAAGTTGAAAAAGGCACTATATGGACTCAAATAGGCTCCCAGAGCATGGTATGCAAGGTTGGACAAATACTTGACTCAACAAAGGTTCAAAAAAGGCTCCATAGATAGTAATATTTATTTTAAGATTGAAGGAAACAAAATATTGAAAGTAGTAGTGTATGTTGATGATATTACCTTTGGAGGAAATGACGGTATGTGCAAGAAATTTACAGATGAGATGCAAAAAGAGTTTGAAATGTCCATGATTGGTGAGTTGAATTTCTTCGTTGGACTTCAAGTGAATAAAACTGATAAGGGAATATTCATTTTATAATCAAAGTATGGTAAAGAATTACTGAAGAAGTTTGGAATGGATGACTCCAAACTGGTCTGTACTCCTATGGTGACTGGATGCAAACTAAGTAAGGATGATGAATCTCCTAAAGTTGATCAGAGAAAGTATAGATCTATGATTGGTGGAATGCTACATCTTACTACTAGACTGGATATCATGCATGCAGTATGTCTGGTTGCCAAATTTTAGGAAGAACCAAAAGAAACGCATGTTACAGCTGTGAAAAGGATATTCAAATATCTAAAAGGGACTTTGGATTATGGTTTGTGGTATCCTAAGGATACCGATTTTACTTTAAATTATTACACTGATGCAGATTGGGCTGGTTGTGTAGATGATCAAAAGAGTACAAGTGGTGGTGCATTATTTCCTGGATGCAAGTTGGTGTTGTGCATTTTTTGCACACACACCTCGCTAAAAGCAGGGATCCTCTTTTGTTTTTTTTTCTTTGCCCGATTCATCCTTTGATGCATAGCGAGTTCGACACTTAGGAGATTTTTTTTGAGATTACGTAGACATCAAAAATTTTGAGGTAGCTTGGATTTTCCAAGCCTTTATCCACTCGGAGAATCCGACTTCCCTTGAAGTCTTTGAAACCTTCATACCCTAAAAATATCGAAGCCAAAAGGTATAATAATGGTAACTTCAAGAGAGTTTGACACTTAGTGAAAATCTTGAGTTTGAATCACCATCAAAAATTTTGAGGTAGCTCGAATTTTCTGAGCCTTAATCCACTAGCAGAATTGGACCTCCCTCAAAATTTCTGAATCCCTCGAGCCTGGAAATCTTTGATACATGAGATGGATTGGACTTCAATGTATATGGTTAGAACCTAATCTCAGGGCAATGGTGACAATAATGCATGGGCTTTTATCACATCAATACCCCCATGAAAGTGCATTAAGATCCCTTGATTAAAGAGCTAAGAGTGCGCACTTGACAAGCCACCAAAAATTTCGAGCTCCCTTAGATTACTTGAAATCCAATCCGACCGGAGAATCCGCCCTAGGGTGGAACTTTTGAGATTTCTTTATTCCAAGCTTTAATGATGAATGAACTTACAAATGGAGTTATATGATATTCATTGTTTAAATCTTGTTACACATGAACAATTTGCATTCTTAATCTGGGATTCATTTGTATGCTTTTTGGATAATCTAATGATGGAATCTCATTGAGTTAGTATTTTTCTTTACATTACCATTAGGGTTTATTGTGTCATTTTGATTTGCATTTAGTGGTTTTATTTGGGCATATATTGATCAATCTCATTGAATGAATGTCATGCGTTGGTGAGTTGTGTTTCTATGTGCATATGGGTGATTATGGTTTTCTCTAATAGATGTAGGCATATTTGAGGCCTAACAGGACTTCCAAATCAAAAGTTGCTATAGTGCAAGAGGAGGTGAAAAAGAGAGCTGAAAGAATGAAGTACGATTTTAGGGGTATATGGACAAAATCTAGAATTTCTTCTGCCTGGGCTAAGTTTGTAGATACAAATATTGGGCATGTGGACTATGATGAATTTAAACAAAGGATATTTGGCAATGCACCCACTCAATTGGCACAAATCCTTACTCACACTGACCTAGCCCAAGCAACAGGGTTCCCTCCCGCTCAACTGTGCCCTGAATTGGTTTTAGAGTGTGTAAGGCACTATGATTCTGACAAGAGGATCATAGTTGGACCACAAGGTAGAGTCATGGCCAATCTCACTGAGGAGTCCATTGCAGGAGTGTTTAACATTTCCTCACATCACAAACTCATTGAGGAGATAAATATAGGAGAGGCAATAAAGTTATATGACGAGGAACCCAATAGAGCATTGAATATAATGAATAATACCTGGATATTGATACCCAAGCCACATTATTCTAAGTTTCCCAAGCAACTACATAGGAGTGATTTCAAGCTTGAGTACCATGATGTCATAACTCTCTTGGGGAGAGTAATGGGGATAGAAGAGGCTCACACTTTCCACACTTGAATTTTTTATCCTATCACACAAATCATAGGTGGAAAGCATTACCATTGGGCCGGGATTATAAGAAATAACTTGGATGCACATATAAGGAGTCTGTAGTAGACTAATAGGTTCATAATGAACTCTTACCTTGTGTACATGTTGGTAAGAAAAACCAGGTATAATGGCCTCAGTTGTAAATGAACCTTGGGAAAGGATAGTATATGGGATATCTACCAACAATTGCAATAAAAAACAATAAAATATATGAGAGCCAATGATGCATTCTTTATGTACATTCCCAGGTTGCTCCAGGATGCCCTCCATGTTAGAATTTCTTCTGATGCAATGGACTTAATCAAACAATATGGGAAGTGGTTTATTTAATTTCAAAGATTTACATATATCAAGATACAAGGGTCTCCTGCTATCCCTCTCAAATTACCAAGATATCCAACCAATAAGCTCATACTATTAGAATTGACAAAGAAAATCATAGCATTTAAGGCAATTTTGTAGAATGACTTGCATAAGAAAGGGTTAGGGACAAAATTCTCATTGAGAATTAGAACCCTAGAGGAAGGCCCCTTGATCCAAAGTGCTCAACATTCTGAGAAGGAGATGGTGCAATTTGAACTATATTCCCACAATAATAGAGATAAATTTGATCCTTAGGACAAAGCTAAGAAGCGGGCTAATAGAGAATTCAAGCACAGGGATCACATTGAAGATTATTGGGATAATTGTCATGATGAGCTTGAAGTCATCAGGAGAAGGTTCTCTAGGATCCCCCTCAACTTGATAAGGCTCTACAGGGTAATAGAGGTACAAGACCAAGTTCAGGATGGTGATACATATCTAATTCAACACCATGACTATGAGCCTTACATAAATAAACTTCTACCCCTGGTGAATTGGTCAAAAGAAGTGACAAAATTGGACCAGATAATAGAACCAATGAAGAAATATTCAAGGCTTTGGGTCAAACAAAAAGTACTGGAGTTGGAGGAAGATGATACTAAGTTTACCTATGACCTAATGGGAGATTTAGAATCCCAATATGAAGAGGAAGTAGAAGTTGATAAAGGTGACATCACTGGGCCTCATGATGGAGATGATCAAGAGGAAGACATAACTTTTGCACTAAAGAGGAAAACCAGAAGCCAAATACAGGCCAAGCATGTTGAGAAGTAGTCTCCAAAAGAAAAGAGGTCTCCTAAGGCTGGTACTACAACTGAAGAAGGAGAAAATTCACAACCAGCCAAGAAAAGGAAGCTGGTCATAGAGGGCCAAAAGGCAGCCAAGTCTAGAAAGAACAACACTACCACTGATGCCCCTACTTTAGACAAGGTCGTGGATATAGAAAGTTCAGGGGAGAAGCCTCAAGTTTATGTTAGGAGAAATTATCCTAAACACAAGACATCTTTAGTGATAGAAGTAAAAACTACTGAAATGGAGGCGCAGATTGAAGAGGCACCTATAGATGATGAAGCAAAGAGAGCGGCTATAGGAAATAATTCTCCTCCTCCTTCTCCTCTTCACAATACATAAATCCTAGAGGAAGCAGTTAATGAGGAAGGTAATATATCAAATGATCCCGGGCAGCCTATGTTTGAAGATGAAGAAATTTCTACTCCTAGAAGTGGGGAATGACAAAAGTTCATTGAGGAATTTGGGCAATCAAACTCTAGGGATCAAAGCAAGAATTTTTAATATGAGGTGGCTCAAGAGATTCCATCCCAGTATCCACAAAATTAATTCATAAACGAGAAAGAAGATCAATGAGAAACATAAAATAATGTGGAAGAAATTTGTGATAGTCCAACCCAGGAGAAGGCTGAACAAGAGGTTCCTTCCACTAACATAGAGATAGAGCATCTTGTTGTCCTAGATTGGCTAGAAAAGAGGATTAGCAAGAAGCCAATTATATTTCAAGAAGAGAATCCCAGCTAGGATAAAATTTTAGAGCAATGGGGATAACCCAAACAAAGGAAAAGAGCCAAAACTGTTTCCAAATTCTCAAGGGATGAATTCAACAATAGAGTTGTTCATGTAGCTGTTCTTGTGGAGAATAAGTATAAAGATGAAGTAAGGCCCACAGATTACAAGGTACAAACAATTAGTTTGTTTCCATCTACTATGGAACAAGAGAAAGAAGAGTTCCAAGAATCATCCCAGGCTATCTTGAGAAGGCTAGACAAGGAAACTAAGGAGAAGCAAAAGTTGCGAAGGAAAATTAATGATGTGTATAAATATGTTCAACACTTGATGAAGCCTGTTCAAATAGCTAGCAATGACGGCTCTTCAATTCTAGAGGGATTATTACCAAAAGAAGTCATCTCAAAAATTGAAAAGTTGAAATCCTTAGTTCACAACACTTAGAAATGGTTTCATGATGTTAGCAAAAGAGGTGATGAATCCATTGAACATATCTTTAATGTCTTTGCTAAAGCTGCTGAATTATTAGAAGACACCTCTTAATTTTTTGCTGACTGCAACAAGGCCGATGAATTAATTGTTGAGGGGTTGAAAAATATTTTACAAGTGCCCAAAGAATAATTGGCTCAAATGAACATCTTTACTTCCGATCATATCAACAAAGTGATGGAGTGGCTGGAGGTGTGGAACTATAGAAATGAACTTCTCTCCAAGGCACTGAAGAAGATAATAAAGCTATAGGGAAAAATGAAGGAAATATATGATAACTATATCACCTTTCTGGAGATTATGACTGGTAGGAGAAAATTTGGGCATAAAAATATGAACATCATTTGATTGTAGGCATGATGGCATGCAATTTATGCTCCATCTGATAGTGCTCCCATTGCCAAATATCATTTGGAGGATGCAACTATCTATATTTCTAAACTGGATAAGTATCATAAGTTATAGGTTGAATGGAATAAAATGATACCAAAATATGTTGATGAGCTAAAAACTCACAAGCTAAGAATAAAATTTATTCCAACTCCAGATCCAGCCAACATGGGAGAAATATTAGAAAAAGTCAAGGAACTCTCCAGCAGTTTGGAGGCCAATAAGGAGGGAGAAAATGTCCAACCTAGAGCGACCTAGGGAATGGTGCCATTCAAAAGACTTTCCAGCCAGGAGGAGCGATCGAGAATTTTGTGCCAACAAGGGAATATTTCTAAAAGGGTCTAGGCTGACCTAGAACTTATTTGAAATATGAAATGTAATTTTATTTTATTAAAAAAATCTCTAGGCCGACCTCATTTTGTAACCCTAATTCTGGGCCAACCTAATGTGGTTTTTCTATAAATTGAGGCCCCAGCTTCATTTGTGAGGGTTAGACATAATTGATACTGTTAGAATTGAGAAAAGCGTTAGGATTTTTTGAGAGAAAGTGATGTACATTGTGGATACATGAATTTTTGCAAATTTGGGTGAATTTAATACAAGTAAAGACACTGTGCTTTGGTGTTCTTTCTTGTGTTATTCACTTCTACATGGTTCTTGTTTTCCATATTTTTAAAAATTTCTTTTAAAATATTGTTGCATGTTATATTTTAGGTTTAGATGTGATGCAATTGTGTTAATGATTCAATATTTGAGGTGTTTGAGAAATCCTTGTTCCATACTTTTAGCTGCTTGCTAATTGCAAGTTACTGTGTAAAGTTAGCCTGGGCCTATATCTTGTGTGCTGAGTTCAATTGTGGATATTTATTCATTTCAATTATAAAATAAGGTTGATTTGTATGGATGCTCTATGATTTGAAAATCTTGATTCCTTAGAAGATTTCTCTATTTCTGTGAGATTGTAGGTTTAATCTAGGTTTAGCAGGAATTAGTTTTTGGAAGGATTGGTCCAGTTTGAATATTTGATTGTTTGCACAATTGGTCTTAGGTTTTAGTTTTAGAAATCCCTCTCAACCCTTTATCTTTTGCTATTTATTTTAAATCTAAGTTACTTTAGGATTACAAAAACATCAACATATTGCAAGATATGATGAATTTGAAGATTCCAGTATTTGTTTTGTAAGGTCCCTTGTGATTACTAGCATTTTCACATTTATCCTTGAGTTGTTTTATTGCATTGTCAAGACCTGACATTAGAGACCTTAGGGTTATATCTTGAAGCTTGTTGATAGAGATTTACCTTTCAAGAGAGATAGGATATTATATTCTGTCCGAGTTGTTGTTGCGCAGAAAACACCATCAATAGATTGGCGCTAGAAGGAGGGCCTAAATAAGCAAGCTGGAGCATTTTTTATCTGTATTTTCTCCTCAGAGGCTTCGAAGAAGAACTAGATCTACACCGGAGGAGGAAGATTTCTAGGAGTTACAAGCTCCTACCAAGTCAAGAACGACTAGAAGGAGGGGATAAGATCATCATCTGCTCAACCATCTCTTCCTTCCTCTCTATCATCATCACCTTCATCTAGCCCCTCATCATCTGATTCTGAAGTCATTCCCATTCAACAATCCCAACTAGCTGTTAATCAACCATAACCACCTCCACCACCTCCAATGTATTTCTTGGAAAATAACCCCTCACCCTTGTCCTTTAATAACTACAATGTCATGCCTAAGAATACCGAGCACTTCTGCTCCAAGTTGCATGTCAATTATCCTAACAGGACAACTGTGGAGCATATTTGGATTTTCCAAACCTTCCTTAGGGATAGGGGAATTGATCATGAAGATGTTGCATGTAGTATTTTCCCATATTCCTTAAGAAAGGATGCCTTTTACTGGTATAATCATCTACGTGCTGGATACATACACAATTGGACTAAGCTTGAAAATGTCTTCTTACAGAAATTTAAAATTCCCATTAGTGCCAATGAGTTGTATCTACAGTTTACTAAGGTGAAGAGGAAGGTCAATGAACCCATAAGGTCATTTAATAATAGATTCCACCATGCATACACTAGATTGTAGAGACCCTATGTTGTAAACAATGCTACTGCCTTGGAAGTTTATTATGAAGCCCTTGACAACCTTATAACCACCTTCCTTAAATGGAGACCGAACCCTCCTAAAAATTTACTTAATGCTTACACAGAGGTAGTTAAGGTTAGTCCAGATTTGAGGCAACATTTGTCAAGAACTCTGCCATCTTTGGGCCCTGCAGCTCACCCAGGGAAAATCCAAGCACTTAATTAATCCTTGACCAATCATACACCCATTATGAATCCTGTACCACAATTACCCTTGGTCCCACATCCAGGTCCTCTATTGAATCAGGCCACACTAATGCCTAGTTACCCCCAGAATGTCAATCAACCTGTCCACCCACAACAACAAGCTAGTTTCCTGACCTACCTGTAAAATTCAGAAGAACTGAGTCAGTGCTTAAGCTCATGGACACCATCAATATTTTCTCAAAATAATGTGGGTTCTGCATCCTATAGTAATTCTGACAAAGAGAGGCTTGATGAGATGATAGAACGAGTAAAGAAGTTGACCACTGAAGTCACTTATTTGAGGAATTAGAACAATTAGCTACAGGTTGCCCAGAGAAATATACAATCCAATTATAATAGGGAAAACATGGATGCTGCACAAGGATATGGACAAAACTTTGATATAGGGCAGTCATTTGAATAAGGGTTTGAGAGAAGGCAACCTCCCAGGAAAAACAAAACATGGAACACTAGGCCAAATAATGGAGGTGTCCCTAATCCATTGGACCAAATTTCCAATTAGGATAAACCTTCAAGTGGTGTGTACTTAGCTGAGGTGGCCCTGTCAGGATGGTGTAGACTCCATAAGATGAATTGACACTTTGAGCTAGATTGTCCTAAATTCCAAAATGATTCATCTATCTTCCAATATGAAGTTTAGAAAGCTGAAAATAGCTCCAATAACCAAGAATTGGTACCATTTGGCCCTTATGATACTTTAGTATTGGTGTTGAATCATGCTCCTTTTCCACGAAGTGAAGAAAATGGACCAGAACAAGAAGCAAGGGAACAAGACAACAAATTGGAGCAAGTATGCAATGGGGATGAAGTTTCATAGTTGTTTCATGACAACAATGAGAGTGACAATGGTCCTCTAGATGGAGAAGAAGTAGGTGTTGAAGAGGTTCAGATGTTCCACCAATGCACAAGACCATATGATTTTAGGAATAGGAAAGTTGGAGGTCCATTCACCACTTCAATTCCTCCAAATAACTTTGCTACTCCACTTGACCCACACGCTAATAAAAATCCATCTTATTCTCATGTGCCAACATAGTATCTTTCAAAAGGAGGACAATCTAATTTCTCAAAGGGAAGGAACATTGATGCAGCCAAAGAAAAGTTGTTGGACCATTCCAAGGAAACCCTTTCTTCTATGAGCACAAAAAAATTGGGTGAATATGTAGCTGAGGAACTCAAGAAAATGAAGGTAAGCCTCTCTGATTTTGAATTATTAAGGGTTCCTGCTATTAGAAATGCAATCCTAGGAGCTTTCAAGGCCAATGTAGTCTCTCAAGATAGGACAATCAGTGAAATAGCTAGGAGGATTTCTGGTTCATAGACATCAAAAGACCAAGGCCAAGGACAGTCTAAGGATAGGGGAAAAGAAAAGGATCGGGGTCAAGTTGTGCAAGCTAATACTTCTATGAGTTTATTTCAAGGCAAGACTAGAACCCCTCCTTTTCTGATTTCTATTCGCATCTTTGGAAAAAACATGCATAATTGCCTCTTAGATTCAGGAGCCTCCACAAATGTCATGCCTTTTTCTATTTTCAAAGCCTTAGGTAATACCTTGACAAATTCTCAAGCAAAGGTAACTTAGTTGGATAAAACAAAGGTAAATGTAGTAGGAGAATTGAATATGATTCCCATGCAAGTTGCATCCGACCCTAGGATCCAATAGGTCATCAACATTTAAGTGGCAGATATTCCCGACGCATATGGTATGATATTAGGTAGGGATTTCACTAAGGCATTAAATGGATATGTGTCAACTGACCATTCTCACATGTGGCTTCCTTGGAAAGGAGTGCCAAACCAGATTAGAATTGAGAGGGAAACAGAGATGAAGTATGTGATTACTGAATATTAAAATACTTCAAATGAGGTATTAATATCTTAAGCTAGCCTAGGTAATTATGTACTAGCAGCCTCCCCCCAAGAACCAGGTACAAATGAAATCTTCATGCTGCAAGATGTGCCCAAGGAGCTCACTCAAGAGTCTAATAGTATTGGAGGATTGGTAGAATTAGTAGAGGAAGGGGATGATCAAGAAGATGGCCAACTCAGCCTATTGGATAACTTCTAAGAGTTTATTCAAAAATGCATAGAAGACCAAATCCAACTAGGTAGAGATATGAACTTTGAAGAATTTCTCCTTCTGAACTGGTGTAGAGTTCACAATGCCTCTCACCCTAAGTTAGAATGTTGTCTATGTCAAACAATAGTGGAGAAAATTAAAAATGCATTAACCCATCTGTAGCCATCATAATAAATATGCAAAGTATTCAGGACGATCCCAAGGGAAAAAGACCAATGTCCCAAGGGGAGTCTCCAAGTAGTAGCAGAACTAATGAGGACATATCAAAAGGATCAAGTGTTGTTGGTTGTTAGATGCTCAGATTTGATGGATCCAAGTCCAAGCAAGGAGCTAAGGTTGGGTTTTAATTAATCATACCTAAAGGTAAAATTTTCTCTACTGCTCATAGACTTCAGTTCCATTGCAGTAATAACGTTGTTGAATACAAAGCCTTAATTCATGGACTGTTGATGACTTTGAGAAAGAAAGTTAAGATCTTATAGGTCTTTGGGGACTTTGAGTTGGTAGTTAGGCAAGTCAGAAAGCAATATTCATGTCATGACCGAAGAATGACCAATTACAAACATCAAGTGTGGGACTTGATTGAGGATTTCGATGCTTTTAAAATTCAACTCATACCCCAAAGTAAGAATCAAACTACAGATGCTTTAGCACATGCAACAAGAAAATTACAACCCTTGTCACTCTCAGGACTGAAGAAGTTCACTGTGGAGCTCACCCTAGCACCCTTAGTGCCTGATAACATAACCAATTTTCAAGTATTCGTGGATGACAAGCATATTTTATATTTCATTGCAAGCTTTGAAGTTTTCACTTCTCAGATAATTGATGAAGTAGAGCCCCAGGAAGTAGAAATAGATTTGGAAGGAGTTATTAACTTGAAAACAAATACAATCCCAAGAGGAATGGTACAACTGGAAAGGATCTTTGATTTGGAAAGAATAAAGGATTAGGAACAACAGAACAAAATGAGTCCATTAGCAGCCAGTGTGACACATATAATATGGGAACCCCAGATGATGTCAAGAATTCTTTCATTGGGAAGGTGTGCACTACAGAAGAAAGGAAGGGGATAATATATGCACTTCATGTATACCAAGATGTTATAGCTTGAAGCTATGAATATCTGAAGACGTATGATACATCAATTATTACACACACCATTCCTCTCAAGCCGGGTGCCAAGCCATTTAGGCAAAGACATAGACCAATCAATGCCCTGCTAGAACCAATTATCTAGAAGGAGGTACAAAAATTATTGTCTTCTCGCATCATATTTCCAGTTAGACACTCTACTTGGGTTGCTAACCTGGTTCTAGTGAGGAAGAAAAATGGAGAAATCAGACTCTGTGTTGACTTCATAAATCTTAATTGTGCCTCAGAAAAGGACAATTACCCTATCCCATCATTAGATGAAGTGTTACAAATTTTTAATGGATCCTAGATGATTTCCTTCTTGGACAGGTACTCAGGGTATAATCAGGTTATGGTACAGTATGAGGATAGGAACAAGACTATCTTCACCATGAAATGGGGTACCTTTTCCTATAGAAGAATTCCTTTCAGATTAATCAATACAGGAGCCACCTTTTAGAGGGCCATGGACATCACCTTCAAGGATATTATTGGTAAGTGTATCATCATCTACATGGACTATTTGAATATTTTCTCAAAAGAAAAGAGGTGATCATATTTTAGATTTGTGCAAGGTATTCTAGAGGTGCCGAGAATTTGGTATCTCACTCAATCCTAAGAAGTGCATATTTGGAGTAACTGAGGGGAAGTTTCTGGGACATGTTATTTTAGAAGAGGGTATATCTATTGATCTTGAAAAAATAGAAGCTATATTAAAAATCCAACCTCCATCCAATAAGGAGATGAAATCTTTCTTTGGGAAAATTAATTTCGTCAGGAAGTTTATTACTGGATTTGCACAAATAGTTAATGTTGTGCAATTTTTGCACACACACCCCACTGAAAGTAGGGACCCTCTTTGCTTGGTCTTTTGGCTCTTTTATGTGGTCTTTCCTTTTGGACTTGCCTTTTGAAAATCATGAGATTTTGGTCTTTTGGTGCTTTGGTCTTTTGGTCGTGGGATTCAGTTACTTTGCAATGTTCCTTGATGCTTATCTTGCTTGTACAAATCTCCCTTTTGCGGTAATACTTTAAAATTGTGAGTCTTGGGGTAAACTTCGGGTTTTTCCCTGGTTTTGGGAATTTTCTCTCTGGGCGGAATTCCCTGGTTGCCTGGAAAACCCGACGGAGGCTGGTTTCATGATGTTTTCGGAGATTTTAACTCGGGAAATTCTATCTTCCTTGAATTATTTGGTGGTTTTTCGACGTCTACTTGAGAATTCAAGAACTGTTTCTTTCTTGTGGCTGCTATTTCGACTTGTTCTACATTCATGGTATGTTTACAACCCCTTTGATTTGAATTGGTGATTATCAATAGTTCTAGGGTGTCTTGAATGTGCTTTGAATCTGGATTTCAGTGTGTTGGTAGTTTGTGATTTAAATTAGGGTTACACCCTTTGTTCTTAAGATGCATCCTCTGAAATCGATGGGGCCATCCTTGCTAGTTTGGTGATCTTCTTGCCCCATTCTTTACAATTTCTACATTTCCTAAGCCTGGTCTTGTGTGTGATTTTGTTTTCCTGGAGTCTCGATCTTGGTTCTCCTTGCATTTGATAAAGCGAGTGGAATGAGTCTATAATTGCGTGTTCATCGTGAAACCCTAGGGTTTGGTCTCGAATTGATTACCAATAATTGTTAGATCACCCTTGGAAGAGTTGGAAAGTTAAATTTGTTGATGATCAATTTGAAGTGAGTTGAATCTGAGCTTGAATTCCAAATCTGTGATCATTTGATCAATTTGGGTGAAATCCTGGCGAAGTCAATGATTTTGGGATTTCGATTATTTCAGGGATTTCCTTCACCTTACGATTTCCCCAGATTTCCATTGCTTGGTCATATTCCCGAAAGAGTGCATAAAACATGAAAATTGGACTGACTTTGTGAAAATCCGCTACCTTGGGATTTCCCCAGATTTCCTTCGATCCATCGTTTCCCTAGAATGTGCTAAGTTTTGTTGAGTTTCGCGAATTTTCGTCCCCGACGGAATTCCCCAAAGATCTATTAGGAATGAAGAACTAAAGGAATGCACGAGTTAATTGCTAATGATTTTTGCATTATAAGGATATGTGAAAATGTTTCTTGAGTTTTGGATGCTGATTGAGTAACTTTTTGTGCTTGTTGAGCTTCCCTTGGAAAATTCCTCCTGGCTCACAATTCCCCAAAATTCCCTTCTGGCCTAAATTCTGCAAAGGGGTGAAAATCCCAAACTTTGAGGATGGGATGTTTATTGATATTCTTAGGGATTCTGATGGCTGTTTTGACTTCTTTGAGTGATTAACATGTTATTTATGGTGGCTTAACTTGGATTCTCATTCTATAATGGATATTTATTGTGGCCTTTTGAGTGCAGGTTGAATCAAGTAAGACAGTTGCTGGTAAGACCAAGAATAAACATGTGGATCATGGTGCAAAAGGATCTTCCATATTAGAGGTAGAAAGGATCAAACTGAAAATGATTAAGGAAATTTTATCCACTTGTGGTGATGCACATAGATCCTTTGACTGTCTGCAGAATATGTTGGGACAAGATAAAACTGATACAGACCCCCCTACAAAAGTTGAAGATAATCATGGATTATACAGAGGAGAAGCTGGCGAGTGATGAGATCCTGCCTTCTTCAAAGGTTTCAAAATCCTGGGAACGATATGAATATTACAAATCAACAAAAAGGTTTCGAAGAAGATGCACAAATAGGGGCAACAGATAGGGAATACATTGAAGGATATTTCTGGCAAGTGTATTCCATTCTTCGAGATCATGACAGGAAGAAAAAGTTTGCACCGAAGCATCTGAGCTTTAAACAATTGAAGAAATGGTGGCATGACGTTTATACTCCAATGGATGATGGTCCAATCACAGTTCACCATTTGGATGATGCATCCACCTGTAATGATGTTATGGAGAAATATCAAGATCTCAAGGTGGAGTGGGATGAAGTCGTCAATAAATCAAGGGAAGAGATTAAGTCCCTTGATAAAGGATTCAAAATATTAAATATCCCACCTTTGGCCGACCTAGAGGCGATTTTCCTTAGGGCGCAGGATAAATTAGGTCAAGAAAAAGATAAAGGGTTGGCCAATGGGTGAATACCTCAGAATTTGTGCTTCCCAATATTTCTTCTCCAGTCTTCACATGAATTGGACCGAGTTATGTAGAGATCCCAGGCTGACCTGGAAAAGAATCTCAGGCATTTAATGCAGTATTATGTTTTATTTTGGGAGTTTTCTTTTCTTTGGATGACCTTCTTTGTAACCCTAACTTGGGCCGACATATGGTGTAATCTCTATAAGTATGGCATTTTCACCTCATTTGTAGATATATAGATAGGGTTAGAAGATTAGATTTGGGAAGAAAGTTAAACAATAGAGCCGAAAGCTAGGATTAGAAGTTAGTTTTATTTTGAAGCAAGTGCTATAATACAAGATACTGGAACTGTTGCTACTGTTGGATGAATTCAATACAATTGAAGACATTGTGCTTTTGTGGCCTCTCTTGGACTGATTTATCTTGCATGGTTCTTGCTATTCTATCTTTCCAAACTGATTTTGAAATCTTGAATGCAAGTTAGATGTTAGGTATTAGTTTCAGTTCTTTTATGGTAATGGTGAAATGTTAATGATGTTGATCAACCTCTAGTCCATCCTTTTAGCAATTTTCTGATTGTAAGTTGTTGTATAAAGTTAGTCTGGGTTTCATATTGAGCTAAGTTCAACTATGAATTCTTGTTTACATTGCACCATTTAATGGGTATGTGGATGAATGTTCTCAGTCTGAAGATCTCCAGTTTCCTTAGAAGATTGCACCATTTCAGTGTAGTTGTAGGCTTTTCCTTGATCAAGCAGAGATTGGTTTTGTTGGAGATATGTCCATTGGCAACATTCATCATTGTTGTGATTAACTTTAGGAGTAATTTTAATCTTAGGATTTCTCTATAACCCTCATCTTTTGCTATTTATTTTATTATCTGGGTTAGATTTAGGAATTTGAGTATCAATATTTTTAGAAATTTGATAAGTTTGAAGATCCAGTATTTGTTTGTAAGGTCCCTTTGTGATTACCAACATTTTCACATTATCTCAGAGTTGTTTCACTGCATTTGTCAAGACCTGACATTAGAGACCTTGGGGTTATCTCTTGAGGCTTGTTGATAGAGATTTACCTTTCAAGAGAGATAGCATATCATATTCCATCTGAGTTGTTGTTGTGCAGAAAACACCATCAACAGTTAAGCCTTTGAATGCCATGCTGAAACATAATGTAAAAGTTGAATGAAATGCTGAAGCAAAGGAGGCATTCACAAAAATTAAGAGTGCAATAGTTGATGCCCCGGTGTTGGTGAGTCCAGATTATTCCAAGCCCTTTTACATATACTCATTTGCATCTGATCAAGGAAGTGAGCACCCTATAAATTCATGAGTGCTATATTGAAAGATGCAGAGTTGAGGTACTCCAGTGTGAAAAAAATTCTTATGCGCTAGTCAGGGGTGTGAAAAAGTTTTGACATTACATCTTGAGAAATAAAATCTTCGCAATAGTGCCAGATTCTGTGGTTAAACTTCTGCTGATGCAGAGTGAGTTGGGGGAACAAAGGGAAAAATGGGTTACAATGCTATAGGAGTATGACATCGAAATACAACCTATGAAACTTGTGAGAGGGAAAGGATTGATTAAGACTATGGCTGAAATTGGTCCTAATATCATAGCTCAACGGTACCACCTCCAAGATGTCTCTCCTGATGAATGGTATGATGATATTGTCTATTACCTGTTGAATAAAAAATGTCTTGCTCATCTCAACATGGTGCAGTAGAGAATCCTACGCTTAAAGAGTGACACCTATATGCTAAAGGGGGCTATCATGTATAAGAAGAACCATGAAGGCATCTACCTTGGCTATCTTGGGAAGGAAGAGGCTGCCTAGGTGATAACATAATTTCATGATAAGTATGGTACAGGCCATGGTTCTGGACCAGCTACTGCACACCAAATCTTAAGAGCAGGATACTATTGGCTGACTCTATTTAAGGACACTCACAATCACATAAGAACCTTCCATATATGTTAAACTCTAGCTAGCAAGGAGAAGCATTCAACACTTCCACTTCAATCGATAATTGAGGTAAAATCATTCATGCAGTGGGGATTGGACTTCATTGGTCCAATGAACCCACCTTCCTTTGTAGGCCACAAGTACATTCTTACTGTGTGATTATTTTACTAGATGGACTGAAGCCCTTGCCTGTAAGTAGTGTACTTCTGAGGTAGTGATCAATTTTCTAGAATAAGGTATTATCAATCATTTTGGTTGTCCAAATGCTTTAGTCTATGATAATGGTCCTGCATTTTCTTCATTAAAATTTTCTAGGTGGGCGTTTGATCATGGCATCATAATTAAGTTTGCTTCCAACTATTATCCACAAGGAAATGGTTTGGCCGAGTCTACAAACAAGAATATTTTGATGGTCATCTGCAAACTATTAGAGAGAAATCCCAAAGATTGGCACACCCATCTTAGATTTTCTCTTTGGGAAGATCGTACTAGACACAAGACCTCTCTAGGAACCTCTCCTTATCACCTTGTGTATGGTCTTGAGCTAGTAATTCTAATCCAACTAAAAATTCCCACCTTGCAATTCATTAATGATTACTATGATGAAGGGGATATATGTGAGGCTCATTTGGCTGAGCTTCTACAACTTGAAGAGAAGAGAGATGAAGCATTAGAGAAATTTTATAAACACCAAGGCATTGTTAAAAGATGGTTTGATCAAAAATCCAAGGTGAAAGTATTTAGAATCTCTGATTTGGTCTTATATTGGGACAAAGCACATACAAAAAGGGAGAACATGGAAAATTTGAAAAACTATGGCTTGGCCCCTTTAAGATCTCAGAGATATTGGGAGATAATGATTTCCATTTGAAGACCCTCACTGGAGAGGATGTCCCATTCCTGTCAATGGGCAGTATTTGAAGAATTATTTCCTAGCTTGAGCTGTTTTCAGCTCTCCTTTGTAAATAGTTAGTTTAGGTGTTGGTTTCTTTTGGGTTTTGTTTTGTTTTTCTTTTCCGGTTTTGGGTTCCCCTACTCTCTTCTAGGAGTGTTGTACCTACACAAAAACCATTGCATTATCGAGGACTCTTCTAAGTATTTCCTTTAAAAATTTTAATCATCCTTCCAGGATAAGTTGGTGGAAGTCCTTTATTTGGTGTCACATGTGCTAAACACTTAGAGTGGATGAATCCTTGGATTAAGTTAGTTCCAAAATGTGCTTGAGTCTTATATTTACAAACACATCTTAAGAATCTTGAGGTTTTTGAATGTCCCTTGCGAGGTCTGGTCAAGTGAAAAATCCTATTTCTACTTCTCGCCACTGTGGTTCTCAGCCTCGAGTGTGAAATTCATTGTTCACGGGTTGAAATGAAAAAGTGAAAAGAAAAAAATATTAGAAAAGAAAAGAAAAGGAAAATATTGAAAAATCAAAAGAAGTGAATTCAACTTATTAGGAGTATCCAAATATCTCCATCGGGGCTATAAACGTCTAGCTGGCAGTAGAGCTATGTTTGGGAGAATCACAATGATAACCTCATCAGGGCTATGGATTCCTAACTGGCAATGAGGCTCTATCCAGGTTGCTTTTGAAGTAAGAATCTTTACGTAACTTGACTTGATTGACCTTGGTTACTTACAACAGATGAAGGAGGGAAATGAACACATTTGCACACACTGGGATTCCAACATAGGAAGGACCTACTTGTCCATTGGCATTGAAACTTTGTTTATGAGTGACTTGGTGTGAGGACCGAAACTAGAGAGTCTGGGTTCTTGATTCCAGTTTGTCATCAAAATGATCTGGAGCATTTTCCCAACAGGAGTCACCCTTTTTTGTGCATTTTTTGTACACACACCCTGCTGAAAGTAGGGACCCTCTTTTTTTTGTTTTCTTTGCCTTCTTGATTTAGGGTTTTGACCTTTTCCCCTTAAGGGATAGGTTCCTCAGTTTTGGTATTATTTCACCTAGGAGTTCAATGCCTTATCTGATCTCAAGGTGCTTTCTTTGCAACATCGAGATCACATTCTGGCTCTTAGAAGCCTGCCTCAACCCAAGAAATTCAACATGGCACCAAAATTGATTAAGTCTAGGGGAAGTTCAGAAAATTCGAGCTCCCTCAAATTACCCAAAGTTTGATCCACCCAAAAATTACGAGCTCCCTCAGATTTTCTGAGTTTGAGGTGCCTTCATATCCCCGAGCTCTTTCAAACATCCTTTCAAGCATTTATGGTGCACATTGATGGTTTTAAATGCAAAATGGAAAGATATAAGTGAAACTCATGGTACATTTTGGTCATTTTGCATTGTGTGCACTCAAACTTGAGAGAAATTTTCTTCCATCCTACGATTTAGTGACTCTAGAGTGAAGGTTGTGGTTGTTGAGGATCTCTCGAAGGCTTTTGGCAGATTCCTTCTCTTCGTGCACCATTCCAAAGTAGGGTATCCTGTTTGCCTTCATTTGAGTTTGTTTCATGATGATTTGGCTCACTTTAAGCCCAATGAAGGATTTCTTACAGAGTATGTGTTGTTGTATATGGATTTTGAAGGAACGGGATTGATTGTTTTCATCTGTTAGAGTTTTTCACTCTTTAAGGCATGCATTCAAATGGCTTTGGGTTAGAGTATTGATTTTAATGGAAACTAGGGCTTGATTAAGTTTTCAAGATTTTCCCCTTTTGGTTGTGCTTTCATGTTGATGTTTAGATCACATGGAATCATTTTGCTCTTCAAACTTGGGAACCCTAGTTTCTTAAATTCCCTAGTTCAGGTTGTGGATTTGATGAATAAAATGAATGATGTTAAGGGATTGTTGTGCAAAGTGATTAATTTAAAAAATAATGAGAAGTCAACATGGATTTAACTAGGGAAACAACCATGATTCATCCTTTGAGCTCCCTCAAATTACCCAAAGTTTGATCCACCCAAAAATTACGAGCTCCCTCAGATTTTCTGAGTTTGAGGTGCCTTCATATCCCCGAGCTCTTTCAAACATCCTTTCAAGCATTTATGGTGCACATTGATGGTTTTAAATGCAAAATGGAAAGATATAAGTGAAACTCATGGTACATTTTGATCATTTTGCATTGTGTGCACTCAAACTTGAGAGAAATTTTCTTCCATCCTACGATTTAGTGACTCTAGAGTGAAGGTTGTGGTTGTTGAGGATCTCTTGAAGGCTTTTGGCAGATTCCTTCTCTTCGTGCACCATTCCAAAGTAGGGTATCTTGTTTGCCTTCATTTGAGTTTGTTTCATGATGATTTGGCTCACTTTAAGCCCAATGAAGGATTTCTTACAGAGTATGTGTTGTTGTATATGGATTTTGAAGGAACGGGATTAATTGTTTTCATCTGTTAGAGTTTTTCACTCTTTAAGGCATGCATTCAAATGGCTTTGGGTTAGAGTATTGATTTGAATGGAAACTAGGGCTTGATTAAGTTTTCAAGATTTTCCCCTTTTGGTTGTGCTTTCATGTTGATGTTTAGATCACATGGAATCGTTTTGCTCTTCAAACTTGGGAACCCTAGTTTCTTAAATTCCCTAGTTCAGGTTGTGGATTTGATGAATAAAATGAATGATGTTAAGGGATTGTTGTGCAAAGTGATTAATTTAAAAAATAATGAGAAGTCAACATGGATTTAACTAGGGAAACAACCATGATTCATCCTTTGATGCATAGCAAGTTTGACACTTAGGAGTCTTTTTTTTTGAGATTGCACAGACGTCAAAAATTATGAGGTAGCCCAAATTTTCTGAGCCTTAATCCGCTCAAAGAATTCAGCTTCCCTTGAAATCTCTGAATCCTTCATACCCTCAAAATCCTGAAGCCAAAAGGTATAATAATGGTAACTTTGCGGGAGTTTAGCACTTAGTGAAAATCTTGAGTTTGAGTCACCTTCAAAATTTTTGAGGTAGCTCAAATTTTCCAAGCCTTAATCCACCTGGAGAATTAGACCTCCCTTGAAATTTCTGAATCCCTCGAGCTTGCAAATCTTCGATGCATTAGATGGATTGGACTTCAATGTATATGGTCTAGAACCTAATCTAAGGGTAGTGATGACAATAATGCATGGGATTTTATCATGTCAAGACCCCCATGAAAGTGCATTAGGATCCCTTGATTAAAGAGCTAAGAGTGCGCAATTGACAAGCAACCGACAATTTTGAGCTCCCTTGGATTACTTGAGATCCAATCCGATTGGAGAATCCACCTTAGGTTGGAATTTATGAGATTTCTTTATTCCAAGCTTTAATAATGAATGAACTTGCAAATGGAGTAATATGATATTCATTGTTTAAATCTTGTTACACATGAACAATTTTCATTCTTAATCTGGGATTCATTTGTATGCTTTTTGGATAATCTAATAATGGAATCTCATTGAGTAAGTAGTTTGCTTTACATTACCATTAGGGTTTATAGTGTCATTTTGATTTGAATTTAGTGGTATCATTTGGGCATATATTGATAAATCTCATTGAATGAATGACATGTGTTGGTGAGTTGTGTTGTTATGTGAATATGGGTGATTATGATTTTCTCTAATAGATGTAGGAAAAGTTGAGTCCTAACAGGACTTCCAAATCAAAAGCTGTTGCAGTGCAAGAGGAGGTGAAAAAGAGAGCTAAAAGAATGAAGTATGATTTCAGGGGTATATGGCCAGAATCCAGAGTTTCTTTTGCCTGGCCTAAGATTGTAGATACAAATATGGGGCATGTGGACTATGATGAATTTCAACAAAAGATGTTTGGAAATGCATCGACTCAACTAGCACAAATCCTTACTCACACTAACCTAGGTCAAGTAGCAGGGTTCCCTCCCACTCAACTGTACCCTAAATTGGTTTTAGAGTGTGTAAGGCACTATGATTTTGACAAGAGGATCATAGTTGGACCACAAGGTAGATTCATGGCCAATCTCACCGAGGAGTGTTTAACATTGCCTCACATCACAAAATCATTGAGGAGATAAATATAGGAGAGGCAATAAATTTCTATGATGAGGATCCCAATAAAGCATTGGATATAGTGAATAGTTCCTGGATATTGAAACCCAAGCCACATTATTCCAAGTTACACAAGAAACTACATAGGAGTGATTTCAAGCTTGAGTACCATGATTTCATAACCCTCTTGGGCAGAGTAATGGGGATAAAAGAGGCTCACACTTTCCACACTTGGATGTTTTATCTTATCACACAAATCATGGGTGGAAAGCATTACCATTGGGCTAGGATTATAAGCAATAACTTGGATGTGCAACTAAGGAGTGTGTAGGAGACTAATAGGTTCACGATGACCTCTTACCTTGTGTACATGTTGGCATGCAAAACTAGGTATAAAGGCCTTAGTTGCAAAGGAACCTTTGGAAAGGATAGGATATGGGATATCTACCCATAATTGTTGTACAAAACAACAAAATACAAGAGAGCCAATTATGCATTCTTTATGTACATTTCCAGTTTGATGTAGGATGCCCTCCATGTTAGAATTTCTTTTGATGAAATGAACATAATCAAACAATATGGGCAGTGGTTTATTCAATTTCAAAGATTCACATATATCAAGATACAAGGGTCTCCTGTTGTCCCTCTTAGATTACCCAGATATCCAACCAATAAGCTCATATTATTGGAATTGACAAAGCAAATGGTAGAATTTGAGGAAATCTTGCAGAAAGACTTGGATTAGAAAGGGTTAGGGACATAATTCCAATTGAGAATTGGAACCCTAGAGGCATGCCCCTCGATCCAAAGTGCTCAAAATTTTGAGAAGGAGATGGTGCAATTTGAATTATATTCCCACACTAATAGAGATAAATTTGATCCTTACGACAAAGCTCAGAAGTAGGCTAACAGAGAATTCAGGAACAAGGATCACATTGAAGATTATTGGGCTAATTGTCATGATGAGCTTGAAGTCATCAGGAGAAGGTTCTCTAGGCTCCCCCTCAACTTGATAAGGCTTTACTAGGTAATAGAGGTACCAGACCAAGTTCTGGATGATGACACAAATCTAATTGAACACCATGAGTATGAGCCTTGTAGAAATAAACCTCTACCCTCAGTGAATTGGTTAAAATAAGAAGTGACAGACTTGGACTAGATAACAAAACCAGTGAAGAAATATTCAAGGCTTTCGGTCAAACAAAAAGTACTGGAGCTGGAGGTAGATGATACTCAGTTTACCTATGACCTGATGGGAGATCTAGAATCCCAATCTGAAGAGGAAGTAGAAGTTGATAAAGGTGACATCACTGGGCCTCATGATGGATATGATCAAGAGGAAGACAAACCTCTTGCACTAAAGAGGAAAACCAGGAGCCAAACACATGCCAAGCATGTTGAGAAGTAGTCTCCAAAAGTAAAGAGGGATCCTAAGGCTAGTACTACAACTGAAGAAGGAGAAACTTAAAGCTAAGAAAAGGAAGCTGCTCATAGAGGGCCAAAATGCAGCCAAGGATAGAATGAAAAAAACTACCACTAATGCCCTTACTTCAGCCAAGGTTGTGTATATATAAAGTTCAGGGGAGAAGCCTCAAGTTTATGTTAGGATAAATTATCATAAACACAAGACATCTTCAGTGATAGAAGTAAAAACTGCTAAAAAGGAGGTGCACATTAAAGAGGCACTTATAGATGATGAAGCAAAGAGAGTAGCTATAGGAAATAATTCTCCTCCTCCTTCTCCTCTTCATAATACACTAATCCCAAAGGAAGAAGTTAATGAGGAAGGTAATATATCAAATGATCCCAGGAAACATGAGTCTGGAGATGAAGAAATTTCTACTCCTAGAAGTGGGGAATAGAAAAAGTTCATGGGGAATTTGGGCAATCAGTCTCTGGGGCTCAAAGAAAGAATTTTGAATATGAGGTGACTCAAGAGATGCCATCCCAGTCTCCATGAAAGGAATTAATAAATGAGCAAGAAGATCAATGAGAAACATAAAAGAATGTGGAAGAAATTGGTGATAGTCCAACCTAGGACAAGGTTGAACAAGAGGTTCCATCCACTGACATAGAGACAGAGCAGCCTGTTGTCCTAGATTGGCTAGAAAAGAGGCTTATCAAGAAGCCAATTATAGTTCAAGAAGAGACTGCCAGGTAGGATAAACTTTTAGAGCAATGGGGACAACCCAAATAAAGGAAAAGAGCCAAAACTATTTCCAAATTCTCAAGGGATGAATTCAACAATAGAGTTGGTCATGTAGTTGTTCTTGTGGAGAATAATTACAAAGATGAAGTAAGGCCCATAGATTACAAGGTACAAAAAATAAATATGGGTCCATCTACTAAGGAACAAGAGAAAAAAGAGTTCCAGGAATCATCCCAGACTATCTTGAGAAGGCTAGACAAGGAAACTGAGGAGAAGGAGAAGTTGCAAAGGAAACTTAATGATGTGTATAGATATGTTCAACAATTGATGAAGCCTTTGCAAACACCTAGCAATTAGGGTTCTTTAATTCTAGAGGGGTTATTGCCAAAAGAAGTTATCTTAGAAATTGAAAAGCTGAAATCCTCAGTTCACAACATTTAGAAATGGCTACATGATGTTAGAAAAAGAGGTGATGAATCCATTGAACAGATCTTTAATTTCCATGCTAAAGCTATTGAATTCTTAGAAGACACCTATCGGCCTCCTAAAATGATCTTAATAACTAAGCCTTTACAACTGTGATTCAAATATTGGACATCTGACCTAAATAGCCATTTTAACCATCATGAAGGTACATTTAAATTGTCAACCTAGGGACGTGAACTTGAAATGGGTCAGCACAGTATGTGCACTAGGAACTTCAAAGTAGTCATCTTCATTCTACAACTAAGAAAGATTCAATAATAAAAGTAAACTGCATGGAAAGGACCAATGTAAATGTTGAACATCACTCAAGAATTAAACTAAACTGAAATTGCATGTCAGGAATGAAAATCTGATTTACAAACATGGAACTACTCTACCTGCTTTGGCTGCAAGAACATTCACAAAATAGAATTCTAGTGGCTGCACGAACAATCAATGCTAGATTCTGAACTAAGCACTAAATAGAAACTAATGACTAATATAACTAAACTATAGGATGGATTACTCACCAAGTTGGCCCCCTTGGATGCGTATCCTCTAAAACTAATGTAAACTTAAATGCTCAACTCAGAATTTCATCTTATTCATTCAGAATTGCAATTACAAAAGAGTAGCATGTTTGGAAATGCTTAGTAAACTATCAGATCGTACAACATCAATAATCAGCAACTCGGTAACCTTTGAACTCCCGAAGAAGGAGAATCCAAACCTTATTTATCCTACCAACTAAATAGGGCAGCCAATTCCCACTAACTCTCTAGGCCAACCTATCTGGCCGATCTCATTCTGTAACCCTAATTTTGGGTTGACCTAATGTGGTTTTTCTATAAATTCAGGCCTCCACTTCATTTGTGAGGGTTAGACATAATTGATACTATTAGAATTGAGAAAAGAGTTAGGATTTTTTGAGAGCAAGTGATGTACATTGTGGGTACATGAATTGTTGCAAATCTGGGTGAATTCAATACAAGTAGAGACATTGTGATTTGGTGTTCTTTCTTGTGTTACCCACTTTTGCATGGTTCTTGTTTTCCAGATCTTTAAAAATTGCTTTGGAACTATTTTTGTATGTTAGATTTTAGGTTTAGATATGATGTAATTGTGTTAATGATTCAATATTTAAGGTGTTTGAGCAATCCTTGGTCCATAGTTTTAGCTTCTTTTTGATTGCAAGTTGTTGTGCAAAGTTAGTGTGGGCCTATATCTTGTATGTTGAGTTCAATTGTGGATATTTATTCATTTCAATTATAAAATAAGGTTGATTTGTATGAATGCTCCATGATATGAAAATCTTGATTCCTTAGAAGATTGCACTATTTATGTGAGATTGCAGGTTTAATCTAGGTTTAGCAGGAATTAGTTTTTTTGGAAGGATTGGTCCACTTTGAATATTTGATTGTTTGCACAATTGGTCTTAGGTTTTAGTTTTAGAAATCCCTCTCAACCCTTTATCTTTTTCTATTTATTTTAAATTTGAGTTAGTTTAGGATTACAAAAGCATCAACATATTGCAAGATATGATGAATTTGAAGCTTCCAGTATTTTTTTTGTAAGGCCCCTTGTGATTAATAGTATTTTTGAATTTATCCCTGAGTTGTTTTATTGCATTGTCAAGACCTGAAATTAGAGATCTTGGGGTTATCTCTTGAAGCTTGCTGATAGAGATTTACCTTTCAAGAGAGATAGGATATTATATTCTGTCTGAGTTGTTGTTGTGCAGAAAACAACATCAACAATTGGTTTCATGGCTAAGCAAGAAACAAGATTTAATTTCTTTATCAATTGTAGAAGTTGAGTATATTGCAACAAAATATTGCTATACATAGGCACTATGGATGAAGAAAACATTGAAGGATATAGGTGCCATGTGTGATGAGCCTATCCCTATCTTCTGTGATAATACAAGTGCAATAAATATTTCAAATAATCCGGTAATGCATTCAAGGACAAAGCATATATCTATCAAATATCATTTCTTAAGGGAGAAGGTATTGGAGAATGAAGTCAGGCTTGAATACGTGCCTACAAAGGATTAGATTGTAGATATATTTACTAAGACTCTTCCTAAGGATACCTTTGAGTATCTCTGGGAGAAGTTGGGGGTTACTGCCCCTCCTTCTTTGAACTAGGTGCACATAGAGGTGCATTAGTCTGGTGGATCTACAAATTCATCATCTATCTGGACTGATGATTGGGGTATACTCCTCAAGGGGAGTAGGGAGTATCATTGTCTTTGTATGATATGTGTGTTGTCATGGTGCACTCCTAAGGGGGAGTGATCAGAATTTTATATGGCTGAAGAATCATGTAAAAACTTATATTTTCCATTGATGTCAAAGGGGGAGAGAGAGTCATGTAAAAAAGCCTATCTATATCTGAAAAAGTTGAAAGGGATAGAAAATCTTGTAAGGAGAAGAGAGTGCGAGAATTTTGTGTAGGTTGTCTAATCTGAAAAGAGGAAGAAGAATTAGAAGAGTGTGTATGTTGTCTTTGATGGTTTTTTCACATCATGTGTTTCCATCAATGACAAAGGGGGATATTGTTGCAAGTATGAATGAGTATGGTGGTGTTTTCATTAACGTTGTCATTGATGTCAACGCAATACACATTGTTGTAGTGAAAGGAATCAAGTGATTGCAGGTGATGCATATATATTTGAGATACTGTAGAGATGTTGTGAGTACATGGAGATATCTTTATGGTGTTGTAGGTGTGTTGATATGATGAGTTATCAAGTGATTTTGAGAAAATTAAGAAATAGTAAAGACAAAGTTGTGTGTGTGTTCAGAATATGCTCCGATAATGTGCTTTTTATTTCTTCTATGTTAATCTTATGCTTGTGTGGATCTGTAGTGTTTCTTATGGGAATCCTTGGGTGATATATCCCGGATTATAGCTTTTGGTTTGATGAAGATTGAAAGTTTTGTTCACCAGTTTGTGAACTGGTCTAGCAG
Source organism: Sequoiadendron giganteum (assembly GCA_007115665.2). Lineage (NCBI taxonomy): Eukaryota > Viridiplantae > Streptophyta > Pinopsida > Cupressales > Cupressaceae > Sequoiadendron > Sequoiadendron giganteum. Next base: position 395,920,907 of record CM021106.1, read on the forward strand.
AGTTGTTTTTCTGTGGACTCAAAGAAATTGTTTCTACTCCGTAGTCCTATGCTGGTTTGTTTTAGATCTTGCAAATCTGGAGGAAGGCTTGTAATGGTTTTATCTATGTTCTGGAAAAAGTATTCATGGTTCGGTTCTCTAGAAGACTAGTTCCAGAGTTAATATGTGTGTCTGTACAGTCCAATTAGACTAATGGAAAGTGTTCTTTATATGAAGGTTGTTAGAGTTGTTGTGGATGAATCTAAAGGCATCTAAGAGGTGTTCCAGTGTATGGTGAAGCGTGTTATGTGGTCTACATGTTATCTTCTTGTTGCGAATGCACTTAATTCAAAGTTCATTGGTGTTTTCATTAGGTTTGGCCGACCTGGTGCTTACATGTTATACGAAGGATAAGTATCAATTAAGGAAGCGTGTGATTGATCCAAGATGTTGCTTTGGGTCTTGGTTAATTATTAATTTGGTCCACTCTCATTCTTATCCACCAGAAGAATGTTAAGTCACTGACCTAATTTGAATCTGTAAAATAAAGAGTGTGTAGCCGACTTTGGAGAAAGTTTCTAAGATCAAAGTTGGTATAAATACAAGGGAAGATGTTAAGGATTGTAAGCCACAAGTGTGAGAAGCGAAGTAGATGTGAAAGATTGTGCGAAATGATCTAAGGTAGTGAGAAATTCAATGTGTTAGACTCCTGAAAGTAGTGAGTTGATGGTGTCTATAATTCTTTGATCAAGGCTATGAATGTGTGTGAGTTGCAGTGGTGGATTTTCTATTGCATTGAGATAATGTTTTCTATGTAACATACTTCTTTCTATGTTTCTATATCTATAGGCAGTGAGCCAACATCTGGACAGTGAGTCCTATCTTGGGCGGTGAGCCCTTTGGTAGTGAGCCTTTGTAATCAGTTTTGCAATTACTCATATTGTGAGTTAACCCTCACCGTGGTTTTTCCCTTATTAGGTTTTCCACGTAAATCTCAAGTTTCTTGTTTTTGCTTTCTGTTATCTTCACTTCATGCTTATACTTAATAATAGATTAAAGTGAATGTGGAATTGTTTAAGATATGTGGTGAATGTGATTAGACACAATTGATTCACCCCCCCTCTTATTTGTCTTGTGCAATTCAACATGTAGGTGGTTTGGAATATGATAGATAGTGCTCCTCACACTAGTTTTACTCATACATCAAAGATATTTGGTTTCAGGGGAGATATATATTGACCTCCCACTGTAGATCAAAGCCCCATAGATGATAATGGGAAGAGGACCTGGTTGAGCTAGTAGATGATGACAACACAAGTTTGGATTTAAATGTTTAGATATGATGGGATAGGGATAGGCCCCATTATTTTATGCATAAAAATATTTATTCATATAAGTCTCCCTATTCTCAACCATTTCCAACCCTTTATAAATAAGATGAAGTGCATTTATACAAAAAATGAAGAAAAAATAGTACAAATTTGAGTGGTTGGGATTATTCCAAGTCCAATGGTTATAATTCATTTGACATTCAATTTTTTCAACAATTGGATGGTAGGAAGACCTTCTTCATATATCTATAATTATTTTTACTACTACACTAATTATGAATGTCACAATTTCAAAAATATTTTTCTCGCACATGGTAAACTTTACAAAATCAAATACATAAAATGAGTAAAATCCCAAGAAATTAGAACCCAATTTTAAAAAGAAATTATTATTAAAATAATATACACAATTTTTTTTTAAAATATCTTTATTTTGACTCCCTGTCTAAATATTCAATTATAGACTAGTATTTTATGACCTCTTTCTTCCTATAATCCATGTGAGAAAGAAAGGAAATATTCAAAACATCCATATCTAGTTCATTAACAAAATAATATCTAAAAGTATCCTCATCATAGATGGTGAGAAATGAAGATACTTGGTTCTACTGTTTGATACATTTTTCTCATAGGCTCTAATGGTGGATTACAATTTCATCATTTCATCGAAAGATTATAGGATAAATGGATAGGGTGTTTGCTTTTTACCATTGGTAAGGTTTTTCTTTAGGTTGTTCTTCAAGGTGTGAACCTTGGTTTTATACTTGCACAAATACAACAAACAAACATATTATTAGCTCAATATGCAAGGTAAAAAAAGGATTCCCCATGAAATCCATTTACAAAACTTAAATAGAAAGAAAATGAAGAACAATGCAATAAACCAAATCAAATCTATCTAAGCAAAGAAAACTCTTGATCCCATGGGGGAATTGGTGCCAATTGATGTGTCTAAATTGGCCCTTTCCCAAATCCTTTGTTGCAATGTTGATGATGTGTGGATGATCAAATCTCCTTGATGCGATTTTAGCATAACCTAGCTATGAAATCCTAAAAATTATGAATACTTTGGAGAGAAATGGACAAAATTAGCTCTCAATGTGAAGAGAGTAACTTTGCATGAGATTGTAGATGAGGGCGAAGTTGAGTATAGTAAGTTTACTCAAATTGTGGATGTTAGAATGAGAGGAAGAGTCTCTCATTTATAGATTTCCAATTTGGAAGAAAGAGTGAAATTGAGCAATGTGAGATCATTCAACACCCAATGGCCAAGTGCCACTTGTCAAGATGTGAATGGTTGATGGTTGTGCATATTTTGGTCAATGTGCATGATAAATGCTATGAGATTCAAATTTGAAATTTGAATGTGACATGTTGGAGGGAGAAGGAAATGGAGTTAATGTCACTTGGCTCAAGGCTAAGGACATGTAAGAGGCATTAAATGCCTTGTTGGAAGGACAAAGCCCACTTGAATTTTGAATTCAAATTTGAGGGAATATTCCCCTTTTATGCCATGTGAGGGAAAATAGAGATTTAATAAATCAAAGTAATTGATTTATTGTGCAAGTGGTAAAAGCTAGAGGATGGAACATAGATTAGGATTAAATTAACCAAATGTTAGTTAATTTAATGGGAGATTAGGAGATGTGACAATTTTGACTTGAATTTATGAGTTAATTTAAATCAAGAATTGAGAAGAAAGAGTTTAATTTAACTAAAGGGGATAATGTTAGATTAAATTAAATAAGGTTTAATTTATTCAATTTAATAAGAAGACTTTAGAGACTTGATTTAAATAAAATGAATTATTTAAATGAACAAAGATATAAGGTTAATTAAATTAAATTGATTAATTTAATCAACATAGGAGAAAGACCTAATCAAATAAATAATGATTTATTTAATTAAGGGATGAAAGGTAATGATAAGTTGAGAGTATGATTCGGGATGAAGCGATGTTAGTAGTTAGGATCAAGTGTGTCGGATCGAATTGTATATTTTCCATGTCTACACAAGGTAATAGAATCTTCCACATCATCATCATAATTAATAAATTGTCCTATTAATTCTTCTAGTGTAAAATAAATCACACTAAACATTAAATATTTTTCTCGGGTCCCATTTAGTTGAATCAAACTATTATCAACAATAGTATTTTTGAATTTGATAATCTCCACCTAGATAGGAGGTTGATTTGCATTCCTTTGATCAAGTATATTTTCTTAGATATAGAGTAGAGAATCCATTAGACATAATACATCTACTCTTGGTATTATTTTGGAGTTTTAACACAATTCCTCTTAGTGATCATCAATTAGTCCTTTGGTCTTATAACTTAAGCCTTTAATTTTTGTCTTTTATTTTAACACTTCATCTAGCATCTTGTATCCATGGTCATACAAATACCTTATCCACTTCCCAATAGTTATAGCCTTGAATTTTATTTTATCCAAATTAGGTGCATCTTGTTCAAAGAGTATGATAGGAGTGATGGAACCATCTATAGCTTGGAGAGAATCAACCAATTTCTTGATATAAGTAGTAAGCTCTGCTAGCTGCTCCTTTAAATCCTTTTGGGTCCTTTTGTCCTTATCCATTCTTGACACAATGGTTATCATTGCACTTTGAATCCATTTTATCTCCTACTCTCTTATGTGTACACCATGAGTGATAGTTGTTATTTGATAATATGTAGGTGTCCAGTCTCTACATATCCTTGTTAATCATTAGCATTGCAAATTTTATTATTTTGGCTCTAGAGTCATCAAGAGTGACTAAAAAGAGAATTATAAATTAATTCTTCATTATATATGTCTTAATAATTTTCATGATGATTGATAGATATTTTTTATGTAGGTTTGATCACTTGCATCTTCTAGATTCTGACAGCCAACCATGTTGGTACAAGGAAAATAGATATGCGTACCATTTTTTTGTGAAGAAGAGGAAGGAATTTGGTCTCTCTATTGTTTCTATTACTTATCCACTATATCTAGGAGATTATCTCCTTTAACTGTCTATCCTTCAATTAATTATTGATCTATTGGTGCTTCTTTGACAACTTGTTAAGTCAACTTGCCTATTACTTTTGGTTGTGCTTGGGCTTCTTCTTCTTTGTTTCACTAGGATAAACCATCCCCTCTCATTGATTATACTTATAGTTGAATTCTTATGATTTTTTCACCTCCTTATGGGTTTACATTCACTCAAACCCTTGATCAATTATTATGTTTTATTGATGTTTATCTTGCTAGAGGTTGGTCACTTCTCCCTCCAAAACTTGCTCTCCAACTTATTTATGTTCAAGTTCTCCAATGACTATCAATATTGGACAAAGAAGGAGAAGAGTTGGGAGGATAGGAATGAACATACCTTATAGGGAAGAAATGAGGAATGATTTGGTTTACACCAAATTATTTAACTTGAGAGGATAAAGAAGACACTAAAACAATTAAGCTGGTGAACTAGTTTTTTTGTTTTATTAAGAGGGGTAAACACTTTTGACCCGGAGCTATGAACCAGTGAGGTCATAAATGGGGGACCTCATCCCCAATATAAATTATCAACAATTACACCCAAATGGGGTTTGAACCTTTATGGAAAGAATAACAACACAACTTAACCATCACACCATGACACTATTGGCAAGGTGGTGAACTAGTTAATGTAGCAATAATAGTTCCAAAAGAATATAAGATTAATGGAGGAAGTTTTATTGTGGAAATGAAAGGTGTAGTAGCTTATTCTACAACCATCCTTACTTCTATTGAAATAGGAATAACTTGAGGAAGGGATTGTTGTAAAGAAGGGTCTTGTTGTAAAGGGAAGGAGGATGTGGTTTCCATGGAGGAAGTTTGTTGTGAAGAAGAGGGCTTCTTCTTCTTTATTATCAATGGATTTTCTTCTTCAAATTCTTGTTCTTGTAAAGTGGCCTCTCTTTTATAAAATTTCTTTGGTTATTAGTTCATAGTTTCCTTCTTTCCTTTGGAAAAATCCTTCTCTTTTGGTGGGTCTTGGGATTCTACTATTGTTTCATCTTTACTTTTCTTTTCTTCTAGTCTCTTGGAAATTTCTTCTCCATAGGTAAGTGTAACTCCTATAGCTTGTATTTGTTCCAAATTAATTTGTATCCATGTCCTAAAATTTTCCAAGACATCCTTGAATGTATCATATAAGGAATAATATCCTTTATATTCCTAATTTAGAAGATGGATTGGTTGTTGGAAGATGGCATCTCTATCATAGGCCTTTTGCAAGACCTTGCCATCATATGAGAGTTGTTCAGGAATTTGTGCTATCCCAATCTCCTTCATTTGGAATCTTATAAGTCTACAATACCTTCTCTTTTTAACCTCATGTTCATCAACACAATCTACCTAAAAATCCTCCAAGTGAGGCACATGTCTCATTGTGCACCTACACTCTTCTCCATTTTACCTTTTGGTTCAAAGGCAGGTCTATTAGTGTGAAAATGCAGGTTATCCTATTGATTTTTTCCATCATATTACTTAGCATTTTGAATTGTAATAAAATCACACACTCCTATCATAATAGGTAATTTTACTCCTACTATGTGCTTGTCTGCTAGATCTTTGTGTGTCTTAGAAAATTTTGTACTAAGATCAAGGAGAACTAACTTGCCACTTGGGTACTTAGGAAATCTATTGGGAGGTCTATTGAAATCTTCCACTCCAAATTAAGATAAATTAGGAAATTAAATAAACCAATTCCCATATTACATTAAAATTTTGTGGGTAGCTATAGATAATCTATTTGTTTAATCTCCCTCTATTGATTTGATATACAATAGGAATACACAACTCACCCTCCTAAAATGCACCATATAATTATTTTTGGTGAGATGAGGGGAGTAATCATTTGCTTTTATCTATCCTTCAGCCCTTCCTACCACTCTAAATATTATCAGTCTTGGGTAGACTACCCTCCTAGCTCCAGAGTATACCAAATAAGAGGTCATATGGAAGTCCCTTGTATATTTTACCCTTTCCAATTTTTCATGGAGGTTTCCACTAATAATTTGGCCCCAATCAATCACCTTTTTATCCTCCAAAATGATGGTGATGAATTGGAACATCTATGGGAAGATCTTGAAGATAGCTAGAAGTCCCATGATTCTACAAAGGAGCATGACCATATCTCCTACCTCTACCTAAAATTTACTTCTCATCAATTTTTTGATAGTTTGGAGATAGTAATCTTGGTGTGACCATCCATGTCTTATTGATTTCCCTAAGGAAGTTTTCAAGATCTTGGTTAAAGAAGAATGATGCTTGAGCCATGTTCAATTGAAAAACTTCTACATGTTGAGGTAAGTGGAAAGTTTCAAAAATTACCTTGGGTGAAATATTCAATAGGCCTCTATCCTTTGGCTCATCTATTCTATGCTACTAACATCATATAATTTTACATATTCCATGATCAACTCTAGGGATTGGATTAAAATGGGGAATTCAACCATTTGTGCAATCTTATTATGAACCATTCTCTATAGCCTCATAGTGTGGCATCTCCATGCAATGTTCTTTTGAAATCCTCTGGGTCAACATGTCCAAGGTCAGTGTTTGATATTAGATCCCAAGTTGAATAAATCTTGGATAGTAGAACCACCCCTTGAAACTTGTACATTATTTTCTTAGCTCTTGACATTACTAAAATCTATAAATCCTAAGGGTATAATTAATACTAGAATTCCAATCAAAATAATGCTTGAATTTTAAATAATTTAAGTGTTTTATGCATTAACACAAAGTTGTGTGGTTTCTCGAGATATTTGGATTTTAGGACCATAAGATTAGAATTCATATTCTCTAGGAAAGCTCCATGATCTATCTTTTTCTAAATTAATTTTTCATCTTAAATTATTTGTGAGGATTGTTGAGACTAATGGACTTGAAAAATTATAGACCAAGGGTAGAAATATGGAAGGAAGGAACAATCTTGCACTTTATATCATTTGGTTTCAAACTTGCTTTTAAAGTGTCATGGTTTTTAGAGATTGTTGGGACTTATGGATTTTAGAATATCAAAAGTTTAGAACTCCCTCAAAAGTCTAAAATTGTGACATTTTCACTTTTGAATTTAATAAAGTATTCATTAAACTTATGGGAGAATTTGAGAATCAACTAGACATTGGGACATTTGGACCAAAAGGTCAAAAATCCCTAAGTCCAATCAAATTCTACAACCTACATATCTTGCTTGTATTTCATTGAAGAATTTATTCACTAGGATAAAAAATGTGGGAATTAAGTAGATGTTGGGACATCTAGACCAAAAGGTCAAAAGTACCTAAATCTAAGCTAGTTTTGTAACTTTTTTAGTTCTTTCAAATTTTCTTTAAAATTTTGATCCATTTTCTAATGGTTTTGGTGTGGGTTTTTTTGGGGCCTTTCGACTTTAAACAAAATGTTTGAAAGTATATTTATCTAGAATAAGCTCTAATTTTTACAAAGTTTTAGAATGACGATTTTCATTGTTTAAGTTGACTTTATGGAATCCTAATAGAGATCAAAACATCTCCTATACTTAGTAGATTTCATTGGAGCATCATTAAACTTGAATCTTGTCTACAAAATTAACTTATTGATTTTCCTTATCATTTGAAAATACAAAATGTTTACTCACTCTACCCATTTTCAAAAAACTAAATTTATAAATTTTAGATTTGATTTCTACAAATTAAAATTAGAACATGGTGGTGAGGATTGATTCTTGAGTTATAGGCTATAACTATATGAGAAATTCATTCAAAAGCTATTCTTATTTACAATAGGTAGTGTTGATGGTTAAAATGACACAAACAACATTAAAACAAAATATTTCTACTCTATTTCTCCTGAAAAAGAAAGACAACATGTAGTAGCCTAACTCCCAAGGTCTTGGTAGTTGGTTCTCAACTGTCCAATGTCACTCAATTGGTTCATGCAACTGTAATATTCAAGGGGCCTGTGCTGGTAACAAAAGATTCAAGCTATGATTCTCTTTATCGAAATAGTTCTTGTAAATAAATGAGTTTTAAATAAAAGAAAAAGATAGAACAAAGGGGTAAACCAGTAAGTATGAATCAACTTTATCTATCATTCAGACATATATCTTCAATAATGAATGTTTCTTCCAATTAGATCAAGAAAACCATAATATGATATAGTCTATAGCATAATCTATACGTCTGCATACATTTTAGGTGCTTAATTAACTTCACAATTACTCTTCACAAATATTTCAAGGGTTTCAAAACAACACACATTCATTCATTATCAAAATTATGGATCAACAGACTTTTTAATAACTTCAACTCAATGACAATCTAATAAGATAATCTTTAAATCTGGTTTCTTCTAATGACTTTCATCACATAAGACACTATCATGCTTCAGCACAATCACTGGCATTCAGATGGACTATAACTTATTAACCTTATCAAACAAAACAACTCAGTGCAAACTCCATATTGCATTTAACCTATAAATTCTATTAACTGTAAAAGATCAAGTACAATGTATCTCTGCAAAAACTCTAAAAAATTCTATCTCCTAGCATTAGGTAAGCCAATCTAGTTCTCAATTAGCCGACCTTTACAATATGATACCCATCTGGTATTTATAGATATACAAAAAGTTTGAACCTTCTATTTTAGGCTTTCCACCTTTTTAGGAATTTAGACTCTCTTGGAAACTCAGATCAATTTGATCTTGAGTTCTTACATTATACTTTCAGTCTTAACCAAAAATAGAAGATAGAAGAGAAAAGAAAGTCATGCGCTCAAAAAGCTATTAGTGCTGTATGCATGCAACATGCAAAGAAAGAGAACATTATGCATGCAAGACTTCATGCATGCGAAGCTGGATCTGCTAGGAACTCATCGTAGTTGGTGAAGACTTGCTGTAGAGTATCCATCTCTGGCCCATCAATCCAGTCATCTTCAAATTTAATCTGATCCAGCTCAGCTACAACAAACTCCTTCATACTTTTCACCTTTATCAATTCTCTCCCTGCAACTTTTATCTCCTCTTTGACCTCTACAAGTCGATCTAACATCAATTCTCTGCCATCATCTCCCTTTTGCATAAGTCCTTGGAATCTTTCATCCCACTTTTCCTTTATTTGATTAAAAGGAATGCCCTCTTTTGTAAATGCATTTATATCTACAATAATGGCAATAGCTACTTCTAATTCTTCCAATTGCTCAATTAAATTATTTACAGTCTCTTGAATCTCATCGTTATGCTTGCTCAAAAAGCCAGTCCTAAAATTAAGTATGCGAGAAGTCTTCTCTACAAAGTCTTTGTTATCATCTTCAAGTATAGACTATTCCAGAAGAGTTGTTAGAGGCAATGTATTTATCTTTTCTAACTTTTCACCATACTCCTTATACTCTTCTTCTTGTTTTTTTGATGCCTCAATATATTGATACATCTCTTTAATCAACCCTTCAGTATCCTTGTAGGCTTCAAATCCTTTCACTAAAACCTCTCCTACCTCTTGGTTCAATTTATCTATCCATTTGTCTACCATCTCCGCCTTACCTCTAACTTGCACCAAATCATCTACCTCCTTTTTGCTTAACAAAATAGGAGTCTCAATAGCTGCAACTTGTTGTGACCTTGGAGAGGAGACACTCTTCAAGAATGAATGTAATGATCCAATTGAGCCTCAAGCTCATCTTTCTTTTGTTTGTCCTTCATCATTCTTGATTTAGTTGTTGAAGCCACCACATCAATCAGATTCATTTGTTGATTCCTAGTGGGTCTTCCCAAATTAACCGTACTCAATTGATAGTCCATTAGCTGCAATCCCCTACCTCCTTTTCTGTCATAGGCATGGCACATTCAACAACTATCTCCCCTTTATCTATGAGTCTAGTAGAATGTAAGATTTTAGCCTTCTTCTTAGGCCTTTCCTGTTCAATTCCCTTCATCATATCCTCCCAATTAAGAGGTTGAGGAGGTGTTCTGGCTCTCTTCTGCAGGTCTAACTTCAACCATATAGGAGCACTGGGAGCAATCATCATCATGGAAGAGGAAGTGGCAATTGTAGAGGGTGGTTGAACATTTACCTCAGGTTGAGAATCAACCTTTGCTTTCTCTTGTTGCTCCTGCAACACATGCATCTACACCAACTTCTCAGCCTCTTCTCTATCTCTTTGTTCTTGCATTTTCTTGTCTTCTTCTTCTTTTCTCAATTTCTCTTCTTCCAACTGATCCTTCTCCATTTTTTCCATCTCTAACCGTTCTGCCTCCAAAGCTTTAAGTTTTTCAGCTTCTGCTTCTTCTTCTTGTTGCTTCCTAATTAGCTCTTCGGCATCTTTTTCCTTCCTTATCTTTTCTGATTCTTCCTCTTCTATTCTTTCTATTTCTAAGGCTTTGAGCTTCTCTGCCCTTTCCCTTTCTTCTTCAACTTGTTGTTTCTTTATTAGCTCTTCAGCATCTCTTTTTCCTTATCTTTTCTGATTCTTCCTCTTCTATTCTTTCTATTTCTAAGGCTTTGAGCTTCTCTACCCTTTCCCTTTCTTCTTCAGCTTGTTGTTTCTTTATTAGCTCTTCAACATCTCTTTCCTTTCTTAGAGCTTTAGCTTCTTCTTCTTTCTGTCGGGCTTCCTCTGCAAGTTTCAGTTTAGCAACCAGGATTTCCTTTTCCCTCCAGTTTCTTGCTTTCTCCTCCTCAAGATCATGGATCTTCTGTATCAATTCTAACTTGTCATTTTCTGCTTTGACCTTGAGCTCATGCTCTCATTGCCTCATTTGCTCCTCTACTTCATCAGTTGTTGCCCTTGTTTCAATTTGTTTTGCCTTTAATTGTTGCTGTTGAAGTAGAGCATCAGCTTGCACCTTAGCATCTATTTCCTTTTGCTTCTCCACTACAACCCTTGCATTAGAATCTCTTGTAGCATCTTCAAATAGTTTCCATTGCTCTTCTTGTGTCAGAATCTACTCAATAGTATGCCCTAGAGGCATGTTTTCTTGGAAATCCTATTCTGACAGAGTCTCATCTGAATCTGTCTCAACTTATACAAATTCTTCCTCCACTTCTTTTCCTTTAGCAGCTTTAGCCATGGCATGAAGTGCTCCTTCTTGAACCTCTTTACTTTTCTTTCTTGTGAGTGGGGCTTGTGTGGATGACTCACCCAATGTGGGCGTAGAAACAACAGATCCTACTGGAACATCTCCCTCTGGTGCCTCTTCTTGTTCATCGACCACCTCAAGTTCTATTTCTTCAACATCTGGAGGAAAGTATTATAATGGCTCCTTGGAAGGTGTCTTTCTCTTAATTCTCTTGTATCCTTTACCCTTCTTAAGGACTGGTCCTTGAGGAGCTTGAGCTTTCATCATCAACCATTGCACACTTCTATCCAAAACTGCTTTTCCAATTTTCTTAATATCAATTGTTTCTTCCTCATTCCAGTCTATTGGATCTAAGCTTTTGGTTCCAATGTTCAAGGCTTCATATGAGGGATCCAATACAATTCCATCATCCACTAACGTGTCAGGAATATTTTCTTTAACACCCAACTCTACCATAAGTGCAACCGATAATCTTTCATAGTTCTTCTTCCTTAAGTCATATTCATCCTGTCGATCACACCAAAAGTCCTCTAACAAATTAAAGTGTCTAGTGAACACTGAAGGTAATAAGGCATACATTTTCTTCCTTGGATCAAAATACTTACGAGCTGTATACAATCCCAATTTAAATTGTATCAACTCATTACAAACTACCTTTGCTCCCTTCAAGTGTTAACATCCATATTCACCCAATTTCATGGGAAATTTATGACATCCAGTCTTGTGCTTGATCTCAAACCTAGCATTAACTCCAATGGCCTGATACACAAACTCCATAAGCACCGTTCTGTTACTGCAACATCTTGGAAGTAAATGTGGATGGCCTTCAAAACCAAATGACCTAAAGTATGTAAATTTGGGGTATTGGATGTACCAACTTCCCCATTCAACAATAAAAGCCATAGCTTGTTGACTTAACTTGTATCCTGAATCTCCACTCAACCGATTGATGACCACATACAAAAATGCATCATTGACTCTTCTGAAATGAGTCTCAACAACTTGAAGAGATAATTGATCATAATGTTCCCATACCTTCTTCTGCCCATCCAAGGCTCCTATTATACCTACTCTGTTTAATCCTGGGATAATCCCCAATCTCGCTGCAACATAAACCACATAAGAAGTCATGAAGAAATATTTAGTCTGTCTAACCCTTGTGAGCTGATCATGTATGGCATCAGAAACAATCATTGACCAATCAAACTGGTAATCACCCTGAAAGATTACTTGAATGAAATGAAACATTCATTCCTTGAAGTGGAAGGTATCCATCTTCCCAAACACTCTGGACAACATTAATATTAAGTCAGATACCTCCTTGAAATCTACCCTCTTTGGCTGGTCTGCAAGCTTGCTTAAAGATTTCTTCTCTGTGCTTAACCATTTTTTGTTTAAGTGAGACTTATTGGAGTCTTTATGCTTGCTATATTTCTCCAATGCCTCTGCTTCAGTTAGCTGCACCAAGTTCTTGGGATTAGGAACATTAAATATACTTTGGAACATTTGTGGAGTAAGATCTATAATCACATTATTTTGTGAATCCATGCATAATCTTGTAGCAGGATTGTAAGTACTGGCTACTATCAATATCAACTCTGGACACTGGACTGATAAAGGAAACACAATGATATGTGCAAGACCGGAGTCAACAATCCTTTGTGTTCTCCCTGTCAAGTTTGCTCGTTCTGCAAAGGTCTCTTCATGTAATTCTTCAAAGCTATACTGGCCCAGATTAGTATCCATGATATCTGACCAGTCTGATTCCACCTTGCTCACTTTCACCACTGGATTCCTATGATCATACCTCAATGTATAAGGTAGCTATTCTGGTTTCACCTTCTTGATTTTTGGTGCTGTCTTTGATGTTCCAGCTGGTTGATTCCTTCGAGCAGCCTCTCCTGACATTCCTGACATCTTTCAATTTTCCTGCAAGCAAACCTCTAATTAGATCTTTAGATATCATCATAAAACATGCTTTTAAAACATACCTATTACACATACATCGGAGTCGAAACCAGACAGAAGCTCAAAACAATATCTTTTACAACACTGCCAGACTCGGAGCAAAAACCAATATAGAAACTTCACCTAATAACAAACGGGCTCGGAGTCGGAGTCGTGGAGGTTATTGGAACTGGGATCGGAATGAAAAACGGATTTGGATTTCTTCAAATTTTCATTTTTTCCATATTCTATTTCCACTCCGCCTCCGCCTTCGATTTGGTCATCGTTACTTTGAAGAAAGAATTTCCCATTATACCCGGAGCCGAAAACAGGATGAAACATGAAAACGATAACTTTCGCAAAACAAAATTCTTAAGTTCAAGATCGGTTCCGATCCCGCCTCTGCCTATGTTAATCATGATGTCATCAAATACTTTATTCATTTTCAACACAACTTCATGATTTAAAACGTAGGTCGCTATAAAATGGAAAAGGAGCTTTAAAACTCTACACTCATATGATCGTGGGGAATAATTGCATTTTAGGGCCATTATTTAAATCTTATTTAATGTGATTACAGAGACCAACGAAACCCTAATCTAAAAAACCCGATAAAAAAAACTAGGGCACAGGTTTAAACCCTGCCATTCTACCAGACAATGAAACCCTAATTAAACAATAAATCTAATCTACCCTAACTCACTATAAAATCTCTAATCTACCTCACTGTAGATATCTAATTTTAACAAATGCCATTAAAAACCCTTAATCTAATCAAATCTACTGCAAACCAAAAACAAACACGACGCAATCACGATTAAATCATGAAAGCGACGGTGCCCTAAAAAAAGAAAGAAACGATAATAAAAACAAACAGAAACAAAGAAACCACCTGATCAACAATATAAAAGACCCATTCCAAACCAGCATGCCAAGAATCACAAAACGTTTAAAACAAAACGATAACAACAACACGATTCAAAGCACGGGCAAACATATATACAAAACACACAACAGTAAACGAAACGAAGAACAACAAAGATAAGAAACCTAGCTCAAACGCAAACAAACCCGAGCTAACTTTCTGAATTGATTCGCACACAATATCCCTTCTCTATCTTGATCAATTTGCTCAAACAAACTCTGCTACTGCTCTTTCGTGCTCTTAGATCTTTAACAATAACAATAATGATCGATTTAACCCTTAATAAAGGTAAATATGTGAATTTCTACCTACACCGGCAACCATCATTAATGCATTAAAGCACAATAAATGCGGAGTCAAAACTGAAAGTGAACCAACACTTCACAACAGTGCGAATTCAGTCAAAAATTCAATGACAAAATATGGCAGGGGCGGAACTAAAATGGAAACGGAATCTCAAGTTTATAAAATTTCCAAACCCCATTCCCATTCCGGCTCCGGGTCCACCAACTAAAAACAAAACAAAAATAAATACCAAAAAGTAAAGCAAAATACCGACCTAATAAAACAAAACACCAAGACCGAGACTAAGCAAAAATAAAAATAGCAGAGGCAGGATCAGAACAAATTGTTATTTTGCAAATTTTGATAACCATCCTAATTCCCACTCTGGCTCTGCTTCCTCTAAAGACCAAAACAAAGGCAAAGAAAAGACTGTCGGGATAGAACCAAAAACAAGCCTCAAAAGAACTTTCAGAACCCGATTCTGTTCCGGTTCTGATTCTGACAGAGAAACCAAAGAAAAACAAAGTATTGGCAAAACTAGACTCCAAAATTTGTTTCAAAAACAACTAAGTACAAAAATAACAAAGGGGGACCCATTTTGACTAAGGCAAAAGACGGGGTGGTTATGCAAGGCATAACAGGTAGGTTATGAGTTATAGAGTGCATTTGAAATGGTAAGAACGCAATGTGCAAAATGAAAATAAAGTGATTTGATCAAGGGGAAAATGTATTATATGTAGTTCAATTGTGGGAGCCACTACCGTAAAGAGGAGGTAAGTGGAGGTTCAGGCAATAAGGATTAAAGGGGACATAAATATGAAAGTTAAAACTTGGATTCCCATAAAGCAACATTAAAGCTTGGCAAATGATTTGTGAGAAAAAGGGGAACAACCGGCCTAAGACTACAATAAAAAAGTAGAAAAATTCTGAGAGGGCTTCGTAATCTAGTAAGACACACAAGGATGGTTATAACTTCATGAAAAATAGATTTTAAATTGAATTTTGCCTTAAGGAAACCCCATCCAAACATTTAGTATTTGTACTAATCTACTAACTTAACTTCCATAAAACATTCCAAAATCACAAAGATGAAGGAGGAAAAGGAGAGAAAGCCAAGGGAAATTAGATCAAACCCAATTTAACATTAAATAAGAGAATAAATGGAGTTTATATTATGTCAAAAGTAAACTGAGGTGTATGTGCAAGGTACAAAAAGATAAACAATGAAGAGGTGAATGTAGAAGAGAAAAATGTGTAAATTGTCAAATGTGGAAGGGGAAAATGGTGATTGTGGAGATTCAAGGTAAGCCTTCAATTACATTCGATGAGGAAATTGACATTGGTATGTTAAAAGATATATCAGTGTTGAAATAAATTATAATATATATATTTTAATAACATTTAAATAATTATTTAATCATGAGGATAGACAACATCAAAGATGTAAATAAAAGGATTGGAGGTTTAATGTGGTTTCCGAGGTTCTTGTTAGCTTAAACATGGGTTTTGTTAGAGTACATTCTAATTTTGTTTTTCTTCCAATAGTTGCTAATGTTGTTCATCTACAAATGGGTGTTGTCGGTCCACATACTGGTGTTATTTCTAAGGGTTTTTGTGCTAGTTCCCTAAAGAGTAAGTTAAAATTTGCTTGCTAGGAAGGAAAGGTGGAATATCGTTGAATAAGGATAAAATCTTCCTAGGTTTTTTTGACTAGAAAGAGGGTAACTCACCATTCAGTAAAGGCCATAGGCACAATAAAAAGACTAGTAGAAAAATTGATAATGTTGGTATGGATAATAGAGGATGACCTTATAAAAGGGAAACTATTTTGAAGGAATAAACTAAGAAGTGGTTATACAAAGGAAAAGGACCTTATATTTTTTAGCCCCCAAAAAGAATCATAAATAAAGTTTATATCTTAGAATGTAAGGGGACTCAATACTCCCGCAAGTAGCTTTTTCTTAAAAGTTGTATTTTTTATAATAGGATCAACATTTTTCTCATATAGGAAGTCAAGGTGACTAAAGCCATTTTTAAAGAGATATGGCTAAAAATATTATTAGCCCTATTGAGGGCACCTTAAGAGGAATCACCACCATTATATATTAGTTGTTCTTCATGGAAGGATTTGTAGCTCCTCTAGGCATATTTTGGAGTTTGAGTTTTCTCTTGCCTCTTTAAATATTCATTGCATTATCTCTAATGTGTATGTATTGAATTCTAGACCTAATAAAAAATGTTATCGATTGACCTTTACTCTTCTATTCATAATTTCAAGGAGAGCTCTTGGATTCTTGCTAGTGACTTCAATACTCTTCTTTTTCCTTAAAAAAATTAAGGGGTGTCCATTATTACTCAAAAAGCATGATGGATTTTGCAAATTTATTTTTTGATGCTAGTCTCATGGATGTGGATCTTAAAGGTCCCCGATTTATTTGGACTAATCAAAGGATAGGTTAAAACCTTATTTAAGTAAAGGCTTGATATATTTATTATTTTAGGTTTTTGGGATATTATGACAAACATATCCCTCACCTCTCTATTGAGAGTTGGTTTCAACCACAACCACCTTATCCTTAGTTGGGGTGCTAGGAAGCCCAAAGGTATGTTTCCTTTTAGGTATGCAATTATGTTTTTATCACACCCAAATTCTAAGGATTGCCTAAGAGAGTGGTGAAACATTAACTCAACTAGGATAGCCATAACAAAAAATTCAAATAATGTAAAAAATAGAGTAAAAATTTAGAATCAAACTTGTTTTGGACACATTTTTAGAAAAAAAGAGTTTATCTTGAAAGAGTTACCTTAAAAAATATTATGGCTAGATTAAATAGATGAAAGTATTTCAATCAAGGAATAGATCTTCTAGATACAAAAATATAGAGTGCAATGGTTAATAAAGGGGGATACAAATACAAAATGTATCCATCAATCCATGCTCAAGCATAGAAAAAATAAAAGAATCACCAAGCTCTCTTCAAAAAATGGGGTGGAAAGTTCATTAGAGGAGGAAATTAGTGTTGGTGTTCTAGTAACTTCAATTCTAATTCATTTACCATAATATCCAAACATGAGGACCAAATTAGAGAAACCTATGCTCAAATCAAGGATTACAAAAGATCAATAAATAAGAGATGGGTTAGTATTTTGTGCACTTTCAACCCTACCAAGATTAGGAGGATGTTCCTAAATATCTTTAAAAGATAATATAAGTTAATATACTACACAAAAATATTGACGAGCTATGTGTAAAAACATCCTTAGAACTAGTTATGACAATATTTATTTATGTAGGTTTTTTGCATCTACAACTCACATATCTTTGTTTATGGAAAATATGTTATATGATGCATCCCAAGATGGAAAAATGGTTAATAATTCCTATCGATACATTCATTAGTGATCACTTACAACATCATTAACCTAGGAAAAGACATTATACACAAATCATCTAGTGGTTTTCATCAATTGTAGGTTCATAAATAATTTTATTATAGTTTATAACACTAGATTGTGTATAATGATAAGGTATATTATAAATAATTCATTAGCTCTAGAAATAAAATTTTTTATTTTAAAGATGTGGAGGATTAACTTCAATTACTAGACTGGTATCAATTCCTATAGCAAAAGAGTCATATCTGGATAAAAAAACATGATGATAGAGTAAATCACAACATTCAACTAAGTCTAATCTACTTGCTCTTGTCTTTTAGATCTTGGGTTCTCAATTTCCCTCCTATCCTTAAAAATGTATCCATTCTTAGTAATCCTCAACAAATTTAAAAGCCCCACATATACATTTTGAAATATTTCTTACTTTAACATATAAATGCACAAGTAGAATAATTTTACCGTACCCCTTGAATACAAACTAGCTAAGACCTTACATAAAGAACAAAAAATGTGAACCTAAGAATTATTTGGATTCATTAAAGCACTTAAATAGAATTGGAGACAACATGTAAAAACACCACAAAATTAATGTCTTATATTGATTTACTATAAATAATTGTAGATCCATCATAGAAATTTAACACAAATAAGAATGTTTTATATTAATTAAACATTAAATACAATGCAAGTCTATACATTGACTTGGATTATCCTTAACACTTTAGAGCTTTCGTAGAAGCATGAAAAAAGGCCAACCTTTTGATGTTGAAATGACCTATATTTATAGAACTTCATCTTATCACTTAAATCCACACAGATATTTGATCAAGATCATATATCATTAATTTTATGCATGAAATCCTTTGAAATGATATCGTAGATCTTGTGTGAAAATAATTAGTCATAAATGTAACCATCACATAAAATGTGGCTAGTGTTCTTCATCCTCCACAGCTAAAAGTATATTTGAATACATGCTATTAGGATGGACAACTAATTTTTGGTGGAAAAACCCTTTTGGAGTAGTTGTGAGATCAAATCTGGTCAATAATGGTTCTTTGGGTCATGTAAGGAGGTAAGAGGGAGTGAATAATACAAAACATGAGAGTTTTAGAGTTTTTAGGATCGAGGGTCAAGAATACCTCAAACCCATACCATTATTGGGGATTAGGGATTAGGAGTAAGCCATGCTTCATTCTTAAAGCAAACAGTTAATAGTATCTTCACAACTTCGACTCCAAAGAACATATCAAGAAAGTTATTGGGAGTTGGGGATCAAAGATAGAATGGAATTCATTACTTAAGGTATACAAATTGGGGTGTATGTTTGAAATTTCATGATCCTAAAAAGGTGAAAAGTGTGAAATATCAAAGATCAAGGTTAGCTCATAACTCATACCAATGTTGGGGAGTTAAAGATATACCTCTTATGAAGTTCCCAAACAAGAATGCATTTGAACCCATGTACCTAATGAGATAAGATAATAAAAAATTTAGGGATCAAGGTTTGGGGATACTTCATACCTTGTACAATATTAGAATTATTCTTGTATCTTTCACTCCAAAAAGGTATATAGAAGAAAGTGTCGAAAGTCAAGGATTGGTGATACCAAGGAAAATGTACCCAAGTAAAGGGATGGCCAAAAATTTGGCTCTAAAAAGATATGCATAAGGAAACACTGAAAGTTGGGGATAAAAGATACCAAGGAATAGGTACTTAGGTAAAGGGATGGGGGTGTGTGCAAGAAGTTGAGTCCACTTTTTGGCCAAAAATTGGAAGTGTTTTCCTTGATTTTCAAAATTTGTCTTGTTTGACCTAAAAAATTGAAGTACTTAAATATTGAATCTTTAAAAAGTCAGTAATATGAAATGTAGTACTCTGAGTCTAGTTTCCAAATATGTAATTTATTTTAATACCCAGATGATACAAATTGATTTTTAATAGGCATGTCTAAAAACCACTATTTAAAAGTCACTTTTTATATCATACCATGCACGTGTACGTCATATATATTTTAACCTAAATAATTATATTTTTTTGAATCCTTTTGGGAAAAAATCTGTAACACATTGAAGAATGTGCATGATATTTTTTGTAAATTTTTTATTGGCCATAATTGGTGTTTTGAAAATTACTCGTGTACGCCACACACAAGATGACCTAAACTTATCATTTTTTGTTTTTTGTTTTTTCAAATTGAAAAGAATTGTCTGAAGAATGTGCACGTATAATTTTTTTTTCAATTTTTTTTTTAATAAAAAGTTATTAAAATACTAAAAAACCTTGATATTTCAATTTTATGGACTAGCTTCATAAAAAAATATTTGAAAAATAGAAAAAATAATCGAATTGTAAAAAAATTACATATTTAGAATCTACACAATCTCATCTATAATTGGTTTTAATTTTGTCAAAAAATTCTGCAAAAAATGTCTTTAGAC
This sequence comes from Sequoiadendron giganteum, assembly GCA_007115665.2. Lineage (NCBI taxonomy): Eukaryota > Viridiplantae > Streptophyta > Pinopsida > Cupressales > Cupressaceae > Sequoiadendron > Sequoiadendron giganteum. The sequence goes on from CM021106.1 coordinate 395,941,294, forward strand.
ATATGTCCAAAGTCACTCTTTTCTACTAACATTGACATGACCTTCAAGTTGCAGGTCAAAGCAGGTTCAAAGCTAAGGGTAAGCTCCCCAAGCCTTTTTCTTGACCCGAAACCCATGGCAAAAACTGGGCCGAAAATTGAAAATTTTAGAAATGGGATCCCATTTTAAAATTTTTTTAAGCCTTTATGAAATGGGATCCCATTTCTAAAAAGTGAGATCCCGCTTTTGGCTCAAGGTCCCAAAGTGAAATAGGATCCCATTTCGTTTTGCCCGATTTCAGGTTTTTTATAAGTCTAAAACTTCCACTAGAAGTGGACTCATCTTCTTCCATTTACCCATGGTCAAAATTCTAAATCTAAAATGTAACTTAGTACAAAGGGTTGGAATTTGGGGATCAGAGGGAAATTATGTTGGTAAGATAAGTTTTGATACTTTGACAAAGGAAAGGGAAATGTGAGGTTTAGGAAAATGGGATATAGGGAAGGAGAAATCTAAAAATATGGGGAATAGATGAAAGGTATGCATGGATGGAAATTTACCAATACCCCAATAAAGAAAAATAAAAAAATTAGTGCTTAGAAGGAAAGGAATGCGAGGAAGGGAAACTCTAAAACTCCAACAACTTTCCCACACTTAGAGAAATGACAATAAAATGCCTCAAACATTTTTTTATAGGATTTTTTTAACTTCCAACACATGATAGGAACATGTGAGGCAACAAAGGATGATATTTATGATTTTTTTTGGCAAATGGAGAACCAATAAGACTCTCTCAAATCAATAAGTAGGAGGTATTTTCCACAACGTGTCAAATTATGATATTGCTATTAGGATTCAACCGTATAGTTTCGAGTCAAACTCATTGACCCATGTTTCATGAGTAGTGATTCACAAGAACCCATCTCTCATGATAATGAATGGTCCACTTGGCACTCATTGCATCTAGGTGATTCTCACAGAGGTGAAGAACTGGGACTTCCCGGGAGGTCACCCATCCTAGTACTACTCAAGCTCAAGCACGCTTAACCAGAGAGTTCTCTCCAAGGTTAAACCCACTTAGCTTGCAACCCCATTTGAAAAACATTTAGCAAGTGTTGTTCCTTATGAACCATTCATTATAGAGCCCATTTAGCTCATCAATTGATAAGTAGGAGGTATTTTCCACTGTGTGTCAAATTATGATATTGCTCTCAAATCATTTATAAATGGTGGGTCAAGAAAATGAAACTACAACAAAGTGGGAAAGGACTTAATATTTTTGCATTTTGAGGTATGTAAAATAGGGATTCAACACTAGATCCTATTCTAGGATATATGTTCTAGTGGGACATATTTAGGATGTAGATAAAACACATGCACACTTCACCATGGGTTAAATATAGCCACAAATACCCTACACAAACACAAGGGTAAGAAAATCATGCATGGAAGATAAGTTGAGGCTCAAGAGAGGTAATGATTTATTAATTCGCCATGAATTGACATTTCTTAAAAATCTCTAGTTGAAATCTTGATGAAGTATGAATCTCCACCATATGAGTTATTGATGAAAAATAAGCCCAACCACAAAGGGTCAAATTTACCATGTTTTCTTCTATCCTATGATATTGTGTGCTAGACCAAGACCATGTCCCCAATTTCAAAATTTCTTACACTTCCCCTTTTTTCAAATAGGTATTTTACCTACTATTGCTTTCTTATTTTGACCATTTGATCCCTTATCCCACTCTCATCAATTTCAACCAACTTATTGATCCTACAGATCATTACATCATCCATTTTTTTAGTTGTTTCTTGAATTAACTTATAAATTGGTAACATATTATTAATAGGTATAATACCATAGTTTGTCAAATAAAGTTAAATCGTTCCCCATTATTTCTTATCCATCTTATCCCACTCATCTTGATATATCTTGTCTTCTTTCTTTTCCTTTGTTTCTCCAAACCATTAATCCTTCTCTTCAAGGAGTTACTCTATTTTATCTTCCACAAGTCATAACCACTTCCATTGAAATTCTCAATGTCTAAGTGAGATGAGGATGTATCCATGGCTTCTACACATATATATACAAAATAAATTCAACCACAACTCCCACTATAGCTCAAAAAACATTCACCCTTCCACCCAAGAAGAAAATATAGCTAGGCTCTAATACAAAATTTTAGAAATGAAGATGAAAAATATATATGAAAATATAAATTTAACTATGAAAATGATCTTAACCAGTATATAATCAAATGGAAATTATAGGAAATTAAATCAGCAAAAAAATAAAGAACACATAACACAATATTTACATGGAGAAACCCTTTCAGAAAAAACTCCACCAAGAAGAGAGGCCCAAGTCTATATTATATTGAAAATATAGATTAAAAATATTCCTTCCTTTCTACTCTTTAGTATCTAACCCTTCAACACCTATATACACAAAAAATTCTTACTTGCTAATTGTATTCCCTTGGTAATACCTTAAGCACTACATATATAGAATTTTTACCCCCTAAATAGGAAATATAATTTGTTATCATATACCAATGTACCTCCTTGAATAAGCCAAACATTAAGGTCATTGGATAATGTAGGTTGCAACCCTTTTTCTCAACTACCTGATTTGGGCACCTACTTGATAGTTTCTAGGTGGTTATTGTTTATAATGAATCTTTAATATAACCACACAATGTGAAAAAACAACGTGATAATAACCTCATGGGAAGTTAGGTGCCCAAAACCACCATAAAATCAAACATCCTCTTCCAATAATGTAAATTGTTGTTTGAGTTGATAATAAACCCCACAGTTCCCAATAATCACCTGAAATAAAAAAACATTTATTATAAACAAGAGATCAAAGAAACTGATTTTCTATACAACCAAGAGAGAAAAGATTGATCCACACAAGCATCTAATATGCTTTCTATATTTAATAATGAATACCTAGATTAAATGGATTAATTGATTACAATAAATGATCAATCTGCAAGAGCTAGATATTAGCTCTATACCCAAGACCACCGGAAAAAAAAATGAAAACCTTCCACATGAGGGTATGCAAGAATATGAGCTTGCTTGATATTGAGACCTATCAAAATGATGATGAGGTATGAAGTATATTAAAAAGTGTACAATGGCCTTTATTATATAGGAAAGATGAAGAATAGGATTGAACATGACTATGAAATGTGTCTTAATCCTATGACATGAGATAACTAATAACCTAACAACCTAGGAGTCAAGCACTAAATGCTAGAAAGATAAGTTCTAGACATGCCAACTAAGACTTCTAGAAATAATCTAATATCCTAAGTAAACTTAACATGTGAATAAGTCCCCTAAGTCTCTACCAAGATAAATTACTAGGTACAAGACATATATTCACACCAACACCCCCTTAAGTGTAACTTATGGAGAAGATTATTATGCAAATGATGCAAAGATGAGTACCAACTATGATGCCATTTTAGGTACCCATGTACAAATGCAAATACAACCTCTCATAAATGGAGAAAAGGAGAAAACTCAGTGGGACAAAACTCCTCCCCAAAAGAGAGAAAAGAAACAATCAAGCGATGAAAGATGGAGGACTCTATGATACACCCCAAGTACACCATCCATCACATAGATACTATAGACACATGAAATTGACCTAGGCCTGTGAACTCAATTTTGTCATCAATTCTCTAAACATAATTTAATTATGTCACTCTGATCAAATTCAACTATTAATTAAATAATGACCAATTATTTAATTAATTCATCTCTCTTATTCTTCTTGACTATTTAAATAAATCACATTTATTTAAATACGCCACTAATGTCTAAATTCCTCTTTAAATTAAATAAATCATTAAATTTATTTAATCCACTATTCCCTCTTGATTATTTAAATAAATAAATTTTATTTAAATATGTCTCTAATATTAAATTCCTCTCATAATTAAATAAATCCCCCATAATTTATTTAATTATTAACCCACTTCTTCCACAATTAAATAACTTAAATTAATTATTTAATTGTCTCTCGCAGTTCATTTCTAATTTAAATAAAAATCATTTATTTAAATTTCTCTCTCTTCAAGTAAATAATTTAATTATTATTTACTGTCACATGACTTCACCATTTTGAATTAAATTAGAATATTAAATTCAAAATAGCATTTCCCTCCACAAATTAAGTAATTTCTAAAATGACTTGATTTTCTAACTCATCCTTTTTTACTTGCTAATTCTCATCTCACTGTCACACCTATTCTCATTCCTTGATTTAATTTATTAAATTAAATATTGTCCACTCAATTTGAGTTTCACCCTAAAGTTTCCCTAACCCTAATTAAGGGGTTGTTACTTTGAATCTTGACCATAGATTCTAGGGCACTTCTCAATCTTTAATCTCATCTGTCTATCCAAAATTGCATTTTCTATAAAATGCCAATTTTGTCCTCATTTTGTCATCTCATATATCTCAGATATCTCATATATGTCTTAATATTTTGAAAGCTTCTTGCATTCTCTTGAGCTTAGCCTTTTCTTGTCATTTAGTCATTTAAATTTGCATGTAAGATTTTATATTCTCTTGCATAGTAGTTTGAATCCTTCAACACTTGCTTAGGACTAGACACAATAGTAGATTTCTCATCAAAATTTGAGGGAAACCTTTCATATTTCAGAAAGCTAGAAGGGGTAATGGAGACCAGTCATGGAGGATGAAGAGCTTGGGTGAGATCACTCCATTTGTTCTTTATTTAATTTCCTTTGCAATCTATTACTTATTGTGGGTTTCATATGTTTTCATGTGATTTGCTAACTTATCTAATAGAAAAATTACCCTCAGTTACATTGGTGAACCCGAATCCCTTGAAACATGTTTTTGCAGGTGCAGGCGTACAAAATGACGCATTTGACAATTCTTGCAATGCAAGTGCTTTGTTATGCCACATCTATTTATGCAAGTGACATAACTGATCTGTCGTGACACATCTGACTCTCCTTGTGACACAACTACCTTCGCGAGCCGCATCTAACATAAACTGAGCTGCAATTGACATATCGTGCCACATCGACTAGACAGAGAGATGCATTTTCCATATCACGTTGCATTCGCTTTGTTGCAACGCAAGCGACTGGTACAAAGTATTTTTTTTTTGTTTCAAGATTTGTCTTATTTTTTGCTTCTAGATTATAGATTTTTTGAGCTACTAATCTGAGTGTGACAGCGTGTGCCAAGATGGAATCTAACCCATTTCTTGTTTTTTTTTCCTACAATTTAATCAAACAAACAAACAATCATGCATTTCACTCATGGGTTAAAATGAACACTCACACATTCTCTTTAGGATTAAAAGAACACAACATGCATGATCATTCATTGGTTTAAAAATAACACTCACACAGTTTCATTGGTTTAAAAATAACACTCACACAGTTTCATTGGTTTAAAATGAACTTTTGATCATCTCATACTACAAATGGTTAAAATGAACCCCTATTTGATAACACTACAAATGGTTAAAATGAACGTGTGCATGATGTGTTTTGTGATTTAGTAAACAACTTCCACAGTGTGTATGAAACTCTCTTGCGCCTTGTGCGATCTGGAGAACCAAAAACACTAAAGAGTTGGTTACTAAATCACCCTTTCATATTTCAATTTGGGATAAAATGAACGATCTGGCTAGTGTGAGATTAGTACATGGCATGTGTTCTCTTTTTTTTTATGAAAAAAAAGATTGATCGAACTATGGGTGTACTAACTTGCTTTTGTTTATCTTAGAGGGCCTTCCTGGTGGCAAAAAGTAATCACCCCAAGGAACGACCCAAATAGTAACACGCTAAAGCCAAGTGACTTCCAACCGGTATATAAGTGTGGGTTCTCGAGGAAAGTTCGAGAATCACGAGCATCATTCTGACAAGAAGAGCAGCAATGGTCTCTTGCCACATGGATGGTGCCCCACGAATGGAATGACCGAATTAAAACCCTTGTTCTAGATTGACCAAAATCCTTTTCTATTCTTTGGTGCAACAAAGATCGTTGTGAAGGCACCCACATCTTCCCAGTTTTTAGTAGAGATGATCAGCCTGCCATGGGAGATTCATGGGGGTTGGAAGCATGGTTTCCCTAAGAAGTGAGTGCACTATAAGGGGGATCCCATGGGGCCAAGCTTCTGGATTCATCCGCTAAGAATATACGGTTGGAGTAAAATCCGTGTGGGATCCAAAAGAATATAGTCTTTTAGCCATAGGGATTGTACATATTTTCCATGTGGTTGTTTTTAATTTATTTCACGACAAAGTGTTTTCCAAGTGTATTCAGACAACATGAAAAAATCAAAATCCTCCTCAAAATTTGAAACAACACTACAAATTTGAAACAAATTTTCCATTCAGTCAAATTTTTTTGCCAACAATTACTTTCTACGATGCATTTTTTTTTTTATTAGACTGCAGGAATCGGGTAGCACGATCCCCTATAAACTGTAGTGCGCCTGGTAAACTTTTTAACGTGATCGGTGGTGCTGGTACGACACGCCCTCTGATACCACGGGGGGTGGGGAGACTAGACCTCATGACCAACCTCCTGCAACAGGATAGATTTAGCCAACTGAGCTAGGGCCCCAACCCCTCTACAATGCATTTTCCATCTCAAACCACATTTGATTAATTTTGAGACGCAATTGCTCTATCGAGCTGAAATCATCATCTCAAATGCCGCAATTGACTGTCATTCGATGCATTTGCTAGATCAAACGCCGCAACCACCATTTCGAACTACATTTGCTTTCTTAAACACTGTAATCACTCATTCTGTGATGCATCTGACCTGTTGTAACACATTTGTTGTGACGCATTTTCTTGTGCCTTATCATTTCATTCATTGTCCCAAACTAAGACTCAATTTGTCTATAAAAGATTCCAAACATCTTCCTCTGTTGTTTTTGTCCAGAACTAGATCTTGAGTTGCTCAAATTCCATCATCCTTGCATTATAGGTTGCATTCTTAGGTTGCCTTAGGTTTCCATTGTATTTCCTTAATTGCATTGTTACGCTTTACCATCATCTTGGACACTCATTTTTTTTTACAAATTTTTGGAATAGATTCCTTACCATCCTTTGTCAAAACTTTGCTTTCAAGAGTAGGTTATCATTTGACTCAATCACACCATTTCCCTTAGTCACTGTCCTTGTGAACCATTTCCCACTCATTAGTCTAGTGTGAAAATTTCACTTTGTCCTCCTTAGTCCTTTTTACAGGTCCATTGACATCCCTAAAATTGAAACATTGCCAAAACTTGGTATGGTTAGGTGTACATCTCCTTAAGTTTTCCAAAATTGAGTGCATTTTAGAATCCTTCACATTTGCATTAGTCTCCTTTGCATTCATCATTCAATAGTGTACACTATTCCCAAAACCCAAAAACATAGTGTCATAATATTTGCATATTTAGGTCATTCTTCACCATTCACAAAAATGAGCAAAATTTTTTTATGGTTGAAACCATATTACAGAGAAGAAGAAGACTCATGGATTCTTTTGGTCAAGACACCAACCTTATCAATTTTTCCAATGACATGAACATAAATACTTTCCCTAACGACATGAATGGAAATTCAAATATAGGGAATTCTCTCATTAATCCGTTCAGTGAGATGTCCATTCTATCCTCTTCACACAATCCTTTTGAACACTTTGTCCGTAGAGACCAAAATGGGCAAGTCTTTGAAGAAGACATACAAGTTGCTGCCCAAAACCCATAAGTGGCCTCTTTTGTGGAATAACTCATTTTAAACGATTCAACCAGATATCTAGCTATGCTCCTTGACCAAGGGGCTAGGTTACCAAAAGGATTTGACCTCAACTCTATAAGAGAAACATCTCCTAATCCTACCAATCAAACAAGCCAGTCACACAATGCAACCAATGCCTCCATGGGAGCCACCACACAAAATTTCATCAACACTATCAAGGCTACCTCCCTTGGTCATACTACCACTCATACCACAACCAATGCATCCAATATGGTCAATACAACGTCTATTGGGAGATCGTCAACCCAAACCAACACCACAACATAGTCCATCCCTCAACAAAGATACACAATTTCTTCATAGACTATTGGATCAACAATGGGTTCCAACACTTCAAACCTCTTTGTGACATCATCTACCTCTATGGGTACATCAACGAACCTCTTATTAGGTTCCTATAATGCAATGGCAAAAAAATAATCAAATGCTTTTGGAAGGAATAAACGAAGTGTTGTCACTCAAGGAACTCAAAATAATGTCCCAAATTCCTCACATGTTAATACGAACATTCCTATGAGGAAAAATACCAACATTCCTATGAGGAAAAATACCAACATTCCTCCAGGCCATAATTATCTATTTGGGAAAGGCAATCAAGGCACCCAATATTCCACTCCATTTGGGCATCAACATGCTCAAAACTAGAAAGGCCCTCAAATTCAATCCAACATGGTTGGATCTCAAAACCCAACTTATACTTCTCAAGTCCATACACAACAACACATCCCTCATCAAAACACTCATTTCCAACAACCTCCAAATCAAAACACCCAATTTTCTCACCAACAACAAATTTCAAATCAACACACCTCATCACAACAGGTGGGCCATAAATCCATACCTATCACCAATATGTGTGATGCTACCAACAACCCAATTGTGGAAGCACTCACACTCAAACTTGCTGCTCTTCAAACACAGGTGGAAACCTTGCAACAGTCAAACAAAAAGTCTAACATGTCCTATGACATGTCCATATCTGTTTGACACAACCTTGTATAGGCCACCATTTCCTCATGGATATGTGGTGCCACATTTCCCTAAATACAAAGGCAAGAAAAATCCCATTGAACATATCTGAGAATTTATTACCAGTTGCATGGGAATTGCCTATGAACACACTTATTTAATGAGAATATTCTCTAGGAGTCTCGTACGACACGCACTAGAGTGGTTCACACAATTGCGTAAAGGAATCAAATCTTGGGATGAATTGGAAACCAAGTTTGTTGAAAAATATGCCTATAACATTGACATGGACATTGGCATTGCCTCCTTATGTAGACTCACCCAAGAGGATGCAAGAGAGACCTTTATTCCATTCTTCCAAATATGGAGAAATCTAGCTAGCCGATGTCCCATGGATATTCCTGAAAAGGAAAAAGTCACAATGTTTGTGCAGAATCTCCTCGGCCCGCTAAGATATGGCTTACAAGTCCATTGTTGCACCACCTTCACTGATCTTGTAGAAAAAGGTGTCCAACTTGAGAAATCCTTACTTGCCAAAGGTGAACTTAAGTATGGTGGCAAAACAATCAACACTACCACAAACACCAACCCAAGTGCTTCTAATGACAAAAACAAATATTGGTTTAAAAATAAACACATCACCAATGATGGCATGGTTGATGCAAAAAAAATCAACACAACAGGTCATGTACTCACAATCAAAGGAGTTCAAACTCAAAATACACTTGTGACAAAACCAACACCAACTACTAATTCCATTCAAAATAATCCTGCTCAATCGAACCAAAGGCAACCTCGTCAGACAAAGAAATTCCCAAAACACACATACACAACCTTGGGTGAACCCATCAAAGTTGTCCTAAAGAAACTCATCCAAAATGGTGTCGTAACTTTGGAAGAACCTAAACCATATGATCCTGGTCAGTTTAATCCATCATGGTGGGATGATAATGCATTTTGTGATTATCATCATGTCAAAGGGCATAAAACTTCTTATTGCCAACTCTGAAATCTTGTCCAAGATCTTACTGAAAACTGCAACATTGAGCTTGGTTGTCAGCAATTTGCATCTAATTCAAACCATACAATCCATAAGAACCCACTGTAGGACCATGGTTCAGGTAACCCCTCCTCATCTAGCACAAAGAATAATAACAATCAAGCTAGTTATGTTTGTGCTACTTTCGACTATTCTGGTGGAAAAATCATTAATAACCTTTGAGCAGCCGATGAAGAAAAATGTGTCAATACCATTACTATCAAAAAGACCTCGGAATGCAATGCCACCACACACAAAGGCAAGGTCACCATCCCAGGCCCTTCTTCTCATCAACCCAAAATCACCATACCAGGCACATCTGCCAAGAAGTTAATACCCAATCCAGAGTTCAACCTCATCGAGTAGTTAAATAAGACTGCTGCCCAAATTTCCATCCTGGAATTACTCCACATTTTTCCAGTGCATAAGGCCATATTAGATAAAGTCTTGCAAGAGTCCTCCATTCCAAACGATATTGATGTCAACCATTTTTAAACTATGGTCAAATATTTGACTTCACCTCACCACATTACCTTTTCAGATACTAACTACTCTTCACCTAAGCCATCTCATAAGGGCGCCCTGCATAGTGAGTTTTTCGTCCATAAGCATAAGGTTCGACGAGTCCTAGTAGATGGCAGAACAAGATTGAACATTTTCTCTTTAAAATTGGTTAAAGCTCTTGGCTTCTCTGATGCATGTGTAGACACTATCAAGAGTATTGTGATAAAGGCATATGATGATGAGGAGTGCTCTTCTAAGGGAATCATCACACTCCCAATTCATGTGGGACCAGTCATCATAGAAACAACATGCCAAGTCCTGGATCATGATATACATTACAACATCTTACTTGGTCACCCATGGATTCATGCCTTAAAGGCCATTCCTTCCACATACCACGAATGCCTGAAGTTCCCTTTCAATGGCACCAAAATTACTATCCCAGGAGACCCTGATCTATTTCAATATTGCACCAACTTGAGAGCTACTGATGAGCATCAAGTACCTATCAATCGAGAGGCTTCAACATCCACTTCCTCTAAATACATCAACCCATCCACACTTACCAAGTCATTCATATCCATTCCGTCCACTTCTGCCACACCATCCTCCTCGGCCTCCATGATCTAGGACATTGGCTATGGAGAATTCAAATTGAATATGACTTACTGTATCACCACAATACCTATGACACCTAAAGTCTATGGTCGACCTTGCTACATAGTAGAGCCTAAGACAACTTTCAAGGTTCCTCTGAAAAGAGTCTTCACACTATGGGGAGACATGAGTAATGAAGTAATTATCGACATAGCTGATTGGATCTACTGGGACCCAAAAGGATTAGCCCCGCTACAAGTCCATATCTACGACAAAGGCTATGACATATGTAAAGCACATGGTTTTGATGGAACTAGTGGGATTGGACCAAACAACAATGGAAGAAGAGAGTCTATCATCATTTCTAAGAGACCAAAGAATATAGGGCTAGGGTTTGAGCAACTTGAAAATGACAATCGACATACCTAGGTACTTTCAGGTAAGGATGTAACGACTCCTGAAAGTGTCGAGACATGTGAAGACTCCCCTACAAAAAATGACTCTCATGAATGGGAATGGGGATCTGCTAGGACCCTGAGTGACTATGATATCGATGAATTATTCCTGGAACCCAACCAACTCCCTTTTGAGGAAAGATTTAGCCAAAAATACAACATTGATCCTATAGATCTCCATTCTAAAAATAAAGAATGGGTAAGCATCCCTTGGGACCCAAATGAGCATAAACTGTCACCGGTTACATCTGCATCATCCCACCCCAGTCCCGAGCCCACCCAAAAGCCTGACATGTCCAAAAACACCAAAAATACCTCTGAATTACCTTCCATGGATTGTGATGTGGATCCATTTGTCCCATACTTTGACCAAGAGCATAACTCATCTGACTTTGAAGATGGTCCTTGGACTGAATCTGATTGGGAAAGTGAATCAAACAATTTTTCCTTTACACTTGAGGCCTCCATTTGCATGATTTCTACATCATCCCCCTCTTTTACCAACACTGATGATGGGATTTCCCTTGTCTACCCACAACTCATTGACAGGGACCAACACGACTCGCCCGCCATGGATATTTTTCAGAATGACGAGGCCATTGCAAAATTTATGGGACTCCGTGAAGGCATTCCAAGTGGTGATCACAAGGCAGGATTCTCTATTGATCTAGATTGTGTAGCATACTTCAGGGAGACTGTGCAATCCTCCAATCACAAAATATGAAAAATAAAACAAAAAAGACATGTCTTTAGGTGAAAACCGCAAGGCACCTTTTGACAATTCAATAGTAAAAATAAAGGACGTATCTGAAGGTGAAAACCTCTCTGAGGTGCCTAAGGATGGAGGATTGGAATTTCTTCCCGTAACACAAGAAAAATCAGCAATGCTTATTGAAGACACCATAGAAGTTAACATAGCTACACCAAAGAATCCCAAAATGGTTCTCTTGGCTGCATCATTGACATAAGAAGAAAAACCTAAATTCAAACAATTCTTCTAAGACATAATAGTTAACTTCGCATGGTCATATGTTGACATGCCAGGGCTGGACCCCGAGTTAGTATTGCACCATCTTCCTTTGATTCCAGGTAATAAACCAGTAAAGCAAAAATTATGGAAAATGCATCCGCAGATTGCGCTACTTGTGAAAGCTGAACTAAAAAAGTTATTGGATGTTGGATTCATAAGATCAATAGATTATGTAGATTGGATTTCCAACCTTGTCCCTATTACCAAGCCTAATGGAAAAATCCGCATTTGTATAGACTTCAAAGATTTAAATAAGGCTTGTCCAAAGGATGATTTCCCATTACCAAACATAGACATTATTGTTGATCTTACCGCGAGATATGAGATGCTATCACTCATGGATGGTTTCTTAGGATACAATCAAATACGCATCGCCTTCGAGGATCAACACAAACTGATATTCACATGCCCATGGGGAACATACTGTTGGAATGTCATGCCTTTTGGCTTAAAGAATGTAGGTGCCACATACCAGAGAGCAATGACAACAATATTCCATGATCTCATGCATACCTTAATGGAAGATTATGTGGATGACCTCTTGGCCAAATCTTTGACATGGAAAGATCATCTCAGGGTCCTGGACAAATTTTTTAATCGGCTACAAGAATACAACCTTCATTTGAAACCAAAGAAATGTGTTTTTGGGGTTACTTTAGGGAAAATGTTGGGCTACATATTTTCACGAAGAGGCATAGAAGTGGAACCCGCAAAATTAAAAGAAATCTTGAACATGCCTCCACCAAAAGGAATTAGTGAGCTAAGGACACTACAGGGAAAATTACAGTCCATCTGATGCTTCATTGCTCAGCTAGCAAACAAATGTTAGCCATTTCAGTACCTATTGCGCAAATGTATCCCTTTTGTGTGGACAGATAAATGCCAAACAACCTTCCAAAAAATCAAAGAATATCTATTGACACCACCTATCTTAATGAATCCCATTGAAGGCAAGCCATTGATCTTGTATATCTCTACAACCACCAACACACTAGGGGCATTATTGGCACAAAATGACTATGAAGAAAAAGAAAGAGCCATCTATTATATCAATCGCACACTGATAGGATATGAACTTAATTATACATCTATGGAATGTGTCTGTCTCACAATTGTCTTTGTGGCCCAGAAATTAAGACATTACATGTTGAATCACCAAACACAGTTGGTAGGAAAGATTAATCCACTAAAATATCTTCTAAGTCGGGAGGCACTGATAGGTCGGTTGGCAAACTGGGTCATGATTTTGAGTGAATACGACATACAATATGTTGAGCGCAAGGAAATAAAAGGGCGAGTAATAGCTGATCAACCTGTAGATGCACCTATCCAAGGCACTCATCCATTGATAGCTGATTTTATTGATGAGTCTATCTTCTACGTAAAACCTTCATCACCTTGGAAACTGTATTTTGACGAGTCTCACGCTGGTCATGACTCAAGAGATGGTATCTTGCTCATCGCACGCCAAGGGGATTCCATTCCTAAGGCATTCTAGATCGCCTTCCCTTGTACTAATAATATTGAAGAATATGAAGCACTGGTCACAAGACTCAAAATGGCAATAAAATGGAAAATTCAGACACTGCTAGTATTAAGGGATTCTTAGTTAATTATCAACAAAGTGAATAATGATTATAAAACAAAGGATGAAAAGTTGCTTCCCTACAAGTGAATGGTGGATAGCTTTCTGACCTATTTCAAATTGATTTCCTTTGAAAAAATCCCGAGAACACAAAGCAAGGTCGCCAATGCAATGGTAACTATTGGATCTCTTTTGGACATCCCCAAAACTGTGTCACAATTTGACTTCCTAGTGGAACAACTGTTGATGCTTGCATACAATGTTTCAGAGACGAAGATGGTTTGTGAACTTGTTGGTCCCATCTTGCCTTGGTACCAGGACATATATGATTATCTAAAGTCCCAAACCCTTCCACCCAACTTATCCAATAATCAACGCAAATCCTTCATCCGCAAAGCTGCCCTATACACCATCGTCAGTGACACCCTTTACCATCGTAGCTTTGACAATACCCTTCTTCGCCGTCTCAAAATTGATGAAGCTCGCACAAATTTATGTGAGGTACATGAGGGTATATGAATATCTCATTCGATTGGCCCTACTCTAGCTAGGAAAGTCTCCAGACTGGGGTATTATTGGCTGACAATAGAAAATATGCTCTTTAGTTTGTCAAAACATGTCAAAAATGCCAGGTACACAGTGACCTAATTCACGCACCTGCACAGGAGTTGAGACTGATCACTTCTCCATGGCCCTTCACACAATGGGGACTTGACCTCGTGGGAAAAATCCATCCATCTTCCTCCAATGGCCATAAGTTCATCATTACCGCCACCGAGTACTTCACAAAGTGGATTGAAGCCTTCCCCCTCACTTACATCACCAGTAAACAGATTTCAAAATTTATCCTTAATTACATCATCTGTCGGTATGGTGTTCCACAGTCCATCATCACAGATAATGGTTATCCATTCAAAAATCAGGACGTTCGTGAGCTCTGTGAGTGATTCCATATCCAACACCACTTCTCCACACCATATTATCCGCAAGGCAATGGTCAAGCCGAGGCATCAAATAAAACAATTCTTCACATTCTTAAGAAGACCGTCAATGACGCTAACTAAGATTGGCATCTACAACTCAATCCTGCCTTGTGGGCCTACCGTACTAGCATCCGCACACCCACTGGAGCCACTCCATTTTCCTTGGTCTACAGATCTGAAGCTATATTTCCCATCGAGGTTGAAATTACTTCTCTCTGAGTCTCCTTGAAGGGAATGATCAATGATGACGAATACAAACAATCTCGCCTGCACGAACTAAAAATGCTACAAGAAAGAAGAAAAAATTAATTGAACCACTTACAGGCATATCAAAATCATCTTTGTAGGAGATATAACAAAAGGGTGATGGTCAGAAAGTTGAAAATTGGTGACTTGGTCCTTATGCAAAATCCAAGAAATTAGGTTGATCGTGAGAAGCCTGAAAATTTTGAGCCTAATTGGCTTGGTCCTTATATCATTACTGCAACATTCGGTTCTAGGGCATATCAGTTAGCCACACCTAATGGAGAACAGTTGACAAAACCCATCAACAACCTACATATTTGAAAGTTCTATACATAACATCAGAGAGCTTGGCTGAAACTTCAAAAATACAAAAATAAATATATTGAAAAATAAGAAAAAAATCATCACCTTGATGAAAACTTGGCAAACAGGTGTCTTGGTGAAACAAAAAAAAAGGCAAAAATAGTAAAAAGAAATAAATTTGTCCAAAAGTGAAAACCTGACAAACAGGCGCTTTGGATAAGTACCATGGTGAAAACTTGGTAAATAGGCGCCATGCATAGTCAATCATTGCTCTGCCATCTGCTTGTACTCTAATCAACCTTTGTCCACTTTGCATAACCACAAAATCCTGACGTTCATGACATTCACCATTAGACCTGTCATTTCCGTCCATGGCTAGCAGTGGTTGACATCACGTCTTGCATACCCTTGCCTTTTATCCTGCGTACGCCCTTCCCCAAGTCATTCTATGTAGGTAATCCTCGACCTACCTGGGGGCAAGACCTTTATCATTCGACTATAGTGGGTATTGCACATGGTCCTAACATTTGTAAAAAGTCCTGAACAAATTCCTAAAAATCTGAAAAAGTTCTGAAAAAAGTCCTAAAAATCAGAAAAAGTCCTGAAAAAAGATCATAAAAAACGGAAAATGTCTTGAAGAAAATGCAAAAACATTTGGAAAAAGTCAAAAATCTTGAAAACAAAGTGAAGTCTGTCCCGTCACTTCAAGTCAGTCACGTCAATCAATCTTTGTCCTAGTCCGAACTACGTTGTCTCTGCACATTTTCTACGTTGGAAAGATTCATCTTTGAATCCCCGAGACATTAGGTCCGTCCTTCTAGGCTTGTCAAAATAAAATCATGACTCAATATTTTGTCCCTTAGACAAAGTCATTGGTCGTGTCGAACTACGAGGTCTCTGAGTGCACGAGGTAGGCAAGGCCATCAATCGATGAGCCCCTGAGGCTGCACTAGGTCAGTAGATTAGGGTTCATGGCACTACACTTTCACACATGTCAAATATATTCAAGTCAATCAAATTGTCCCTCAATTCTAAATAGGAATTCTATCGTCAAAATTTAACCAATCCTTTCAATCAATCAAACGTGCATGTCAGTAATGACATGTCGTCAAATCTGTCATCTAGTCAATTTTTTTTTATCAAGACAAGTCAACCTATCAATCAGGGTTCTTCTTCAAATATGTCCTTCTGAGGAATAACTCACATCATTTCTTAGTGCTTTTGGATGTGTCCTTCCTAAGCATCGTTGTTATCATCTGACATTTTGATGGATTCTCCTAACTTTGAGAATCAATCCTCTTGACATCAACATCATCCAGGATGTGTCCAACCTGAATCTGGCAATCTAGACCTCGTCAAATTTGGCATTTTGACATTTGACAGTAACACACTTGACATTTTCAACACTTGGCAAACACTTGGCAAAGCACTATGTGTCTTTTTTATGGTTATCATGATATTAGTTCCTTACGTGAAAGGAGCCACAACATATCATGATGTTCATCGTTGTCCTTTTGATCATTCTGCTACTAGTTCCTCAAGGATGTCCTGATTTCAGGATTTAGAGGAGCAACGACGTAGTACGATGGTCGTTTTGTCTTTTATTGGTTTTCATGAGGCTATTTTCTCGAGGATGTCCTAACTTCAAGATTTAGAGAAGCAACGACGTTTCATGATTATCCTTGTCTGCGACTGTTTGACCTACATGATGGTTCAACCTTGCACACTATTGATCTACATCATATCATAGTGTTTTTTGGCCATTATGACATTCTGCCCAATGATGATTAAGAGAAACAACTATTATAGTACTATAGCAATTGTTGAAGGATTCTTGTTTCCGCACTAATAGGCACATCTTTCTCCACACTAACATCCATCTTCATCTTCTCTTCTCCCATCCCCTGATGATATCCTGTGACATATAAAACATAGTTACATACATAATCATAAGAGAATTTCATTATCACATTTCTCATTTGCATACATCAAATTCATAATAATCTCAACATTCACATTTTATGACACATGAGTTTATCATTTACATCCATCCATCTTGCATACATAAGATCATCATTTGCATTTAGACATCATAATCATCACTTGCATTAACATATAGGAATCATATCATCATACATTGCATAATGCATACATACATGAACATATCCATAATGGAATCCATAATCATAAAAACACGATATCCATACATCTCATAAGCCATAAATGCATCCATCTCATCACATAGATTATCAGTATCATCAGCATATAAAGTAGGACCATCATGACATAAAGATAAGACCATCATCATCAATGCATAACATCACATCACATGACATAGAACATACAACATCATAACACATAGCATCATAAATCAAAGGATGTAGTCCATATCAAGATCATCTCATATATATATCAAAAAAAAAATGTCACAGGATAAAATATGGAGGAATCCCAAAAATAGAGCTTGCAAGCTCGAATGTCAGCATATACAAAGTCTCATAGCAATAAACAAGTAGAAACCCTAAGCTGTGACCTCTCTGTCTCATGGAGGTGACCCATGGGGTGACTGATGCTAGCCCATCATCTAAACTGTAACCTGGATGGGCGAGGTGATCAGAGCCTGACTCTATGATCCTGAGGGGTCAATAGTGGTTGGCTATCTCTGCTCTAGCTAATGTCCTAAAGAAACTGATCTATGACTGTGCCCTAACCTGTGGTTATGGCCTGATGAATTCCTATGTGAACTGTGAGACCTATGCCTTGATGACTGACCAGATGAGGTAAATCCACCGGCACTAGTGTGGCTACTACTTTGTGATCTGTTGCTGCTATGGGTCCAGGTACCACTGCCTGTCCTGCTATATGATCAAGACAAACTTGGGTCTCGTCTCTCAGGTGGAACAAGCTACTCATATAATACTCTATACCAACCTCTTCTCTTGGCCATCCAGGCCAGCTCCCTCGCCATATCCCCTGATGGTCCTGAGCAAAACTATGCAAACTCTGTCACCCATCTATCAGCCTCCTACTGTCGAATAGCAGCTTGATCTCTCTCCACCCTCGCCACCTCCAACTCAGCTGCTAGGGCCTTGTTCTGAGACAAGTCCGCATCCAATCTGCTCTATAAGTCAGCCACTCTTTGATCCATGGTAGAATCCACCAACAAAGTAGGTGGTCTATCCCCCTCCTCCTCACCCTCTATCATCCTCTCCCTTAGTCTCCTCTCAGTCTTATCCTCCCCCTCCTCATCCTCCTCATCCCTCTCCTCCTCTTTGCCGATCTCCTCCACACCAATATCTAAAGGATGGTGCTCCACAAAGATATCCTTCTCTCCCGACCCCTCTCCCTCTCCTCTCATGTTTGCCTCCTCCCATCTAAAATCCACCTCCTCCTCCCCTCTGACCTCCACCTCCCCTTCTCCCTTGACCTTCGCCTCCCCCTCAGCTCTGGCCTCTGCCTCCTATCTGCCTGGATGCTCTCCCTGCTCACCCTCCTCCCTAATGGGTGACAATAGTGCCCCACCCACCCGCTATTTGACTCTCCTGGGATTCTTTTGCCCTCCATCATCCCTCCTCCTCCTCCCACCCTTGTCGTCACCACCATCATCTCCACCCCGCCTCCTTCGTCATCTCCCCCACCTCTCCCTCCATCACCTTGACCACCATCTCTGCCTCCATCTATCCCTCGACCACCATCTCTCCCTCCATCTCTCCCTCCACAACCATGGAATGACTGATCTACGATCAATCAGTGTGGGACCATTTGGATATGTCAATAGAATGGGTTTATGGGTCTACCACCAAGTGTCAGACTCAGCCGATGTCCCTGCATCTGCTGGCCCACCCCTCCATCCCCACTACTGTGCAACTAATCTATCAATTTTCTGCTCTGCTAGTGCCACTACTATAGGTGGCCCCCATATGGTCTCTTTGGATGACCGTGCATACTCGACCATCCCCATAGGTGCACCCTGCTGCTCACCAAACTTTCGCAATACCCACTGGGGTAGATACATCTCTATAATCCGCTGACTCTAAACTGTACGACCAATCAGGTAGCTCAACTGTCTAAACAAAGAAAGGTGACCATCCTCATCCAGCCATGGAGCACAATCTCTCAAGGGCCTCCAAACAAAACTCATCAATGTGTCAATCATGTGTCGCCAGTACTCGGTATCTCCTACTCGGGTCTAGGTAACTGAACCAACATATAAGTAAACATATGGCATACCCTCACCCAACTGTTGAATCTATGTTGGTGGTCAAAAAATGAGAATATGTTCCCACACCCAAATCATCAATAAGGTAGTGCCACAACTGATACTCTGCCCCTCCTGGTATACAACCTCATGTAGCTGATGGCACAACATCCCCAGTAAACATGGTCCCCAAGCAAACATTGTCCTCTGACTGCGCATGCGCACCAGTACATCTCCCTATCCTATAGGAAATCCATGCCTACGACAATCTGGTATAAGGACCTCGATAATCAATGTCATCAACATGGCATCCCACCAAGGATAGTGGTCAGCCACAAACTCCCATCTGATCTCATACCCATGAATACCCATATTGGTACCATCCATGTCATCATACATCTCTCCCAGGGTCTATCGCCCTCTATGAGGATCATAAACCACTATCTCCCCACTGATCGGGATGCACAAAATCTTGTACACATCCTCTAGTGTAATGGTGGTCTCTCTTGTGGGTAGGTGGAAGGAGCATGTCTCAGAGTGCCACCTCTCACAGAGTGTTGTTAACACCCCCTGTTCACCCAAATAATGGGCATGTAGGTGACGTAATATAGGTCTAGCCCCATCAACCGTTGTTGCTCCTGGTCTCCTAGCTAATCTCTAAATGCATAGGTAGTAGGTCTGGACTCACGTGTGTAAATCAACACTAGTCATTTCTGTACATGCAGAAACGAGGGTTAGCACAACTAAATTAGCATTACAAGGCATTATTACTATCTAAAAAATAAAAAATGCATCTAAAAAAAAGAGTCTACACTAAGTCAACTCTGGTCAACCTTGGTCAACATCAATTGCATTGTGTTGACTACAAATGCATCGCACTAAGTCATATGTGGCTTTGCATTTTGCAATTGCATCGCATTTAGGTAGTTGTGTCATTTCAGCTCGCAATTGCAAAGTTTTTTTAATCAATTGTGTCATTCTATGTAGCAAATGTGTCATTTCATAACATTTGCATTGCTTTACATTGCAGTTTCATCGCAAGATTACACTTGCGTCGTGCAACACCACACTTGCGTTGCAGTTTGGTACTTGCATCGTTTGACCTAGCGTTTGCATCATTCTAAACCTAAAACCCACCCATCCCTCGCACTTGCATTGCTATGCAACAAATGTGTTGAACGTGAAGGCGATTGCGGCTTATGTGACAACATTTTCATCACAACGCATTTGTTGTTGACCCCTAAACCCTAATAAATGCATAAAAATTGAGAAAATTAAAGTTGGGAAGGGGTATGTACCGGTGCCTCTGTGCCCTCGGGCCGTCAGAATGTCCTCACGTGGTAGCCACGGTGGTTTGTAACTAGAATCACCATCTTCTCCTCGCGCTTTGCTCTCAAAAATCTCTAATTAACAACTGTGAAAATGATACTTGGTTTGCCTTTTCAAACCTATTTATAGGTTGAAAATTAGGGTTTGACCTGATGGGTTTGTATTGGAGGCTCATTTGACCACCTTTGATTAGCATTTTCGTTGCCGTAATGTCATCCGTTTTCAAAACCGATTGTGCCGTTGTTTATTTGGGCATCGATTTAGCTTATCGGGACACTTTCCAATTTTTTTAGACCCCGGGCCAAAATTCAAAAAAATTCCCGAGGGGGCATAGGTACTCCATACCTTCGCTAGGGCATATTCTTGACTTGTTTTCTTTGCCATAACGCGATAAACTACATTATGACAAAGAGAGGAAAAATGTAGACACATAAAATTGACTTAGGCTTGCAAACTCAATTTTCTCATCAATTCTCTAAACATAATTTAATTATGTCACTCTGACAAAATTCAACTATTAATTAAATAATGACCAATTATTTAATTAATTCATCTCTCTTATTCTTCTTGACTATTTAAATAAATCATATTTATTTAAATACACCACTAATATCTAAAAACCTCTTTAAATTAAATAAATCATTAAATTTATTTAACCCACTATTCCCTCTTGATTATTTAAATAAATTAATTTTATTTAAATATGTCTCTAATATTAAAGTCCTCTCATAATTAAATAAATCCCCCACAATTTATTTAATTATTAACCCACTTCTTCCACAATTAAATAACTTAAATTAATTATTTAATTGTCTCTCACAGTTCATTTCTAAATTTAAATAAAAATCATTTATTTAAATTTCTCTCTCTTCAAGTAAATAATTTAATTATTATTTACTGTCACATGACTTCACCATTTTGAATTAAATTAGAATATTAAATTCAAAATAGCATTTCCCTCCACAAATTAAGTAATTTCTAAAATGACTTGATTTTCTAACTCATCCTTTTCTACTTGCTAATTCTCATCTCACTATCACACCTATTCTCATTCCTTGATTTAATTTCTTAAATTAAATCTTGTCCAGTCAATTTGAATTTCACCCTAAAGTTTCCCTAACCCTAATTAAGGGGTTGTTACTTTGAATCTTGACCGTAGATTCTAGGGCACTTCTCAATCTTTAATCTTATTCGTCCATCCAAAATTGCATTTTCTATAAAATGCCAATTTTGTCCTCATTTTGTCATCTCATATATCTCAAATATCTCTTATATGTCTTAATATTTTGAAATCTTCTTGCATTCTCTTGAGCTTAGACTTTTCTTTTCATTTAGTCATTTAACTTTGCATGTAGGATTTTATGTTCTCTTGCATAGTAGCTTGAATCCTTCAACAGTTGCTTAGGACTAGACACAATAGTAGATTGCTCATCAAAATCTAAAGGCAACCTTTCATATTTCAGAAAGCTAGAAGGGGTAATGGAGATCAGTCATGGAGGATGAAGAGCTTGGGTGAGATCACTCTGTTTGTTCTTTATTTGATTTCCTTTGCACTCTATTACTTATTGTGGGTTTTATATGTTTGCATGTGATTTGCTAACTTATCTAACAAAAAAATTACCCTCAGTTATAGATACATTACAAATGTCCTCCATAAGAGGGAAATAGAGAGACTATGTAGGCCCCCACAATGTATAATCACCTACAAAAATGGTAAGTTCTTGAAGACAAAACATGATTCAATATCGACAAACAACTTGTTTCCCTTTCAGAAGAAAAAAAACAAGTACAAATGCAAGAATGCTTCCCTTTTTGGATAGGAATTAAAAGAAAGAAACATAAATATGTATGATGGTGTCTCTAAAATCTTCTCATGTGTCTACTTGTCTATTTAAGATGAATATGCCACATTCAAATTAGGTACATGCCCAATCAAAGAAGAGGGTGACAAACCAGGACTATGTAGAAACAAATGTTGAACAAGATCCAAAGACAAAGATGGTTTGACAATAATTGTGCAATGATTTCCATCAAAGAGGAGTGATAACCCCACAAATATGTCCCCCAAATTTGAAATGTGAGACTCCAAAAACAAGGATTCAATGTTTGATAAATAAGAATCCCAATCAGGAAGACAATGAGATACCTGTTGCAATGAATCACCAATAGAAGATAAATGGTCCTACTGAACATGAATGATGGGAGCCTCAATCAATGACTCTACACAAGGAATCGATGAAGGTGTGGGTACATCAACTATATCTAAAGGAGAAGAAAGAGAATTTGAAGAAACCTCATCATCCTCATCCGAAGATTCAAAGTATTCCAAAACTTCAAACTCCTGTATAGTAGCATAGTCATAGGGTATCATGTCTAAATAATGAAGAGGCACAAGACAATCTAAAACATGATCATTTTGGAATGGCTAAGTATCAGGATCTCCATATATCTCCCAAATTTTAATTCAAAGAGTATGAGGACACTCAAAATGAACAATAACATTCAAAATTTCATCATCAACATGCATTGTAATAACTCCTAAGACATAATCCCATTTGTAATTACAAGAAAATTTATTACTAGCTATACTTGGAGGAGGAACTAGACAATACAAATGTGGCAAGAAATGAAGTCAACAAAGATGTTTTCTGATGCTATCTCTCCATTTTTTATAGTTTATTTTTTTCAACATAATTAGATAAGGATGAAATGTAAACCCCATAATGAACTATGATAGATCTCCAAAAATTACAAAGACATTAACCTTCAAAAGCAATTAGAAACCCCCAAACATGATTTATATTGTAAATGAAGCCTTCCCAAATTGACAAAACCTCTCCAAGAGTCAAGATGTCCAAGTGATCAGTCACAATGCCAAATATGAAAAATACTGATTAAATAATGCATGGGTCTAAATCTAGAAAAAGTGCATGGGAAAAATGATAGAGCTCCTTAATACCTTTATGATGTTGTAAAAATCACAAAAAATGGAGATCCAAGCAAAGAGTTATGAGCTCGAAGGTCCAAATGGGAGGTATGAATTTAGTTGGCAATAAATGTTGTCAAACACAAAAATATTGAGAAATAAACTCCACCATAATGATGTTGACTAAATCATCTTTCCAACAATATCTCGTTTGTAAAAAATTGCCTCTTGGATCAAAAGTTATCTCAATTTGAAAAAATGACCCGATTTGGGCATGTGCAGGCTAAATAGGTACAAAAATGTAGTGCCTAGGGTGTTGGCTCCTGGTCACTGATGTGACCATAGTGCTGGGAGGGTGAATATAAAAGGGCCCACTGCCAAGTTGGGCAATGTTGGGTCTATTGATCGATGGTGACGAGGTGGCCCTGCTCCTTTGTTAGAGACCCCAAATACCGATAAAATCATGGCAAAAGGCTCAAGATTTAGAAGCTTTGACTAGGTGAAAAAAATAAACACCAGTCATTGATGGGAAAATATGGGCATGGTGGGAGAACAATGGCTGGAAAAAACCAAAAGGCACCCAACAAATAATTAATGCATAGGGGCCGATAGAAATAAATGACCAATGGAGAATTTAAGGCCCGATAAAGTCTGTAGGTTGTGCATATAGGGAGATCAACCATGCCGTGAAAATAACAGTCTACAAAAATATAATTAAACCACCACAATATTTAATCAACAAACTTTATAATTTGCTCGAAAATAAAATAACTTTATCCTGTAATAAAATAATCTGTAAAAAAATATTTTTTTTATAATTTTTTTCTGCAAAATATAAAATTGTACCCTATACTCGGGGGGTTGTATGACCTGCCCAGGTAAAAAATTCTTGCCTCAAAAAAACCTGAGGCTAAATATGAGTGTATTTTATATGAAACTTTATATCTCAAGCCTTCTGAACATGATGGTGAGGTCGGTTTGGGCTTAAAGTGTGCTAAAAGCTCTGCTACCTCTGGATCTTGAAATCTTCAAACCCTTATATCTTTGGCAAAAAATGTCAAATTAAGGAAAAAAAAAATCTGATCTTGACTTTCTCAACTTCCTTGAAATATAAAAAGAGCTCATATTTCCTCCAACATGATCCAAAAGTGACCTGGAATGAATATCCACATAGAGAAACCCTCCAAATCAGGTATTTTTTTCAAGTTTTTTTGATTCCAAGTCTCACCATATGGTGCAAGGGAAGAGCATACTCAACCTTACTAAAAATAACATAGATCTCTCACTATAAATAGCTCAACCCTTAGATCTGAGAATGGTTTTGTAAGGCTTGACTTTGATACCATGCAAGATTTGAAGACTAGCTCTATACCTAAGACCACTTGTGAAAATAATGAAAACCTTCCACAAGAGGGTATGCAAGAATATGAGATTGCTTAATATTGAGACCTATCAAAATGATGATGAGGTATGAATTATATTACAAAGTATGCAATGACCTTGCTTATATAGGCAAGGTGAGGAATATGATTGAAAATTATTATGACATGTTCCTTAATCCTATGACATGAGATAACTAACAACTTAACAACCTAGGAATCAAGCACTAAATGATAGAAAGATAAGTTCTAGACATGTCAACTAAGACTTCTAGAAAGAATCTTATATCCCAAGTAACCTTAACATGTGAATAAGTCCCCTAATCTCCTAGCAAGATAAATTACTAGGTATAAGACACATATTCACACCAACACAATCCTTATAAAAGGAAAAAAGAAAACCCTAGATGGGGATTTGATTAGATTATGAGAAGTGTCTTAATCTCATCCAATGAGCCACCTTGACCTATAATTTTCCCAATCTGATATAAAAAATCACTCCTAAGTTTAACTTAAGTGAATAATTAAATAAGGGACTTAATAATTAATTATTGATTAATTAATTATCAAGTGATATCATAATTTCTCCAACACCCCTTAAATTCAAATTAGGGAGAATTTGGAAACCCTGATGAAGAAATTAAATGATGGATGCATAGATAGGTCTCAGATACAAGGCCTGATGAGGTACCCATGTACAAATAAATGAATCTCTCATAACCAGAGAAAAGGAAAAACCACATTTGGAAAAACTCCTCTCTAAAAGAGAGAAAATGAAATAATTGGACTAGTGAAAGAAGGATAGAAGGAGGACTCAATGTGACCCCCAAAGGAATACTTCTATCACATAAGTACAATAGATGTCCCCTCAGTAGGAGAGAGAAAATGAGAAAATGAATCTCTCTATAAAGAAGTAGCTCTTGTGCCAATGATGAATGTTTGGAGATAAAATGTGATCCACTGCCTACAAACAAAATTTCTCCCCTTAGGAAGAAAGAGATCCACATGCAATTGGAGAAGCCAATCTAAAAATATAGGTGAATCAAGAATCCAAATCTAAATTATATGTGCCTTGAAAAAGTGCTCAAGTGTCCACGTGTTTGAAAGAGATGATGTCTATCCAGAAACTCATGAAGATTAATGTAGATGGTGGGTCAAAATTGATGATGTGGTTGTCAAAAAAGAGGAGATGAATTTCCTCAAAGTTATCCTCTAAACATATAATATGAGACTCTACAAACAAGGATGATATGTTTTCAAGATAGGAATCCCAAGTAGTTGTGTCTAGAATAAGATGAATGTCTTGTTGTATTGAACTAATATGGGCCAAATATGTGGCAATGCCAAGTTGATTAGGAACAAAAAAAGATGAAGCTTTAGTCTCAATCTAAAGAGTGGTAACATGAAGATGTCTTTGAACCATCAGAACATGCAAGACATGTGATATACTCAAGCTCCTCTAAAGTATCGTCATCAAAGGATATGTAATCTCCAACTACAAGAGGAATGCGATAATCCGCAATAGGATCCTCTACGTATGGAGAGATATGAGAGTCTCCATGGATCTCCCAAAGTGTGGGGAAAATCAATGTCTGATACGACACACATAGTGTCAAGATCAACAACCCCTACAACATGATCATTGATAATACCCCATGTTGAATAACTCCCTGATGTGTTTGGTGTAAGTATGAGTCCATAAAGATAAGGCAAAAGATCAATCCACCTGAGATGTGTCAAGAAATCATTACACTAAGACTCATAGTTATCCTTTGCTAGGATGACGACACAAGGATGAAAAAAAAAACATGATACTTCCTCAAATGATAAAATTAAAGACTAATAACCTTAATACATATAAATCAGATCAAATAAAGTCATCTCATACAAACAAATCCTTTCTAGGTGCCAAGATGTCCAAGTAATTGAAAAAAATGTGAAATCACAAAAAAATGAATAAAATGTACTTGGGATAGATTCTAGAATAATTTCATAAATGAATTTGAAAAGCTCTGAAATACCTTTCCAACACCACTAGAATCGTAAAAATTAGAGATATAGGCAAAACATTATGAGCTCGAAAGCAAAAAATTAAGATCTAACTTTGACTGAGAATAAAATAAACTATTAGAAAAATATGATTATGATACCTACACAATTGGAAAGTAGATGGAACCAAATTTTTGATGATATCTCATTTGCTTGATTTGAACACCGTATGCCCAAGTTATGCCAAAAAGAAAAAAAATTGCCCCTTCAAGGAAAAAGAGAGCTAGGAGGGGGGGCTTGGAGGGGCCACTGTATGTATGATGTCATGTTGATGTTAGTATTATGTCAATAAATATTCCAAGGAATATTCCCTTTGCGCTAGTAAAAATATCTAGTGCCCTATAAAATTTTATGGTGGCCAAAGTATTCCTTTTTTTGTTGAAATATGCAAATCTCCTTGTTTTTATCATTGTCACTGATTGGACGAAAACAAGCACCAAAAATAATTTTTGATGGCCCTGACCTAGTAGTGGATGCACCATTGGTTTTATTTTTTTTGGATGAAGGGAGACTATCGCACAACAAGGGAATCATTGATGATGACTTTATTGTGGTTGGCAATGATGACAAAAATCATTAGTTGCCTTGGAAAGGTGCAAAAATGGGTTTAAATACCAACTGTAGCCACATTTGGGGACCAAGGGGGCTGATTTGACCCCCCAAGTGATTTTATTTATATATATATATATTTTCCTCGAATGCTGCCATTTTTTGTTAAAAAAAATTGTGGACTTTTGAATTCTACCAAGAAAAGGAAATGGAGAAATATATTATTTTGAAACCTATGCTTGTACCTACAAACAGAGAGAGTCAAGGTTTTATAGATTCATACAACTATACGAAATCTCATGCAAATTCCTTAGCTCTATTTTTTTTTTACTCTTCCAAATTCAACTAGATGACATATGATTTTAGGGTTTTGACTATTCTAGACTCAATGGCGATGCCCCTTTCTCCCTAAGATGAGATGATTTTTCCTTCAAGATCGAATCTCTCAAAATTTGGACATGAAGTCACATATTTGGTGCTCTAATACCATTTTGGAGTTGATAGTAAACCCCATAGTTCTCAGAAATCACCTGTAACAAAAATGCCTATCACAAACAAGAAATCAAAGTAACTGATTTTCTATGCAACCAAGAGAGAAAAGATTGATCCACACAAGCATCTGATATGCTTTTTGTATTTAATAGTAAATATTTGGATTACATGGTTCATTATTACAATGAATAATGAATCCTTATAAAAGGAAAAAAACAAATCTAGATGAGGATTTTATTAGATTGTGACAAGTGCCTTAATCTCATGCAATGAGACAACTTGACCTATAATTAACCCAATCTAATAATAATAAAAAACTCCTAATTTTATCTTAAGAGAATAAAGTAATGAGGGACTTAATAATTAATTAATTATTAACTAATTATCAAGTGATGTCCTAATTACTCCAGCAATTACTTCTAGTAAAAATTAGCTACCAACCCTTGGTAAAAAATAATTACCATACTAGTTAAATCCTTATGATTAAAAAATGATGTTGATAGTGAATCCCTCACCCCTTATGAATGATTTAAAAATAGTATTAGGAGTAACTAAATGTATATGATTTACAAAATTGATGGTACCTTACTTCTAGCATCTAAGTGAGGTTAACCATCCTAATGAGTCAACATAAAATTAGAATGCAGCCCTAGTGAATACAAATATTGTGGAAAAAATGAAGGTATAAATCTTTAAGGGATAAACTCTAGCAGACAGAGAAGTATGAAAACCCTAAGGATAAAAAAAATGGAATTAAAGCACTCCAACAAAAGGGTTGATGAAACATGATGTTAATGTTTATTTTATAATGTGTAAATTATTTGATTCTTTGCATAAAAACCATTTAAATAGAAATATCTCATCTCCTCTAATGATGAAATCTATGCAAATCATAATCTATTATTCTAATTGAATCTATCATAGTTTTTATAGAAGTGGAAAGCCTACATAAATGAGGGACAATAAGAGGATAATCATGAAATAAATATATTTTTCTTGTAACATGGTTATGTTTTGTGTTATCCACTCCCATCCTTTGTTCATCAATTTGAGGTAGGTTTTGAGTGGGGTTTTGAGGTGGGTGGCCTTAAGGTAGGCTTTGAGGTGGGGGATTTGAGATTAGATTTTAGGTGGGGGTATTTGAGACAAGTTTTGAGGCTACTCAAGTAAGGTTCATCAAATAAGAAATCATATACATTCATATGATCTATGATCTCAAATACATTTACAAAAATTAAATTTAAATAAATACACTTTACAAATATCTTAATAAATAAATTTTATTTTAAATAAATATAATTTGTAAATAAATACATGATCCCAATTGCAATGAAAAGTAAATAAATTTTACTTAATAATTTTTTTTACAAATAAGTGCATGATTCTCACTATAATTATAGAAAAATAAATTTAAATAATAGCATTTTATAAATGATGATAGTGTTTAGATATAACAAATTCTTATGCTCCTAGTAGTGTTGAATTCTTATCTAGAGATGACATAAAAGGTGATGTTTATCAGGTAGTTTATTTAGTTTTGGTTCCAAGTGAACAAGTTATTATATTTTATGATGTACTAATTTTAATGTTAAGACACTTGAGTACTACATAGTCAATTCATCTAGATTTGAAGCTATTTTTTAAACTAATTATTTAAATAGTAGCTCAAAAATATTAAGATATATACTAATATTATAAATAATATTTGTATGATTTAATTATAAACACGTCTTTCTAAGTTTATCATTGAATTTTTATTTATCCAAAATCATTTTAGGCTTACTAATAATACCATTTAAATTTTATATTCATCATATAACAACATGCATCCAAAACTAGGAAATCTATCTTTCTAGTAAGCTTGCTCAAATAATATCTTTTCAATGCATTATCCAAGTATGTAGTATCATGCATATGCATATAAGATGATGAAATTAAATATTGTACTAATAATTTTTATCAAACAAGTTCCATCTTAGGTTTTTTAATAATATGTCCATCATGAAAAATATGAAGCTAATGATCCATGCAAAGATAGATACAAATGAGGACATTATCAATGTTAGGAATTTCAGAACACAAATGCAAATTCTAGATAACATTTATGAGAGAAACTGTGGTAGAATAGTAATAAAGAATAAAGACAAAGATAGGATTATATGTGCCTTGAGAAAACCCTTTCAAGAAGAACCTAGCCTCCAAAGCACCATAAAATCAATATATTACCTCAAGAATGAAATTATTATACACATAAATTTCTTCATCTAGAAGTTCAACAAATTTAATCAACTCAATTACACTTCTCATGTGACCAATCCAAAAGAATATGGATCCACACAACCCACTCCATGCCTTCTTTGGCATCATATCACATATTCAACCTCCTAGAGTCTCTCTCTAATGTATACTCATAACACTACCCATGTCCTTTCTTTTATAGGACAAAATTACACAAAACTACTAAGTTATATAGCATAAATCATGAACTTAAAATCATAAGCTCACTATGTTATGCCCCCCAGAATTAAATACATGTTCAATGTCCCATATACATTACAAGTATCCTCAAGAATTCCTATCCTAGTGTGGTATGCACATAAATGCACCACGATAAAATAAAATATTACTTTACTATGCAAAGTGAAGAATGCACCTTTCTCCTAATTGAATTGTAAGGCAGTAATTTCCAAACTCATCATTAGATATATCACCTTAGGAAGGTAATAGAAATAGATGTAAGTCACTAAAATATACCATGTACACAAGATTGACATCATAAAAATGTGTTGTACATGTATATTAGTCCTATCTAATAGTTTAGGATAATCTATATCGAGTAACATAGAATCAATCAAAATCTATGGATCCTAGGGTTGGAAGATCCCAATATGTAGCAATGAAAGAATAATGGGATAGATCTAGAATTTGAAAGAAAATGCACTATCCACAAATTAGAATATTAAAAATGATTCCAAAATACTAATTTGAAATTGTCATCTTATGTAATAGTCTTGATTCAAGATATATTGAAAAAAAATATCGTTCACCATTATGCATAGGTCCTTATGTTACTAGTCTTGCTAGTGTTGTAGTTTGATAGTTTGTTGTTGTGTTGAGTGGTTAAACCTATGTTTGAATTCATCTTATTAAATTTTATTGGAAGGTTCAATTATCTAAGTAAGTTGTTAATTTGTGTTTAGTTTTTCATAGTTTGTTGGGTAGGTGATGAAGGAGCATCTAATCCTTCATTGTCCAAAAACTAATTTTATTTTATTTTTTCAATTTTGATGTGTTGTGGTTGTTTTAGGAATCTCTTAACATTTGCAAATCTCTCCAATGTTGAGAACTGCAATTTTTTTTAATTTGGTCGATTCATTGTTTTAAAGGTGTTGTAGATGGTTTTATGGAAACAATTGTTCCAAAAAAACTATTAGAACTGAGAAAAATTCTTTTAAAAAGACATTTTCAATCAAATTCTTCACCGTTTGAAAAAAATAAAATTCTCTACTCCCACTAACTAGTTTATGGAAAATATCAATTTCAATTTTTTTAAAAATCTAAAAGTGAAATGACTTTGATGGAATCTTTGAAAGATCATTACACACATCTTCTCCAGTTTTCAAGTTAAAATAAGCCCCTGGCATGAAATCCTTCACATTGGACAACATGTGAAGGATTTAATGGCAGCTATCTATGATTGAGGCAAGTAAATAATTTAGATTTTAAAATGAGATTTATTGTAACAAAGGACAAAGAGAAATGTAATGCCAAGTTTCAGGTTAAAACACAATTTTTTTCAGCGCCTTGCTAGTTGAGAAAAGACACTAACTACAGCACCCGAATTCAAAATGATGCTTGGAAGATTTGAATTAGTTTTTCATCATCATTTTGCATAGGGATAAGAATCCCTCCATACTGGAAAATGAACCATTCATAGGTTGGGAGAATAAAGTAGATTAAAAACAAGAATTTGTAATGTCATTTGTTGGGAATAAGAAAATCAAAGTGGGCGCCTTGTTTCTGTATTAAATAATATAAATTTTAAAAAAGATTTGTTATTCAACAATTGACAGAGGAGAGAAGATGTTTGATGATGGAGGGAAGTTTTTAAGGAAGAAAGAGTGTTTCAGAGTATTATTTTGTTTGTAATGATGAAGCAGATATTGATTGTAAATGTAATACCCCTCCGTTTTGCCTTCTGGTTGGACAGTGTGTCCTTGTGTTGTTATGTTGCTTTGATGTGTTTCTGGATATTTAGATACCTTTTATGTGTACTTTCTGTTAGTACCTTGACTATGGTACTCGGCTGCTATTTGATCGCTATCTATAAAGTGATGTTAATGTTATCTTTTGATGTGATGGTATTTTAATATGATGTTATCTTTATGTCATGTTTTGAATTAACATAAATGGATATTCAAATTAATGATGTTATGCTTTGGATTATATCAATATGTTAGATTTGTCAGTTAGTTGCATTGTATTGGTGAAGGGGACGGTATCGCATCACTCGCTTGCGAGCGCCCTATGATTCCGTGATTTTCTCTTCACGGTGTGCCTTATTTATGACATATTTATGCATGTGGATATACTCTTTGTTCGCAGGTTGACAGGTACAAGACATCGACTCCACCTGGTTTCACAGGTGTGAGCATGTCCAATGCCCAACGGTATTTGATTGGGAGATAGTAGCTAGGTTTTTCGTGCCAAGTTGTCACCCTAGTCCTAGTATGTCGTCAGGTGTTAGTCGGGCTCTGTTGCTTAGAATATTTTCCCTCTCTTCATTTATTTAATTGCAATTTGAAAGGGTAATTGAATGGTTTTATGCATATAAGTTGTTGATTAATTTGATCTGGAATTATGTTAGTAAGGTAATTTATTTTATTATTAATTTAATTTAATTAATAAATAATTTAATCATTGATTAAATCTATCTATTTTATTAATTAATTAAATTTATGATGTTGAAATAAGTTAAGTTATTTATTTTGAAGTTATTGTTATACTGGTTGAAATTGAAAATTAAAAGAAAATGTTTTAAATTTCATTTTAGAAAATTTGAATTCAAAAATTGAAATTAGAGATATTTTCTATTTCTATTTTCTGAAATTGATGAGGGTGGTTGCACTGATATTTTGGGGATATTTGGAATTTTCTCTATTATTGATTTTTTTCTTCACAATTTTAGATTATGAAGTTTTGAAAATTGAAAATAGAGGAGAGGAAGAATTGTTGCATTTTTGTGGGTTTTGGATTGAAGTTGTGAAAATTTGTGGAGTTGAAGTTGGAAGCTGAACACCATTTGGATCTCCTCACAAACTCAAGGAAATTAGGTTCATGTCTTGAAATTGGTTGCTTTTGAGATTTTAAATTATGTATGTTGTTGTAGGAAATCATGTTGAAAAATGCAAAAAAAAAACCAGATCTATGTTGAAAACTTCATGTTAAATTTGGTATCAAATTTTAAACCCATGTTGGATAGGAATTTTGTTTGCAAAAACCTTGTTTTGAAATGAACTTCTCAATGGAAAACTTGGAATATGTTTGAAAATGATTCTACCCAGAATTTTATTTACCCAATTAATTTTCTGATTTGATTATATTTGCAAAAAGAAAACTTTTATAATATATGTATATATGGGTATATATGCATATATATATACATTGAAGAATATATATATACATATACATAAATATATACATATATATACATATATACGTATATATATACATATATATATATACATATATATATATATATACATATATATGCATATACACTTTATGTTAAAGATATTGTGTTGAAAATTGGAATAAAATGGGCGGATTTATTTTTAAAAAAAAATCCGCAATAAAACGGATTTATGTTTTTAAGGGTTTCATTTGATAAAAAAAATATTTGGGGGAGGTCGCTAGGGGCTCACCCCCACCACGCCCCCCATGGGAAGCGAGTGGGAGGAGCCGCGACCAACGCGCCCTCCACTCCCCTTACCATTAGTTGTCGCCCACAAAAGGGACGACTGTGTCCATTAATGGGGGTCACACAGCCGGTCAACCCTTATGTGGTGCGTGACCCTAAAATAAACCGCGGCCAATTAAAAAAAGCCCGCGGCCCTATGCATTGCATGAGTTTCCCTTTTTAATTTGGTTTTTTTAATTAAAAGTATATATATTTAATATTTTAGTATTATATTTTATAATACTAAGTATTAATATATATTAAAGTTTATATTATATATTTTAATATTTAATATTATACTATATAATATTAAAATATATGAATATATATATATATATATATATTAAATAATAAAATATAAGTATATATAATATATATATATATATATATATATATATATATATTACATGGGTGTATGTATATATATTATATATATAAATATATATTATGTTATATATATTTTGATGAGTGTTATTTATTTTAAATCAAGGGTATGATTTAGAAGTAATTAATGAGTTTAACTTACAATGCTCTTAGAAAAAATATGGATTTTAGTTTGCAATAATGGATTTAATGGAACAATAGATTTGATTTTTGGTTGATTAAGTTAAGTTAATTGTTTTAGAAATGAATACATTGAAAAGAAGAAATAAATATTATTTTTTTAAAACGATGTTTTCTAAATGGTTGAAATAAATGTCTAAATTATTTTTATTCTAAAGCAGTTAGTGAAATTAAACATTTGATTTGAATTTTATCTTTCATTTTAAAGAGACGATATTTAATTCAGTTTTCTTAAGGCTATTAAGTACTCAATGTAAATGAAAGACGTGGATTTAGGAAATTCGAAGTAGATTTTATTCTGATTAAACTGCGTGTTTAAAAGTAATCTCATATGTTATCGTATTGGGAAAAACTGGTCAGAAGGGTTGTTAAGTCTTCCACATGGGGATCTTATATTATGTGGGTTGTCGTTTTATGTTGTCAACCTGTTATGAATTCCCTTGAGTAGTGCATGGTGTCTAGTCAGTGTTAATACCCGGTTTCCACGAACGAGAATGTTTTGTGCCTCCTGTTGGATTAGAAGTGGATTATGTGAGTTATGTCTCCTTATAAGGAGTGACCTCGTTATGTGGTTTGTTGCCTCCAGTGTTGGAGTGAGTTTCATTTTATGTCACCTTCTGAGAAAGGAGTGGTCGTGTTATCTTGTTGTTTGCACTTTGTTACCCTTGGAGTTTGTATGGTTGAAAGTGTGTTGTCAAGTAGAAGAGTGGCTTCCGTTAGGGGCTAGATCCCAAAGAGGTAAGATTGGGTAACCTTCAAAAGTTGTTTAATCAAGTGAAACTAAATCAATACATAGAAGATTAGGACTAACTTCTCACTAATCAAGATAAGTTGGCCTCACTCATAGACACAAGGGCTCGTTTAGACTTGGGATGAGTGGGAAGGCCTGGAATGACAAGGTCATCTATCCTGTCTACACGTAAGGTATTTGATCCCGCATTAGTAAGTATGAGGGCCAGGGGATCGATAGAGGCCACTAGGTTAGTCGGAGCCTATGAAGATCCACTTGGGTAACTTATGATGAGTTGTATGATGACACTCTGTCTAGGACAACAATTGGTACTTGTTTATTTTGGGTATGGTTTCCGTAACATACCTGATGTGACCATAGTTGGTATTTGAATTCTGTGTGTATGGTTCTCGTAACATAATTGATCTGCTTTATATCTGGAAGTAATGTGGCCATGTTAGAGTTGTACTTGTGTTGTACTTGTGAGGTACATGTGATTGGTTGTTCCAGTTTGGTTCAGTTTGTGTTAGCCTGTGTCTAGAGGTAGATGGTATAGGCTAGGATTCCTTGTTACTATCTCCTAGCACGGGGGGTGGGCCTTTGGGTTCCACTTAGTTGGGTGGCGTGCACCTAAATTCATTGGGTTCATGTTCATGCAGACGAGACTTCCCATTGGAGAGCTCGTTGAATTTAGTTTCAGTTCTTGCTTTATTTCTTTTCAGTTGCTCTCGTAATTTATTACCCCTCATTTGTTATTGAGGTGGAAAGTTGTAACTGTAACCTTATTTATTGGACTTGCCTCATTCGGGGAATGAGAGTTGTAACCATATTGTTTAATTATGAATTAATGAAATTGAAAGTTATCTCTTATGCTTGATGTAAATTATCTTAATTGGAATGTATGTGTTTATTTATTATTTAAATAATTGACATGGTTTAAGTTCATGTTTTTTGTTGAGGTTCTATATAACCTCTTTCTTGTAACCTTAGAGGTTGTTGGCATTAGTTACTGAACTTGCTTATTAATTGTACTTAAACAAAAAAAAATTAGCCTGTTTAAGTAGTTGTTTGCAACTTCCTCTAGGGTTGCGTGGCGAGGCGTTACAGTAAATAGTAAACAGTCATATTGTAATTGACATTTGAATTAATGCAATGAAATTTTATTGTGTTTTGTTTGTGTGTTTTGGCTGTGGGATTGAGTAATTTGTTAAGGATCCCTTGTCTTGACTGTCATTAGGGATTAGTAATTCTCTAGCCTAAGTTTTAATGTAAACATTATAGGGTTCTATTATTTTTGACCTAAGTTATTATCATAGATTTAGAAAAAATGTAAATGTTGGTTATTTTTTTTGCTCAATACTTTTAAAATATTCTAAGAAGCTTATTGAAGAATTTGCAAAAAGACTTATGAGGTATGTCAAGTCTTGGGATAACAAATATAAGCTTCTATGATCAAATAGATTAAATAAACATGACCAAACATGAGATAAGGATCCCTCCTCCTTTTTATTTGAGCTACACAAAACTCAAGGGGTTTTCCCTTTATAAGATCCTTTGGACAATATTCAATTCAATATTCTTCAAAAGAACAACTTATAATAAATATTAGTCAATTATTATGAATTGTTCTAAAACTATCTTCTAAAATAGTTAGGCCTTTGAGATGCAAATACAAACCCAAGTTAGCTATCACTAATCCATATTGTGTTATCCATTAGTAGCATAATAGGGGGGTATCTTAATTGTAGAAATACACATCCATACATTCACAAGAACTAGGTAAAAGACTCAAGACAATATATAAAACTTTCTACAGCATTATGTTTGTAGAGTGGATGAATAATTAAAATAAATTATCCTTCATGTGATTTTAATTTTAAATTTAAAGTGTAATAAAAAACTTATGGATTGTTACCTATTCTTGTATATAGAGAAAAATGTCAAACAATAAAATAGAAAACCATTCAAACTTGCAATATTACTTAAGTAGTCTAATTCACTAGGACTTATCTTGCAAGACTTAGACCATCAAATGTAGTTCTTTCTAAAACATATAATTAGTAATTCATTATCCATACTAAAGGCCCCATGTACTATATATAAATATGTTTAATATTCATTGAATATTGACTAATCAATATTAGCAACAATTAAGGAAAATGTGTAATTAGAAATATGTATTTCCTAAAGAAATGATAGAGTAGTGGAGATAATTTGAATTGTAAAATAATTTTGTCTGCATTAATAGGTAATAGAAAAGTGCTTGAAAATAATTTAACGTGTTTATCTTCTATTTCTGAAATGGGTCTATTGCACATTTCAAAGATTTTCCAAGGGTTACATATCAAAATGAGAACTACCATCAAAGATGCATGATGTGTTGTATGAGACTTGTTACATTAGTTATACTAGGCTCCTCTAATTTTACTTTATTCATGTAGATGAAAGAAAGCAATTACCAAAAATATATTGCTCTATTATTTTCCCAACACAAATGATATGAAGCCTCTCAATTTTTTTTCAAGTACGTCTATCAAAATGAGGGAGTTGGATGTCAAACTTGGTATCCAACTTCCATGTGATATGAGATGGAATTTTTCATACGATGGGACGATAGTTCAATACTTCATGAATCTATACCCTAACCATTACCAAGCATACCACTAATACAAGAACATTTACATACACATAAAATTGCATTCATGAGAAAATATAAAGAAATAAATGGAAGCAAAATATTCCCAAAGACCCCTTCATTTCCCTTCTACAAACAACTTGCCTAAGACTACTCATTTGATAAGATGTTTTATATTGATGTAGTAATTCTCTATCTCTCTTTTAACATAAAGATATCCACTATTAACATAATGGCTATTTTGAGAGTTGATTAACCCTATTATAATCTTGAACATCAATCTAAGTTGTCTTGTTATCTTGTCAGATAGAACCATATGAATTGATGACCTTTCACTATTTAGGTATTATCCCCTATGACTGTCCTTCACCAAGTTGGTATATATATCTTTGAGAGTATCCTACAATAGAGATTTCCTTAGTAATGAT
The DNA here is from genome assembly GCA_007115665.2 of Sequoiadendron giganteum. Lineage (NCBI taxonomy): Eukaryota > Viridiplantae > Streptophyta > Pinopsida > Cupressales > Cupressaceae > Sequoiadendron > Sequoiadendron giganteum. The sequence goes on from CM021106.1 coordinate 395,980,046, forward strand.
AGCTATGTAGTATTATTCTTCCATTTTTTGATACCAATTAAAATTTAATACTTCTTTGATTGTCCTCTCAATTTTATTATAACCACAAGTAAAAATTTAAACCTAGTGTTGCAAATAGAATGTTAATCAATTTGACAATGGAAATAACAAAATCAAGATCAATACTTTTGGTAAATATTTATATCCATTCCTCATAAAATTTGTCCCTCAACCAATCTAGATCCAAAATAATTTTGAAATTTTTCATATTGGTCATGTACATTGCATCTAGAACCACCTAACCTTCCTAATAAACTTATCCATTTTTATCTCCAAAGCCAAGGCCTTACCAATTTGGAAGCCAATAAAAAAAAGATCAAATTTCTCCTCTAATAGCAAAGGGTTAACCAAAGTACATACTTAAATTTCAAATTGTCCTTCTAAACCCAAAGTACCTTCTTTTCTCCATTTGGGTTTATTATTTCAACAATACCAAAATCAAACAATATTTAAAATTTATTCATCTTATCCCTTAAAAATGCCTTTATTTTATTGATAAACATAAATATATTGTAGATAGTTTTTTACCTCATATATCTCTATGATTTTGTTTGGACTCCTAAGTGTGTATTTGTCATTTCTAGGTGTAGTCCTAATTGTCATTACACTAGGGATCTATTGCATGTTAAATTTTTCCAAATTTGGACTCAAATCTACCATTTGACCTATAGTAGGTGATTATAGCATTCAAAAGTCAGATCTTCCTTTCTTGTTAGATTTGAAACCCTAACCTTGAGGATACCTTTTATGATTTCTTCAATATCCTACATTTAATTATTAGCCGATTCTCTTTTTTCATCCTACATTACTTTTATGTATTTAATCAACTTGTCCATATTTTCTTGTGACACATTCCCACCTTTAGAAGTAATGGTAAGATGAATTAATAATTTTTAACTCAAAATAGATTTGAGATAAATAATTCTCTATTAGCTTCATTACATTGTGTAGAATGTATAGCCAAAGAATTTTCCTCTAGTGTTAAGGTATCGCCCACTTGCTTGACAATGAGTTTCCCAATCATTCCTTAAATACTCGAGTCTTATCATGATTAGAGATAATGAACCAAAATTTTAGAGTTTATCAAATAGAGATGTTCAAATCCTAAGTAGAATTTCCTTTTTTTTAATTTCTTTGAACACATCTTTGGCTTCACAACTTCTTCTTAGAGTATTAAAAGTAATAATAGAGGCTAGATCCCAAATTAGAAGTAACAAGCATCTACTCTATCTCACTAATCTAATAGATTTTTCAAGAGATATATATTCTATATTCACATAAAAAATAGACACCTTTAGCTAAATCAAGATTGTCTCCCATAAATTTAGTGAATTCTCCTTTTGTTGCTAGATCCTTGCTAGGATGTGTTTTTAGTTTGACAATAAAATTCTTAATTTTTTTTGCCTTGAAAAATTATCATTAGAGGTGAGTATCTCACATATTATGCCCATTACATATTTAACTATCTCATATCCCTCAAAATCTCCCAATAAAGTAGTAGTTGAGAGAGAAATGGACTCAATTATCCAAAGATGATCTAGGGACTTAAAAACATTCATAATCTCATCTCTAGTAGGAATAAATTCATCAAATCCTTTAATTTCATCATGAAACACTAAGGGTTGTGAGGGGATCAATAGTTGTTGAGAAACCATAACATGGCCAAAATTTGATGGTTTGTTAGAGGACTCTTTCACCATGATGTTTCATTCCACTCTCTTTCATGGATAAAATAGGAGGACTAGGGTAGCTATATTTAAGTAGGGACTTTGAAACTAGTTTTAACCTAGACATTATGTTTAAAGTATCAACATTTTATAGTATGACCCTAATTCTCTTGATATGGTCTTGAATTTTAGCATGTGACCTATTAAAGTCAAAGTTATTCTCTTTTATTCTTACCTTTTCCATCCCTAACATCATTCACCTACTCCTAATGTATTTTTCTATCTTATCTCTATAACTTCTAATAATATCTTCCCTTTCATGATACTCCCTAATTGTTTTCTCAATGCATGGATAAAATAATCAAGATCATAAGGCCTAGCCTTATCAAATTCTATATTATGTTTGTGTATATGTCATTGATCTTGTCATATCCTTATTTCATTCTTATTAAAATCTAAAAACCTAGATTAAGGAGGAAGGATAATTTTCCTTTTCTAAAAGGCAAAGTTCTCATAGTTTATATTTTTCATCTCATATAGTCTCTAAAAAGGTGCTTTTTGTTAGAAACCATTTTGGAAATTCACATGGCATGAGAGTGGCACCAACAAGTCTAATAATAGTGTAATTTTCATGGAGAAACCAATCCCAAAAATTATTTCATTATGTTTGACTCTTCATGAATTCTATAGGTTAAAATAATTCAATGAATTTTTGTGGTAACTTGGGTCTGTTAAATCTTGGTCTTCTTAAAATCTAGGAGTATCAAAATAATCTTGAAATATACAATACCAAGATTTGGGATGATGCATGTTCAAATGAGGGTTCCACCTTAGACTAGATTCAACATTTTTTTGGAAATTTAGGTAAAACAATTTGTACATCCATCTTGAAATCTCAATCCATAATAATGCATGCATATAAATGTGACATAATAAGGAATATCATATAAATGATTTATCATTTCCCTATTTCTTTATACTTTCTAGTCATTATCTAGGTTTATCTAGGAAAGCTCCCATACTCATAAAATTCAAGTGGGTATTTTGAATGTGGAATATAAAAAGCAATTCAACTCTTAGAATAATTAGTTGGAAATTAATCCATATTACCTAGCACATGCCTTGCCATGTATCCTAGAAGTATCATGCAAATGAATACATACTTAAGGGATCAAATTATTCTTTTGGTATTGGTTGTAAAATGTAACCCTCTCCCTTATTTATATAGTTTGGGAGCCACTCCTTGTAAATTTTTCTTTGTTGGCTATATTTTAAGTTTGAAGCCTTTATATCTAAGCTCGCTTTAACATTGGGGTCTAAATGGAAAATATTTTGAAATGGTTCCCTATTCACAAGGAAAAATGCATTACCTTGAGCATCAACAATATTTATCTTGTGACTGTATTTATTTTATATCTATGCAACAAAATTTTGACTAATAAAAAAATTAGGCACCACTACCTTCCCAAGGTTGAATCTCTAGGTACAAAGGGACTCAACAACTAGATTTCTTGAAGAATATATCAAAAAAATCCTCCACTTTTTTAAATTCATAGGGTCACAAATATCTACCATGCAATCCCCTAGTTGGTGTTTTAAAACCCCCTTTCTTATGGATTTTGTGAAGGTCTTTATAACCCATACAAATAGTTATTCGAATATTGGGTGGATCTATATTTGGATGACATTCTAGGATTTTTGAATGAGTTTGAATAACTAAGATTTTATGATTTCTTGAATTAAAATATAGTATTAAATTAAATTTATGACCTTGTAGTATAACAAAGACTAAAACAATGAACTAATACAAAATTTACACTTTGATTTTAAATGATTGAAAATTCAAGATTTTAGTTTATCTATTTGTACATGCATATGTAAGGATATATATTCTATCACAATAATCCCTTAGTAGATGTATGTGTATTAAATTTTATATCACTTTTTCTTCAATGCAATAATCTCCTACCAATACTAGAGAAGTAGATGAGCCATGGAACAATAATTGCTTAATAGGAGCAAATATTTTGGAAATCTCATTGTGATTCAAGATATAAAAGACATATGAATCATATGGATAGTTCATTAATGGAGATATTTATGCATTTGTCCTCAAAACTAGACACCATCTAGTTAACATATTTGAAGTTGGGGAGAATAGTAACCGTTAAATCTCTTTGTTCCTAAGATTATAAATGATGTGCTAATGCACTAAGCTTAGGATTTTTTTAAATGAAATAAATGTGTGGTTAAATCAGTCTTGAAGGATTGTGGGGCCCAAAAAACTTACACATGTGGTGGAATAATATTGATCAAATTAAAAAATAGATCAACCAATTTATAAATTCCATTTGGTAGTAGGGGCTTAATTGTACCAATGTGATAAGTTTTATTCACTAGGCTTTGGTCGACTTAGCACAATAATAAAAGTTGGAGCATTCAATAAGATAACACCACATGGAAAATATGGAAGCTTATGCAAAAGGTTTATGAGCTAGCACGGATAATATTTTGCATATGATTTTAGTAGCTCCAAGTATTTAGACACATGGATAAATATTCCATTGGAAAAACATCAACTAAGTCAGCTCTAGTAATCCTACCTTTGGACCACGTTTTAAAAGAAAATTATTTTCACCAATACAATGAGTTAAGATGTAGGGATGCCTTGCACCTGGAATAACAAGGAATGTAAGAGGATTAATGATTTTAATACTTTTAAGAATGCATGAAGGCTAAAGAGGAGTGGGCATTCAAGATTTGAGACATAGGGATGCAAGATGAACAATTAAGAAATAGTTCATGGAGCCATAATGTAGAATTATAAAACATTGGGGATATAGGATTGATACAATAATTAGCAAATAGGGCTGCAAAGATTATTATGACAAGTACATTCTAAAAGATCAATAAAGAGAGGCTAAGGTTTTAGGATTATCATTAACATATTTTATTGAAAATAAAGGGACAAGTAAATTCCACTAAGATAGTGAGGTTTAGGGTCTAGGGATAAATTTGTTTTTTAAATATATAATAAAATTATTCAAGGAAGTGAGGATTGAGATTTTGAGATATCATTTACCTTTAAAGAATGAAGGGAAATTTTTATAAACATAGTGAATAATAGAGATTTGGTATGTCAAATCCTCTAGGATTAAAAGGGAAAGAAGGTAGGGAAAGTTTAAAAATATGTGGGATGTTAGAGATTGAGAATGTAGGAATTGTGTTGCGCATCTATCAAAGGAAATAATTATAAAGAAAGGAAAGATAGCGTGAAATTTTTGAAATTTGAGAACAAGGAATTTGGAAATTTGAGGATTTGGAGAAAACACACATCAGTAAGGAAAAACATAGGATCTCAAAATGAAGTGAATTAGGGGGTCATGGAAATAAAGGAAATGGAACCATGGTAAAATAAATCTTGAAATTCCACTCAAAGATGAAAACTAACTCAAAGATCCCCATGGTCAATTTTTTTTTTTGAATATTTTGAAGATTTAAGTATGTGAAAAGTATGAGGGGATGTAAAGAATAACACTAAATATAAATTGATCAAAGGGGTCCATCAAAGGAACTATTTTATTGTATATTGATGATAGGGATAACTTTAAGAAACCCCCCCTTGGAAAAGGTGTAAAATCTTGGCGAATATTTCCTTTTATTTGAAAAAAATATTAATTTTCCTGGCGAATCTTATGCACAGTATTAAAAAAATTGTAAAATCTTGGCGAATCTTAATGAATAATTGGTAAAAATAATAATCACAGTGGTGAATCCTAGTGAATAATCACTAAAAAGATTAATTGCAATGGCAAATCTCTCCTTTAAAAATTTGCATAGTTGGTCGACACAGTTGCCCCATATTTTTTTTTGTTTTTTTAATATTGAAGTAGGGGCCCGAGGGTGGCAGCCATCGGTGGGGTCAAGGGGCAACGCCCTTTGCGGGGGTCAAGGGGGCAGAGCCCCCTTGTGGGGGTTGAGGGGGCAACGCCCCCTCATGGGGTCCGGGGACAACGGCTTCAATGCACTCCACCAAGCATAAATTCACTATTGAAAATGAATTGGAGCACACACGGATGAAGTGTTTTTAAAAAATATCACTTGAAAAGTAAGACTAAATGAAACTTGAAAATTTTACCATCGATTAGCTTTTAAATCGGACGGCTGCAAGTTCATTTCGTGATAAAATATCGGCGTGAGTGAACATCATCAGTGGGACACTTAGGGATGTCCCGTTGATACAACGATGATGATGTATGCCATGAACTATTGGCAACAGTGAATGGTGGAGATGAACTAGAGCTTTGATCGGATGTCTTTCTGGGAGCTTGGCGTGAATATTGTAGATTCCCTTCATGATTCTCCAGAATTACACAAGTGGTGTCCCTGTGCCTTGGTGGACCCCAGGTGGAGTATGGAAGCCTTATCGACGTGAGTGAACATCATTGGTGGGATACTTAGGGATGTCCTACTGATACAACAATGACGTATGTCATGAACTATTGGCAATAGTGAACGGTGGAGATCAAACAGAGCTTTGATCAGACATCTTTCTGGGAGCTTGGCACGAATATAGTAGATTCCCTTCTTGATTCTCTAGAATTACACAATATTACTGGCGAATATTATTAATATTTTTAATTACTATATAAACTACTGGCGAATCAGTGCCAATGACGCATCGTTTACATGACGAATTAATCAAGACAATTTTTTTTTTTTTGTATGAACCTGGAGATTCAGTCTTCATTTTAGCTTGTACTATTCGCCATTTTTGGAGCTCCCGATTTCTATTATTCACTAATTGGCGAAGATTCACCACTAAATGTTTCCTTGATTGATGATGTAAAAAGTAGGTCTAAGAAAATAAAGAGGGAAAAATTTAGAAAAAATACATTTTTTGAGTTAGATGGTAATAGAAATATAATGGTTAAATTGTATAAATATACTTATAGTTGATTGAATTATAGAGTGTAGTCAAATTTAAGTCTACTTGTATTATCTATTACATATGGTCTTAATTTATATATGTATATAGATGTACAAATAAATATTTGTTTTAACTATTTTTAAACTTAAATTGTATATATAATAAAAGCTAAGCATAATACCTAAGCCATGCCTATAATTGATTTCACACAAAATCCAAATATAATTTTTTACCAAAAATAACTTTGTAATGTCTTAGATTCTAAGTATGAGAGTGTTTGCATATTTTTTCTATCTCTTAGCAGGTTTCAAATTTTCTTGTACTATTATATCTTTCCTTCAATTCATGATTCCCGATTTCCCCATTCCTTTACCTTTTGTAGATTTTTAAAGTTTCTTCTACCTTGATACCCTTTCCTTTAGTTCCCCATTCTCTAAACCCCTAGTTTATCTGAACCATTAGAGTTTTGGACTTTCCCATGCCAATATCTATTTCCTTTCACCTCCCTCAAGACCTCAATTCCCTAATTCCCCATGTTTCAATCATTTAGACCTTCATTTATTAGCATGCATAACTATCATCCCTATGCCTCCATAGCCCTACCTCCTAATATGTGGGATTTTAGAGTTATATCTCCCTCCTTGCACTCCATCCAAAGGAATTGGTCAATGTAACCCTTGATACCTAGGCCATAGGATATCCCAAATTTCTAACCTATGCTATATCATGGACTCATAAATTTTTTCTTACCAACATACCTACAAGATATTTGTTGCCTTGGAACCTTAGATTCCAATATATATTTCCATTCCAATGTTACTCATGAAATTTCAGTGTTTCCCTTGCCCCTATGCTCTAGTACAAATGGATTTGATATTCATGAATCTCAACCTCTATTATATCATGGGAATCTGGAATCTCCCCTATTGACATACCTTAAGGGTACAAGGTATCCTATAACCTTAAACATTATGCGATGCTCCATCTCTCAATTATATAAATTTCTAGGTTTCCCCCTCCTTTAAACAATTATAGAAAATATATCATATCACCAATTCCCAATCCCTACTGGCATAAAAAATGGTCACAAGTCTAATCCCCACTCCCTCTTATATTAATTATCTCATCATCCCAATCCCTACCCCCTCTTATATTGAGTATATCCTAATCCCGATCTTTTCTCCCTTGTTCATTAGGTATCCCTAAAGATTGATCCTCTCTCCCTCCTGTATCGAATATTTCTAAAACCCAATCCTTACTTCTCCCTACATTAGACATCTCTAAATCCCTATCCCTAATGTTTTTTCACCCTACCTACTTATCTTCACTCATATACCTTTGCATCACCTTATAACCTAATTCCTTTGCATCACATTTCCTAGACCCCTAATATTGAACCTTTATAATTATTAATGCCAATGTACTGGAATTGAAAATCACCTGAGGAAGATCCCAACTCTTGATTCCTAGTTCCTCTCACTTTTGCACCTTACATGTTAATTCATAAAACTTTGATTCTAAACCTTGTGAGTTTCTTTTCTTTTCCCTCAAGTACATAACTCTCAAGACCCCACCTTAAAGAGATCAATTCTCTAAACCCCACCTCCTAACATGATTTTTCATAGACTCTTATCATTCAAATAGGGGACTTCACCTACCATCTTACACAATTACAAATATCATTAATTGCCTCTTTTGAACATAAAAAATGGAGATGAAATATCAAATTACTAACATGTGTGGGCCCCATGCTAGGTCCTCAAATCTCTATTTAAGTTGGGAAACTTCATTATTTTGTATATATTTCTAGTCTAACCAAACCCTATCTAGTAGAGTTTAGAAGTTATGATTATCTCTTTAAATTGAGTATGAAAACATGCTAGTTCTAGAGATCAATGGATGAAACTACATTTGTTTCCTAGACTTTGGAAGATGAAAATAATTTGATTTCCTAAGTGTAGCTTCATTCAAATGTTACATCTATATTTAAGTGTGAAGGATCTCAACATAATTCTGGGTGATTTAGGATTTTTCAAATTTAAAGTATGTTTTTACCTGATATAGAACACACCCTTGTAACCATTTTAAGATAAAATATATGTGAATGAAAAATTTAAATAGAATACTAGTCCCAACAAGTTCTATATGTATAAATTTATGTTGAAAGGATGAAGAAGGAACCCTTTAATGTGTTGTCATTGATGCCAACATTGATTGTTGACAGTTTTCTCAAATTTGGTGAACATAATGGAGACATCTTAATCCAGTGATTTGGTTTGGAATGGCTTGTGTAGTAAGATCAACTTATGAGGTTATAGTATGTTATTCCTGGTTGTTATGTGCACCTATGTTCAATATTTCAGTGATTTTGGTTGAACATGCTAGAAGTTATAACTAATAGAAGTTTGACATACAATCTTTGGCCTTATATAGTATAAATATGTATATGTAATCCAGTTTGTGTTCCTCCGGTGATTGGAATTAGTCTTTACAATTTTGGGAGATGATTTATAGATGTCAGTACACTATATATTCCAGATGGTGAGTGATTATATGATCAGATGGATCATTAATGTGTGATCAGATGGATCATTAATGTGTGATCAGATGGATCATTAATGTGTGATCAGTTGGCTTATTTTGTGATTATGTCTGATTCCTGGCTGACCTAATGCTTGATATATGTTGTGGAGAATAATTAAGTATTTCAGATGTTAAGGGGATCTATTTTAGGTCCATTTTGATCTAAATTAAGTATTGCTTGTCTGGTTTGAGCGTGAAGATGTTTTTGAATCAAGTATGGAGCCAAAAATATGATTTTGAATTAAAATAGGGCTACATATAATTAGGACAACCTAATTGATGTATGTAGATGTAATTGGGTATATATGTGAGACATTTTTGAGTTGTAGGGTGAGATGATATAACATGAGATATGATATTATGCGAACATGTGAATCTGTATGTGTGATATGAATTAGTGTAGAATTTTTGTGAATGTTAACTGACTACAAATCAGAGCATAGTTTTGTATTCATAGCTTCAAAGGAACTAAATTTAGCACAAGGAAGGTGCACTTTGTATCAATTAACATTTTGGTTGTGTAGCCATTTTTTTGTTTTTGTATCATCTTTGGGTATGAGCCTTATTGAACAGTGTGTCCTGGAAGTGAACCTTTGTAATATCTTATAACTGGTTATAATATACTATGAGCTAATCCTCACCATCGTTTTTCCCTTTTTGGGTTTTCCACATAAAAATCCTAGAGTTCTTGTGTTATGTGATCTTGTGATCCCTTTCATGTTTTCATTCATTTCTATAGTTAGATATGCTTTGTTAATTAGATGGTTTATGATTAAATGGTTATATACAATACCGATTCACCACCCTCTCAGTATTTTGGGTGTTCAATAATTGGTATTAGAGCCAGGCTCCTTTTAAGAAGCCTAGCAACTTGAAGAAGATCTTGGAGATTGAACACATGGCTGATAAAAAGTGTCTTATTCCTCTGAAAGCAATTTTTGCAATTGAATACATAGAAGATGATTGCATGATTGACAAAGAAGAACTAAAGTTGCTCTTGAATATCTTGATAGATCTGAAGGTGAAAACAAAAGTTTGAAGGAAAAACTAGAGGAAGCAAATGAATGTATCAAAAATTTGAGAGAACAAATCAAGAAATTCAGAGAGAGACATAGAGAAGTCAATGAACAATTGAAGAAGGAAAATGAAGATATCATCGGACTGAAAGTGCAAGTGGAAGAAAATAAAAGAATTGAGGGTTTCCTGAATGTAGTGGTACAAAGCAAGACCGATGAATGCACAAGAATTAAATAAGAAATAGTAACTTTAAGATCAAATCTAGAAAAAGAAAAATCTCATGAGGACAAATTCAAACAAGTACTACAATGCTTGATGAAATAATTGTAGGTTAGAATCCATCTAAATATAAAGGTGGTTTGGGACTTGAAGAAGGAGAAATCTCAAAGACAAATCAGGCCCCTAACAAGGTTGACAATCAAAATAAAACTCAAGGAAATGACAAGCAATTCAAAAATCAAAGAAGCAATGCTGGAAGACCCCCTATTAGACAGCCAAATGCTCAAAGGTACCCATATTTTAATGGTATTTGATTTTCATATAATAAATTTGGACATAAGGCTATAGAATGTAGAAGTAGAATGAATTAGAATGCTAGATCCTTTTTTGGACAATGTTTTGCATGCAAAAAATTTGGACATAGAGTTATTGAATGCATAAGTCAGATGATGAATAAATTTAATATTGGTAGAATGATTCAATCTTTCAACAATTACTATTACACATGCAATGTATTTGGACATAAATCTAACCAGTGTAGATCAATATTGAATGGAAGTTAGTTTGGTTAGAAAAATGTTGTATGCTACAATTGCAACAAACTTGGACACATTTCAAGATTTTGCAGAAGTAAGAATGAAAGGTAGACTAATCGGGAAAGAAGAATGAAACTGTGAAGAAAATTGATCCTACTGAAGTAAATAAGGAAATAGAGAAGATTTAGAGAAAGAAATAGGAACCTTAAGACACAAATGAATAAAATGCATTTGTACCTCCTCTAGTGAAGATAATTCCCTTGGAAATTGAACCTAGGCATGGGCTTAAGGGGAGCAATAATAGGAAAAGAAAACAAACCCCTAGAAATATGAAGTTCAAGGAGTGAAACAAAGATATATAGTGTAAGTTGAAAAGATCAAGCTTTTGAAAAATAAATCAGAATAAATCATGCAAATATGAAGGATTGTAGAGCATTTTAGGGTTTAGAGTGTATCAATGAAATGTTTACCAGATCTTTGGAATTTGAATCAATTAATGCAAAATTAGGGCAAATAAAAAAGGCATAAAGTGAGTTTCTAAATTGATTTTAATCACTTTTTTACATTTGGAGAAAGCAAAGCGAATTGAAAGTGAGTTGAAGGCGATTCAAAGCAATTTGGTACAAACCCCAGATCTCGTCGTGCACATAAAAGGAATTTACAACTATCTATGCTTTGTGGGTTTGAAATAGAAGTGATTATATAAGCATTTGAGATTGAATTAAAGCTGCAATGGCTACACCAACCGTAGTTGACATCACTGAAAGACCTAGACCTGAATTTAAGAGGTATTCATGGAAAGTCTTTGATAACAACCTCGACGGTACTTTTTCAAAGATTCCTCATAGGGTTTTACCCATTGAGGACACTAGGGTTTATATACATGGAAATTTGGATGAATATAATCACCAGAAGACTAAAGATCTTTGGTCTAATGAGGTAACTAGAGATGACTTTTTAGTGAAACCAAAATATGTTAACCTAGTGCAAAAGAAACTAGATATTTGGAACTAGTTTCCCAACTATAGCAGTGATCTAGATGCAAAATATGTAAGGAAAGTATTAAGCAGAATGCATGATAAGTTCATGTGGACAAATATGATTGGATTAATTTCTAAGGAAGTGATTAAGACTATAATTGGATTGTGTGATACCATAATTGTACCGGTACTAAAATATATAAATAATGAAGTGGTGAAGGAGTTAATTGGTGCCATCTTTGATAGAAGAGCATTGACAATCAAACCTATCACAAATCTTGTTGTTAAGTATGCTTCAATTATGATAGGTCATAACATTTATTTCATAAATAGAGATAAATTTATGTCTGCAACTACTATCTATGTTGCACATGATATGGTGGTGAATCGAAAGGATTATGACTTATGTGAGTTGCTTTGATAGCAACTTCTAAAAAACCTGAAACAAACTAGAGAAAAGAAGTACACATTTAAATTTGGAACTTGGATTGTGTGTTTGTTGTTTTACTTTTTGAGGGAACTTCCTGGAAGGAAAGACATTGTATGGGATAGGAGCAGACTAGTGGGTCATCAAATTTTTGATTATATGCACATCTTAGGCAATTACAAGGCTCAGGATAATGCATTGGCTACATTCTTTATGGTATTTCAAAATAATATGCATGATAGAGAAAGGATTCCCCGAAATCTAATGGAGAAGTATGATAAGGATATCACTTTCCTTGTATCTACTGATGAATGCATAATAGAGGCCGTTGAACCCAAGATAGTATGGATTGAGCCTCTTGGATATGAGGTGTCTGAGAATGAAGCTAAGGGATAAATTAAATTGTTGCTAAAGATTCCTAAGGACCTCTCTTTGTCAAGACATGGTACATATGAGGAAAAAACATCTGAAGTGCACTTGGAAACTTCAACAAATGCAAGGAATAAAAGGGTAACAAAATAAGTAAATCAGTACTTCATGCAACATGGACTTTCAAAAGATGAAGTACAGAGATTAAGGGAAATTACTACAAAAAGGGATGCTAAAGTAGCTGGTGAGTTCTCCAAACAACGAATATCGAAAAGAATAACTTCCACCCCTACCTCTGCATTGTCGAAAACCTCTGGTACATTTTTTTTTAAAGGAAAGAAGCTGGAGCCTAGTGATCCGATTTTAGAAGAAGTGATTGCACCCTCTGGACCTAGCACCCAGAGTACCAAAAGGAAGAATGTACCTTTGGTAGCACCCCCTGCTACCTCTAGAAGGAGGAAGAAGAAAAGGGCATCTAGAGAGAAAAATCTAAGTTTTGTTGTGGAAGAAGAGATTGAGCTTAGATTGGAACATGAGGAACAACTTACTAGGAAAAGGAGTAGTTCCACCACTAGTGGTGAAGGTACCTCATATGAGGCTAGCACTAGAACAAAGAAACCTAAGGTTGACATCGTGGATACTTCAAAAGAAGAGGAGATCAAAATTTAGAGGTTTTCATAGTACATGTTCATAAGAAGCCTGAGAAGAAGAAGGAAAAGGAACTAGAAGAAGGCTCTTTGAAGCCTGAAAAGAAAATGAAAACACAAACTCCTCTAATAAGAGCTTGTTCCCTAATAAAGCTACATGTTTTAGTCAGTAATATGTTAGAGCATGATGATTTATTAGAAGGTAGTGCTAAACTATATGATGAAGTGGATGAGGAAGACAAGAAAACAATAATAGAAGCCATCATTCAATACACCATTATTTTAGATGTGGACATGAACAACATTAGGAAAAAGGTTTTGAGTATTGTGTGGGAGGCCTTGGTGGAAAGAAGGCGTGAAGCAATTGAAGATGATGACAAGATGAAATATGATGCTCTAGAGGAAATTGAATCCTCTTTATTTGAGAATGAAAAGGCCACATTAATTGAGGTGCATACCAAATAATTCAGAGTGAAGCAAAGGGTCACCATTCTAATGGGAAGAGAAAAAGATCAAGTAGATAAGTTGAAATGAGAAACAGTGAATACAGTTAGAGATATAGTAGATAAATTTGGGATGATTGCTACTTCATCATTCGGAACCACTCAAGAAAAGGAGCATGATAATGATAAGGTCATTAATGTAGAGGAAAATATTCCTCCGATTACCAATTTACCTTATTTCAAAGAAGTTTTAGAAGAAGTAAATGTTCACACTACAAAAGAAACTCCATCATTTGATGTTTTAGGGAATGTGGTTTCCTCACCACCATTGGTAGATGATAAAAATGCTTCCCTAGAGACATCTTCTCCTCCGAAAGATACTGAAAATACCATCGGTGCAAATAATGAAAACCAGAATGCAGAGCAAGAATAAGAACAAGAACAAGATAAGAATGATGCTAATGATGGTGTTGAAGACCACTCTAACAAGCAGAATGAGGATGCTGGAAATGAAGGTGAAGGAAATAAAAATGGAGAAGAAGAAGAAGGTCAAGGAGAAAAGGACAATAATAGGAAAGATTATAAGGAAGAGAAGGAGGATGAAAACAAAGACAAACAAAAGGAAAATCCCTCCAGCAAAGAAGATGAAGAAGATAAAGAGAAGAATAAAGAAGAGATCGAGGTTGGAAAGAATGAAGAAGAGCCTGAAAATACTATGGAGCTACCAAAGCCATCTGAAGAATCCTCTGGTTATACTCTCAAGGGTATTTTGACAAGATAGATGAAATTTCAATTGGTTATTCCTCCCTAGTTGATATAGTTCCCAATGTACCAAGGTAGTGTGGACCTTGACAAGATCTCACCTATTCAAAAGTTGGAGCTCAGAGACATCTTCCATGCCTCTGAAAGAAAGGAAATCATAGATGCTCATCAAAGGGGAACATAACTGATTAATGATGCTATCAGGTCTCTGCAAGATGCTACTCCCGGTGCCGTAATTGACAATTCAATAACTCTTGTTGAAAATTTTAAGTTTTTAGATGATTCACTCAAGGAGTAAGTTTTCGGTTTGAAGGAGAAAATTGAAAAGGAAGTCAAATAAATATTTGTTGAGAAGAGGCTACTTGAGGTGCAAGATAGATGTGCATCTACACATAGAAAAGTAAAAGAATGTCTAAAGAAGTTCAAGATTGTGAAGATGAGGCAAAAATATTGTTTTTGTATTGTATGAGGTGGTCGGATGCTACTCAAGGAATTAAGGACTTAATGGACTCAATAGAGTCACATATATATAATGCCTCCAAAACTTATGACCCCATGCATGATAAAGATTATACCTCTTGGACTACCATTTTTTATCTGCAAAATAAGTTTTTTACTCTACAGTAGTAGAAAGAAGACATAATAAGGATATTTCGATAGCTTGGGGACTTGGTGAAGACCAAGCATATATCAGTATCATGTGCCCTTGCTGATGCAAAAAATATTGAAAAGATAAATCCCAATCCAAGTACTCTAGAAGAAGGAGAGGAGAGCTTAGTTGAATTAGAATCAATGTACAAGTCCCTTGCTGCAGCTAAGAAGATTTGGAATGAAGGTAATCTACTTGGAAAGCAATCCTTAAGGAGCTTGAAGGTGCCTCCTCCTTCGGTTGAACATATTTCACCTTGTATATTATTTCATTGTTTCAGTTGATTTTAGTTTTTCGAGTGTACATATGATCAGATAATTTTTTTGGGATAACTCCCTGAGAGGGAGTCAATACATTTATATTAATTTTTTTGTACATATACATCAAGTTTTAGATATTACATGTGTGTTACCGAAACACCCTTTGTCCTTGATGTCAAAGGGGGAATAGAATTGGGTAGAATTTTTGGTGATGGAGAAGTTGGGAAAATGATAAGAGATGTTTTTGATGTTTTTGGGAGAAGTTTGATGTATGTTTGAAAGGGAGAGATCATGCAAGTTTGGAGACAATTTTTGATGATGTATGTTTTTAGTTTTGGAGATTCATTTTTGGCACATGTTGCAATAAATGAAAAAGGGGGAGATTGTTGAAATAATGAATAAGGAACCCTTTAATGTGTTGTCATTAATTCCAACATTAATTGTTAATAGTTTTCTCAAATTTGGTGAACAGAATGGAGACATCTTAATCTAGTAATTTGGTTTGAAGTTGATCATGTAGTAAGATCAGCTTATGAGGATATAGTATGTTATTCCTAGATGTTATGTGCAACTATGTTCAATATTTCAACGATTTTGGTTGAACGGGCCAAAAGTTACAAGTAACAGAAGTTTGACATACAATCTTTGGCCTTATATAGTGTAAATTTTTATATGTAATATGTTATGTGTTCCTCCAGTGATTGGATTCAGTCTTTACAATTTTGGGAGATGGTTTATAGATGTCAGTACACTATATATTCTAGATGGTGAGTGATTATATGATCAGATGGATCGTTGGTATGCGATCTGTTGGCTTATTTTTTGATTAGGTCTAATTCCTGGTGATGAGGATTAATAAGTCATAATATTTCATCCTTTGTTTGTCCTTTCATCAACCTTTTTTCTGTCTTTCTGCTACTATTTGGCACAAGAAGTATATATTTGAAAAAATACATTAGGAAATGACATAATTAGGAAATTCCATTATTCAATCGAAAGTGTTGAACTAATTTGTGATAAACCTGTAGGAAATAAATGGAGACAAATGTTTGAGAAAATGGATGGAGGATGAAACCCGTGATAACTACTCAATCGGTTTATGGCTATTTTTTATGGTGTTTGTTTGAACCTGTTATGAACTCATGGCCAACAACCATATCATTTTCCATATTTTTTTGCATATATTTTTGTATATCGTTTTGTTATAAGACTTGATAGTTTGTTGGCCATAGGACACAAACAAACTATAGCTAAATATTGATTCATAATACAGTATAAACATGTATGGGTTTTGAACAATTATAGATAAGTTATGAATATAGAATTACATTGTTCTTCTAAATCTGGTTTTCTCTTTGCATGAATGTGGTTGAGTTGAGTTGAGTTGAAGTAATTTCTATTGCTGATCAGTTAAGGAGGTAGGGCCCACTCTTTGTCCTGGATCGCTGACTTACTCTTTGTATTGTGTGGTAATATATTGTGTGATTAGTTAACTGTGTGTTCATGATCAAGATATCGAATTCATAATATGCATTGATTTTTCTCAGCATTGAACAATTAAATGTGCACTTTTTGTAATGAATGTATGATTTGTGTGTTGTGTTAAATATCAAAGTCATTTTTTGTTTAGTGAATGATCTGTGTGCTATTCAGTAATAGTTTAACGCTCTGTTATAAATAACTGGATTTGAATTGTGTGTTTAATTCTTTTTTTTAAGTTTGATCTCATTCTTTAATTATAACAAGAGTTTAGATCAGGAGTTCGAAGATCCTACTATGCAATTTGGGAAATGATATAGGTAGTTCATCTACAATTTTTGATAAAATATATATATTTTTTTCTAAATCATTTATGTCATAACTGACACGCTTCCTATCACTGTCGTGACATGAAGTCGAATCTCTAGTGTGGTCTTTTTAAGTAAGAGTGAATTAAATTTAGGCCTGAATAGCTGCATTTCATTTCACTTGACTTATTATCTTCACCCCTTTGGAAAATAGCCTCGATACCTTTCATCATTCTATGACCCCGGATTGACACATCTAGCTATGAACTGAGGAAACCCATATGAATTCAAATTTGAGTCAAAAACAATAGTTGGTTTGGACCATAGTTTTACCCAACATTTTTGGTGTCATTGCCGGGGAAGGGTGTTAAAAGGTGTGAAACCATATTAAGTTAAGCTAGGACTAGTACGTCTTGAAGGAAGCCTATACAACTGTCGACCTTGTTTAGGTGAGTATTCTTGATCTGTGTTGTTGTAGGTCATATAGGTGGATGAATCATAGCCGAGACATTAAAGGAAGATATGTTAAGAAGGATAAGGGGAGTAGTTCACAGTCAAAAAAATTAAAAAGAGAGTCAAAACTATTACCATTAAAGGGAGAAAAAATTCAACCTGAAAAATCACAAAAAGAAGAAAAACTAGAAAATACCCAAAACATAATAAAACCATTAGTGGTGGAAATATCGTCTGAAGAAGGATTATTTGAGCCAGATCTTGATAAGTGTGTTATTGAACCCACCATTGTTCAAACATTGGTTAGACTTCAACCAGGTTCTTTTGAGAAGTTACAAAAGAGGTTTGAAAAGTCATTTCATGACTCTTATGAACTTAGAGGCAGTAATCCAGAATCATCTTTAAAAAACCCAAATCCATTCAAGACTTATTTCACTCCTTGGGCATCCCAAGTCATGACTAAACTCAACCACAACAACAATAATGATAATGACAACAATAACAAAAATATCAATAGGAATCTTGATAGAATATTAGCTCAAAACAACCCCATCACTTTCGAGTTTCCTATCAGACATCCTGAGAATGATGCTCCTATGAAAAATATACCTCATTCTACTTTACCTACTTTTTGTGGACTTGCTATTGAGGATCTTGACATGTTTTTTTTTGAGTTTGATGTGTTGTGTCATATTTATGATTATCATATTGATGCACATTAACTCAAGCTATTTCCAACTACATTAAAGGATGCAACTCTACGTTGGTTTATGAATCTTAGGAACATTAGGACATGGGAAGACATGAAGGAGGAATTTATGACAAAGTACCAAGATTATTGCAAGAAAAAAGATGCGTGGGATGAAATCTTTTGTATGACACAAAAGGAAGATGAGTCAGTGGAAGATTATCTTGAACGATTCTTGTTCAGCCTTCACCGATCAAGACAATAAGGGACAAATCTTGACACTATCAAAATGTTGTTCCTTCGAGGAATTAGGGATGATACGATGGATGCTAGATAAAGGAAATATTTCTAAATTGAATTTTTATGACATCTATGATATTTGCATTAATTACTCTAGGTCGCAGCGATCGGGATGAAATTATCCAAGTAAGCCATATTCTTCGAGAAATACCATAGGTATAACCAAGCGCAAAATAGGTAATCTAATTAAGGACCTTAAAACTGATTTATTAAGTCATGTGGGGAAACAAATAGACACTTTTTATACTCGCAAGAAATAGAAAGAGGCTGAAAAATCCTTGGCTATCTTTTGCCCTACTTATCAAAAAAGGCATAGTAGTGAAGAATGCCCATATAATAGACCAAAAATATCTTCTTTGGAAGAAGCTAGTATAGAGTCTGTCCTAAGACCCCTTCTTGTGAATATCACAAAGGTAGAATATATACAGAACCCATATACTTTATGGCTCAATGAAGACCTTGGCAACCAAGAGGTATACCCCCAATTGATTACCAAGCAATGCCCCAAAATCCTTTTCAATAGAATTCTTTCCAAAATCCATTGAGATGGTATGGAGGGTGGAAACAACCTTTAAATTATCCTCAGTGGCCACAAAAATACTCGCATGCCCCGCAAGCTTGGCAGGTATGGCAAGCACCACCACCAGCATATCCACCAACATATCCATAATACCAATCAATTCCTCCATATCTCCCACTTCCAATAATAAATCCCTATCAACAATCACAACAACTCTTACCACCTCCTCCATCACTACCAAATCAACCATCAAGTTTGAATCGACCACCTAAACCAACATCCATGCTAGCACAACCAAACCCCAACCCAAGCAATAAAATGCCACAACCAGTCTATAATAATGAAGTGATAGGATTCCCAATTTATCCTATCAATACATTAGAAGTTGATGGTGTCCACCTAAGATCTAGGAAGAACCTCCAAGGACCGACCATCACTGAAGTTGAGGACTCTCCACTTGACTCTCTACCTGAGCCAGAAAAGGAACAACCAAGGCCTCCATTTCTTGATAGGCTTCAAGAGCAACCAAAATAAAAAGAAATATTTCAGCTAGAATTTGATTTTATGAGTGAATTGCTTAATTTTAACATTAAAATTCCTTTGTTGCAGGAAATTCAGGATGTTCCAGTATATACCAAGGCAGTTAAGGAGATCTGTGGAAGGAAGTAGCAGAAAAAGGACCCCAAAACAGTCCAAGTCATTGGCCAGCTTGCGAATCTAATGTTGGGAAGGATCTCAGTCCCTAAATATGCAGGACCATGAAGTCCAATGATTAAGGTACGTATTGGTGATGTAATTATTCCAAATAAACTTGTGGATTTGGGAGTAGAAATAAATGTAATGACTAATGAGACCAAAGAAAGGTTGGCATTTCATGGACTAAGGCCTACTCCAACTGTCTTACAAATGGCTGATCAATCCCTTGTAAAACTAGGAGGTATGATCGAAGATATCATTATTTCAATTGAATCATGCGAGTATCCAATAGATTTTATGATTCTACAACCCAAAATTAAGATGGGGGAATACCCCTTAATTTTGGGAAGACCTTGGTTAGCCACTACTAATGCTTTTATTGATTGCAGGTCTAGAAATATGGTGATTTCTAACAAGGAGCAAACAAAGCAACTAACAGTGTACCCTCCAGCCCAACCTATGTTGGAAATCGAAGATCCACTGTGGGTTGATAGCGATCTTGAAGAATCTTTTCCTATCTTAACAATAGATCAAAGTAGGGAATTTGAGGAAAATACTTGAGGACACTATCATTAATAATTTCTTGCAAAACTATTATTTGGTTGATAATGTTCTTGAAACAATGATTTTCCCTACAGGTATAAGTGATCACTACCTGTTTGGGAACTTTCCATTAGTTAGTAACTCCTAGTCAATACAACATTTCATTACTCTACACCAATTATTACCTCACCTATGTATATATAGTCCATTTTTAATATCTGGGGATTCTGACCCATCTTCATCCAACTCGCAATTGTTCACTATAAATACTCCTATGCAGTCACAAGCTATGGAAGTTTTGCTTGGAAAAATGCTTAACATTAATCCCAACCTGAGTGCCTCACAATTGGAAGAGCTTATTGCTATGTTGAGTTCCCATAAAGAAGCCTTTGCGTGGGACTATCAGGACATGAGGGGTATTCATCCAACCACTTGCACACACCACATCTATATTAAGGAAGGGAGTAGGCCCATAAGATATCCTGAAAGAAGACTAAACCCTGTCTTGTGAGAAATAGTTAAGGACAAACTTCAGAAATTACTTAGTGTAGGGTTCATTTACCCCATATCATATATCCAATGGGTATCTCCACTTTTTGTTCCTAAAAAGAATAGGAAATGGAGGATATGTGTTGATTATAGGGCCCTTAACAAGGCCACAAGGAAAGACCATTTGCCACTTCCTTTCATTGACCAAGTGTTAGAAACCCTAGCTGGTAAGAAGTTATTTTCCTTTCTTGATGGGTTTAGTGGATACAACCAAATCCGTATTGCCCCAGAAGGCCAAGACAAAACCATTTTTACTTGCCCATGGGGTACCTTTACCTATAATGTCTTGCCTTTTAGGTTGTGTAATGCACCTGCTACATTCCAACGAGTTGTATTGAGTATCTTTGTACATTTAATCCATGATTGCATTGAGGTCTATATGGATGATTTTACAGTTTATGGTGATACTTATGCAGAGGCTAAAATAAACTTGGAAAAAGTACTTAAATGATGCATTGACACTAATCTATCATTGAGCCATGAAAAGTGTCATATGCTTATGATAGAGGGGATAGTAATTGGTCATTATATTTCCTCTGTAGGTATTCAGGTTGATCCTAAAAAGATTCAGATCATTCAAGACTTGCCTATACCCACTAGCCAAAAAGATGTGCGCCACTTTTTAGGCCATAAAGGGTATTATTAGAGGTTTATTGAAAACTTTAGTAAGATTGCCTCTCCTTTGTTTACCCTATTAGCAAAAGATGTCATTTTATCATGGACACCAAAATGCCAAGAATATTTTCAATCCATTAAGGACAAGCTTGTCACTACTCCCATACTTAGAGGTCCAAAATGGGAGCTACCTTTTCACATTCACATTGATGCCTCAGATTGTTCCATGGGGGCTATCCTTGGACAGAAAGAAGATAATCTCTTCTACTCCATTTACTACATCAACAAGAAATTCACGGGGGTAGAGGTAATTTATACGATAACTAAAAAGGAGTTTTTAGTTGTTATTTATGCAATTAACAAGTTTCATCATCATATTACTGGGTATAAAGTGTTTGTTCATACAAATCATTCTGCAATTCACTTTCTAATGAAAAATCCTGTTCTGACTGGTAGAGTTATTATATGGGTACTTTTGCTTCAAGAATTTGATATTACTATACTTGATAAGCCTGGTCATGAGAATGTGGTTACATACTTTTTTTTCTAGGTTGCAGCAACAAGATGATGTGCCAGTTTCAGTCGATGATGCCTTTCCAAATGAGCATCTCTTTGCTATATCAACAACGAGCCCATGGTATGCTAACATGGAAAATTACCTAGTTACTTGCAAGTTCCCACCTCATTTCTCTCCAAGGGAATGACAAAAAATGGTGGGGATCAGTGGTGACTATACCTGGATTAATGGAATGCTCTTTAAACATGGCCTTGACAACATTATGTGTCAATGTGTGCTCGAAGAATATGTCTTCGACATTCTTCATGCATGCCACACCAAACCTTGTGGAGGACATTTTGTTGCCCAGAGGACTGCTCAGAAGGTTCTAACTACAGGCTATTACTGGCCTACTCTCCACAAGGATTGTAAGCGCTATGCTCAACACTATGATAAATTTCAGCACATTGGTCATCCAACTAGATCAAATGAAATGCCTTTACATCCCCAACTTTCCATTGAACCATTTGAGAAATGGGGTCTTGATTTTGTTGGACCTATTAGTCCCCCATCCAAAACCAAAGAGTATATTCTTGTATGTACAAATTATGTCACTAAGTGGGTTGAGGTCGTTGCTTTGAAACATACAAGGGACACAAAAGTAGTTGACTTTCTCTATTTTGAAATCTTCATGAGATTTGGTGTTCCACGAGAAATTATCACAGATCAGGGACCTCAGTTCACATCATAACTCATTGTTTCTTTGGTAAAATAATATGAAATCCAACATCGTAAGTCTTTACCATATCATCTTCAAGCCAATGGGCAATTCGAGGTCACCAACAAAGAGCTTGAGAATATTCTTACCAAGACTTTTGCTCTTCATAAGCGCGATTGGGCAGCATGACTTCCTGAAGCTGTGTGGGCCTATCGTACACATGGAAGACCACCATTGGTCTAACCCCTTATGAACTAGTTTATGGTAAGAAAGTTGTTCTTCCCATTGAGTTTGAGGTAAAGACTCTTCATACTGCACTCTAGCTCTGGATGAGTCTCAGCGAAGCGCAAAAAGAAAGGCTTACTCAAATCCATGCTCTAGACGAAATGGGCTAGGATGCACTTTTTCATGCAGAGATGATTCAAAACCAGTGAGCGCAATGGCATGACCGCCATATTTGATCACGGGAATTTCAACCTAGTGATTGGGTGCTCTTGTATGACTCCCAGTTTCAATATTTCAAACGGAAATTTCACATGTGGTGTTTCAAACCTTACGAAATTGAGATGGTATATGACAATGGTGTTGTACGCCTTTGTACTATGGACTTTGATAGAAGAGTTATCCTTGTTAATGGAAACTATAAAGCTCTATAAGCAATCTCTTTCAAAAGAAGTCTTCTTCTGTGTTGTGGAAAAGGAACTTACTATTGTTCCTTTTGGCCTCCTCAAAAAAATTTAAAAAATAAAAAAGGTAATAAAATATCCAGCAATGAAAACCAGAATTTGGCATTGTCGGTCGGTTAGTGCTTGAAAACTAGTTTCTGGCAGGCATTAACTTCTCAATAATCTTAATGGTGAAAACTAGGTTACTGATGCCATTAGGTGGTAGTAGATTCAAAACCGGACCTCTGGCATTCTACCATCATTATAAAAAGTTAAAAAAAAAACAAAAGAACAAAAATAATGCTCCTTCCTACCCTCCATGTGATAGGAAATATTTTGTTGCCGATATTCCTATCACTACCTATTCTATGGTGCAATAGGTAGAATGCTTTTTTTTCTCTCAAATTTATCTCTTTCCTATCACCACTGGGTTAGGAGACCATGTCCTCTTCTTGGCCTTTCATGCTTATCTTCTTCATCGATGTCAGGACATGATGGTACTTTTTCTGCTAGACCTCACATGCTGTTGTCAGCTCCACTGCCCCCATCATCGGTTATTGCATTCATTACATGACCACCTTCTACTTCAACATGCTTCCCATGTGTTTCCTATGCTTTTGGTTCGTTGGATTTACATTTCGTACTTAGCATGGCCATGTCTTCCTCCACCTCCTCGCTAATTGGTTCAGCTGTCGGTATCGGTAATGGTATTTTTCAAAATTCTATTTTCTTTTGTCTATGTTAAATATTTTTACTTTCCTATGCCTTATAGTTTACTACCCCATAGATGGGTCATGTTTAAGCTCGGGGAGGGGGGGTTGTACTTATCGGGTTATTTTATTGGAAGCCCTGTCAAATCGGAGGTTCGTACTTACCAGGTTATTCCATTAAAATCCCTGTCACATCAGTCATACCTATCCCATCTCCACATCATAAATCATTTAAATCCAAATCCTTACCATATGTGCCACATCCCTTGCCATGATTTCACCTATATTTTCTATTTATTACCTAGATTGTGCAAAGCAGTTTTCCATCCTTAAAAGTGGTTTTATTTTGTTGTCATCTCTGACTTGTAAACAATTTACCGTAGCTATTAATTATTTTTCTTCACTCTGTTACTGTTGAGTTTTCTTACCTTCTTGGTACACCCATGGCCAAAGACAGATGACCCTATTATGAACCAACCACCATGGATGAATTAAGAGCCAATAAAAATAAGGAGGTTTATGTGATTTTAAGGAGGCTCAGTGGGATATATATTTCAAAAAATTAAGAGGGTTTGATAAACAGGTTGCACACAAATTTGCAATGAGTTTTGATGGAAAGAATGTCTATGTTCAGGGTTTGGAATTGAAGTGGAATGAGTCAGTGGAGCTGGTACAGGGCCAAGGAACGAAATTGAAGTCATTGTCCGACATCTAGAAGGATGTAGCAAGGTTTATAATTCATTACGTTATTTATGGAAGGTATGTATATGTTTATGCTCAACATTTTAGATTAATGATGCATTTGAGGGTAAAACAGTTGTTGAATATTCCTTACTTTGTTTTCTACTCCCTACATCATATGAGTAAAATTGTTCAGGAAGGACATAAGAACTCATTAGATCACCACAGGTTAATAAGACTATTAATTATAGATACCCTCAAGAAACTCTCCCCACTTGGTGATTGGGACTCTTTGTGAATATGAAAAATGACACTAGTTCTGAGGGTTCCAAAGGTTCTTCAGAAGAACCTTCGAAAGAACCGGATACAAAAAAAGAAGTCGGTGTACCCATAGAAAGCCCTGGTTCATAAACCCCCACACAAAAAATGGTTGAAAAGAGGGTCACTAGGTCCTCAGAAAAGAAGAAACCTCAAGTCACACAAGCCTCAGGATCCTATGCTAAAACAGTGAAAAAATAAAGCGTTGTATCTTCATAAGGTCCCAAAGAGCCAAAATTTGGTCCGCCTAAAGACAAGAAGGATAATATAATTTCTACCACCTTAGATGGCTTGGCCAATGTAGCTAGCCACATGCAGAGTCCAAAAATCAATGTTTTTTATTATGATGTAGAGGTTTTGCCTGAAGTCTTAAAGAAACAAGGAAAAACCAATAGGGAGTTTAGGGCTGCAGAAGAAAAACCGCCCCTAAAACAAAGGGAGTTATGAGAAGGAATAAATAGAAAGCAAAAAGATCTCCACCTCAGGAATCTAAAGAATCTACTACTAGTGAATCTCCTGTTGAGGAACATGTTGAGCAAAAACAGGGTCCTACCACATTGCATCATAGTGATAAAGAACTAGCTAGAGAAATCCCTATAGAAATAGGGGATATAGTAGTTGAAAGACCTTTGTAACAAATCGATGACATAAATATAGGAATTGGAGAGATCTGGGTGAAATCAATCAAGAATAGCTTCCTCAGGAAAATGTACCAAATGTGGAAATAAAATAACTGCAAGAGTAAAATCAAGATATGGAGAATCCTACCCAACAATTTGGTGAAGAATACAATGAAGCTGAAATCAATATGTTTACAGGATTGGATAATTTAGAAACCATAGGAGAAGGTATGAGTAGCAGAGAAAAAATCCTTTCACCACATAGGAGAGGCCAAGAAATTGGGGTTTCTAAAAGTCCTACTGAAGACAAACGTGGTTCCCTTTCCCTGCTGATGGAGACCTACATTGAATTGGGCGATGAAGAACATATTCTTAATCAAGAAGACAAACAAGATGAATCATAAGCAAATGAGGAATTTGAAGAAAATGAGATTCTCTTTAACCAAATTAAGGAATTACAGAATTTAGTTGATGCATTGCAAAAATGAAAATACAGAGTTACAAAATACTATTAAGAAAATGGAGGGGGGGAACCAGGAATTACAAACCCAACTTCATGAAACTTCATCTATTTCTCAAGCTAAGGAGAATGAGAACCAAAAATTAAAAGAAAACTTGGAAAAGATAGTAGTTAGCAAAGAAGAAAACATGCTTATCAGTGAGCATGAGATAGAAATGGAAGAGCTAAGACAACAATTGACCCATGAACTAACCAACACCATTCATAAGCTGACCAGGTTAACTTGGTTTGTTTCTTTTCTTTTTGCATGAGGGCATGCAAAAACCTTAAGCTGGGGGGAAATGATGAGGGATAATAAGTCATAATATTTCATCCTTCATTTGTCCTTTCATTCACCCTTTTTCTACCTTTTTGATCTACTATTTGGCACAAGAAGTATAGATATTTGATAAAATACATTAGGAAATGCCATTATTCAATCGAAAGTGTTGAACTAATTTGTGATAAACCCATAGGAAATAAATGGAGACAAATTTTCAAGCAAATGGATGGAGGATGAAACCCGTGATAACTACTCAATTGGTTTATGGCTATTTTTTATGGTGTTTGTTTGAACCTGTTATGAACTCGCGGCCAATAGCCATATCATTTTCCATATTATTTTGCATGTATTTTTGTATATCGTTTTGTTATCAAACTTGATAGTTTGTTGGTTGTAGGCCACAAACAAACTATATCTAAATATCGATTCATAATCTAGTATAAATATGTATGGATTTTGAACAATTATAGATAAGTTATGAATATAGAATTATGTTGTTCTTCTAAATCTGGTTTTCTCTTTGCGTGAATGCAGTTGAGCTGAGTTGAAGTAATTTCCATCATTGATCAATCGAGGATGCATGGCCCACTCTTTGTGTTGGATTAGTGACTTACTCTTTGTATTATGTGGTAATATATTGTGTGATTAGTTAGCTGTGTGTTCATGATCAAGCTATCGAATTTATAATGTGCATTGATTTTTCTCAGCATTGAGCAATTAAATGTGCACTCTTTGTAATGAATGTATGATCTGTGTGTTGTGTTAAATATTAAAGTCATTTTTTGTTTAGTGAACGATTTGTGTGTGATTCAGTAATATTTTAACAGTTTGTTATAAATAACCTGATTTTAATTGTGTGTTTAATTCTTTGTTTAAGTTTGATCTCATTCTTTAATTACAATAGGAGTTTAGATCAGGAGTAAGAAGATCCTACTATGCAATTTTAGAAATGATACAGGCAGTTCATCTACAATTTTTGATAAAATATCTTTTTCTGTTCTAAATCATTTCTGTCATAACCAACATGCTTCCTGTCACCGTCGTGACAAGAACTTGAATTTATAGTGTGGTCTTTTTAAGTAAGAGTGAATTAAATTTAGGTATGAATAGCTGCATTTCATTTCACTTGACTTATTATCTTCACCCCTTTGGAAAATAGCCCCGATTCCTTTCATCAGTCTATGACCCCAGATTGACACATCTAGGTATGAACTGAGGAAACCCATATGAATTCAAATTTAAGTAAAAAACAATAGTTGTTTTGGACCGTAATTTTACCCAACACCCGGTCGACCTAATGCTTGATATATTTTGTGGAGATTAATTAAGTATTTCAGATGTTAATGGGATCTATTTTAGGTCCATTCCAACCTAAATTAAGTGTTGCACATCTGGTTTGAACATGAATATTTTTTTGAATCAAGTATGGAGTTGACAAGGTAATTTTGAATTAAACTAGGGCTACATCTAGTTAGGCCAACCTAATTGATGTATGTGGATGTAATTGGGTATATATGTGAGAAATTTTTGAGTTGTAGGGTGAGATGAGAGAACATGAGATATGATATTGTGCGAACATGTGAATCTATATGTGTGAGATTTGAATTAGTGTAGAATTGTTGTGAATGTTAAGCGACTGCAAAGCAGTGTAGATTTTTGTATTAATAGCTTTAAAGGAACTAAACTTAGCACAAGGAAGGTGCACTTTGTATCTGTTCATATTTTGGTTGTGTAGCCATTTTTTTGTTTCTATATCTATCTCTAGCTATGAGCCTTATTGGATAGTGTGTCCTGGCAGTGAGCCTTTGTAATATCTTATAACTAGTTATAATATATTGTGAGCTAATCCTCACTGTGGTTTTTTCCCTTTTTGGGTTTTCCATGTAAAAATTCTAGTGCTCATGTTTTATGTGATCTTGTGATCCCTTTTATGTTTTCATTCATTTTTGCAGTTAGATACACTTTGTTAATTGGATGGTTTGTGATTAATTGGTTATATAGAATACTGATTCACCCCCCCTCTTAGTATTTTGGGTGTTCAACAATTTTTTTTCTTTTGTGAGTACTTTAGATTTAAGAATTTCTTATGAATATTTGTTATGATCATTTTAAATATAAGTATTTTAATAGATTAATTTTTGCTAAGAGTCATCACGAGCTCACTAATATCATAACCAAAAAAATACACAAAATCATAAATATAAACATTTATAGAATAACAATAACATGAAACCCAAATTTAATTCTTAAAAGAATGAGCTCATTTTTAAGAATCTATGAAGATATAAATACTATATTCCTCCATGAATTCACTTAGATCCCAAGTAGTAATCCCATGGTGTAACTAAATATGAATGTAACAAAAGAAAAAGAATTATACACACATTTCAATATGACTTCACTAATAAGGGTTCCATAGTCCAAAGCACTCAATAGATAACCAAAGTAGTCTCATTGAATGAAAAATCCAAACATTATATTTCAACAAAAAATTCACCATATATCGAGGCTATTGAATGCATGGTAAGCATTAAATTCCACCATACTTTCAGCTTGGATCATCCCTTTCCTCTTTCCTACCAAATTCTCTTTAGTGATAGATTTAAGTGTTAAATACTTACCTATAATATATAGTTTATAATAATGAGCTTTAGACTGTAGAAACCTAGGGTTATACTCATAAAATTTAATCTTAGTTCTTTGATATGGGTTTAGGGTAGATCCCTTAGATTAGATCTTAAGATTAGGGTTATTTTAGATTCTTTAGATTATATTTGACGAGCTTTTGGTGGTGGCATTTCTACTTCACATGGCATGATGCATAAATATTATTTAAGAAAGTTTTGAAATGAATAAAGAATTGAATTTAATGGCCTTAATTGAGTTTTGGTAGGCTTTTAACCAAAGATTTAATTGAGGGTAAAATATGAGTTAAAAGATTTGTTCTATCATTGACATATGTGCATTCTAAATTCAAGTTTTACTTCATCTAATTAATTGATGAATCCATACAAAAATTACCATGTGAATAATTCTCATGCAACAATAGTAAAAATTTATTCATTCCTTAGAATTTTAGGTAGAGAAATATATTTATAAATTATTATAAAATGAAATTATTTATGGCTAGGACTATATCATTATTACTAAGTAATTATCCTTGAATTTAGTTACCATAATGTGATGACATATGGAAAACTATACTTGAAACTAGAATATTTGGTACATGTATTATTCATGATCACTAGTATGTGATACTATTTTAGGGCTTATGGTTTATGATTTATGGTTTATAGTTTTATAGTTTAGGAATTAGGGATTAGATTTAGATTTAGGGTTTAATTAATATTAATAGTTTAAAAAAAAAAATTAGTTTATATGCAAATTTTACAATTATTTAAATTTATTTATAGTGTACTTTAATAAATATTATTTAGTTGTTTGGGATAAGGGTTTACAATTTATAATTTTTTGGTTTAGGTATTAGGGTTTATACTATAACCAATAAAATCATAAACCTACTATAAACCCTAAAACAATTAACCCTTAACCCTAATATCTAAATCGTAAAACCATAAACCCTTAATCTTAAACCTAGATCTATAAACCCTAATCCATAAAACCTATTTTTCAATCCTAAAAGATTCAAAAAATTCTAAAATGATTAAAAATACACTAAAATATGAGTACCTAACTCATAAAATCATAGCCTATAGATATTCCTTAATCTCTATTTGCTGTCATAAACAATGAAAAGATGCCCACAATAATGGATAAAAATAATATACTTTTTTAGAATGGATACTCATCAATAAATGGATATCCATTTGTTTTGTGTTTATGCACATAATGTATATCTATTATGAACAAACCCCAATTCATAATAGATATCAACTTATGTTTAGGTGTCTAAACCATAATGGACACACATTTATTATAAGAAAGTATTTTTTTAGTAAACATATATAATTTTGCAATAAATCTTGACTTCACATTTCCCCTTGAATGTGGAATCAACATCTTGCACTTATCAATGTAAAGAAGCATATGTATTGTCATCATAATCATCAAGTAATATCTCCTCACTAAAGCAATAATGACACTTATAAATATAGAGAAATGAAATAAAGCATAAATGGGTCCTACATTAGAAGCTAATTAAGCATAAACTAGATATATGTTATCATCATGTAAGGTATCACTATACAAAATATTTCCATGAATATCAATAAGACTAATATATGACATAAAAATGACTATCATGAAACACATAGGATCATGTATAAAATAAGGTAACACATCCATCAAGAATGGCTATATGGATATTGTAGACACCGAAAATTGGTCTAGGCCTGTGAACACCACTTTCGACATAATTTTCTATTATCCATGGTCATGATTAAATAATATTTATTATTTAATTAACCTTTCTAATACATATTTCTTCTATTAATTAAATACCCCTTTTTAATTAATTCATTAATTCATAATTAAATTTTATTCAACTTGATTAATTAAATAAATCATATTTATTTAATTATGTCGCTAACTAATTAATTCGTCCCCCTTTATCTATCAATTAAATAATTTATTATTTAATTACCCCTTTATCATACTTTTCCAACTATAATTAAATATGCATTATTTAATTACTCATTTAACCCCCTTTATCTATAATTAAATATTTATTATTTAATTATTCATATTATCCTTTTCAAACAGTCAAATTAAATGAATTATCTTTTTTTTTTATAATTAAAGTCTCTTATTTTCGAATGTTGAATTAAATTAACATTTAATTCATATTTAATTATTTATGTCACATTCTTCTATCATTCAGTTATCTAATTCATTCACTCACCTTCTGACTCGAGATCTATTTTTAGTTCTCCAGTTATCTCCAGATTCAACACCTGTTTATCTCTACGAGAAGAGTCTCTGTCACAACTAGTCGATTAACTAGTTCTAACTCCTGTTTTCATTCAAATGCATTATTCTTCGAGTTCTAACTTTTTCTTTTACATACAAAGTCTATTTCTTCTATGTTTGAAGATTAGGATCCTGAACTTGTGTTCTAACTCATGTTCTAACTTAGTCTTTATCTTCTAGTCTTTCTTGAACTCATGTTCTAACTCACGTTCTATCTGAGACAGAACTCACATTGCATGGCATTCATCAATCTCATCCGTTGATCTCTCTTTCAATCTGAGCTGATCGTTCGAAAACCCAAAATCTATAAAATGGCCTGTCATTATCATTATTCCTCCTCCTGAAATCATACACTTTTGAGAAGAAACTTATCTTCAATATTTTTCTTAGACATTCGATGAAGTTATGCTTGCATTCAAACATAGAAATTTGAGGGCAAGAATACTGAAAAGGAAAAATGGAGAAGAGCAATCAAGATAATTCGAAGGAGTGAACGCATATTCGGTGAGAGCTTTCCATTAATTTGTTTAGTTTATTAT
The DNA here is from genome assembly GCA_007115665.2 of Sequoiadendron giganteum. Classification (NCBI taxonomy): domain Eukaryota; kingdom Viridiplantae; phylum Streptophyta; class Pinopsida; order Cupressales; family Cupressaceae; genus Sequoiadendron; species Sequoiadendron giganteum. Next base: position 396,012,183 of record CM021106.1, read on the forward strand.
GTTTATTTCCTCGTTCTTTGTTGTTTGATTTTAGATTAGGATTAACATTGTTTATTCTAGTTGCAGATTATCCATCTCATCATTCGAAGATCATTTTAATCTATTGTTACAGATACCACATCATTAGGTGAAAAATATCATGAGAAAGAGGTACCACGTCATCAATAGCCATTATACAAGGTGTGTCACAAGAAAAAATCATTAGGAACATGCCCATCACTATTGCAAATGATAGGTGAAATAAGATCAATGTGAAGCTCATAGACAAATAAAATGAGGAAATATAAGAGGAAATGATTAGTGTAAATCAATTTTATAAAGGTAAGATAATAAAGTACAAAATAGAATGAAACCTCCATATGTAATTAATGCAAGAGAATCCTAGGTTATAAGAGAAATATTGTCACTTAAATTATTTTATCTTACTTTATTTGTTTGTAGGTTTATAGATACATTCTAGTCTTTAGTTGATCATCTCATATCCTACCACATTTCACTTAACTTGCACATTTTACCTCACAATTAGGGTCATACAATCTATATTGATCCAACAATTTTTTAAAAAATTTATAGAAGTTTTAAATCATTGCAGAGGTCTACTTTGGTCTTTGAACTACTATCAAGTATAATATCCCAACACTAAACTTCACCATTTATAGCTTGTGATAACTTCTAGAACTATGTGATGATAAAGGAACATATTTACATGTTCACTTGATGTAGGATATTTTATGGTATGAACTACATTTAGATTGAAATAATCTATCAAATATTTTTTCTAATAAAATTTAGATTTGATTATTTTAACAAATATTGTAAAAAACCAAATTTTTTGACTATTTTTACACTAACGCTAATAACCTAAATTAATAAATAAGGTAAAAATGACAAATAAAATCCTTTTTTTTACTTTTTTTAGTGAAATCTAAAACACACCAAAATGTGTTGCAACTTTTACAGATACAATGACATGCATTAATAGTAAAAACAAACTAAAAATATTGTGTTTTAAAATCCACAACAAAATTATAAATACATAAACTTTGAACAAATAGAACTTGCAACTCATTAGAGATCATTCACAACCTTTGAATGATATTTTCATACAGAACCAAAGGAGTTTAATCCTCCAATCCTTGAAACTAAAGGGTTTTCATCCTCTGATCTCCAAAAAAAAATGGTTTTTGTCCTCAAATCTAATTGTTTAAGCACATCTTCATAATAAAGTTGACAATTTGTTTGGTGTAGAATAAAAGCTAGCTCGCAATGAATGCATTCACCACCCTTATATTCATGAAATCTAAGGTTGGTAATGAGTATTTCCTAGATTAGTGGATTAAATCATGCATGCACTAATCACACTATATGACACTTGTTTTCCCACTTTAAATTTATATTTAAATTTTCCTTTATCATGTAGGTCAAATATTTTGGCTATTTTCTAACTTGCCACACTTTCACACTTTCATACTTTTGGCATATTGATGAATCTTCAAGCCTTGTCACACTTTCACACTTTTGATGAATTGAAAAACCTTCAAACTTGGTGAAAATCATAACTTTATGGTAATTTGAATCCTTCCCTTTTCCTTGTTGGGTTTTTATAAATTTTACAAACACACAAAATTAGTGAAAATCATAACTTATCGACATATTAAACCCTTCCCTTTTATTTTTCGCACTTTCAACAATTTACAAACTCATGAACTCAACAAAAAATTAAAAAATCAATACTACAAAAATTATTGCTCTGCAACTTTTCCCACTCTAGCTAGTTTTTAAATTTCCTATCCTTGCTTTCATTTGATTGTTTCATGGGATGGTCGAGAGGGGGGCCTAGGAAGGTTCCCCATCCAAGGTTTATATCTCTTTGTCTGGTGCTATGTTTGTTGTGGTAACAACTAGCTTTGTTATTCCCCATGTGACTTCTCCTCCTCGTACCTCCATCCTTTCCCCTGGGGGAAGGATTGAGGGTATTTTATGGAAAGTCATCCTTATCCCCTCCTCTTCGGCTTGACTCTTTCTTCTTTGTGGAAGAACCGATTTCCTATGTGGAAAAATTGGTGGGTACTGACTCACCAGCTTAAAGGTCATTGGAGTCTGCTTCCTGCTTTATGACTAGCTAGGAAGTTGGCGTCTCTGAAGTTCTAATGTTGAAGGCTATATATAGCCTTAAACTAGCACTGGTTGGCAAGTTTTTGGCCTATCATTTGAATATTGAATTTGTAAATTAATGGGCTACCTCTGCTTGGAATCTTAAAGGCAATGTCACTATAAATGTTATGCTAAGAGGTATCTTCCTTTTCTCTTTTTTTGTTTATGAAGATATGCTTAAGGTTTTAACTGGTAGCCCCAGGGCCTTTGACTCTGGATTTAAGAAATTTCTTTCCCTCTGCAAATGGAAACCGAGATTTGATCCTTTGACTGACCTGGGAGCCACAGTTCCAACTTGGGTTTGCCTTCTAGGGTTACCCCTCAATTTTTGGGAGATGTGTATCTTGAAAGGGATAACTAACGATTTTGGTAGTCTTCTAGCCATTGATAAGATCACTTAGGAGAAGTCTAGAATGGTCGATGCTCATATTTGTGTTAATGTGGTTGTTAATATGGTCTTGCCAACTTCTATCCTCCTTAAGTCAAAATTCGGCAACTGGACCCAAGCTCTGGAATATGAAAATGCCTACCACTTCTGCCAGCTTTGTAAGAAGTTTGGTCACCTCATTGACTCATGTGAGAAAAAACTTGTTGAGGGACCCTTTATTACTGAGAATTCTCTCTTTGAGCAGTTACCTAAGCCCCCTACAACTACTGATGAGTCTAATTTATGGTTCAATTTTGATAGATTTTTTTATCCATTTGTTGCAGTCGTCATAGACTTTGATGCTTGGATGTTGACCTTTCTATGATATTTCCCCAAAACCATAGACATTGGGCATAAGCTTATTTTCATAACCTTTAAATGACATTGACATGCTATATGAACTATTTATGTTAATTTTACACGCGGATTAATGAATGTCACTTTAAGACAGTTACAAATATGCAGTTGTTGTGTGTACTAATATTGTCATGTAGATTTAATTAGAGGCCTATAATTGAGGAAGATTTCGTCAGCTGGTCATTCACCATAATGGTCAACAAGGTGATCACTCAAGGAGGGAAGACTCTCAACGACTGGAGATTCCTCATTCAAATCAAAATTGTAACTGCCTTATAAATGGTCTTAATTGTCTGATGAGCGAATATAGGCGTTACTGATATGCTAAGTTTTCATTCAGGAAAACATGCTTCACCAGATTTTGTGCATGTGTAACCGCCTCTCCACTTTTTATGCTTTCCCTAAAGTGGCATCCTCCTGATCTGTGGGAGTTGATCGGCTTGCTAGGTGATTAGTTAGTAGCTTACTTTCCTACAAATAAGACTCAGATTCTCCTTCTTAAGAGGTTGCTTAATCTGATGATGTACTTGCATTCTTAGTTTTTCAGTAATACAGTCATGTTGCTCGATTGTACTCATGTTTTCTAATAAATAAAACGAAGTTATAAGTTTGTGCATCTAAGTTTACATTTGTTTTAATGGATACTCATCCAAGCGGGCCCACTTGGTGAGTAATGTGTCCCTTAGTTTAGTTAGTTATTATTTTATGTTCAATAATTAGTTAAGAATCTGGAACTATCTATTCCTATAGCCACTAGAATTCCATTCTATGACTGTTCCTGTAGCCAAAGCAGACATAGTAGTTTCATGTTTGTTCACTTAGATTTTCATTTTTGTCATGAATTTCAGCTTGGTTTAGTTATTGTTTGATGCTCAACACTTATGTTATTTCCTTCCAAGCAATTTACTTTCAGCATTGTGTCTTTCTTAGCTTTAGGATGAATATGGCTACTTTGGATTCCTAGTGCACATATTGTGGTGACCCATTTCAAGTTTACGTCCCTGGGTTGACAAGTTAAATGCTCCTTCATGATGATTGAAATAGCTATTCATGTTAGATGTCCAATCTCTAAATTAAAACTGTAAGGGCTTATTTGTTAAATCATTGTAGGAGACCAACATTTTTGGCGTCGTTGTCGAGGACGGTGTCAAACAAGGGAGTTCTTTGAAGTCATTGATAGTTTATCTTGTTGTAGTAATTTTGGAAGTTGTTCTTAGTAAACTCCTCATTTAGGAAAGTAATGACCCCCCTATTCTTTTTCCAATTCTTTGTGTAAGCTGGCTGATAGTGAGTTGATACCGTATGCATAGAGGAAGGAGGAGAGATTCTCGTGGGAGATTCCTTCCTAAAAATCCTGATCTATTCTAGATAGTTGAGTATCAGAACCTGCCAAGAGACAAGGAAGAAGAAGAGCCACACCCCTTTGCTGATACATTTCTGGATCTGACTTTTTTTGAAGTTTCCTCTGAAAATTAGAATCTGATTGAGAACCCCTTGATTTGGAACTTCATCAAGCAGGCATGGGTGATGCAAATAGAAACAAACCTAACTAACCAGCTTTTCCTTTCCCCATTTCTCATTAGAATGAAGCAGACAACCTCAAAAATATCCCTACTTTAGTCCTTCCTAAGTTCTATGGACTTGTCATAGAAGATCCTGTTACATTCTTTTTCGATTTTGATATACTCTACAGGAGTTATGACTATACCACTGATGCCCATAGGCTTAAGCTATTCCCTGCCACCTTGAAAGAAGATGCATTAAGATGGTTCATGAGCCTAGGCATAAATACTGTGGAGACTTGAGAGGACATGAAGACAAATTTCCTTGAGAAATACAAGGAGTATTGCAAGGGCAGTGACTGAGAGGAGATGAAATTTTTAGGATGCAACAAGAGGAAAATGAGAGCTTGGAATATTACATTTCAAAGTTTCTATTTTTCTTACAGAAATCTCCACACCATACACTCAATGAAGAATCACATAAGCTAATTTTCTTAAGAGGATTTAATGATAGCTGCACAGATGCCTTGGACCTGATGGGAGGAGGAGATATCACCCAAGTTCCTTGGGAGGACATCAAGAAGATATGTCAGAACTATTCTAGGGAAGCTTCAAAGAGTTTCAAGGATGGAGATTACTCACTTATTGAAAAACTTCAAGCAAGACATCATAAACAATCTAGCTACTCAGCTGGATACACTTCAGGCCAAGAAGAAACAAGAGGAGGTAGAGGCAATGTTGGTAGAATATTTCCCTCATTGCAGACAAAAGAAGAAGGATTGCAGATGCAAGATGATAGCTAATATTGAAAGTAAGCAGATGGAACCCAAGTTCAAGCCAATCTAGGGTGAAGATGATCAAGTCTACTATGTTTCACAAAGGAGTTCATGGGCTCTAAGACAAGGCATGCCACAAGATCCACTATCTTTTGATGGGCCATATTTCAATTCGTATTCATCTGATAACTAATGGAAACCCCCATATCCATCCAGTTATGGAGGATATCCACCATAGCCTTGGAATAACCCTCCAAATGCCTAGCCCAATCACCAAAAATCTCCACCCCAGTGGCAACAACCTTAGGGGAAATGGTAGTAGTTTCAAAGAAATTGGCAGCCACCTTCAGGAAACTAGAAACCAACATCTCAATGGAGGGGACAACAACAATGGCCAAACCAGACAACCAATTGCATGCAACCACCTTCTCAGCCCCAATAGCCTGCTATAATGCCTCCTCCTACTACTAGCTCAGCTCACACCTAAACCTACTCAACTACTAGCTCAACCCACACATAACCCGAATAATAAACCACAATAGCAACCGATATACTCTGTTGATCCAAATCAATTCCCTGCATATGCTGTGAGTGTAAGTGACATCCGCTTGCGTTTAGGAACTACTTTGCTAGCTCCTTCCACACCCATTATCATTGAGCTTCTTATGGAAGAAGAGGAGCTTGTGAATGTCTCCATTCAACCAAATGCACCCAAAAATCCTAAACCAATCCCAGTCAAGCAGACTGAACCAAAACCACCATTTCCCTAGAGGTTGGAAACTGTGAAACAAGAGGAAGAGAAGGAGGACCCAACTTTTGACATTTTAGATCAGTTGAAGCATATATGTGTCCAAATACCTCTATTTCAGGCCATAAAAGATGTTCCCATATATGGAAAAGCAATCAAGGAAGCATGCCTTAAGAAGCCAGATAGGAAGAAGAAAGACCCCACTACGGTTCACGTGGTGGGACAACTGGCTGACATCATGCTTGGGAAAGTGATTGTTCCCAAATATAATGACCCAGGGAGTCCTATGGTAGGAGTTGTTATAAATGGGATCCTGATAAAGAATGCTCTGATTGATTTGGGAGTAGTAATAAATGTAATGACTAAGGAAATCCTTCAACAACTAAATGTTGCAAGCATGAGACCTACTCCTACTATCCTATCTTGTTGATAGATCTACGGTTAAGCTTGATGGGATAGTAGAGGATCTTGTGGTAACTATAGACTCTTGGGAGTACCCAACAAATTTTATGATTCTTTCTCCTAAGGCCACACTAGGCAGGTACCCCATTATTCTTGGAAGGCCATGGTTAGCAACAACAGATGCCTATATTGGATGTTGGACATAAGACATGGAAATTTTTGATGGAAAGAGCACCAAAAAGATTTTTCTCTACCCTCTTGCTCAACCATCCCATGATAGGAATGATCTCGTATGGCTACATGTTGGTGAAGAGGCTGAGAAAGTTAATTATGTGGCACAACTTATGATGTTAGGTAGAAGTTATTTCATACAGATTCAAGATGAAGATGAAGTATTCTCTAACATAATTCAGAACCATTGTGAGGTAGAGGAAGCATCATCCTCTCATGCATCTGATTTTTTTGATCCAGCGAAGACACTCCTACCCACTCTTCCTATAGCAATAGGTATTTATCATACATTTCTGCCACATGAACTCAAGGTACCAAGCATTAGTGAAGAAACTATGGTAGAGTTAACTACACAAGTGCAGTTGTCAGAAGGAAAATATCTAAATATTAACAATAAACTAAGTGAAGAACAATAGTTGTCATTGTGAAACTTACTGAGGGCCCACCAGTGTGCATTTTTGTGGGACTATCATGATATGAAAGGATTGGACCCTAAGATTTGAACTCAAAGGATATACATAAGAAATGATTGTACACCAGTGAGGCGGCCTCAAAGAAGAATTAACCTTGCATTGAGAGAAATTATAAAAGGGGAACTACAAAAATTGCTAGATGCGGGATTTATCTACCCCATTTCAGATAGCCAGTGGGTGTCCCCATTGGTGATTGTGCCCAAAAAAGGAGGTAAGTGGTGATTTTTTGTTGATTATAGGGAACTTAATGCTACCACCAAAAAGGACCATTTTCTCTTACCTTTCATAGATCAATTTTTGGACTCACTTGTAGGAAGTAGTACTTTTCTTTCCTAAATGGATTCAACGGCTATAACCAGATCCAAATTGCACTAGAGGACCAGGAGAAGACCACCTTTATATGTCCATGGGGGACCTATGCCTACTCAGTACTTCCATTTGGCTTATGCAATGCACCTGCAACTTTTCAGAGGGAAGTCATTAGCATATTTTCAAACATCTCTCTTGATTGCATGGAAATCTATATGGATGACTTCACTACTTATGGTGTTGACTCCAATGAAGCATTGGAAAATCTCAAGAGATTCCTACAGAGATGTGAAGACCATAATCTATCTTTAAATAGTGAAAAGTGCTTCATGATGATGCAAGAAGGTGTAGTTCTTGGCCACTACATCTCTCACAAAGGAATTCAAATAGATCCTACAAAGATTGAGGTGATCACCAATCTTCCTACCCTTGCAAAACAAAAAGATGTTAGGAGTTTCTTATGACATTTAGGTTATTATAGGAGGCTTATCAAAGACTTCAGTAAAATGGCAACACCATTGTATAATCTCCTAGCTAAAGATGTTGAATTCCAATGGACAAAAGACTATGACAAGGCATTTTCTGACTTGAAAGCAGTTTTAACTCATGCTTCTGCACTCAAGGGTCCTAATTGGGAGATTCCTTTTCACATCCATACATGTGCATCAGACTATGCTACAGGAGCAGTCTTAAGACAAAAAAAAGGAGCTATTGAAAATGCTATTTATTTTGTCAGCAAAAATCTGCAGGGAGATGAATTCAACTATACAGTGACAGAAAAAGAAATGTTGGCAGTGATCTATTCCCTAAACAAATTTAGGCACTACATAATAGGCTACTAGATCTTTGTGCACATTGATCATGCAGCCATTAGATACCTCATGAATAAACCCTTGATCTTAGGTAGGCTAGCAAGATGGTTATTACTGATGCGGGAGTTTGACATAACCATTGTGGATAAACCAGGGAAGGCCAATGTTGTTGCAGACTTTCTTTTGAGGCTAACTACATCAAAGGAAAATCAAGTCATAGATGACTCTTTCCCTGATGAGCATTTATTCTCCATTAGTGTGCAGACACCCTAGTATGCTGACATAGCTAATTATCTGGTCACAGGGAGAGTTCGTCCTCACTTCTCTCCAAAAGAGAAGAGGGTGCTCATTGAAAAATATGTTCCTTTCTCATGGATTGTTGGATTTTTTTTCTGCACTGGACCAGACCATGTCATCAGGAGATGTGTGAGGGAAGATGAGACATATGATATTTTGCATGCATATCACAATGAACCCTATGGAGGGTATTTTGCAGCCAAGAGGAAAATAATGAATAGTTTGAACATAGGATATTACTGGAACACACTCCTTAAAGATATAGGGAGATATACAAGGAAGTGTGACAGATTCTAGAGGATGGGATGACCAACCAAATTTGATGAGATGTCACTTTACCCCCAGGCAGTAATCACTTCATTTGATAGGTGGGGATTGTATTTTGTAGGACCCATCGATCCTCCATCAAATGGTAAATCCTATATCTTGGTATGCACTGATTATGTAACCAAGTGGGTAGAAGTTAAGGCCATGAAGCATGCAAGAGATAATAAGGTTGCATAATTTATTTATGAGGAAATTTTTACATGGTATGGGGTTCCAAGAGAGATAGTGACTGATCAAGGGGCTCAATTCACTTCAACCCTTGTTACAACACTAGTCAATGAGTACAACATTAGGCACAGGAAGTCTACTCCTTATCACCCTTAGGCCAATGGCCAGGTTGAGGTGACAAATAGAGAAATTGAAGCCATTCTAACCAAAACAATGGCTATCCATAGAAAGGATTAGGCAAGCAGGCTACCAAAAGTTGTTTGGGCCTACAGAAATACCTGGAAAACAACTACATGATTCACTCCATTTTAGTTGCTATATGGAAAGACAACTATGATGCCCATTGAATTTGAGCATAAGACTCTTAGGACTGCATAAGACTTGGGGATGTATATCTCTGAGGCACAAAGGGACATAATCATGCAGCTAAATGCTTTGGATGAGATGAGGAAGGGAACCTTGCATCACACAAAGGTAGTGCAAAACCAGAGAGTAAAGTGGCATGACAAATTCATAAAGGATAAGAAATTCTAGCCAGGTGACTGGGCACTGCTCTATGACTCAAGATATCAAGACAATGCAAGAAAATTGCAGACAAGATGGCTAGGACCGTATGAGGTTGCTGAAGTCTTTTCCAATGGAGTTGTTCAACTCACTACCATTGACCTTGTCAGATTTAAGAAACTTGTCAATGTCATCACCTCAAGTTGTATCACAAGCCAACTTCCAAGGAGGAATTCCTGCGGAAATTCACTCGACATGCAATACCCAAACATCTTGTAGCCGAAGGAAGTGGACCTAGTGTCCCTCCTTCTGGATAACTAAGGTATGTAACTTGTCATAATAGAATTCCACTTTTGTGGGGGTCCACTTCTTCACCCATCCACCCATCCATCTCCACCTTTCTCTCTCTTCCATCACGCCACCATCATTTCACTTCATTCCATTCCACCTCATTCCACTCCACTTTCATTAATTGCTCAACTAATTTCTTAAAAAGTGTGGTGCTTTTTCCTTAATATTTGCAACAAATCTTCCATGAATTCAAGTATGTGTGCATCAATTTGTTATATCTTAATTATCTTTTAGTACATTCATTTAATTGTTGTACATTAATATGGATGTTCTCCATAGCATGTAATTATTTCCTGCCCCTGTCAAATCGTCATTACCACCTCGCATGTGAGGAAACATGTGCAAATTTAGGTTGGGGGGGAAAAGTGTGAATACCATGTCCGTGTGTCTGTCCATATTGGTTCACGTCAGCAAGTTTAAATTATTGAGCCAATTTGAATTTTGAGTGAGATGACAGTTCGCATGTGTGAAATGACATCAACACTACCATTTTCCTTGATCATAGCCTTCATTTATTACTCCTTTACTACCTTTATTGCTCTTGTCATAATCTTAAGCCATAAAGGTTAAATTCAGATGACACTGGCATTGGAAATTTAGCAGTGTTGCAGGAAGGAGAAGTTTAGCTTTCAGAGGAAGATTGCAAGAAGGGAAACTTTGCAGAGTGATTGTTTGATTGTAAACAACTTAACAATGGGAGGTGGGTTAATTTGAATTGAACCCATAGTTCATGATGTATGTAGGATGCACCTTGCCTGGCCGAGTTCAAAAATTATGGATGGTTAGATTATTTTCTAAAGCTAAATGGTTTTAATGAAGTCATTGCATTGGAATTTTCTCAGACATTATTTGAAGGAAAGGCCATGGTAAATGGGTTGGAGGTCATAGCCACTGAAGCGAGGATTGCAAAAGTTATAGGGTTGTCTACCGACAGTGAACACCACTCTGCTACCAAAGACATCAAGTCAGCTAGGGCTGAATTTACAGAACCTGGCGACCCTCCATTGAGTGTGGACAAACAAGGTGCGAAGAGAATCTCTTTGCCCTAGCCATGAAAGCAAGTAGTTTTTTATGTTGTGAAGTATATTACTTGTGAAGGTCGCCAGTCGAATCTACATTATGTGCATTTCAAACTCCTGAATTACATGAGGCATGGGAGAAGAATGAATGTGTCAAATGTGCTATACCACCTTCTTTCAATCGTGGAGGTCGAGACCCAAAAAGGTAGGGGTAATTTTGTTTCCCACCATTTTCTGATCAAATTGTTAGATGAGAAGTCTTTGCATGATGTGTTTGATATGACGGGAAGAATTCTTAAATATTGATGAAATTAGACTAGAGAATTTGCAACCTAGGGTTTTTTCTCAACCTCATAGGGTTAGTAGGAGAGTGAGCAATGTTTGAGCCACTCCTGGAGCCTCAACTTCTGGCGTGAGCCCTAGTGTAAACCCTCCTATAACCAAGCAAACCATAGAGATTAGTTCTTTTGAGACTAAACATTCAGACAAAGAAAGTTCCTCTCCAGGTTTTGATGATGATGTTCCTCTTGGAATCCTAATGAAAACTTGGGCACAAAAGAAGGAGGAAAAAGTAAGAAAATAAAAAATTAAAAAGAAAACAACAAAAAAGTAAGTACCAAGCTCTAAGAAACGAAAGCTGACACTGTTCTTCCTGCAGCAAAATAAAAACATGAAAGACCTCCTAGAAAATCAAGACCGGTTGGGCCAGGCTTTGATGTATCTCCCAAAGGAAGCCCTAAGCCTAGAGAAACATCACGAGAGGATACAAAAGCTCCAATGGGTCAGGTGAATGTCAAGGAAAAGGACATATTTGAGGAAGCAACAAACATAGTGTTGGCAAATCTTGCTGACATCACAAAACAAGTTGAAAGCCAAGAGTATGAGGGAAATCACAAGATCCTACAACAAGAGCAGAAGCAAGAGTTCCTACAACAAGAGAAAGAACAAGAACTAGAGGCCCTGCAGCTAGAACTGGGAGAACAGTCAACACCCTTAAAGCCAGAATTGGCTGAACAAATAGAATCCCTGTAGCTGGTGCTATATGAAGAGAAAGAAAAAGTGCCAGGAATTTTTTTGGTAGGAATACATAGGCCCTCAGATTGTTCAATGCACATGGTAGCCATGAACTTATGGAAAGAAGTGAAAAGGATGGAAGAAGAATGGAAGGAGGAGAAACATAGGTTAAAGAGGGAAATTCAAAAGAGAGATGAAGAGATTGAAGATAACAATGAAGAAATTGCTGCTTTAAAGAAAAAGGTGGATAATATGGCAGCCTTAGTACCTTAGATCTTAGAGTGTAGGACTCCTCCAAGGGTCTATGCTTTGTATTTGAAGGAGAAGCATCTTTATTTTAAGCTAGCAAGGATTATTTCAGGTTTGAATCCTTCCATTGAGACTCCTCTTGAATTTTTCAATATTTATCAGATCGCTCCTCCTGAAATGAAGAATTTGTTGTGTGAATTCTATTTGCATAATTATGCTATGACCCAAGACCATGATTGGAATCCATTGTTGTATGTTGAAGATGTCCAATTAAGGGAATTTATGTCTTGGATACAAAATGAAGTTAGTTGGGGAAAATAGTTCAGAACTTATAGGAAAATTGAATCCAACACTCCCTTGTCCATCAGGGCTAAATCTAGAAATCCAGGAGACATTTTCAAGGATTGGCACATAATTCTTTACCGTCCAATCTATGGAAATAGGATCATGTTTGAGAGAGAATTAGTCTATAAAGAATATGAGGAGGTAGCAAAAACCACAGGGGAATCTGTAATGGGATACCTGTCACAAAGATGGAACAACCTAACTGATGAATTGAAACAAGTTGAGCCTCACCCTATGCAGAACTATGTTGTATCACTCAAGAGAGTTGATAGATATATATAGATTTGAAGGATGAAGGGACAATTTTGGCTTCCACTAACTTTTCAGCCACCTATCCTATTGTGGCCTATGCCAAATTTCAAGTATTACTGGTACGATATAGCTGCAGAGAGACAGAGATGGAGTAATTTGGATAGATAAAAAGGGTTCTATTGGGACCCTAATTCATGCACAACATAGACTAATGTAGGACAACTGACAGTTAAAAATTTTAGGGCATTGACCAATTAAAAGAACAACTCTTCCTCTGCTGGAGGACCAAACAAACCTTAGGTTGGGGGCAGTGATGAGTCCAATTTATGGTTTAATTTTGATAGAGTTTGTTATCCATTTGCTGCAGTTGTCATAGACTTTGATGCTTGGATGTTGACCTTTTTATGATATTTCCCCAAAACCATAAACATTAGGCATAAGCTTATTTTCATAACCTTTAAAAGACATTGACATGTTGTATGAACTATCTATGTTAATTTTACATGTGGATTAATGAATATCACTTTAAGATAGTTACATATATGTAGTTGTTGTGCATACTAATATTGTCATGTAGATATAATTAGAGGCTTGCAATTGAGGAAGATTCTGCCAACTGGTCATTCGCCATAACGGTCAGCAAGGTGATTATTCAAGGAGGGAAGACTCTTGACAGTGGGAGATTCCTCATTCAAATCAAAATTGTAACCACCTTGTAAATGGTCTTAATTGTCTGGTGATCGAATATAGGCGTTACTATTGTGCTAAGTTTGTGTTCAGGAAAACATGCTTGACCATATTCTGCGCATGTGTAACCACCTCTCCACTTTTTATGCTTTCCCTAAAGTGGTGTCCTCCTGATCTATGGGAGTTGACCGCCTTGCTAGGTGACTAGTTGGTAGCTTCTTTTCCTACAAATAAGACTCAGATGATCCTTCTCAAGAGGTTGCCTAATCTAATGATGTTCTCACATTCTTAGATTTTCAGTAATACAGTCATGTTGCTCGATTGTAGTCATGTTTTCTAATAAATGAAATGAATTTATAAGTTCGTGCATCTGAGTTTACATTTGTTTTAAGGGATACTCATCCAAGGGGACCCACTTGGTGAGTATTTTATCCCTTAGTTTAGTTATTTATTGTTTTTTGTTCAGTAATTAGTTAAGAATCTATCACTGTATGTTCTTGCAACCACTAGAATTCCATTTTGTGACTATCCCTGCAACCAAAGTAGACAGCGTGATTTCCTTTTTGTTTGCTCATATTTTCATTTTTGTCATACATTTCAGCTCAGTTTAGTTTTTGGTTGATGCTCAACACTTATGTTATTTCCTTCCAAGAAATTTACTTTCAGCATTGTGTCTTTCTTAGCTGTAGGATGAATATGGCTACTTTGGATTCCTAGTGCACATATTGTGCTGACCCATTTCAAGTTTACGTCCTTGGGTTGACAAGTTAAATGCACCTTCATGATGATTGAAGTAGCTATTCAGGTTAGACGTCTAATCTCTGAATCACAACTATAAGGGCTTAGTTGTTAAATCATTCTAGGAGGCCAACAACTACTTTTGTTGCTCAACCACCTAAAAATAGTGCTACTCCTATGGTTATTGTCCTCCAGTCTTTGGCTTGGATACTATTTTGGTTGAACCTCTTACTATTTCTAATGAATTGGCTAGCTTGAACCTCATGGTTGTTGCCCATGTTGTTGGATGTTGTGGTTGTGTTTCTGATATGTTAACACTATTAGGATTGGTGTCTTGAAGGTTGTATATGTTGAGGATATTGAGAAAATTATAATAAATATGTTGGAGGCTGTCTGTGAAGCTGTGAAGTTCAGTGTGATAAAAATTTAGTATGTTGGTATTCAAAAGTTATGCTTTAAAGGGTTTATTGTTGAGCCTCTCTAGTTTATCCTCCAGAAGTATTAAAGGTGCACATCAATATTTGAGAAAGTTGTGGGTCTCTATGTTCCTACAATTATTTTGTTATTATAGCTGGTGTTTCAGGAAGAAGAGAATTTGACTCTGGTAATTTGATTTGTTGTGTATGCTCCTGTGATGTTCGTTGATGTTTCTAGATTGTGCTCTATCTTTGTTGCACGTCTGTGTTGATCAGTGTGCTCATGATTAGAGATTTTTCCTTTGCATGTTCATGTTTTCATGTTCTTGGCCGACATGGTGGTTTTAGCATGTTGTGGATCCTCATGGATTAATTTTTGAATGTTTGGCACATTTGAGGATGTTGTTTTAGGTCTTCATTATGTTGTGACCGACTTCGGTTGTGCGCATTGAGATTTGTTCATGAATTGGGCTGACAGTTTGTAGTCATTTATCATTTCATTTTTGGCCGACAAGGTTGTTGATGTAATTCCATGTAGCGGATATATAAGAGTGATTATTTCTTCATTTTGAAGTGTGTGAAGTGTGGGTAATGCGAAATATGTGGGTGTTATGTGTGAATAGAGATCAGATCATTCGATTGCAGAGAAGAGTGTGAAGAAGTTTGAGCGAAGTGTGAAGGAGTGTTTCTGTGCTTAACCAGAACTGTAATCAGGTTTTTGTAGAAACTAATTTCTCAATTCAAAATTTTTAGATGGTTTTAATCTGAATGTCTTTGTAAGACAGTGTGTCATCTTTGAGCAATGAGCTCTAGGCGATGTGCCTGAATGCATGTGCATTCCCATTATTCATCTCTATACTTTTAATAGGGTATAATATTGTGGACTGGCATCCATCATGGTTTTTTTCCTAACAAGGTTTCCACGTATAAAATCTTGGTGTTCTTTGTGTTTCTAATGTGGTGATTGTTTATGCTTAATGTTCTTTCATCAGATCTAAGAATAAGTTGAGTAAAGGTTAATAAGTTTGAATAATCTGTGACAATTGATTCACCCCCCCTCTCAGTTGTCTATCCTTTTTTTGCCAACAATTGGTATCAGATAAGGTTCCTTTGAAGAAGTTTAATAGCTTGAGGTGATCTGAGATGGCATCATACAAGAAGGATAGTCCTAGATTTGATGGAATAAACTACTCTATGTGGAAGGCTAGAATGGAGTGTCATTTGAAGTGCATTGGTGAACCCTTTTGGAAGATTACAAAGAACAGATATGTTATTCCTCATAATGGTCCCTCTACTCCTGATGAGATTAAAGAAGCTGAAACAAATATCAGGGCTATAGAAGCATTGTTGAGTGCTTTGACAGATTCAAAGATGACAAATGTGATGGATCTGAAAACAACACATGAGATCTGGAAGAAGCTAGAAACATTGTATGAAGGAGATGCACAAGTGAAAGTTGCTAAGCTTCAAAGTCTGAAAGGCAAGTGGGAAAACTTGAAAATGGGCGAAGATGAAAACATTATTTCTTTCATGCAAAAGTAAATGAACTAGTGATGTGTATTAGATGTGCCAGTGGAATCTTGGATGAAGAAGAGATTGTAGCTAAAGTGCTCAGATCATTGCCTACTTCTTACAAAATGAAATCTCATGCTATTGAAGAGCTCGGGACAATAACACTTGTGACAAGAGATATGTTGATTGGTAAGCTTGTTGCCTTTGAGTTGAGTGAATTTGGTGACTCTACCCCTAAGGTAAAATTTTCATTTAAAGCTACTATATCCGAAACAAACAAATAGGATATGATCGAGGAGAAAGTTCTAGAAAGAAATTCAATTATGAAGATGAGATGAAATCGATTGAAGATGAAGAAAGAGAGGTAGAAGAGCTGGAAGCATTGATTGTGAAAAGAGAAGCTAGAGGAAAAGGTAAGTATAAATGAAAGTTTCCTATTAAATGTTTGTCTTGCAATAAGATAGGTCATTTTGCATAAAGATGTCCTAAAAGAGTTCCTAGGTTCAAAACAGATAAGCCTAGATTTCAAAAGAAATGTTATTGTGTTGAAGAAGGTGTTACTGATGAAGAATATGATAAAGAAATTGGAAATGAGGATGGATGGATATTCATTGCTATCAAGTAAAATGGTTCAGTGTCCACTGAATCTGCTAATGATAAGAATGTTGAGAAAGCTCTTGCAACCAGAATTGAAGAAAAGGATGAGTGGGTGATTGATAGCGGATTCTCACATCATATGGCGGGTGACAAAAGCAAGTTTATAAGCTTGGAGAAATATGGCAGTGGTGTTGTAAGATTTGGAGACAATAATGTTGGTGTGATTTGTGGCACAGGGACTATTTCTCTTGGTGGTAAACATAATATTGATGATGCCCTTTATGTAGAAGGCTTGAAGCATAATCTATTGAGTGTTAGACAGATGGTCGACAAAGGATACAATATTCAGTTCAAAGATGGAAAGTGCAGGATAATGGGAAGTTTTGGAAATGTAATTGCTTTAGGTACAAAGACAAGAGGTAACATTTTCCACTTGAGTACTACTAGTGAAATTTTTTTACTTTCTTAAGTTGATGAGAGCTGGGTATGGCATAGGAGGCCGTGTCATGTGAATTTTGATAACATTGTCAAAATAAGCTCCACTCAAGCAGTTAGAGATCTTCCTAAGCTAATGAAGCCTACTAACATCATATGCAAGGAATGTCAGATGGGAAAGCAAACTAGAGTTTATTTTTAGAGCAAACAACATCATTCTAATGGAGTACTAGAGCTGGTGCATACTGATCTATGTGGTCCCTCCAGAATCAGAAGTCTACAAGGAGAAAGGTACTTTATGCTGCTTATTTATGATTACTCTAGGATGATATGGGTTGCTTTCTTGAGAGAAAAAATGAAGCATTAGAGAAGTTCAAAAGTTTCAAAGCTATGGATGAGAATGAGACAAGTTTGAAGATTAAATGCTTAAGGTTAGACAAAGGTGGTGAGTTCACTCCCCAAGAGTTCAATTCTTTCTGTGAAGAGCATGGAATCAAGACACAATTATCTGCTCCCCAGACTCCTCAACATAACAGAGTTGTAGAGAGAAAGAACATAACACTTATAGATGCTCCTAGATCTATGATGTTGGAAGGTAATGTTCCTCATATCTATTGAAGAGAAGTTGTAAGCATTGTTTTGTATACTATCAACCAGGTAAATGTCAATGGTAATTCTAGTAAGACTCCTTTTGAGTTGTGGTTTGGTTATAAGCCTACTGTTAAATATTTCAAAATCTTTGGAAGTAGATGTTATATCAAGAGAGATGAAGATATAGGCAATTTTGATGCTAGGAGTGATGAAGGAATATTTCTGGGTTATTCTACTAAAAGAAAGGCCTACCAGAGCTATAATAGAAGATTGAGAAAAATGGTTGAAAGTGAAAATGTCAGAGTTGATGAAGACACTGCTAGATCATCTAGATACTGTGGATATGATTCAGATGACCAACATGATAGTACTGATAAAGGAAAGAATGCTCAGACATGAAATCAAGTCCAAATTATTTCGGTGAATCAAGAGAATCAAGGAGAGGCTAGTGGAAGTGCAGAAGAGAGAACAAAAGAACCAAAAGTTCAAGAGAATCCTAAAGTTCTGAGGTATGTAAAGCTAAATCATTTTGAAGATCATATTATAGGAGATACAAAGGTGTGCAGACTAGAAGAAAAATTATAGAAGAGTATTGTCTGATTTCCAAGACTGATCCCAACAATGTCAGTGAAGCATGTAAAGATGAACATTGGATGGAAGCAATGAAGGAAGAACTGATGTAGATAGAGAAAAATGATACATGGATTCTTATTCCTAGACCTCAGGATAAAAATGTGATTGGAACCAAATGGGTCTTTTGGAATAAGATGAATGAACAAAGTGAAGTGGTCAGGAATAAAGCAAGAATGGTATGTAAAGGGTACTCACAGATGGAAGGTATTGATTTTGAAGAAACCTTTTCCCCTGTTGCTAGAATTGAAGTTGTAAGATTGTTTCTTGCTTATGCTGCTTTTAAGAACTACAAAGTCTATCAAATGGATGTAAAGTTAGCATTTCTAAATGGTGAGCTAGAAGAAGAAGTATATGTTGAGCAACTAGATGGATTTCAACTGACTGATGAGGGAGATATGGCTTTCCGATTGAAGAAAGCACTGTATGGACTCAAGCAAGCCCCTAGAGCCTGGTATACTAGACTAGATAAATACTTTTTGAAGCTTGGATTCAATAAAGGTACCGTTGACAGTAATCTATATTTTAAGATGGATCATGATAAAGAATTATTGAAGTCTTTGTTGATGACATCATTTTTGAAGGTAATGATGACTTATGTATAAAGTTTGCTGATGAAATGAAAAGTGAGTTTGAGATGTCAATAATTGGAGAGCTGAAATTCTTTTTGGGATTGAAAATTACTTAGTTAGATAATGGAATCTTTATATATCATTCCAAATATGTAAGAGAGTTACTAAAAATTTTTGGCATGGAAGACTCAAAGCCTGTTGGTACACCTATGGTAATCGGATGCAAGTTAACACAAAATGATGATTCTCCTAAGGAAAAACAAACAAGATACAGGTCAATGATCAGTGGATTACTTTATTTGACTCAGACCAGAGCTAACATCATGAATGTTGTATGCATGGTTGATAGATATCAAGCTGATCCAAATGAATCCCATGTGACTGTTGTAAAGAGAATTTTCAGATACTTGAAAGGGACCGTTGATTTTGGTCTTTGGTATCCTAAAGATGATGATCTTACCTTGAGTGCCTTTACTGATGCAGATTGGGCAAGTGATGTGGATGATAGGAAAAGTACTAGTGGTGGTTCTTTCTTCTTGGGGAAGAAGTTGATGTCTTAGTTAAGTAAAAAGCAGGATTCCATTTCCTTATCTACTGTTGAGGTAGAATATATTGTTGTTGCAAACAATTGTACTCAAGTAATATGGATGAAGCAGATGCTGAGAGATATTAGAATTTAGTATGATGAGCCTATTGCTATATTCTGTGATAATTCAAGTGTCGTAAACATTTCCAAGAATCTAGTGCTGCATTCAAAGACAAAACATATATCTATTAAATATCACTTTTTGAGAGACAAGGTGAGTGACAAAGAAGTTAGATTGGAGTATGTGCCTACTAAGGAACAAATTGCAGACATGTTTACTAAGCTTTTGCTTAAGGATAATTTTATCTCAGAGGGAAGTTAGGGGTGATTTCCCCTCCTGATTAGAACTAATATGCATAGTCTTTGCATCAGTCTGTGCATTTACAATGATATCTTGTTTCGGATTGATGTTGTGGTGGATGCTACTCAGGGGGAGTAGTCAGATGATTCGGATATGTGGTTCAAATCATGTGTACCTTTGCCATTAATGTTAAAGGGGGAGAAGAGTAATGTGAAAAACTTTGGGGAGAAGAGTAATATTGGAAGAACTAAAAAGAAAAGGGGAAAAGAACAGTGCAATATCGAAGGAGACTGTTGGAGAAAATTTAGTTGTGTTGACGGTATTTTTCACATCATGTGTTTCCATTAATTCCAAAGGGGGATTTGTTGGATGATGTGGTTGTGTTACTGATATGTGGTTGTGATGTCAACACTATTAGCATTGGTGTCTTGAAGGTTGTATATGTTGGAGGTTGTCTGTGAAGCTGTGAAGTTCAGTGTGATGAAAATTTTATTATGTTGGTATTCAGAAGTTGTGCTTTAAAGGGTTTATTGTTGAGTCTATCTAGTTTATCCTCCGGAAGTATCAGAGGTGCGCATCAATATTTGAGCAAGTTGTGGGTCTCTGTGTTCCTACAGTTATTTTGTTACTGTAGCTGGTGTTTCAGGAAGAAGAGAACGTGACTCTAGTAATTTGAGTTGTTGTGTATGATCATGTGATGTTTTTTGATGTTTCTAGATCA
Source organism: Sequoiadendron giganteum (assembly GCA_007115665.2). Classification (NCBI taxonomy): domain Eukaryota; kingdom Viridiplantae; phylum Streptophyta; class Pinopsida; order Cupressales; family Cupressaceae; genus Sequoiadendron; species Sequoiadendron giganteum. Next base: position 396,032,686 of record CM021106.1, read on the forward strand.
TGATCTATCTTTGTTGCATGTCCTCATTGATCGGTGTGCTCGTGATCAAATATTTTTCCTTTGCATGTTCGAGTTTTCATGTTCTTGGCCGACATGGTTGTTGTAGCGTGTTGTGGATCCTAGTGGATTAATTTTTGAATGTTTGGCGCGTTTGAGGATGTTGTTTTAGGTCTTCATTATGTTGTGACCAACTTCGGTTGGTGCGCATTGAGATTTGTTCATGAATTGGGTTGATAGTTTGTAGTCATTTATCATTTTATTTTTGGCCGACATCCTTCCCCTCTTGGAAGAGACATTGTCTTGATGTCTTATTAATCAATCAATAAGCATAGTATCTCAATCATAAAACATAGTATCTCAATCAAATAACATATTATCTCAATCATAATGAAATAATAACTAACATCATAGCTCTCAAACATAATCATAAGAAATTCATTGTAGCATCCACGCTATCCAAGTTCACAACATGTGAATCATTAACTAGAGTATCAAGTATCTCATGCATTAAGCAAATACTAATCTAAGAAAGAAAATGAGGAAAATGACAGTCAATCGTCATAGAATCCTCCCATGTAGCACCATCCTCAGTATATTGGTCCCACTAGACCTTGTACTGAGTACTATCCTTGTTAACGCTAGTCTATAAGCAACTGGATTCATGAATTCTAGTACATCAAAGGGTCCCACAAATCTCAGAGCCAACTTTGATGATTTCACAAAATACATAAGATTTACAAAAACATTCATCCTATGCAGTAATCCTGTCCTTTCTAGACCTCACTTCAAGTGTCCTTACTATCACATAGGGAAATCTCATATGCTTCACACATACTTAATCTCCCAAAGAGATTTATTCCATAAATACATCCAATATATAATAATAACTATACTTAGTGATCAAAATTCATTGGTCCATGAATTTATCCTTAGTATAACCCAAATGGGAGAGGAATGTCGATGTATTGTACACTACATCGTGGGTCCAATCCTTTTCCTTTGTAATTACACTTTTAGACAACTCATAAACCGAGTCCATCCACCACTTACACATCCATTATCCTTACCATAAAGTACTTTCCCTTGATTACTTGTCTATCTCGAGCATAACCTTTCTCCTAGACACTTGTCAATTTTGATACTACTCCACACTTAAGCTTTGTTATCAATTAAGTTACATCGATCACTTTGATCTATTACTCCTTTTGAAATTTTACCAAGTCTATGATTATATCCAATCATTTTTCAGCTTTAATAGAGTTTCCTTTCTTTCCATATAATTGTCCAAACTTGAATTTTAGAGTTTACAATTCATTCAAGATTTAGTCCACCATTTTACTTATTTGACTAAAATAATATATTGCACATTTATTCAAATGAATGTCTCATGGTATGATTTTGGTTTACACAACCCTATCATTATTTGCTAAACTGAAATAACCTTTCAGGTTTACTAAGCAACTACTTGCCCACAATATATTATTTAGGTTCAAAATCCTATAAGTCGAGTTTCCAAAAACTGTTGGTTTCTTTGATGAGTCTATCCACTAGAACATTATGTTAATTCTACTAACATAGATAGATCAATTTGTCTTGTGTTCTACCATTTTCCTTCTAGAATCTCAAGTGAGTTACATGTCCTACCAATGATGAATTCTGGTCTTCATTTCCTGGCATACTAGACATTACCTTGCTACATTTCATGTAGCTTCTTACTCTATCTTCTTCCAGATAATAGTGGATCCTTATCCGACCATTCCCTTTATCAATCCGATGTCCTAACTCTGACATTATTTTCCTCGTTCCGTTCTCAAATCCTCCAAATTTTGGACACATAGGTTCTTTTATATCCAACAATAGTCTATCCTTTGACTAAGTGATAACCTATTTTGATCTTACGTCATTATTAATCTTCATGTAAATGGTTATAGGTTTTGCGGAGATAATTCCCATTTATCTCAGGACATCCATACCGTGGATTTTCTTTTGTCCTTGGATTATTTTCAAAGATGCAATTCATCTTTTAACTCAATCTAATTTCTCTGATTTAATCCGGTACTAATTTTTGAGTATTAATCCTTGTTCAATCACGTTAATCTCTAGATAATAAAAAATTTAATTGCATATCTTATCATCAAGCATTAACATTCAACTCCATGATTTCTTAATTATATAGGAGATTATCAACTTCAATATATCCATTTTGAGCACAAGTAACAATTCTGATGTTCTTCTCCATAAGATTTTCAGCATTTCTTGCTAAGTGAAAATTCTATGATGTTTAGTCATGACAATAGATGCTTCCTTTTGAAAGTGTTTCTCTTTTAATATAAGAGCTACTTAAAATAAAGTCTTGTCAATAATACGACTTCCTTTAACTTACCAGGCATCCCTCTTATGCTTCTATCCTTATAGAGTTCATTATCTCCAATGATATTTAATCACATGGGCAAATCTTAAACCCAATATTCCCTTTCAATTCTTAGGATGGAATCCTTAATTGTTGACTAGTTTGATTGTTTATAGAATTCCCCACTCTATATAGCTATATTCAAGACCCAATGTACAACTCATTCAAGTTTAATTCCTACTTAGGTGTTAAAGAGTAATCCAATACGTAATCCAACTTAATAGGTTTTTGTCTTATCATAAGGTCTCTTGCTTTATTGAATGAACTTCTTGTCCCAATTTGGTTATCTTTAACCCAAGGTTTCTTCAAGAGTAAGGTAGTGATTAAGTGATTTAATCATTCTCATTAAGATATTTTTGGTGTGGTTCACATAACGTCACATCTTACTTTATTTTTTTCACATAGAAATAACATCGTTATTTAAATTCTCTATATAAAGTATATAGGAGTATAGAGACACTTTCTTCCAATCACGAGTCTCTTAGATCTTTCCTTGTCAATCCCATAGACAATGATCTTCCTTATCATGCTCAAGTTATCTTCCTATCCTTTTCTAAGGCATTAATAATAATATCCTTTGATCTTTAGATTAGATAATCATAAGGTATAAAGGTCATAGTTCTTAACCTTTGCATTTGTCCTTTTTCCCTTGTGGTCATTAAATGTAAGACTTAATTGTCCTTATGACTTGCAAAGAATTCATAACCAAGTTCTTGTTGGGTGGGGTACTTAGCTTGAGTCAATCCACTCTCTTTCTTTCCCCCCCCTTAATGTTTCCGCAACTTTCGTTCTTCTTACGTTGAACTTCTAGAAATTTACTTGCTTCCTTGGAAAGGGTTTCTCATTCCTTCTTGTTGAATTTTCATTGCCTTCCCTTACCTCATGGCATACCTTAAATACACTTTTCTCAAAGTTAGATTTTTCATTGCTTTTTTTTAATCTCACAGATTCAACATATTGGATCATTCAGTAGGAGATCCAATGAATAATCAGAAACAAATAACATTCCATCTTCTTTCTAATATTCTTTTTTTTTAATGGAGGAATATCCATGCTCAAAAACCTCTTTTATTGATGTACTTCTCAACTCAGAGTGTTGCTTTCCTTGCAACTTCTAGTGTCCTGACATATAGAGCCATGTTGCATTCCTTTTCACTTTTGGACCATTATTCATAAATTGTTTGATTCCAAAAACTTTAATAACCTCATTGATTGTTTCCTCTGACCGTTCTAGTCTTTTCTCAATTCCTCGGTACTAACTCTTTTCTAACAAGATCTTTATCTTAAAACAAGAGTTTAAGTCATGAGTTCCCCAACCCTTGAGGATACTTCCTTCATTCATATCCTACTTTGAACAATCTAGTTTATGTTGAATTTGCATACATAGATTCATAGTGCTTACATTAATCCAAGAGTTCCTGACTCTTTTACAATTGTAGGGTGCTACAATTTAATTTATCTCATTCCTACTCATTCTCTTTTTCTTAGAGTCATGTATGTATAGGTTATTCTTCCTAACCTAATTGCATAATCTTCCGCAATCCTAGGTTTCATCATAAGTTGTTGGTTTAGGAATTATGATTCCAGGGACAAATCTTTAGCTAGCCCCAATTTACAAAAGTTACTAATGCTTACATCTTCCTTTTCACTTCCTTAAGTTCTTTTCTCTTGCCGTTCTGGCACAAGAACTTTTCAACCTTTATCTTTTGATAAGGTTTACGCATTATTGCATAATGAGCTCATAGATTTCAGTGTAGAACTTGGTAGCTCTGACGCCAAATGTAAAGAGCGAAAGTCTTTAATTTCAAATAATCTTATAATTCCTTTAATAAGTTCATTTCCATTCCATAAATATCGTAACTCCATTCATTAAACTTTATTAATCCAAATGATCCAAAATATCGATTTAAAGTCTACAAAGAGATTCATCGTACATCCAATTACATTCATAAATACATGTCATCTTTCACGACATTTATAATACAAAACATTGTAAAAGAAAATTTACAATTTCAAGACTTAGGCATTCTGTCACCTTAAGTTCTACAATAATCATACAATAATAAAATACAATAGATATATGAAGATATCTTCATTTAATCTTCAATCCAAATGCCAATCTTCAAACATGAAGACGAGAACAAGGTTCAGGCACTTTTTCTGCCCAACCTCGAAGCTTAGGCTTCCTTGGAATTCTTTAGTCATTCAAAGAATACCCGACCCTGCACGAATCGCTTAGCAAAAAGAAGTCGACAAGCAGGATGGAATCTGATGTGTGCCTAGTATAACTAGTAATTCCACAAGCATTTTCATTTTTCTAATTAATTTAAGAAACAAGCAAGTTCGATACTAGGATATGGTAGAGAGTTATAAATATTCCATCTGTTTCAATGGTCCTTAAGTTACTTGGCCAAATAAAATTTCATGCACGACAAATAATAATAGTTTTGGAAAAACAAAACTACACTCTCTATTAACCCATATTCGGCACCCGTCCCGAAAGGTAACTTTCCAAACACATGACATGCAGGTGTCGTCCCGGAAGGTAACTTTCCAAACACATGACATGCACATTCAATTATCAAGCATGCATGGTTCCATTCAACATAAATAAATTATCTTTCCCAACACATGTCATGCGCATTCCATTATCAAGCATGCATGGTTTTATTCAAAATAAAGATTATCTTTCCCAATCACATGTCATGCACAATCATTTATCAAGCATGCATGGTTTTATTGCAGTAGTTTCACAGATTTAAATCATAAATAACATTAAATTCATATAAAAATAAAAGAAGGTGTATCTCAAGTATGTATCTAAGTACATATAAAACAAGAAATGAATAAATGAGCACACATTCTTTTGGTTCATTTACTCATAAAAATTCATCTACACTTCAAAACAATTCTTTTCTAATTCGTTGCATTTCAAAGTAAGTATAGTTTTAACTAGCTTTCTTCTCTTTTTTGTTTCTCATATTTCCGTTTTAATAATAATATCTTTTCAAATTCATAAAACCTCATATTTACTTCTGTTTTGTAGCAATTTAATATCACTTCTAGAGAATTATCAAATTTCACTTTCTTCTTTTCAAACATATTTAAGTATATAGAAGTATTTTATTTCATCATTCTCGAAAACATCCATCAATTTTATTTAAACCAAAAACACCATCTTTTCTATTTCTTTTCTTGCAATTTCCAATTTTCTGTCTGTACAGTTAACGAATATAGTTTTCATTCCATGGTTTTCTAGATCTAAAAACATGTTGTTTTTGGTGAATAATCTTTACTAAATATCATGGAATAAATCTAAGACACATTGTTTTGTGTGCAAATCTTTTAATATGCTAAAACAAAATTCTCTAAATACAGAAATCTACTATCTCTTATTGTTTTTTTTTGTTCAAGATCGTTCTTCTCTTAATAAAAATAAGGTCCAGTGTTTGATCTTTCTTCTAAATTTTATTAAATAGTAATATGTTCTCATTTGATAAATATATCAATAAAAGAAAATGGTTAAATTAAATATTCTAAGATTGAGAATTTGGTAAATAACTTTTCTATTGAATCTACCTGTCACTTCCTGTAGCTGTGTGTGTTTCTTGAATCTGGTGATGAACCTCTGTTCTTTTGTTCTTTCTGTGAGTTTATTTCCTATAGCCGCTCTCAGACTATCTTTCTCTGTATTCTTATTTTCTTTTTATGTTACGCAGGTATTCTCTGCTGCCGCCTTCTCCTTATTGTTCTTTCCTCACCCTTCTTTTGTTCTCTCCTCTCCCTCTCTTCCTGGGCACACCTTCCAAATTCTCTCCTATCCTTTTCTTGTTCTAAATTATCTTTTTGTTCTGGCCTCACCTTCTCTTTCTTCCCTCTAGCGCATATGTTAGATAGATGAAGGGCAGAAAATTTCCATGTTTCCCCTCTCCTGGCCGTAGCTTATCTTCCTATTCCCTTCCTTGCTAGCTACATTCTCTCTCTACCTTCCTTCACGCCTCTCCTTTCCTCATGCGTAAGAGAGGTAAGCAACACCTAAAAAAAATAAAATGACAATACAATTGTCTCCTCCTTCAGGCCTCGCCCTGCCTCCTTTATTCTCCCCACGTGCACCTCCTCCTCACCTTCTCCCACGTGTATGAGGATTCAAAAATAGTCAAATAAAACTGTCCTCTATTCCTCTAGCTGCACATGGAGATAATCAGGTTTCAATTTAAAACAAATACTATTCTTCAATAGTTTTCTTGGCCGTGCACATAAAACAATCATGAATCCAATAAAGATAAAAACAATTCTGTGTTTTCTTTTTTTTGCCCAACTCAAAAAAAATGGATTTTACTTCTATGTGTTCTTCAATTTGAATTTCTTCCCCTTTATCTCATGCCAAAGAGTGAAGTTCTGGTAAAGTTCGATCCACCAAATAAGTGCTTGATCTCTAGAATAAATGGCCAAACTCCAAGTTCCTCTATTTGATTGCATGCAAAAATTGATTATGCTGTAATTGTTTTCTAATTGCTTACTGTTGTTCTCTTTTCAATTCCATTTTTAAATGTATTGCATTTCTAATTTCATTAAATACTCAATTTAATATCTATTTCTTCAAATAGATATTTCAATGTGTGGGTTTTCTTTAATATAACAATATATTATAACAAGATCAATATATATATTTTCACCATTAAAAGTTTATTCCAATAATTTAGAATAAAACGCATTATTATTTTCAACTGAAAATAAAAGGTTTACATAAGGAAGTAATTCATTAACAAAAATCAATTTGACTATCTTTTCGCAATTAAGCAATCTTTCCACTTCAAAAGCAAACACATTCATTTTCACATAAATTTGAACAATCAGACCAACTTATTAAAAATTTCGAAACATAATCATCACATAAACACATTAATAATAACTAAGTGGTGTGTGAGATTCCATCATCCTTATTAACTTCTAATGGCTAAAACGACTCTACTTGAACAATGTTCTCGCCTTCATTCTTGTTCACCTGTTCCTGCGTTCACTTGCACTCAATTTCTCATCACCAATGACAATCCCCGAATATCATAATAATGAATTCAAAATCATTCCATTTGCATTTAAATTTCAATTTCAATTTCAATCTCAATCTCAATTTCAATTTCAATTTCAATCTCAATTTCAATTTCATTTTCAATTTCAATTCCAATTCCAATTTCAATTTTAATAATCATCTAACCTAAACATGCAAATCTCATGATCTATATTTGCAATTAAATAATTGATAAAAATCAGTACGTGACACCTTTAAACGGTACCCCTATGTTTTGCCTGGTGGAGAAGCTTAGTAGAATCAAGTCGAGAGTGAAAGGGTGGAATAAGGTGACCTTTGGTAATATCTTTGAGATTAAGAATTCTTTGGGAAACAACTTAAAGGAAGTTTAGGATAATATGGAGGTTGGTCTTGTGGATGATGAGACATGTGCTAAGGAAAGAGACCTCAGATCTCAATGGTTTAAGATAAACAAAAAGGAGGAAATATTTTGGAAACAAAAGTCTCGTGTTCAATGGCTAACTGAAGGGGATCGGAATACCAAATTATTCCACCAATATACCTTGAAACACATAAGCAAGAACATGATCAGATCAGTTATGAAAGAGGATAACACCATGGTCTCCACTAAAAAATAATAGTTGGGGAAGTTGTTAACTTCTTCTCCTTTCACCACAATGCCCCGAGAAATGGAAATCAGGTACATGATGACTTTCTTGAGGCAATCCCTAGAGTTATTTTTGATCTTGATTTAAAAAATATGACTAAGGTTGTTTCTATGGAAGAATTTAAACAAGTTGTGTTCTCTTTTGGTGCTTTTGAATGCCCTGGCCTGGATGGGTTTCCTCCTGCTTTTTTCCAGACCTACTAGGGTATTGTAAAAAATGACCTCTTTAATGTTGCAAGAGATTTCTTTAGGTTGGTCATGATCCTAAACCAATTGAATGCAAAATTTATTGCCCTTATTCCTAAAAATGTTGATGCCTCTTCAATTAAATATTATAGACCTATTAGCCTTTGCAATACGGTCTATAAAATCTTCTCTAAAAATTTTGTGCTTAGACTCAAACCTGTGTGAGGCAAAATGATTGCCCCAAACCAAAAAGGTTTTGTCCAAGGTAGAAACATTCTTGATGCATTCATTTCTACTTATGAAATTCTCCAATCTATGGACCACAGTAAAAATCCTAGGACGGCCTTCAAAATTGATATCTCTAAGCCTTATGATAGAATCTCCTGGACGTTTCTCTTTGCTATTCTTAGGAAGTTTGGGATAGAAGGAAGATTCCTTAAGCTGGTATTTGTCTATGTTACCTCCCCTATGTTATCTATTTTGGTTAATGGTTTCCCCCAAGGCTATTTCTCTTATGGACGTGGCCTTAGGCAAGGCAACCCCCTTTCACCCTATCTTTTCATAATAGTTGTTGAGGTTCTAGGAAGGAATATTCAAAATATGGTAGACTCTAAAGCCCTAAAAGGTGTTAAAGCTACTTTGTCTCTTTCTCCTGACTCCCACCAACAATTTGTTAACAACACACTCTTGTTTGGGGAAGCCTTGGTGGTGGAATTTGGGCTATGGAAACAACTTCTAAATGACTATGTTGTTGTTTTAGGCCAGTTTATCAACTATGAAAAAATTAAGATATACTTCTTTAATACTAACCAAATTGTGAAGGAAAGAGTTGTGAAGATATTGGGATGTCAAGAATTTGTCCTACCTGTAGCCTACCTCGGGTTACCTCTGATTTCTAGAAAGTTGGAAAATAGTTATTGGAATCAGCTGATTGAGAGAGTTCAAAAAAAGTTGGCAGGGTGGAAGGGTAAACTTCTTAGCTTAGCTGGGAATATCCAACTGGTAAAAGCTTCCTTACAAAATATTCCTATTTACTACTTGTCTCTCTTCAAAATTCCAGCCTTCATAGGGGAAAAAATAGAACAGATTCAAAGAAGATTTATGTGGTCAGGAATTGAAGAGGAAAAAAAATATTTGGTTAGTTGGGAGAAAGTTTGCACTCCTAAAAGTGCTGGTGGATTGGGGATAAGGAGAATAAAATTTCTTAATAAATCTCTTACTATGAAAGTGGGATGGAACCTTCTGGAAGGGTCTAAGGATTGGGTGAAGATTTTCCAAGCCAAGTACTTGAAGAACAAGAAGCCTAGTTGTTTCCTCTCTATGACTGACTTGCCTAGTGGATCTGTCCTATGGAATCACCTTGTTAAAATAAAAAATGTGTTGAAATTGGGGGTTAGAAAGAGAATTGGAAATGGTAAAAACATTTATTTCTAGAAGGATCCTTGGATTTAAACTTCAACTCTTTCTTCAATTGATGGCTTGAATCCCCTTAAACAAAGCTTAACCAAGATATGTGGAAAAAAGGTGTTATACTATGTCAATTGGGAGATGGATGAACCTAAATGGAAGTTCAATATGCTATTAAGGAGGGCTAATTTAAGAGGTCAGAGACAAATTAATTGGGATCTGACCTTGCTAAGGCTTCACAATCTAATAGGGAGGTGAAGTGGCTTGCTATTGAAAGGGAAGATGAATGGGTGTGGAAAGGGAGATCTTTAGGAAGTTTTTCTGTAAAACATGCTTATGAGGAATTAGTAAAGCCCTTGTTAGACAACAAAGATCACCACTGGGAAAAAGTGTGGTTAAAGAACATGGTTCCTAAAATTAACTATTTTTGGTGGGCTGCCTCACATGGAAAAATTCTTACTATTGACAATTTGGTTAGAAGAGGGTTCCAGTTGGTTAACCGATGCTCCCTTTGCAAACAGGATGAAGAGTCTATAATGCATATCTTCTTTCACTGCCATTTTTCTAGAGAGGTTTGGTCATTCTTCCTTCCATTGCTATTCACTGATTGGGTGTTTCCTCACACTATGAAGTCTTTTATAGAAAGTTGGTCAAATTGCCCCTTTTCCCATAAAGTTATTGTTGATCTTTGGAACCAAGTCCCCCCCTTCATCACTAGGGTAATATGGAAGGAAAGGAATAATAGGATCTTCAGGGAAGTTGAGAGAAGTATCTACGAGGTTTGTATGATAATAAAAGAACCGATTAAGGAAAATATGGAGGTTGGAAGATATAGTTTCTCCAAAGTTTGGCTAAATTAAAAAGAGATGAGAATAAAGCAGGTTTGGGGTATAAGGATGGATCTCACAAACCTAAATTGGCTAAGATGTTGACCAAAAAGTCTACAATGTGGGTTCCTCCTCAAAGAGAGTGGATTAAGTTTAATTTTGATGGGTGCTCTAAAGGTAACTCAGGTATGGTTGGGGCAGGGGGTATACTCAAAAACCACAAAGGGGATTGCATTGTGAGCTATGGTGTTAACTTGGGAGTTTTCTCTAATAAAAAAGCTAAGGCTATGGCTATTTTAGGGGGCACAAAGACTCTTAAGGAGTATGGATTTAAAATGTAATTATGGAAGGAGATTCTAAGTTAATAGTGGATATATTGAATGGAGTGGCTACACCCCCCTGGGATTTAAAAAAATATCATTGATAAGTGTATGTCCCTTAAGAGTTATTTTACTAATTGAAAGGTGCAACATGTGTACAGAGAAGGGAATAAGTTTGTTGATTGTGCCGCCAACGAGGCACTGAGGTGTATTGGGTGGACCCATTAGGTTAATAATAATCTACCGAGGTCATTAAGGGACATGGTTCTAAAAGAAAATTTTGAAAATGATTACAACTTACAAAGTTTATGGTTGGGAATGGCAGGGGAAGAATTGGAGATCTTGTGATTTTAATAGAATGTAGATTAATAATGAGTTATGTGGTATGGTGTCGAGCTTGTTGATCTTCTATGGAGGTAAAAATAATCATTATCTCCTTCCCAAGATGATCAAGGCTCACACGGATATAATCAAGTTGAGGAGGGACATCAAATCCAAATGTGTTGATATGCCTAATGTTAGCTCCTCCCATAATCGTGAAGAGTTGCAATGTATGAATATTAATGAGACTTAAATAATTATTTGTAAAAATAATTATGAGATTGTGGCTCCAAGAATTGTGTCCTTGGCTTCCCCTAAAAGAAAGTTCTTGATTCTTAATTCTTTAAGGGCTTATTTTGAAATTGTGAGTAAAAGAGCCTTCTACAAGTCAGGTAGGGAGCCGAAGAGGTGTGTGGTTATGAATAAAAGCATGTAGCATTCAAAAAAATTGTGGAGTGCTAAGATGGGTGGGCCGAGGAAGTGCATAGAGCCTCCAAATTGCCAGGCACTCAAACAAAACACGGACTTGTGGAGATTGTTTGAAAATGCGGCTATAGTTCCTTTCTTCGAGTCCATGAAGGGCTACAATGAGAGCCTTACTACCAAATTCATAAACTTGTGGAGGAAGGGAAATGTTGCTATTGGTGCTGTCAAGTTTGAGGTGACAACGAGGTTTATCGCAGAAGCTACTGGATTGTAGAATCAAGGTATGAAGGTGGCAAAAAGAGTGGGGCTGACTACCAGATGTATGTATTCAAATTTCTTCATGATGGGGAGAATCTAAAACGCTTCCAAAATGGGTATGCGAGGTTAGAGCTTCCTCCTCCCTACGCCTTGGTGAGTTTGTTTGTTATGAGGTATTTTACGCTAGAAGGAAGATACATGTCTGTTCATGTGTATCATTTTTCATTGCTAAATCATATTAGGCATGATGAAAGAATTAATTTTCCCTTCTATTTATTGTCATCCCTAAAAATTAACATAGAGAAAGGTGCTAGCCCTCCCTTGCATCAAGGCTTGATGCTTTCTCTATACAAGCATGCTCTTGCATTAAACCCTCATGGAAACCCTCTTGTTGATAGAAATGATAATCAAAACTATAATGATGGTGATAATGTTGAACCCCCTGAGGTTGCAATCCATGTTGAGGAACCTAATCCTCACTCGCCTCCCATTGCTACTGCTAGAAAGTTGTTAATCCTTGCTAAAAGCCCTTCCCCTGTTGTAAAAAGTGTGAACCTGTCTACCCCTGTGGCTCTGAAAATTGCTACTAAAAGTTCCATTGAGTATGAGTTAGTGAAGGTGACCCCGAAAAAGAGAAAACATTCTTCTCTTCTCCTAGAATTACCCAAATCCAAGAAGATTAAAAAATATTTGAACACTCAAAATGAAGTTATTACAATCAGTGGAGATAAAGAGGGCATGAAAAATGAGGATTTGAAAGAAATGAAGCAGGGTCAAGGTAGTGGTGGTCGTAGGTCTGCATGCTTGGAAAAGGATGCTTCCAAAGATAGAAAAGGAAAACAAAAAATCTTTGTGAATGAAGAGGAAGAGTTGGAAATTGAAGAATTCGAAGTCCAAATAGATGAAGGTACTGATGGGATGGAGTTTGAGGATACTGCTTTTGAAATGGGTGAAGAGTTATTGGAAGAGGAAAGTAAAGATGATGAAGAGGAGGAAATCAAAATGGAGGATGACAAAAAGAATGATACCATAACTATTCTGGATATTGGGAATATTGGCAAGATAATACCATTGATGATTCAAACATGGATTATATGAAAAGCAGACTAACATACATGCAGGTACAGATAAATGACATGGATAAATCTTTGGTCACGTTGATGAAGGTGACTAATTGGATGATGCGAAGAGCGATGGTTGGTGTAGTTTTTGGACAAACTAAAATTACTAGGAGGTTGAAAAAGTCGAGGAAGTCTAATGATTTGAAGGTGCTTGATGAATCAGAGAGACATGATTGGAGGGAGTATATCTCCCTAATTGGTGATTATTGGGACCTGTTGGGAAAAGTCGAGTAATGGCTTTCTCCTTTGCTACTGTTTAATGACTGCTCTACTTTTTTGTCTTTCTGCTTTTAGATTATGGACTGCTATTTCATAATAGCTTTGTTATGGTTTAGGACATGTTGGTACATGGTGGATTTGATTAATGGTCTGCATATTTTTAAGTACTCTAGCAGTACCTTTATGTTTTTGATTAATTATGGTTGTTCTATGGTTATGGTTATGATATATGGTCTGTGTGCCACCCTGGATGTTGTTTTATGATGCTGGCTAGTGGTGTTGTTTTGCCACCCTATTTTTTTCCTTTTTTGTTGTTATGCTTGTAACCATGGGATCAGGGCCCTTTCCCTGCTAATCTAATAAAAAACAAAAAAAAAACTTACCAATAAAAAAACTTATTTCTATTCATCGACTTAGGAAATTGAAAGACAAATTCTAGGCTTAGATTATTTTTAGGGTCAATTTTTTTCAATTATTAGATAACCAAAAGATTATTTCTTCTTTCTCACACCTTAGCCCACCAAAAATAAGAAGTGCACCAATATTGCCTCCAATTGGAATTAATTAGAAAGGGTACATTACAAGTTCACCATCCTCTTGCTATCCCTCAACCAATGCAAATTTTTATTCTCCAATATATCTAGTCCCTCTCATGTAGTGTTCTCGACTAGTAGGCTCTTCTAGTGAACCAAATATTTTTTGATACTCCTCAAATTATTCACCCTAATATCTATCACTTCTTTAGGTATCAAAATCATCTTGATCACACCATCCAAGGGTGATAGGTCCACTAATGTACATAATATGCATAACCAAGATCCCTTTTTAAATAAGAGACATGAAATAAATTTTGGATTTGGCTATTTTCTAGGAGCTCCAACACATAAGCTAGTTCACATATATTGTCTTATATGTTGAAGTTCTTGTTTGGGATGCTATCACCACTACTACACCATTGTAAACACCAGTCAAAGTTCATGGTTAGATGTCAAAATCCTTGGTTGAAAAAGTTAAAATCTATCAAGGCATATGATTGGCTACATAGGAGCTTTGCCAAATGCTCCACATTCCTCAATAGATGAAGTTTCTCTCTTGTGGTTTGAAGAGTAGCTCTGCACAATTGAAAGGTATGCATATTTCATGTATTCCATGCATAAGTTATACAACAAAGTATTCTAGAGTTGTCAAAGTATGAAATTGCTAAGTCCCAAAGAATGTATGATAAAGAGAGAATTGTATGTCTCCACATTTTACCACATTAAACAATGTTTTACCTTGCGGTTCTGAAGTTAAGTTTATGAAGATGATATGTCTGCTCAGTCCAAGTTTTAAATGATTTGGTTCACCACTTGTGGTTCTATAGATGGCAGTGTGTTGCCTATGTTTCAACAACCTAGTAGGTTGGTTTGTTGGTGTCTAATCGATTTTTGTTAGCTTATATTGGATCAAGAATGTGTACAAAGGATTTGTAATGCATGATGGAAGATATTTGGGCTCTTTGGTTGCTCGACAAGTTGATATATACTTCTCTCCAACCCCACAGTCTGTCTGTTGTGGATATCTTGATCTCCATGTGTTTGCACCAGCATGTATTTCAATCTAGAATGACAAAATGGAATGCACAAAATGTTGTTACATGCTATATATGTTTGCTAAAGTGGTCCACAAAGTGTTTCTTGATCTCTCTAGTACTGCCTTGGTCTAGAGTTAATGTCTTAACACTTTGCTTGCTTGTTGGGTCGACATGTCATGTTGGGTTGATTGCACTAGGTGTTTAGATGTGTGTGCCATATTTGAAGATATTTTTCATGAAGTATAGGTCTTGGATATCTCTTAGCTTGGATAACTCTTAAATGTGTCATTTTACCTATTAAAAGCATCATTCTACTTGGCAAAAGCATCGATTTGTTCTTGAGTTGAAAATACCTACAAATGAAGGCAAAAACCCTTAAACATCAAAAGCACCATTTTACCTATCAAAAGTGTCATTATGTGATCAAATGCACCATTTTGTGATCAAAAGCATTCTTTTATGATCAAAAGTGTCATTCTGCAATCAAAGTGTCATTCTACGATCAAATACACCATTCTACAATCAAAAGCATTATTTTTTAGTCAAAAGAGTCATCTTGGATTCAAATGTGATACTCTACACCTGTGACCTAAAGATCATGGAAACGCAATGCAAACTGTTAAATTTTGGGGATGTGGGTCCCATCAGGTGTGCCAAAATGTAGAAGGTCAATAAAATTACTAAAATATGAAATGAGAATAAACCAATAATAAACTCAAATCCAATAATCAAATAACCTACTTCAATAAAATGTGTGCACAAACATGAGAGAAAATTAAATTAAACTATTTTACCTCCACCAATGTGCCTAGTTTTGCTCCATTGTAGAATGTGATAATGTTATGATAAATATATATGGATTGCTCATAGACCTTAGCATAACCTTGATAGTAAAGTGATAGCAAAATGGATGAAAGATTCATCAAAATTCATGAAGAGATTAAATGGCTAAATGATGGGTATTTTATGTCTTTCATTGATATTTGATCAATAGTGTAAGATGACTGGAGAGATCAGTGGATGGGAATGGTTGAGAGTCATAATGAATGTGCAAGCAACATGTGTTAGGATGAAGAGCTTAGATGTGGATTTAAGAGACTACATGGATTATTTGACTACATGGGTGGATAAAATGGAAGTGAGTTGGAGTAAGTTGAGGTTGCTTTTTAGTCAACTCACTAAATTTAGAGATGGTCACTAAGTTTAGAGATGAAATAATATAAGTAGAATGATATATTTAAAAAATAAATAAAATATTGATTTTATTTATTTTTAGAAGAATGAAAATGTCAAATTAAATAAATTAAATAATTTATTTAATTTTAGAGGAAATATTAGTCAATTTAAAATTAATTAATTATGTTAGATGAGGAGAATGCATGATTTAATTAATTAATGTGAATGGAAGAATAATTAGAAGTTTAATTAAATAATTAAAATATGGATGGAAGAAAATAAAAAATAATAAAAAAATATTTAATTAACGTGGTTAGAGGAAAATGATTAATTAATTAAATAAAATTAATTAGTATGGATGAGGGAAAATGACAAACTAATTAAACTTGAAAATGTGTTAATTTAATTATATAATCAAAATTATTTAATTAATAGTGATGAAGGGGTTATGAGTAATCATGACAAGAAATGATGATGGTTTAGACAAAATATGTTAGATATTTTTAGGTGTCTACAATAATGACATTCCACATTTAAAATTTAGAAAAGGGCAAAGAGTTTTAAAATTTGTGGTGAATATCTAGGCAATTGAGATATATGTGGAGGCATTTGAAATTGACCAAGGGCAACAAAATGCTAGTTTTGAAGTACAATACAAATATATATAGAAATAGATGTGAATATAGACAATAATTGATAAATTTTAAAAATGTATGTAAATAGGAATAAATCAAAGTACAATATGTACAAATAGATATAAACAAATATGAAATATATATACATTAAGTTATAAGTCAAACTTAATACAAAAGTGTGTCACTTATTGTATTAATAGAATCCATCAAAATGGGCCCAAATCTAAATGAAAATTGAGATGGGGTATGCAAATTTGAAGGTAATGTTTGCTTGCATTTATTCAATAGCCCTAAAAGTTATTTTCCTAAAGTTTTAAATATCTAGGTCAAAACTACCATGGAACATGTTAAATATGTCCTCCTTGACTTCTTCCATTTAAATGAGGTCACGTTGACGCACCATAAGCGAGAGGCTCGAGATTAATTTCTTTGGTAAAGCAGATATATTTGAACTTGTTAACCAATCACATAGCTTGTTGGTCAGGTTTGCAAGTTGGATCGTCTACCCTGAGTCAAACCAAAAACAGTACCTTCAGCTTTCAGCACGTTGCGAGCAAGACTCCGGTCAATGGCGAACTACCGTCAAATGACGTAATTTGTAAAAATACGAGCCACAAGAACCTCATCCATTTTTCTGTCGTTTGCCAACAATTTACTGTCACAAAGATACAGTGTGTCAGTAAATACTAAATCGCACTTGCCACCTGTAATTTGCGTGAACGTTACGTCAGATTGCCATAAAAAGGCATTTTTTTGTGTCAGTGAGTATAAAATTTTCACGTCCCCTGACATAAAATAGTCAAGGGCTTGCCGAGTAAACGCATCTTGAATTTGAGAGGATTTCGAAGATACACGTGGCCAGATGAGGGGCTATGAATGACAAGGCTGGTGTAGAGATGGCATCTTTGACAGTATACGTGGCAGAGAGAATTGCTTACTTGAAAGGCGGCGGTGAAGAGGTGTAGGCTCCCGTCCGCCGTCATCGTTTACCGCCCAGTTTCGTGGATGATTTTTCAGTCAACAGCTATCTTAACCTAAAATTCCCGCGGGTCCAAAGCATCTGACGGCCAGGGAAAATTCCTGGGGTTTCCGGGCTGCAACTTGAACCTTAGGATCTAGGGGAAAGAGGAGGCGTATTATATAGGGGTGGAAGTTCCTTTGTGCGTGCCTTGTAAATTTCGGTTCGTTGATGAAACCGAGCCTCTCTTCTCGTGTTTCTCTCCCTTGTAGTCGTGTGCAGGAACGACATTTTTGTTATAAATGTACGGCTTTTGGTGCCGTCTGGTTGTTTGCTCGAGGTTTCGTGTGCGCGCGGAACATTGAATTTGGCTAGGTCGGTGGAGGAATTGTATGAGAGAGGAGGCGGCGAGGGTTTGAAGTTTGGAACAATTGGTGTTTGCCATTGTCGGCAATTACGAGGAAAGGATCAAGAATTGGCTCTGTGTTTTGGCGGTTTCGCGACGGCTGTGTAATGCTGTAAGTTTTCTGGTTATCTTTTTCAGGTGTACATTGACTTGTTGAATGTGTTCCCTGTTTTTTGTTATGCTTTGGTTTAGCCGGCTGCATCTGAGGTGCTTTGAATGGGAGGATTTAGACTTGTATTTTCTGTGCAAATTGAAGGGATTCGAAGGTTTGTAGGTTTGTCTGCCGTGAGATTCTAATCACAGGGTTAGCATTTAAGGTGTTTTTTGAGATTTTTAGGCGTTTGTATTGAAATTTCTGGATTTTGAACTTCCAAAGTTTTCTTAGGTAACATTTGTCCTGGTAAAATGTGCAGGTTTTGCTCGGCTCAGACAAGTTGCTCTCATCTCCCAAGGTTGATTTGCGCATTGAACAGCTAGGAAAAGCAATTAAGGTAAATCCGGGAGCGGCATACTTTTGCATTAGAGATTAGAAGGAATGTAATGCATGCAAATATAGATGTATTTATAAACAGGCAAGCTTCTGCAAGCAGCGGTTTAGAGATACATTTTAAAATATTTTCTCAAGCTTTTAACAGAGCTGTCCATGTATTCTCAATTCCTGCAGCGGCGAAGAAAGCGAGGCATTTACATTGTCTAAGTTCCATTGAAAGTGAGAAGCTGGCGATCGAGGATCATTCTCCAGCTAACATTTACAGGACAAAAAACAAGAAAGTCATGGTAAGCGAGCTTTACCTAACAATCTAAGCGTTTAACAATGCCTAATTTGATATTTCCTCGTTGTCTCCGTCATCTTTCTTTTGTTCGGAGGATAATCTCTAAATTCTTCTCGGCGCAGGTAGGGACAATGCTACCATTACAAGACGACGAAATAGGGCCGCCTTGGCTGGAACCTCTGCTAAAAACAGTTTTTTTTACGCCCTGCGAAATACATGCCGATTCCAGCAAAAGCGAGTGCAACATTTACTGCCTGGATTGTATGGGAGACGCATTATGCTCATACTGCCGCGGCCGTCACAAGGATCACAAAATTGTGCAGGTTTGTATTGCTCGTAGAAAATTTAAATTCCTGTACTTTTTTCCTTGTTTTTGAACTGTCCTAAATTTCTCCAGCGGCTGCTCAGATAAGGCGGTCCTCATACCACGATGTGATTCGGGTTTCAGAGATTCAGAAAGAGCTAGACATCACAGGCGTACAGACCTATATTATAAACAGTGCTCGAGTTGTTTTCCTCAACGAAAGACCGCAACCAAGGCCTGGCAAAGGCGTCACAAATACATGCGAAATTTGTGAAAGAAGCCTCGTCGATTCATTCCGCTTTTGCTCGCTTGGCTGCAAGGTATTATAAATTCATCCGATTCCATTTCCATTTACAGCTCGGTTCTTATTCTATACCAATTCTTCTCAAACAATGCAATTCTTCTGTTAACTGACGGTAAATAGTTATGTCAGCTGCAAGGAATAAAGCATCGCAGAGACATGACATTCATCTTACATTCGAAGCACTCCAGGGACGAATCCGATGACTCATCTTCTCAGAAAAGAGCACGCAGAAGCTTGGAACATTTACATTTGTCTGAAGACAACGGCGGCACGGAAAGCACGTCAATCGACGGCACTAGTTCCGCTAAGCGAGAAGACTATTCAAGCGATCCCGAGGCGGCGAAATTCCGTTACAGTTTGCATGATATTTATCCTCCTACTCCACCGATATCTAGCCAGAAACTTACTGGGAGGAGGAGAAAGGGGATTCCACACAGAGCACCCTTAGGAGATTAACAGTATCTTTCTGTTCAAGGTTGTTCCAAATTAGAAGGGCAAAAGCAACAATCTCTTTTGTAGACTGTAGATAAATGCAATGGGAATTTAATAGGCTTGCTATAACAGGAAAGCATCCGCATCTAATGCATTTGCAAGGAAGCTAATATTAATATGCCATGCTTGATAATATACTGTGAACCTAATATACAGCTATCCTATAACCTATATGTATTCAATCCTGTATCTAAACCGACAAATATAAATGAAACTAGGATTGTATTTTTCTTTGGGTACAAGAGTATGGCCTTGGCCTTTTGTCAAAACATGTTCCCTAATTGGATATTCAGACCACACTAGGGTGAACAGTGAATGTCATAAATGACATGACACCTTTGCCCCTGTCATTCATGGTGAATATTGCAGGCTTAATTACATTTGTGAAGATTAAACAATGATTCAATGTAATTGCATGTGTTCAAGTGGGATCGAATTGTAATGTGAGTTGACAAGGTCTTCTTCCATTAATTAAATATTATAACTTGGCGTTTATAAATTGGACATAACTACTTGGCCGGCCCATTTTCCAAATACTTGTCAGGTACGTAAAGCAAATAATCAAATACAACTTAATTACAACACTAAATAGATTAGACTTCTTAATCACCGGTATAAATATGTAGGCCAATACTGACCGTTTTGGAATGAATGAATGCGGTTATTACAGTGCTCATCGCTTTGACGAAATCGGAGGAGACGGCTGAAAGTAATACGGAACGGGGGTAGACGATGTCCCGAGGTATTTTGGAAAGCCACTTTACGTTTGTTCTGCAATTAGGATTATGAAAAGTATTCTGTCCAATATAACGTTGTCTTAACCTTGCCATAAAAAAAATAAAACTGCGCTCTCTGCTGTCGTAGAAAGTGACGATACTTTTCACAATGCCATGTATTACATAATTAGTTCAAAATGAGGAGGATAATGGACCCTGGAATCTTAGAACAATTGGACGACGGACACTCACCATTATCGAAACAGTGTTCAAAATTATCGAAATAGTGCTGGGGGATTTGAAACATCATCGAGGGGCGAGGCAGTCAAACTCATCGGCCACCACACGAAACACATATTTACCCCGTAAGGAGACGGAAAATGTCACTGTTCAGAGTTCACGTTATGTAGTTAGAAAGTCAAACACACAACGCACCCTAATTGGAATAAAAGAAAGTTGAGTGTCATCCCATGATCCATATCGTCCCGTGGAGTGGGTTATCAGTTGAAAATCAGGGCATCAGATTCCGTTTTGGGCCAATGCCGCAATTTCTTTAGAAAATTTGGTACGAGTAGATAGAAGTTAGTTGACGTCGTCCTTGTTTATCTAGGAAATCCGATTGCCCAGACGTCAAATACCAACCCGGCATTACATTCTGTTAGATGACGTTAGCTCAGGCAGTTTGTGATCAAACTATTGGAACTTCACGTGAGAGTCCCGCACGGTCGCCCGTGCGCCCCAACTGTGTCCGTTGGGCCTTCCATGTGGACTCATGTGGCTAATCGATTGGCCATGCCTTGTGCCGTGTTTTTATGAACTTCAACTGCTATCCATCGATGCAACTTTACGTGGCCAGGTGTAAGTCTTGTAGCGCACGTGACGAAGAAAAGAGACGGGAGGAATCTTCAATAGTAACCGCCTTTCTCCCGAGTCCCCGTCGCGCTAACGCCGCCAAGCACAAACCCGAGGCAAAAGTAAGGAATTCCGCACTTGTTGCCGCGTGTCTTATGGTGCTTTTTGATGCCCAACTGGGACTTTATTATATATATATTTTTATAATTCCGAAATACTTGCCACGGCTGGTCTGAAAAGCATCATCCCCACGGAATTGTTGGTTAGGGTCCCTCCACCTAAACATTGTGGAAAAGATAAATAATACTAAGCGCTTCCAACTCCATTCACACTTCTCGATAGTTTGTCCATTCTCTAACATAGAAAATCATTCTCTCAACCTACCTAGGGTTGTGTCGAAAAATAAAGTCCTCATCCTATACCTTAGGATGTACTCTTGATCTTTGAAAATTGCATATCCATTTTCTTTCCTTTTATGTTTTTTAAAGTTTGGTTTGATTAGTGTTTGAAATGAAGTAGGGGAGAGGATCCACTAGTTGTGCACCATAACTTTGCGCTTCCCAAAATCCTACGTGGAAATTTCAAATCACTCCAATTTTTTTACAGCAGCTTACATGACAAGTCCCCTGCTTATAACTTTCGTTTTAGGGCCACATCAACATGCTTTTTGTCAAGGTGTCCAAAAAGACCCAAAAAAAAAGTGCTATCAATACTTGTGCATTCACATCATGAATAGTTGAGCGTTGATGTGGCATCACATGATTGGTTGTTTTCTAGATCTAAGGGATACATTTTGTTTAAGTTAGGGTACTTATGTCACAATTATTGGGTATTATATAAACAATTATTGGACATTATATAAACAACTACTATCACAACTATTGGAACATGCACAACTATTGGGTCCTCTCCCCTAATTAGTTTATATGCGATAAATTTGTGTATAAATTTGATTCATGATTTTATATATTTTAATTTTTAGATCAAAATGTTCATATTTTTGTAAAAGTGATTTTGTAGATTCTCAAATTTTGTAAAAGTGGTTTTGTGGGTTCTTAATGCACTACTAGATATTTGATATGTTATGCTTATATCTTAAGGTCCTATCCACCTCCACATATTTCCTCATTGTCAATTTTACATGAATTTTAGAATTACTAGATTATGGATTTGTTATGTATAGCCAAACTCATAACTTTTGTCCCTACTACTTGGTGTCTTGTTCTTTTCCACAAAATTCCTTGACACTAGTCACTTGTTTAAGTCTACTTGTAAGGTTAGTTTTACAAGATCTTGATGTACTTCTAGACATTTGTTATCATGTTAATATCTCTCTATGTCCTATCTACTTTCACGGTCTTTGCGTTTGTGGTATAAAGTGCTTTTGCATCCTTGTATGCGAGATTACAAAGTTTGGTTGAAGTACTTCTATTTGCCCAAGTGTCTTGATGTCCTTTTTCTTCTCACAATCCCTATAAAGTTGTCTACATATGAGCTTGTCTTTTTACCAACTTTTCTTTCATATTAATGTTTGCATAAATCATGCTTAGGAAGATTATAAAATTAGATTGATCATTTAACCACTATTAATTCATATCCTCAAGCCTTACTTTCAAATTATCTAAGTGTTGAAAATCTCTCGACCAAAGTCAAATCTCTATAGAAAATCACTCAAAAACTACAAGATGTACTTTTATGCAAGTTGTGGTATTTTAACAAAGAAGTGGACTTAACCTCTTCCAATCCAATGTTTAGGACTCCCCTCCTTTTCAATACAAAAAAAGAAAAGGAAAAAGTTTAGAGCTTAATAAAGAAATCCTTGAAAAGAGATGTAAAGTTGAAAAATGTTGATAAAGAAATATATATTTTTCCTATGAATAACCTCTAGAATTCCTTAGGATCATCTCTACACAAAATCAACAAAGAGAAAAGTTGAAGAATGATAACTTAGTGCAATTCTCAAGAAACATATTCTTGTGGGATTCTACTGAACTAAAGGACCTCTCATTCAAAAGTTCTAACCTTCAAACATTTCCCACAAAATTTAGTTAAAGGAAGCATTTTGAATGATATTGAGCACTAGACTTGTAGAGTTCCCTTTTTCATCTTGCTTCAAGAAGACATTAGTGATCCCTAAAACTTGACATTTTATACTATATTATCTTTTAGAGTCAATATTTCAATCATTCTTTTATCCTCATGCCTTGTGACATGAATTTCTTGGTATCCCCAATCTTTGATCTTTAATGCTTTACCTTGCATAACTTTTCACAATTGGAGATGTGGAGATCCTTTCTCTATTTTTTTTCTCAGCATGAGTATGGAGTACTCTTGATCCTTGCTGCTCAATGTCCTATTCTTATGCTTTCTTTGGAATCGGTAATTTGACCATATTCCTTAAGAATTCCCTCTAAAAACGATTCATTGAGTATCTTGACAATTGAACTCTGATATTTTATATTGTGTTATTTTTGGGATTTTGAGTTTGAATTTTCTCTAGTATCCTTCTAGACATTATAAATTTAAACTTGAAAACTTGTAGTATCTCCTAATCCCATCTTTTTCTATAAAATGATACATTTTTTATATGGTCATTTGCAAAACTAATGCTTACTACTGGAATTTTGCACTTATGTCCAAACATCTTGAATTCTATACCTCCATAATTTTCTTGCAAAATCTATTTGTAACTACATTGTTAGAGCTCAATTATTGCAAAGTTAGTTCCTATTAATAGACACATTTTTTAAATCCTTCTAAAGTTTATATCCGTGTTGTTTTGAGTAAGATGGTTTAAACAAATAATTCAATGTTTACATAATTTTAACAAATTGAGGGACATTGCAACACTAGATGTCAAAATATTTGCAAGTTTAAAAGTTCACAAACTCCCTATAACCTTGACAAATTCTTTTGTATGTATTTTTCCTAGTTCTTGAACTTCCCAACTTCTCAATAAGTGGTGATACTTTCACTTGTTTCTCTTTCCAAAGGTTTTAATATTTCCAAAAGTGTCAACCAATAAAGTGTTAGAGATTATCAAGGTTTCACTCAAGCTTAAAGTTTTGAACCTGGTATAAATTTTTCAATGTCAACAAGTTCACAAGTTTATGAAATCTCTAAAATACCAATAGGTTCTTGAAGAAACTGTTGCATAGGAGGTTGTCGTTGCACCAAAAGGTCGACTTATTAATGCCTGATACAACCACTAGATTTATACAAGATCCAAGATCCACAAAAGGTGGTTAAACCATGTCATGAAGCCCAAGCATCACGCTGGATCACACTGAGGAGACCAAGGGTGACACCTTGCAACAACCCCCCAATGCAAGTGAGGGGTTCAAACTTGTGACTTCAGATTTGATACCAATTGTTGCACAGGCGACTGCCATTGCACCAAAATATCGACCTGTTAATTCCCAATACAATTGATGGATTTATACAAGAACCAAGATCCATAGGAGGTGGTTAAACCATGTCACGAAGCTCAAGTGTCACACTGGCCCACACCGAGGAGACCAAGGGTGATACCTTGCAACAAAAATAATAGAATAAAGAAAAATAAAAACTCCATTGAAAGGTTTGTGAATTTATAAAATTATTGAAACATGAACAAAGGTTTCAAATTGATAAAGATGCTTCAAAAAAGATGTGTTATAGAGTTTAAAGTTTTTTTGAATCATCGAAATTTTTTCTTAAGTTTCTAAAATATAAATGAAGTTCAAGGTTTCCAAAAATGTTGATTAGCTCTAGATGTCCTTGAAATCCATTGACTTGTCTAAAACACAATGATATTTTAAGAAAACTAGATTTTTTAGTTTTGAAATTGAATCTAATGTATTTAATTTAGATTTTTATAGGATTTTAGGATGGCAATAATAATTTTGAAGCATGCAATGTAACGATACTTTCCATGCAAGATTTTATTATAGACATAAATGTCACCTCAAGATCATACTTCATGAAATCATGATGCATAAAATTATGTTTTTTCTTGACATGGATGACCAATCAACTATCCTTTCCTAGACCTTGTGTCATACAATTTTAGCTACCTCTACTAATAGATGCTTTAATCACATACATAATTATTTTCATTAGATTTTTTAGCTAGTTAGAATTGTACAATGAAGATTTATAGTTTGTTGGAGTTGAATAGATAGGGTTTATTGGGGTCTTCACTTCCCAAAAGCATGAATGCATGCAAAATATAAACCTTTGGTGATGGATGAATCATAAACATTCATTCGTAGTAAGTGTATTGCCTTATGTTATTAAAGGCAATACATTTCTCTTTTTTAAGGGTTAAAATTGTTGATACTAATTGGACTAGTAAAAAAATAATTCTTTTTTTAATCTTCATGGGTTCCAAACAATTAGTTGAATTTCTTATTGTAAACAATATTTTATGGATCTTCTATTTATTCATTCAATGAAGATATCTAGTTGATTTGTGCTAGTGTTGGGTGTTTGATTAAGATTATTTTCATGTCTTGAAACCTTTCATAGAATATTTACACTTTCTTTACTTTGTGAGTTACTTTGGTTAAGTAAATAAAGGTTTATTCCAAATCTATCTACTTTCACTTCATGATATTTTGATAGAACTTAAAATTTAAATATTTTCTAAAACCCTTTTCTCTTCTCACCTTATCGTTTGATATTTTTTGTACTAGGGTGCTGGCAAGAAGTTGAGTCCACTTTTTGGTCATTTAGTGGAAGTGTTTTCCCTAATTTTCAAAATTTGACACATTTGACCTTAAAATTTGAAGCACTTAGAGATGGAATCTTGAAAAAGTCACTAACCATAAAATGTAGTACTCAGAGTCTAGTTTCCAAATATGTAATTTATTTCAATACCCAAATGATACAAATTGATTTTCAATAGGCATTTCTAAAAACCACTATTAAAAAGTCACTTTTTTTTACCATACCATGCACATGTACATCATCCATATTTTGACCTAAATAATCATATTTTTCTAAATCCTTTTGGGAAAAGATTTATAACTCATTGAAGCACACTTTCCATATTGTTTTATAATTTTTTATTGAATATTTTATTTTTTGTTAATTTCTATTAGCCATATTTGGTGTTTAGAAAAATTGTCGTGTACGTCACGCATAAGATGACCTAAAATTATCATTTTTTATTTTTTATTTTAAATTGAAAAGAATTTTCTGAGGTACGCTTTCGTACAATTTGTTTTTCAAGAAATTATGTTAATAAAAAGTTATTAAAATACTAAAAAAACCTTGATAATTCAAGTTTACGGACCTGTTTCAGAAAAAATTAATTGAAAAATAGAAAAAATAATCCAATTGTAATTTTTTTTTACATATTTAGAGTCTACACTGTCTCATCTATAATGGGTTTTAATTTCGTAAAAAAATTCTACAAAAAATGTCTTCATACATATGCCTAAAGTCACTATTTTCTTGTGGCATTGCTAGGACCTTCAACTTGCAGGTCAAACCAGGTCCAAAACTTAGGTTCGATTCCCCAAGCCTTTTCCCAAACCGAAAAAGAAGCAAAAACCCAACCAAAAATTGAAATTTAAAAAAACGGGATCCCGTTTCATAAAAAATATTTTTTATGATTTTAAGAAACAGGATCCTGCTTTTATTAAAATCATTAAATTTATGTTTTTTGAAATGGGATCCGCTTTTAAAATGGCTTTTTAAAATGGGATCCCACTTTTTAAAAAATGGGATCCCACTTTGAAAATGGGATCCCGTTTTGAAAACAGGATCTCGTTTCTAAAAAATATAAAAAATTATTTAAAAAATAAAATGCGATCCCATTTTATTGAAGTCGATTTCTGTTTTTTTGCTAAGGCAAAAAAATTCACGTTTCATGGACTCATCTTCTTGCATTTACCCACTAATTTTTAGATTAGGATAAAGCATCAAAATATACTAAATATGTAATGATTAAAACTATTTTTAATAATACTTTTAGATTCTTTCGATCAAGAAACATTGATTTTAGGGGTAGAAGTTTGTTTCATTTAAGATTCATGCATATTTAATCCTTTGTCTGTGAGATTCTAGAAAACCATTACATAAGGCCCCTTGTGAAATATAAAACACAATGAATAATTGAGTTATCTTGCAAGCTAAGATTTAGCTATAATGACCTTGGGGTAGTCATTTTCTATTCTTTAGGATTTGATTCCTTTTAGGAGAGCTAAGATTCTCAACATATTATCTAAGTTACATGTGTGCCAAATTTCTCGTCAACACTAAGTGCTCATGCATTTACTTTAATTACTTTCCACATTTATTTAACACTTAACTTTCTATGATTTTCCATAATCAATCTAGATCTATAATCCTAGGTTAATTATTCCTTGAGAATGAATGCAATTATTTGATTAACTAGATTTAATCAAATATATATATTTTTTAATTTATACTTTTAGTGAACTTGACCTTCCTACACCCCTATGGTTTTTTCCTTAGGATTTACTCCTTCTACATTAGGGTTTCAAATCTAATCTTTTTAATTTTTACATTTTAATTTTAGATCTATTTACATTTTGGATCCACCCTTATTTTTACATTGTTGATCTATTTATATTAGGTTTTGGACATTTATCATATAATATCTCCTTGATCCTTACCCACCCATCCTTGTTTGTTCTTTGAACATCAACACACATTTTATCATGGATTCACATAATCTATTTTGTATGACTTCTATTTATTATTCTCTTATAGATTTTGATGTGTTCATATAGCTTTTAAAATTAACCCTATTATCCTTGATTCACTCATGTCATTTAATCATTTTGATGGTATTATATATTATTTGTGGAGGTTTTATTACATTATTTATGTATTTTTTCATCTTTCATTCACTTAGTTTCTTTCCCTCCCTTTTGGATACCCCTTGTTCACTTTTTCATTCACCTTATGTTGTGCATATTTATCCCAATCATAGTGTTAGTGATATGCTTGAGTATAGTGATACTTTACCTTTCAACAACTTCCCTTTTCATGTTGTGACTCACAACATAACTTTTATGAGTGTAAAGTTATTGTTAGCCATTTACACTAAACTTGCAATACTTTGACTAACTCCTCATTATAGTATCCTTATGTGCTAGCATAGATATAGTTCTCACAAAAAGTATGTTGGGGGCTCAATAACCTTGTTAGAAGATTTACACTATTCTTAGTGGGTAAAAGCAAGAAGATGAGTCCACTTCTCATGGAAGTTTCAGAATTAGCCATAAACATGAAATCAAGAAAAGTGAAATAAAAAAAAGTGAAATGAGATCCCACTTTTTATGAAACATGATCCTATTTCGCTTCGAGACCCTGAGCCAAAAGTGGGATCTGATTTTCTAGAAACGAGATCTCATTTTCTAGAAACACGATCTTGTTCTAGAAATGAGATCTTGTTTCATAAAGGGTTAAAACTAAAAAAAACTAAACATGATCCCGTTTATAGAATGGGATCTCGTTTCTTAAAATTTCAATTTTTTACCCAATTTTTGCTATAGGTTTCAAGTCGAAAAAAGGCTTGGGAAGCCAACCCTTAGCTTTGGACTTTCTTTGACCTACAACTTGAAGTTCATGTTAGTGTCACTAGAAAAGAGTGACTTTAGACATATGTTTGAAGACATTTTTACATAATTTTTTGGTGAAATTAAAACCCATTTTAGATGAGATTGTGTAGATTTAAAATATGTAATTTTTTTGTGGCCGAAAGACCTAGCTCAATTGGCTAAAGCATCATGTTGTAGCAAGAGGTTAGAGGTCTAGTCTCCCCTTCCTCCTTGTGGTATTGGAGGGCGTGTCGCGCCAACATCACCGGTCACATGAAATTTTTTTACCAAGCATATTGTAGTTTATAGGAAGCTACTTGATTCTTGGAATCTAAAAAAATATATATAATTTTATTCACAATTGGATTATTTTTTCTATTTTTAAAATAATTTTCAATGAATCTAGTCCATAAACTTGAAATAACATGTTTTCTTATTATTTTTATTTTTATTAAAATAATTTTTTGAAAAACAAATTATACGTGAATAATCTTCAGACAACCTTTTCAATTTAAGAAAAATAAATTAAAAAGTGATAATTTTAGGTCATCTTATGCATGATTTACACAAGGGGTTTTCAAAAAAACAATTACAACTAATAAAAAATATTCAAAAAATTTACAAAAAATATCGTGAACAATCTTTAGTGTCTTACATATCTTTTCCCAAAAGGATTCAAAAAAATAATTTTATTTAGGTCAAAATATGGTTAGCGTACACATGCATGGTATGGTCCTGAAAAAGTGACTTTTAAACAATATTTTTTAGACATGCCTATTGAAAATCAATTTGTATCATCTAGGTATTAAAATAAATTACATATTTGGAAACTACACTCTGAGTACTACATTTCATATTACTGAATTTTTTAAGATTCAATCTTTAAGTGCTTCAAATTTTTAGGTCAAAATGTGACAAATTCTTAAAATCATGGAAAACACTTCCCCTTTTTGGCCAAAAAGTGGACTCAACTTCTTGCACACACCCTAACACATATAAAGAATTCCAAGAAAATTTCAATTATGCATAAAGATGGCATGCAAATATAAAAATTTCCATAGATAAAGATCAATGAAATATAAAAATATTGTGTATATAAAAATAAAAAAAATTGATCATCTAATTGATTCATAAATTTACTACAATTTCTTTTTATTCTCAATCTATCCATCATTTCATAACATTTAAAGTTTTATAGGCATTTTATACCAATGCAATATCTAATTTTGGGCATTAGAAATAATTATCACTTACAACTATGCTCTATAATTAGTTATCACTTATAAATGTACATGATAAATAGTTATTATGTGTATGTATTTAATGTGAGTAAGCAAATATAAAACTATACCACACCAATGAAACATTATATCAAGGAATTCAAATAACAAATCAAATTAATAAACCAATTCCTCAATGTCATCCCATTGTCCTCTATCTCCAAGGATTCTTTAAGTCATTTTTGCTCTTAGATTGTTTGTGCACATGACTTTCCAAATGACAACCTGAAGAATGAGATACTAGAAATGCAAAAGATGTTTCTTACACTACATGATTGCTAATCTAGCTGTAAATGATATGCTAAGATAATGATGCTACTATGATATTGTTGTATGACAATGATGTGATGAAACTATTGTAATTAATATGTTGCTAATGGTAATGCCATGATTAATCTACTTAATGCTAAAATGCTAATACTAGAATGACAATGCTAAGATGATAATGCTAATGAAAATTATGCAGAGTGTAATTATGCTCAGATCTCTATATCTTTTTGTTGTAAATGAGGGTCCCTTTATAGATTTTCCAAGGCATGAGCCTAGGTGGTAGAAATCAACAATCTAGATTCAATCTGGAGAATGAACAGTTGAAGGTGAAGAGGTTAGAGAGAAAAGTGGAGTGTGTTCCCTTTAGAAAAACAAACTGCCAAGTGTGAAGAGGAATCAAATGGATATGAAAGCCAAGTGTCCCAAATTTGTTAGAATTTGTTGAGGATAAATGCTAATTTAAATATTAGAAATATTTAATTTCATGAGACACATAATGAGGTGGAAGGTGAGAAGAAGTTAGTAGAAATGTGTGTAAATTCAAATTTAATGAGAGGAAGTTAATTAAATAAAAACAAACTAATTAAACTTGTTCATTTAATTAAAGACATGAAGAAAATGATTTAGAATAGAAAGAATTAGAGAAAGTGAACTATATAAATACAATTTTCAATTTATTTATATAAGTAGAAGAATTAAAAATTATTAATTAAATAATTTGTATTTAATTAATATTCCAGACCGAATTTGAGTGTATACATTTTGCCCCTTTTTAAAGTGTTGTGTTTGCGACATGTTGCTTCAAAGAAAAATTTGTCAATAGTGCTGATAAAAAAAATTGATATTCCCCAAACATTGATTTTCGAGTGATGATGTATGTATGCCCCCTCAGGAGATAAATCGGGGAGATTTTTTAATTTTTAGGATTTTTTTAGATTTTTGAATTTTTTTATGATTTTATGAGGATTTTCAAAATTTCAAGATGTTTCGACAATTTATCTCCCGATAAAGAAGAATGACCCTGCCAATTGATTGATTAATGCCCTTTTTGAAAATAAAAATTAATCCCACTTAAATCTCCTCCATTTACCCCTTTAAAAGGTAAAAAGGTGAAAAAGGAGGTCATTTGAATTCATTTGCAAATTGGAAATTGAGTTGATTGAGTGATTTGAGCAAAATGGTGATCCCATACCACACTCATCGATTCGAGTGAGTTTGATGACACAACCACCCTGTTACATATGGACCTCTGGTACATACCTTGAGAAACCACTTTTTGAAATTTGAATTTGTTTTTGGCATGTTTTAATGTTTTAAATTTTGTGTTAATGCGTTTTACCACATTTAAACCTCGATTTAGCACATTGGTTAAAATTTTTAGCGCATATGTAAAATTTTGTATATTTACTTTTAGCGCATTTAGGCCATGAAATGGCGCATATGATGAATGTTTCAGTGCATCTAGGGTTTTAGCGCTTTTGTGCCATGTTTTGGCACATTGACACCAGAATTGAATTTTGTTGATTGTTCTTCTTACTTTTGATGTTTGATGATCGCGTTAGCCGTTGTTTGGATGATGTTTGATAGGATAAATGACGATTGATCTCATGATAAGTGAGAGTCAATGATAGGATAGATGGTGATTGACCTCATGATGAATGAGAGTTGATGATAGACGCTTTATGAGATCTGATCTAAATCTCATTAGAGTTGATTAGATTGATAGGTTGATTGATAAAATGTTGATTAGTGATATGTCATGATTATAGGAGGACTTACGAGTTCTTCAGTCTCGAGAGCGCTACTCAAAGACTCGGGATATGATTTCACATTTGGTGTAGGTAGATTTGGATGTTATTGGGCGATGTGGTTTGTCTTCCTTGCTTGATATGCCCCAATATAGGATAAACAAGGGACTATTGACTGCGTTAGCTGAGAGATGGCATAGTGACCACAACATGTTCCATCTAGCTATTGGTGAGATGACAGTTACCCTAGAGGATGTGTACCGGATATTAGGGATTCCCATGGTTGGAGAGTTGGTTGTTTATGATCATACAAAGAAGGGAGGTATCGAGGCGTTGAGGAGGATCTTTGATGATGATGAGATTAGTGGTTATGAGATCCTGTGGTAGGATATGGTAGATTCTTATCATCCATTACCATCTATTCCAGCTGGGTTTGTTGGAGGTTTCCTATGTCCCGACCATAGGTCGAAGGGACTAAGTTGGCTGGGGTAGATTGATCGAGAGGATGATCACTCAAGGGATCCGATGTGCATGGGGCTCTTGCATGTTAGCACACTTGTATCATGATCTCCATCAGGTGGTATATCTAGGAGTTGTTGATTTATCAGCTAGAGTGACACTACTTCAGATTTGGGCTTGGGAGCATATAGTTATTACTCAGCCTATAGCTGAGAGAGATCGTCCAATTGGCATACCATATGTCTTCAGGTGGTATTTTCCAGCACAAGCTAGGAAAATTAGAGTATTGGCGACAAGTGCTTGATGATTTGGAGACCGTCACATGGTGACCATACTTGGATTGCGAGTAGTGGCCCGAGGGTGATCTTGATATGCCCTATGTTTGTGCGTCGAGGTATTTGATTGGACGGACCCAATTTGTGATTGAGAGATTCATGCTCATGAGGGTTCTACGTCAGTGTGGCCGATTTCAATGGATTCCATAGGGAGTTGCATTATATGCACAGAGACAATAGGATATTCCAGAGTGGGGACCCACCCTATCTTATGATGCAACGTGTGAGGAGTACTTTGAATTAAAGGCATAGGTGTGGGATTATTGTCTGGAGATTGCAGCTGGTGTGGTGACAGATGAGTATGTTGAGAATTTTTACACACATGTTGTACTGAGGATATACAGTCCTGATGAGCCAGTACTGACATTTTCTGATGATGAGAGAGCACCAACACCGAGATGGAGGAGGGATGGCGGAGATGGTGATGATGAGGAGGGAGATGGAGGTGGGGATGGAGGGGATGATGGGGATGGCGGGGATGCAGGTAGCAGGCAGATGTTGGACTTTAGAGTTCCTCAGAGGAGCATATCTATGGTTCCCTACGGACAACAATAGGTAGGACCATCACAGATTTAGATTCATGTGCTCTCTCATCAACAGTAGGCACAAATTGATGCTTTATAGTTATAGGTGGAGGGCCTACAGGGACAACTAGCATTAACACATGAGCAGACTGCCTCTCTGACAATAGAGAGAGATGCCGCTAGGCAGAGATGTGAGCATGCATAGGCCCTAGTTGAGAGGATGCAGAGAGTTTCCAAGGGTACTATTACAGGGGATATGCTCAGAGAGGTTCGTCATTCAACTCAAGAGGCAGAGTATTATAGATCACATTATTATCAGGCAGTTCCTGCAGAGCGATGTGTCCCTAGCTATGTGTAGTCTCTTAGTGCTAGGTCAGGTCAGAGTTAGTCACAAACGATGAGAAGGGGTGTGACTGGACCACCTCCCAGAGATTCAATAGGAAGAGATCTAGATACAGGTCCATCTAGTGGTGCAATGGCAAGCACAATGAGGCCTACATCATTTGGGGGGAGCAACACGTAGCTTTGATGTACTCATATTTGATGTAGTGACACTTGATATATTCACTTGTTTAGTCAGGGACTTTATGATTTCTTATCATTGCGTTGATGTATCTCTCCAAATTTTGTGATATCATTGTATACTTGACATTGATTATTTTGAGATTATATGAGATGCAGCAGAGACTATTGATCTATATGTTGTCTACATGCTTTTATGATGAATGCTTATGCTGAATGTATTTGATTTTTGCTCTATATGCTATGCAGTGTTTATATGATTATGCCATGGTTATGTATGAATGCAATGATGAAATGATGATGTATGAATTATGATTCTATATAGCCTTATGGATGATCCTATATGATATGTAGATAAGATGTGATGCACTTTATTTTTGTAATTTTCTAATGCAAATATATGATCTAAAGCATGGATGGGTGGCTCATGATAATACTTTCTAATGTATGCATGATATGATAATGATTATGCAACTAAATGTGAATGATATTTTTTGTTTTTTCAATGTCAAATGTACTCAATCCTTTAATGAGAGATAAAATCATTTTGGAATTTTCCAGCCTTAGAAAATCTAAAATGCACATGCAAAAACTAATATGAATGCAATCTATCTTAACCATGCAAATCTAATTATGCAATGTTGTTATCGTGTCAGCCAATCTTTTGTGCTTGTTATCATCATTGAGATTTTAATATGTTGAAAGTTAGTAAAAACATTGATGGTATAATTAGACCATGATGAATTGAGTACAACTTCCATGGATTTTGATATTGCAAGGTAATACAAGCATCTAGGCATAATTGAACCAAGATGACCTAAGTATTGCTTGCGTAAAACAAGCAAGAGTTAATCTTTTTCCTATGTAAAACCAGAATGTCATCAATGATACTTTGTAGATCACATCCTGCGATAAATTTACATAGTAGTAATGATCAACTCATAGATAGTAGACAAAGAAAAATATCATACTCAATCATAGCTTCTCTAGTCCATGACATCCTTGAGTTGTTCCAAATAAATGATAACAAAAATTAAAATACAACAGTTGAACATTCATGCTAAAGTGATTAAACCATGATTCATAAGAACATCATCCAGTTAGATTTGTTTTACCAATCGTGTTGTTGATTTGGATGTTTGGTTTTCTAAAGATCGTGATCGATGTTCAATGTTGAGTTTTGTTGTGATTGTTATGTTTGCTATGTTGTCTAACTGCTACTTGGCTGTTATTTTTAAGCTCAAAGTAGATTGCCCCCAGTGAGTTCAGGATTTTTCCCCCAGTGAGAAACAAACCATTTATTATGGATACACACAATGATCGCCAAGCCAAGGATGAGACACAACCACAACGCCTAGATATGTACATGAGGTTCCCATGATGGACATGCATAATGGTAGTGAAAAGCGGATGGCCGACACACGTTTCAATAGATGGAAAAGCTAATCTATCACAAATAGCGCTTGTTACTAGGTTTTCACTACTTGTTTTTATTGCACTTTTTCTAATTTTATGATTTTTTTTACTTTTCTCTTTTTTTTCTTTTTTTTGGAATTTTTTTTGTATTTTTATTTTTTTAAATTTTTTTAATTTTTTTCTTTTTAAACTGTGCACTGGATGAGTTATGTATAAAACTTCTTGAGATGAATGCTATTGATAGGTTCTTCAAACAAGTCCCATTCGGGTGTAGATAAGTGATATGCTCCAGATCCATATATTGATACAATGGCAAAAGGACCTAGCCAATTAGGTTCAAATTTTCCCTTCTTTTCCCGATCTTGTTGATTGCAAGGATTCTATTTTAGGACCAAGTCACCAACCTGAAATGTTCTTGGTCTTACCTTGTGGTTATAGCTCCTTGAAATTCTTTGTTGATAGGATTTTAGATGATCAACAACATGCTAGCAGTGTTCATCTAACAATTCTAACTCTTGTAGTTTAGATACTCGATAGTCTTCCTTTGAAATGTTTCCTTTCATTGATGCCCAGAGTGAAGGTAACTCAACCTCAATTGGTAAGATGGCTTCTGATCCATACACAAGAGCATATAGTGTGGCTCTTGTAGGGGTGCAGATGCTAGTACAATATTCCCACAAGGTAGGGTTTAGTTGAACATGCCAGTCATGTCCAGCCTCGTTGATAGTTTTCTTCAAGATTTTCAAAATGGTCTTATTTGAGGCTTTTGCTTGGCCATTCCCTTGAGGGTAATAGGGTGTGAAAAATCAATGTTGGATATGGAATTTTTTACAAAGTTCTTGTACATCTTGATTTTTGAAAGGTATACCATTGTTAGTGACAATGGAGCTAGGGATGCAACACCGACAAACAATGTAGTTCGGGATAAAGGAGGAAATTTGTTTACCAGTGATCATGGTTAATGGAATAACTTCAATCCACTTTGTGAAATACTCAGTGGTTGTGATTATGAATTTAAGTCCATTAGAGGAAGATAGATGAATCTTACCCACAAGATCAAGTCCCCATTGACAGAAAGGCCAGGTCGATGTGAATGGTTGCAACTCCTATGCCGGTGCATGTATGATATTTCCATGGACTTGACACTTCTTGCACTTCTTAACAAATTGAGAAGATTCTTTCTCCATGTTTGGCCAATAATATCCCAAGCATAGGAGTTTCTTAGCTAGAGTAAGACCACTTGAATGAGTACCAAAAATACCTTCATGAACTTCTCATAAGGTGGTTTTAGGTTCATCGCATTCAAGACATCAAAGGAGAGCATCATCAAGACCTCGTTGATAAAGTGTATCAGCTACTAGGGTATATCGGGCTGCTTGATAGATAAAGTTGTGTTTTTGGTTCCAAGATAGATCAGGTGGAATGGTATTGTCTCTCAGATAGGTATAAATACTCCCATAGATTGAATAATCAACATCAACTAGATGGCACATGACTTGGGATTCAGGATTGTCATATGCGGGAGAAAATAATTGTTCCACCATGAATTCATAACGACTTCGTTTTTCTGGTTTTTGTAAAAGAGAAACAATGGTTGCCATGGCATTTGTAACTTTTTTGTCCACTCTTGGAATTTGTTAAAAATTGATCTCAACAAAGTATTTCTTGAAGTCATCTATCATTCTCTTGTATGGCATCAACTTGTCATCTTTTGTTTGATAGTCATCATTAACCCGATTAATGATTAATTGGGAGTCTCCATAAACTTGTAATTCTATGATTTTCCGTTCCACTACTACCTTGATACTAATGATTAGTGCTTCATATTCAACCATGTTGTTTGTGCAAGGGAACATCAACCTATAAGATTTTGGGATAGTGTGTCCTTAAGGAGCTAAAAATATGATCCCAGCACCCGATCCATGTTTAGTGTAAGACCCATCAAATATAATATCCAATGTTGTACTATCATTGTGAGGACATCTTTGTCTAGGAATTCAATGTGCATAGGATGTTCATCTTGTAATGGTGCTTCAACTAGCTGATCTGCTATTACTTGGCCCTTGATTGCTCTTCAATCTACACATTGAATGTCAAACTCACTCAATATCATCACCCACTTTGCTAATCTTCCTGTTAGAGTGGCTTTGTTGAGTAGATATTTTAATGGATCTATCATGGCTATGAGTTTGATGGTATGTGTTAACATGTAGTGTTGAAATTGTTGAGTAGAAAATACCACAACCAAAAAATATTTTTCAATGAATATATTGTTAATTTCATAGCCATTTAGTATTTTTCTGATGTAATAGACGACCTTTTCTTTTCCTATAGAGTCTTCTTGTGCTAGCAAAGCTCCCAAAGATACATCGGTAGTTGCTATGTAGATTAGAAGTGGTTTTCCCTCTATTGGTGGTACCAATATAGGTGGATTCATTAGAAATTGTTTCAATTAATTAAAGGAAGCTTGAAATTTTTCATCCCATCTGAAGGAAACATTCTTGTGTAACAAATGAGTAAAAGGATGACACTTGTCCGCCAGTTGCACGATTAATCTTCTGATTGATTGGAATCTTCCTTGTAGAGATCTTAGTTGGATAATGTTCTTAGGAGGTAGCATTTCCATGATTGCTTTGACTTTAGCAAGATCTACTTCGATGCCTTTGGATGAGACTATGTATCCTAATAGTTTTGTTGATGTTACTCCAAATACACACTTCTTTGGATTTAATCGCACATTGAATTTTTCCAATCAGTTAAAGAGTTTATCCAAGATTTCTAGATGTCCTTCCCTGGTGAATGATTTTTCTAACAGGTCATCCACATAGTCCTCCATGAATGTGTGCATCATGTCATAAAATATTGTTGTCATTGCATGTTGATAGGTGGCTCCTGCATTCTTTAATAAAAAAGGATGACATTCCAACAAAATGTACCCCACAGGCATGTGAAAGTTATTTTGTCTTGATTTTATGGTGCAATCTTGATCTAATTATAGCCTGAAAAACCATCCATGAGTGATAGCATAGCATGTTTTGTTGTTAAATCTACAATAATGTCTATATTGGGCAAAGGAAAGTCATCCTTTGGACAAGCCTTGTTAAGATCCCTAAAATATGTGCATATTTTGATGCTATTGTCTGGTTTGGAGATTGGTACAATGTTTGAAATCTATTCTACATAGTCGATTGGTCGGATGAACCCCACATCTAATAATTTCTTTAATTCTTCTTTTACTAGTAGGGCGATGTGTTGATGCATTTTTCTCAATTTCTGCTTTATTGGCTTCACTCCTAGTGCTATGGATAAATGATGCATTATTAGATCCAGATCTATCCTTGGCATGTCAGCATAAGACCAAGCAAAATTGATTTGTCTTTCTTCAAATAATTTGGTGAAATTTGGATTTTCTTTCTCTGTCATTGATGCCGCTAGGTGTATCATCTTTACTATTTCTGCAATATCGATGTTTATGGATTGCATAGGCTCAACCAATACTGAAGATATTTCTTGATAATTCTTAGGAAGAGTGTAAAATCTCTCATCCTTCAGTGCCTCGGAGAGGTTTTTTCCATTGGATATGCTCTTTCTTTTTACTTTTTCATGATCTAATACTATTATTGCATGGTTTTCACCATTAGATCATTTTTTGTATTCTTTATTTTGTAGCTAAGAGACTTGGCACTCCCCTGGTTCAAAGCTTCATTATAAAATTCATTGGTGGAACTTGTTTCTGGATCCTCAGAACAAAGGAAATTGACAATATCATTATCATCTAAAAATATAGGGATATCCAAAGGCTCGGTTTGTTCCCAATCAATGAGTTTCAGGATGTATCAAAGCTAAGGAATCATTGGATTGGTCAATATCGTAAGTGGTGAAGGTTAGGATGGAAACATCTTCAAGGTGTCCGCTAACAACGTCAAAGTCTATAATGTTACTCTCCTCTAAATCATCTATCTCACTCGATGTCTGATCGTCCTCACTAGAGCCATCAATATGTAGTGATCCAAATTCAAATGGTCTAGACCCTGAACTTTGTCCCTCCATACGTATGGGTGTATACTTCTTTATTACATCGATTTCCTTGTCTTGACAAGATTCTTCAGATAGTGAATCCCATTCATATTCATTTGAGTCTTTTTTAGAGCTAGCTTGCAACTGGAGGATTCATTCACAAACCTTCTAAGTGGCTTCTTCTTTTGTCTCTTCTTTGTATCCTAATCCTATCTTGTCTTTTTTATTGATTGTGATAGGTTGGATTGGTTCCACAATACCTTCTTTTTTGTTTTCCAATATGACCTTTTCCTTCATATCCCATATTTTCTAAGATTTTGGACCCTTTACCATATTGCTCTGTTGGTATATTGGAAGTTGTTGCTTGGGATTCTTCATCTTTGTAAAGCCAATTTAGAATGTATTTGTCTTCAGATTCATCAGCTAGGGTACCTTCTTTTACAAATTTACCATCAAATATAGTGATGGGTTGTGAAGATTGTTGTTTAGATGTTGATGGTTTTCCATATGATTTTGGAGAAGGTAGTAGTTGTGAGAGACATAAGGATTGCTCAAAAGAATGTTCACCCATGCCTTTATCTTTCAACTGAACCTTTTTCTCAAACTGTTTTGAAAAAGAATTTAGCTGTCTTTCATTACTTGAGGACGTAGAAGGATGTTGTATTTCATTACTTGAGGAAGTAGAAGTGAGAGCTTCTTTGTTGTGTGGTAAAAAGACATCTTGGACTATCTTGAGAGTGTTGCAGTATTGTGGATTATTAGAATCTGCTGAAATTGTGATGTCTTGTCCATTGTAAGGGAATTTTAAGCATTAATGGTATGTCGATGGCACTACTTGCATTTCATGGATCCAAGGTCGGCCCAAGAGTATGTTGTATGGAAAGTCCTTGTCTAAAACTTGACATATTATATCTTTTTGAACTTGTCCCACTTGAATTGGCAATACTACCAGCCCTTGAGAGGATCTTTCTTCATCATCATAAGATTTTATGGTGATATTTCTTCTGGAATCTATTGCATTTTTTAAAAATCCCAATGCATGGATAAGCGTTAAAGTACATATATTTAGACTAGATCCTCCATCTATTAAAACGTGTTTGACCCGATGTTTATGGATTATAACCTCAATATGGAGCGGAGCGTTGTGTGGATGAGTGAGGGATGCATCATTTTTTTCTAAGAATGATAAAAAATGGGGTGTAGTTAGATGTCCCACCATGGCTTGGAATTGACAAACTTCCAAATTGGTTGGTACTGTGGTGTCCACTAAAGTCTTTTCTAGAATATCCTTATGGATTGGTGAAATTTTAAGAAGTTCCAAAATAGATATTTGCATGGAATCTTTTGCAATTGATCCACTATATTGTACCAATTTGAAGAATCAACAAGTGTGTTAGATGTATTTCCTTTCAATATGAACTTGGATTGTGCTCTTGTGCTTACATTTACTAGTAGATTGTTTTGTTTATCGTTGATTTTAATAACATTGATTTGATTATCAACTGCAGCAATGTGAAGGATTGTAGTATCATAAACATAATTCACATTCTTCATTTTGCTTGTTGAAGAGGATTCTCATTTTTCATAGTTGGGTAGAGGATTTTTAAATGCTCCATGATTAACATTTGTTTGAGGTCCTTCTATTGATATTTCACATCTATCTATCAAGTCTTGCACCAAATGTTTTAATTGCATACAATAATTTATTTTATGACCTTTGTTTCTATGAAAAATAACAGTAATATGCATCATTCCACCATGATGGTGTAACTCTTGGTTCAAAATCTCGTGCCTTTGGTAACGTTATGAATTTGTTTACAAGAAGTTATTTTAATGTTGATTCAAGTGATTTCCCCAAAGGTGTAATTTTTTTGCGTTGTGGTGGTGGAGCTGGTTTAGATTCATTATTGTTTTGATTGTTTTTGGGTATAATAATTGATAAATTGAAGTCTGGTTTTTTGTTATCCATATTAGCTGCACCATCATTACCAATATTTTTATTTCTTGTCTAGAATTTAGATTTTTCATTGTTGTTATGATGATTAGAAGAATTTACAGTGTTTGGTCCTTCATTATAGATTTTGAATACTCCTCTCTTAACCAAGGCTTCCTCAATCTTAAGTCTATTTTCAATCATCTTTTCAAAGCTGGGCGAACACTGCAATTGGAGTCTATAACTCATCTCACTGTTGAAATTGTCAATGAATATTTCCATCTTTTATTTCTTAGGTATAGGACGGGCATATCTAGCAAATAATCATCTCCATCTTTGTAAAAATGTAAGAAATGATTCACCATTTTTTTGTTTTGTGTTACAAAGATCCTTCATGGTTATTTCATGTTGAATGTTGTAGGAATATTGGGTGATAAACTTATTTATTAGCTCTTTAAATGATCTAATACTTGGTGGGAGTTTTTAAAACCATTCCATGCATTGACCACCCAAAATTCGTGGAAATAATCTCATTAGATAGGTCTCTTCATGTGCGAATTCCAAGCTCATGGTGCAAAATTATCTTACATGATCTTGAGGACCAATTTTTCCATTGTACTTGTCATATT
This sequence comes from Sequoiadendron giganteum, assembly GCA_007115665.2. Taxonomy (NCBI): domain Eukaryota; kingdom Viridiplantae; phylum Streptophyta; class Pinopsida; order Cupressales; family Cupressaceae; genus Sequoiadendron; species Sequoiadendron giganteum. The sequence goes on from CM021106.1 coordinate 396,074,755, forward strand.
ATAGAAGTTCACAATTTTGTGGAAAATACATCATGTTCACACTTTTTTCAGAGGGATAAGGATATATGTCTTGCAAAAATATCTTTTTGTTGTTCCCCTTTGCATGTCTTGGATTTTTTGTCGAAGATTTTGCATTTGTTGAGTTAAAGCATTCATTGGATTTGTGTTTCATGAACCAACTTATGTTTTCTTGGGATCTCCCTTCAATTGGTTTATATCAAAATCATTGGGTAGTTTTACACCTTGATTTTCCAACATCAAAAAGTATTTCTCTCTATCCTTTTCTAGAATATTTTCCATGAATTTGTGAAATTTAGGGTCTTGTTGAGCTTGTTGAATGTCCTAATAAGTTATCTCATCTGTTTAAGGTTGGTGAAATTTGTGAAAAGGATTTTCTTCTCCTTTTGCCATGATGGTTTGGGTTTCTATTTATTTTTCTTTGAGTTTTTGTTTTTGAGCTCTTGTTAAAATGGGCATGAAAGTGATAGAGTTTTACTATACTTTGATCTTTGTTTTAGGAGTGCTAATGAGATACCTAAGTCAAATAGGATGATGGATCCTATTGATGAGACTATGGTTAAATATGATGTAAAACATTTTGTTTCATGATAAAGGATTATAGATCCTAATGATGAAACTCAGCTAACAATCAGAGATGAGATTAGTGATTTGGGGCACTTTAAGTTGTTTGATCTAAGTTTAGTTAAAGGAATTTCACTTGCAAAAGCCAGTTTCTTCAAGTTTAAATTGATTTTGTAATGAGGAATGATCTCTACTCTGAAAAGAGTCCCTAAATATGGTTTAAGTTGTCTGACAAACGTTCAATTTAGCTCTCTATTTGAGTATCAGGTGAATGCATCAGAACAAGAAGTATATGCACTGAAAGATGGGATAAATGCATTAGAACAGAGCTTGGATTCACTAGACTGTCACTTACATGTGCTAGAATAGGAAGCTTATGCATTGAAAGATGGGGAAAATCCATTGGAGCAGAAATATTATGTGTTGAAAGATGGGATAAATGTGCTAGAACAAAAAGCTTATGCACTAAATTGGATATGTCACTATTTTTGAAAGTTTTTTGGTTTTCTTATTTTTGAATCAATGAATTGAGTGTTTTTAATGGGTGATCTTCTAAATAGTGATTTCAAACACATAAGCAAGTAGTAAAACAATTGTTTCATCCTATGATCTACACATCAAGTGTATGTTCTAGGATCCGATTTGATCCCTTTGATTTCCATTGGTATTGAACAAGAGTAAACAGATTAGTTAGAATCTCCTAATGTCAAGGGTCATTAATAACATCGTGACCCACATCTTAGAACTACATCATCTCACATAGCCCTATCACCCCCTAGAGGGCGCCCGTGTTTTTTCCTTTTTTCGGGTCTTAACCAAAAGTCAATTCCTTCATTTTTGGCCATAAATCCTTGGTAGTTATATGATGAGTATCTTGGGGGTAGATTCTTCCCTCCCCTTGCACTATGAATATTATAATGTTCGAGAACTGACTCGGCTGACTACTACACTTAAAGTTCTTAGTAATGGTTTTTGTTCAATGTGACAAATGATAAAATCCCTCAAGCGGCCTCCCAACCTTTAGAAAAATGTCTTTGGGGATGTTTATCAATGCACACTATCATTGAATGTGACTTTCAACACAATCATGTTTGATTATAGTGGGTTGGAATGCCTGGCTTTAGTTGTTCCCACTTAGGTCGTTCCCATAGGGTGAGTACTTTTTCCCACTACGACAGGCCTTCTACAAGTGCTATTGCAATAAAATGAAAGAGTGAGTTTGGCATTCTGGTCACCCAGTGAAGGGGAGAGCATAGGCCTATCACTTTGCAAACACAACATACATGGTGTTCCTTAACCCTGTAATTAAATTAGATGCCTAATTTAATCAAAGGAAAATAACTCCAACCCCTGCAAACATCATTAGTAGTCTCAGATATGTCCTTGAAAATGTATAGAGCACCTGCAAAATAGAAAGATATAGATCAGTTCCCAAAATTTTAAACTGTAGTAAATAAAGGTGTATGCGCTAAAACAAAGAGCATATGCACTAAAAGATTCAGTATATGCGTTATCAAACACATTCAATGCTCTATTTTGGAAAGCAAAAAAAGAAACCAAAATCCTGTATATGCATTGAAAGAGTAGGTATATGCACTATAAGAAAGCTTGGATGCGCCAAAAGTCACCACATATGTGTTGAAAAAGGCTTCGGGTGTGCTATATCAAAATTCACGAATGTACCTATTCACAAAAACTTGCTAGAAAATATTAAAAATGGGGCTAGGCCCATGGTGGGTGCCAGTTTAATGTGTGTATGTATTTAACGTGAGTAAGAAAATATAAAACTATACCACACACCAATGAAACATTATATCAAGGAATTCAAATAAAAAATTAAATTAATAAACCAATTCCTCAATGTCATCCCATTGTCCTCTATCTCCAAGGATTCTTTAAGTCATTTTTTCTCTCAGATTGTTTGTGCACATGACTTTCCAAATGACAACCTGAAGAATGAGATGCTAGAAATGCAAAAGGTGTTTCTTACACTACATGATTGCTAATCTAGCTGTAAATGATATGCTAAGATAATGATGTTGTTGTATGACAATGATGTGATGAAACTACTATAATTAAGATTTTGCTAATGGTAATGCCATGATTAATCTACTTAATGATAAAATGCTAATACTAGAATGACAATGCTAAGATGATAATGCTAATGAAAATTCTATAGAGTGTAATTATGCTCAGCTCTCTATATCTTTTTGTTGTAAATGAGGGTCCATTTATAAATTTTCCAAGGCATGAGCCTAGGTGGTAGAAATCAACGATTTGGATTCAATCTGGAGAATGGATGGTTGAAGGTGAAGAGGTTAGAGAGAAAACGAGAGTGTGTTCCCTTTTGAAGAACAAACTGCCAAGTGTGAAGAGGAATCAAATGGACATGAAGGCCAAGTGTCCCAAATTTGTTAGAATTTGTTGAGGATAAATGCCAATTTAAATATTAAAAATATTTAATTTCGTGATACACATGATGAGGTGGAACGTGAGAAGAAGTTAGTAGAAATGTGCCTAAATTCAAATTTAAAATTCAAATTTAATGAGAGGAAGTTAATTAAATAAAAACAAACTAATTAAATTTGTTCATTTAATTAAGACATGAAGAGAATTAGAGAAAGTGAACTATATAAATAAAATTTTCAATTTATTTATAAGTAGAAGAATTAAAGATTATTAATTAAATAATTTATATTTAATTAATATTCCAGACCGAATTTGAGTGTATACAGTTATCACAAGTACAAATAATTATACATGTGGTATTAAAATCTCTTTACACTTGTGCTAGCTAACAAACAACCATATAAATAATGAGAGTGATATATTTGGTCTCAACATTCTCTTGCAACAAAACTATATTCAATCCTTTGAACACTTACAATAAAATTACCCCAAAATCCACAAAGGTAAAAATTACAAAATGTGGATAGAAGATCAATCATCATCAATATCTGACCCAAGAGTACAATCTTAATGAATTTTTGTGGTGCAAGAAAAAAAATCTTAGTACAAAATTGTTGCCAATGGATGTGTGCAAGACAAGGGAAGGAAGAAAAATAATGACTGTGGTAGTAAACTTCTTGATGTCTATAACATTATCCTTAGTTAGCTTGATATTTTGATCAACCATTAAGGCTTGAAATCGAGTGCCAATGTTAGGTAATTGACCCATTATTGTCTATATCTCTCCTTCCATAGGATAAACATATAAGATCCAAATTTAGTTCACCACCATTGTGTATATTTTAAAAGTGGTAGGGACATGCATTATACATGTGGATTTGTGTATGACTAGGTCACTTAAAATCTTATGTGGAAAAATCAAGTAAAGTAGGGGAGTGTTGGGAGACCACCCTATTCACAAGGGAGAAATGTAATGAATGTGGTAATGGTATTGTAACAACTACCAAAATAAAACCTTATGTTTATTAAATCAATAATTGGAAACATATCCCATACTTATATACATGTAAATTATTTTTACTTCTTCTCAAGCTATCCATTGCATCATTATATTCAAGGTTTTATATGTTATTTATCCTAGTGTAGTAGAATTTTAGGAATTAGAAATGATTATCACACATAACTGTGATCCATAATTGGTTATCACTTACAAACATACATGAGAATTATTTATCATAATTGCAACTACTTTTAAATGTGAGATTCAAATCTCTTTACACTTGTTCTAGTTAATAAACTACCAAAAAAATTATGGGAGTGTTATCTTTGGTGCCAATATTCCTTGATATAAAACTATGTCCAATCCTTAGACTTGTGAAGAACTCCAATAAAACATAAATATGCATAAATACAATGTGTAAATATAAATATGTGCCTAGATAAAGATGAATCAAATATAAATTATTGTGTGGAGACAAATATAAAAAATGAACATCTTATTCATTCATCAATTTACTATAATTTTTACTTCTCAAGCTATCCATTACATCATTACATTCAAGGTTTTATAGGTTATTTACTTGAGTGTAAGAGAATTTTAGGCATGATAAATTATTATCTCACAACTATTTTATAGAATTGGATATCATTTAGAAATGCACATGAGAATTTTTAGAATTGTGAATAAACACGAGACACAAGATCAAACAACAAACAAAGACAACTTCCATGCAAGAGAGATGCAAATAATAATCTATTATATCATCAACAAGAAAAATTACAGAATGAACCTCAAGAATATTCAAGGAGATCATTGAGATAATACAATGAGGTTTGAGTGCTTTATAGTTTCAACCCTAAATGATAAATGGATTAGATCATGGAAAGTGTCAACATCCTATGTGATGAAACACAATGATCTAATAAAAGCTCACTCTAGCTCTAGCATAAAAAATCACTCTTGAGTTTAGCTTAAGTGCATGAAATGCATTAGACTAATAATCAATTAAATATTAATTAATTATTAGCTAATGCATGATTCTTCTAACACCCCCCTTAAGATGAACTTAGAGAGTAGCTAGAAACCCTAAAAAGAGAATACATAAAAAGAAAGAATGCATGATGGGTCCTGAAAAAAAAGGCCTGATGAGGTACCCATATATAAATAATCTAATCTCTCACAATTGGAAAAAGGAGAAAACCTCATGGGAAAAAATCCTCTCCAGAAGAGAGAAAGGTGAAATGAAGGACTAAGAAGACTCCAAAATATTGCCCCAAAAATAATAGGAACATGAAGAACATTGCACAAGAATGAAGAAGTTATAGACAATTGGACCAAATGATGACTGCTATAGTATTGAAATGAAGAACCTTCTATGAAACAAATGATGATTAGGATCAAGAAGACAAGAATTTTCATGAGTTCCCCAAATGAAACTAATCAAATCAGATGGAAAAAAAAGAAAACATCTAGAAATCGAAGATGCAAATGTCACATGAATCTACATGTGTGACCCCAATGACACTACTCAACATGCAAGATGCAAGTCAAAAATATAGGTACTGATAGTTTGAATAATATTAATCAAATGGAAATGGAAGGTCACCTCTAGAAATAGGAATCCAAGAATCTCCATATGGTAAATGATCCATCTTATTGAAATTCTTGGGCAACTAGTCGTTGCATCTGCCTAGTACATAGAAACAAGAACTAGATACGTAGATCACTCCAAAAATGAAACCAAGGAAGCATTAGAACCAATAGTAGAAATCCCCCATAATATGGAAAGGGAGAACCAAGAAAAGTCTACTAAAATTGTGTCTCCAAGAAGTGCATGTAGGAGAACAAAAATGATCTGAATGTGCAACTAAAAGTACTTGCAAATAAAAAAATGTGTAAACAAGGGCACAAATGCATGAGGCATGAATCACTAGAATTTGATGTTGTCATGGAAGGAACACTCACTTGACAAAGGTGTTATGGAAGAAAAAGGCACTCAACCCACCCATGACACTTTATAGCATAGTGTGAGTACAAAAGGCACAACAAGATGTGCAAAATCCCCAAAAAAGATACACCAAAATGACACTTTATCTTAGCGTGTCTACAAAAGAGAAATTGCATGCAAAAGATATCTATAATGACCCAATAGGACAAAATTATAGAAATAAATATAGAATAGCCTAAAACAAGTCATCCCACGTAAATGAAAAGTTTCCAAGAGCTAAAATGCCCAAGTAATTCACCAAAATGTGAAAACACAAAAGAATGAATAAAATGTACCTAGAGAGAGATCTAGAAAAATTGCATGGATGGTTGTGAAGAGATCTGAAAGACTATCCCAACACCTCTAGAATTGTAAAAAATGGAGAAATAGGTCAAAAGTTGTGTGCTCGAGAGTAAAACAATACATCTAACTTTGACATGTGATAAGGTGTACCAACAACAAAATATGAGAACAAAATAGCACCATTAGATAGTTCTTAGAACCAATTTTTTGATGATATCTTGTTTTCTCAATTTTGATAATTGAGCAAAAATTTATGTTGATTTTCCCACTTATGCTTATTTTGCAAAAAAGCCAAAAAATTATGCCCCTAGGGGTTGGGCACTAGTCACCATGTGACCCTAGGCAAGATGAGAAGGTGTTGCCAATTGGCGATTTGGCCCAATTTTTACCACTTAGAGGCTATCTATTAACACCTTGCAGCTAGCAACAAGCCTCTACCTCTAGTGGGCAACAACGTGCCCTAAAATATTTTTTAATTTTTTTAAATTTCTATGCATAGTAGGTTGTACAACCCTTATAGCAAAAATAAATTGCCTCAAAAGCTCCTGACATTGAAATAAGGCAAATTTTATGTCAGAAATCATCAAATCAGCCTCCTTAATGCAATGGTGAGGTCCTTTTCATGCTTGTAAGATTTATTCACATTCTCTGATACCATGTAAGATTTATTGTGAAATAAACTCAAGATACAATGAAAGATTAGAAAAGCATGAAAGAAAAACAATATGCTAGAATAAATTGTATTCTATATAGCAAATGAGAGTGCGTGCTTAAAATATACAAAGAGACATTTATTTATATAGAGCAAGGCAATCCATGAGGTAACCCAAGATCTCACATAAAACATGGAGTTCAACTAGAGATAGCCTATGCAATGAACCATGAAAGCTTATCTAAGAAGGAAAACTTATCTAAGAAATCTTATCCAATAAAGTAGGAAATCTTATCTAAGAAGGAAAGCTTATCCAAATCTAGAGAAAATAAAGTAAATAGCTAATAAACTAATACTTAAATAAATAAATGCAACTAGATAAAAACATACCAAGTAAGCTTAAGTGAGTGTAAAAAAGTAATCTCTTACACTAACACCCCCTTAAGTGCAACTTAGGAGAAAAGCCTATAGAAGCAATAAAGATGGGTCCTAACAACAAGACTTGATCAAGTACCCATGAAAAAAGCAAAAATCCCTCAAAAAAGAAGAGGAGACAACCCAGTGGACAAAAGCTTCCCCTAATGAGAGGACAAAGGAAGATCTGGGGACCCCCTTTGAAATAGTGATGGATTGTACCCCTAAGATCTCTCAAAGATTGAGATAAATGATGGAAGAATTTGGAAGCTACATGTATATCTTGATGCCAATGCAAAAATATGACTAAAACCAATCCATAAGAGCAAGTACCATGAAGATTCAGGAATATTAACCATAATGAATGGTCCTCAAATTGAGATGTGACTCGATGTGAATTAGATGCAAGATTCAAGACCATTAACCATAGGCTCTCAATTTGAGATGTAAACTGATGTGAACCAAATTGTGTCAAGTCATGAGCAAGATGTGACCAAAATAAAATAGAGAGTCTAGATACAACTCATGTGAGTTTTTATCAAGATGAAGATGGGATCATTGTGCATCCTAATATAAAAACAACTAATTCTTATCCCTCCCATAATGGAAATTTATTAAAGTTCATTGATTACAATATCCCAAAATTTCCTTTGATTTTGGAACTTTATCATGCAATACTTGATTTACACTAACAAGAACCAAACAAATCAAAAAAGGGAAAAAGATAAGGAATTCAAAAATCAATGAGAGAATACAAAAAAATCATGCAAACAAATATCAATATGCAAAGATTAATGTTCACATCTTCCTCCATAGTTTCCTTCACAAAAAAATTCCTTTGAAAGAATGATAATTTATAAGTAGTGCATTTAAAATACAATGATTACTACCAGATTATAGTTTAGGACATCAAATGTATCGCTTTCTAATGCCTATTGGAACTCGAAAAACATAGCTCATGGGCGCAAGTTATGGATCAACAATAAAAAAGAGGAATATTTGGCTTTCTTCATGTCTTTAAAGAACTATACTTCTTTAATATGCATAAAAAGAAAATTATCCTTCACATGCATGAAATGCAAGCAACATGCAAACAAAATGCAAGTCACATGCAACTAAAAATGAGATCTTGATTTGGAAAATTGAGAGGCTACTCTGACTTTAGCGATTGCTCTGAATGCAATGGTGAGTCTAGATTCGATTAAGGAGGTTGTAAGGCATACATGTAACACACATGCAACTAAAAAATTAGATGCTAAATTGGAAAATGAGAGGCTTCTCAAACTTTCTCGGTTACTTTGAACGTGATGGTGAGTCTAGATCTGGTCCAATCGGCTACAAAACTGTATAGGAGCGAATTTGCACCCCTTATGTAGATTCTCCTTTTACCCTTCCTCCCTTTAGAAATCCAACCTCGAAGGCAAAATTCCACCTAAGACCGCTACCTTTGTTCCACTTGGCACCTGTTTTGAGTGTCGATAGAGGCATTTCTATCTAAGATGCCTACACGATGCACAAACGTCTACACAACGCGCTAACATCCCTGATAGATTCCCGCATCTAGAGCCTGTAGAGGCATTAAAATTACCATTGGGAGTCGACTTGTAATGCCCTCTTTAGCCGACCGACCCGAGTATGGCCATTTCTTCATCTTCCTTCTTCATATTCACTACTCCATCACCCATTTTAATCTCTAGACCATATTTGGACCTCTCCATCCTTTCTAGCTCTCTCTTCACTCTCTAGCTCTCCACAAGCTCCAAGCAGCTTCTTCATCATCTCTTCAAACACTTTACACTTCACAACAACAACATCAACACTCCATCACTTCAATAGAGCAAGTGTGGAATGAAACACCACAACAATAGATGCTTGAGTTCCTCTCATTTTCTCCCCCACTAGCCTTGAGCACTTTGGGCGAAGGTGGTAAGATTTCACTCCTCTCCTCTATTATTTGGTTGAGTAGCATAGCATTGTTTTGTAGTGCTTTAATTCTCTTTACTTCTTTTTTCTACTTTTCTCTCTATCTATCTGGCTGTCTGTGGAGGTGGGAACACCAAAATGGGGGTTTGACTAAGGAAAACCGCTATACAACCCCAACACTTTCTCTCTTTCTTGTATGTAGGTATTGAATATGTTCACAAGCTAGAGGCTTCATCACTCGCATGATTGTAAGAGTTTCCTTTCCCTTCTTCTCCTTATCTTTATCATTTTTATTTCATCTCATTCTAGTTCTACTACATTCTGTTACTTTATCACATTCTAGAATCTCTCAGAAATTAGAGTAGAAGCATCCACTTTGCCATTTTCTATGATGTCCTCACTCTTTGGTCCATATGAGACACCAGTGCACCTTGGGGATGCCATTGCGCCACACTATCATCCATATTCTACACTGTCGTCCTTTGGCCGAGAGCTTAACAATTTGTCCAAAGAATCTCTGTGACATGCTCTTTCTGATTCTAGAACTCTCACCGTTGTCCTTTGAGGTAGTTTAGGGAAGTTCACCCCGTGAGGCTCTCCAAGTGAAGAGAACTCATGAGTAGTGAATCCCCCTTCTCTACATTTTGGCGAACCCGATGTGAAGAACAGTGTTCTTTGAAAAAGTAGTAATTTATTTATCCCTACTTGGTGGGGTCATAACTTTTGACTCGGTGCTCGGATTTCTGAACCGTTTGCGCAATTGGAAAGGTCTTCTAGAGAACTACTTTAGTCCCTAAAATATTAGTGCCTTGAACAATCAAATTTTAGGGACAGACGCAAGTTCCAACCTCAAATTCCACCTCAGAGACCTCTAAAAATGCAAATTACTAGAACATAGAAAATACCAAAAAAATCATAATGAATTTAATATCTTCTTTTATTAGTTTAGTATCTATTTTTGTTCAAAATGTTAATGATATTCCATTTCATGCATGTGATTGTGACTTGGCTTTGGCCATGTCACTTGATATCTTTGATCCTTCTCATGAGATTCCTCCTGCTTTGGAGGATATCTTGTTGCAAGAAGATGAAATCATTGATACCTTTCTTAATGTCACTCTACCTTCTATTCATTCCAATACACTCTCCTCTAGAGATGGTGCATTTGTGAATGACGAATCTCCTAATCATTCCAATGCACTCTCATCTAGAGATGATGCATTCATGAATGAAAAATTCCTTACTCATTCCAATGCACTCTCTTCTAAAGACGATGCATTCGTGAATGACAGATTTCTTATCTATTGTAATGCACTCTCCTCTAGAGATGATGCATTAGCACATGATGAGTCTCCTTCCACATTCGATCTTGTTTGGATCGATGTTGAGAATATGTCTTTGAATAATTATCCCACTAGTTGTGATGATTCTGTAAATGCAATCTATGTCTCCACTACCCCTCAAAGGCCTAAGAGACCGATCATTTATGTGACTCTAGCTAGTCCTTCTCCTAAAAGAGTTTGTTCTATTGATGGTGTTTCATTTGATAGTGACTCTTCTGATCCTTCTATGGCTCCCTCTTATAGAGTGGTAGCCTATACTTATGATACTAGAATGAATAAACAACTAAGACTTCCTCAAGAACCCGAACCTATGACTAAAGAACCTAGTGATGATGATCTTGTCGAGCAACCTCGGGTTACTCCGGCTAAGATCTCATTTTGGGACTTGCTTCAGTCTGCTCCGGTTTACCAAGGTATGCTTCAGGAAGCCTTGCAAAAGATCCTCTAATGATTATAGTTAATATTAATAAGATTGGTATTAGACGTACTCTCATTGACGCTAGTTCAATGCTTAATGTATGTAGCATTGATCTACTACCTAAGATTAATATTGACCCATCTTCTATTAATGCTTCTTGTATTGACATTCATGGGTTCGATAATGTCGATCGACAAGCCCTAGGCACAATACTCTTGCCTTTGAGGTTGGGAACCGTTACTATTCCCACCCTTGTATATGTTATGTCAAAAAAGCTATCTTGTAACCTTCTTCTTGGTGGACCATGGATTCATGCTATGGGTGTAGTCCCATCTACTTTGCATAAGTCAATTAAGCTTTTTTGCAATAATCGAGTAGTCACACTTAAGGCTAACCCTGATGCTAAGCACTTATGTGAGATGGAAGCTGCTGGTCAAGCTTCAGTTGTTCCTACTCTTATTCCTTTAGTATCTTCCAATGTGTCGATGTTTACTTAGTAGTACCTACTACAAAGGATACTCTTGAGATAGATGTCCCTAGAGAAGATCCTTCTGAAGCAAGAAATTCTAAGTCTTCTCCTTCTTCCTCTCAAAGGAATACATGTCTTTGGTGATGATTGGGGTCCTTTAGACTTTACAGATTCCTTCATTCAGGAATATAAAGTTGACCCGATCCACTTAGACCCTTTGATAACATCATTCACACCTGCTATCAAAGACGATGGTCCTTCTATATCGCAGAATAATGTGAATGTGAACTGTAATGTTCTTAGTGTTGATCCTCATTTTGAGGAGGATGATTACGCCTCTGCTAAAGAGGATAATGTTGGCATTCCTAGTAAAGAGGATGATGGTGATCCTATAGAAGAGCATGTTCCCCCTTGCTGGAATAATACTCTCTATGTAGATCCCCTCTCTTCCCAAGATTTGCAAGAATGTTATGGTCTCGACTTTAAGCTCGCCTCTAAGTATGGCTATGAGTGTAAAGGTTGTGGGCATAACGAGCAAGTGATTTAGGTCCCTATAGAATTTGTCCCTCGTAAGTGTAACTTGGGGCTTGGTTTCTCGAATAAAAAATCTCAGCAGAAACCACGGTTGAATGTTGATGCGATGTCTGCTCAACCTCATTCTCACAAATCGGTCCATCCTCCTTTGTCTTCTATCTTCATATCTTCTTCTTGTCAGAAGTAAATCTTTTCTCTACAAGAGAAAGGGTTGCTTCCTGCTCCTCATCATTTATCTAAACAAGAGCGTATTTTGTTGTGGCTTCTAAAAGCCCGCTTAATTACTCTTCCTTCTCCTACATGCAATAAATCTCATAAGAATGAGAAAGGAAAAAATTCCTTCTGTGCATACCATCGAGTGCCTGGTCATTCCACCAATGAATGTAAGGCCTTAAAGGACAAAATACAACAACTTCGTTATTCAGGTGCCATCACTCATTGATTTGTTTATTCACCTACCTCTTCCTCAAATGACAAGTGATATCAAGGTTTACGTCTATCCTGTTCCAAATATCTTGCATGGTTCTCCTTCCTTGTATGTTGGGGGCTGATAATTTGTTCTAGAGATGTGTGTCATTCTTAAGGACCCCCTCTCTCTTCTCTATGTCTTTTTAAAGAAGCGTCCCTTTTGCAGACCCACTTTTTTCTTTTGAAGGGTTCCCAAGGGACATCTTTGAAAGATTCAAAATGAATTCTATGGTGTCTAGCTTGGGGGCAACCCAACTAGACCTACATTGCATCCTTTTGTCTAGCTTGTGGGCAGCCCGACTAGACTTCACTTTTCAAATAGTGCATCCCTTGAGTGGACCTTCCTCCCTTTTGAAGGGTTCCCGAGGGACCCCTTTGAAAGACTTACAACTTAGCGATGGTCTGCATAACTCTCCGCTCACTGGCCTGCGCGACTACTTCTTGACATGTCCTATCTACGGGTAAACATGTCACCATCTCTGACTCTGCGGAGTCCCCTCTTCTTGGTTTCCTTCATGTGAGAGTTCTTGGAGGATACCTTCCTCACAGGTCGATGGGTTTGTAAGGCGCTTTCTTGGTTTCCTTCATGTGAGAGTTCTTGGAGGATACCTTCCTTGTAGGTCTGTGGGTCTATAAGGAGCTTTCTTGGTTTCCTTCATGTGAGAGTTCTTGGAGGATACCTTCCTTGTAGGTCTACGGGTTTGTAAGGTGCTTTCTTGGTTTCCTTCATGTGAGAGTTCTTGGAGGATACCTTCCTTGTAGGTTTGCAGCTTTGTAAGGGACTTTCTTTCTTTAGCTTCATAGTTCCACGGAGTTATGAAGTCCTTTTCTTGTCCTACACTCTTGGGTTTGCTAGACCATGATCTTCTTCCTCGATGATTCAGGTATAAATTTCTAACCTTACTACTTCTCTACTCTACTTTATCAAATCACTCATCAGTATTCGTGCTCGCTAAAGTGGGGGAAAAATGTATAGGAGCGAATTTGCACCCCCTATGAAAATTCACCTTTTACCCTTCCTCCCTTTAGAAAACCAATCTTGAAGATAAAATTCAACCTAAGCCTACTGCCTTTGTTCCACTTGGCACCTGTTTTGAGCGTCGGTAGAGGCATTTCTATCTAGGACACCCATGCGATGTGTAGACATCTGTGTGGCACGCTAAAGTCTCTGATAGATTCCCACGTCTGGAGCTTGTAGAGGCATTACAATTCCCATTGGAAGTTGACTTGTAATGCCCTCTTCGGCCGACTGACCCGAATATGGCCGTTTCTTCATCTTCCTTCGTCATATTCACTATTCCATCACCCATTTTAATCTCTAGACCATCTTTGGACTTCTCCATCCTTTCTAGCTCTCTCTTCACTCTCTAGCTCTCCACAAGCTCCAAGCAACTTCTTCATCATCTCTTCAAACACTTTACACTTCACAGCAACAACATCAACACTCCATCACTTCAGTAGAGCAAGTGTGGAATGAAACACCACGACAACAGATGCTTGATTTCCTCTCATTTTCTCCCCCACTAGCCTTGAGCGCTTTGGGCAGAGGTGGTAATATTTCACTCCTCTCCTCTATTATTTGGTTGAGTAGCATAGAATTGTTTTGTAGTGCTTTAGTGCTCTTTACTTCCTTTTTCTACTTTTCTCTCTATCTATCTGGCTATCCATGGAGGTGGGAACACCAAAATGGGGGTTTGACTGAGGAAAACCCCTATACAACCCCAATACTTTCTCTCTTTCTTATATGCAGGTATTGAAGACATTCACAATCTGGAGGCTTCATCACTTGCATGATTGTAAGTGTTTCCTTTCCCTTCTTCTCCTTATATTTATCATTTCTATTTCATCTCATTCCAGTTCTACTACATTTTGTTACTTTATCACATTCTAGAAGTTCTCAGAAATTAGAGTAGAAGCGTTCACTTTGCCATTTTTTGTGACGTCCTCTTTCTCTGGTCCATACGAGACACCAACGTGCCTCGGGGATGCCAACGCACCACGCTATCATCCGTATTCTGCACTACCATCCTTTGGCTAAGAGCTTAACAGTTTGTCTAGAGAATCTTTTTGACATGCTCTTTCTAATTCTAGAACTCTCGCCGATGTCCTTTGAGGTAGTTTAGGGAAGTTCACCCCATGAGGCTCTCTAAGTGAAGAGAACTCATGAGTAGTGAGTCCTCCTTCTCTACAAAAACATACATGCAACACACATGCAACTAAAAAAAATGTTAAACCCCTGAAATTTGGTATTATTTTTGCAATTTTCTAATTCTCCAGAGCATCCAAAGATGCAATAGAATAGAATACTATTTTACTACAAAATAATAGTAGATTTGCACTCACTATTTCTAAGAATCGATCCTATCAATCAAAAGTCTCTAATACCATGTAAGATTTACTCACATGCTTTGATACCATACAATATTTATTCACATACTCTAATATCATGAAAGATTTACTATTAAATAAACCCAAGATACAATGAAAGATTAGGAAAGCATGAAATAAAAACAACATACTAGAATGAATTGTATTTTATATAGCAAATGAGTGTTTTTAAAATATACAAAGAGCCATTAATTTATATAGAGCAAGGCAATGTATGAGGTAACCTAGGATCTCACATAAAGCGCAAAGTTCAAATGGAGTAAGCCTATGCAATAAAGAAAAAAATATTATCTAAGAAGGAGAGCTTAGCTAAGAAAGCTTATCCAATAAAGCAAGAAATATTATCTAAGAAGGAAAGCTTATCTAAGAAAGCTTATCCAAATCTAGAGAAAATTAAGTAAATAGTTAATAAACTAATTACTTAAATAAATAAATGCAACTAGATAAAAACATACTAAGTAAGCTTAAGTGAGTGTAAAAATAGAATATTTTACACTAAAAACACCAAAGTGCACCAAAAAATTTCCCAACTCCAAAATTTGCAAAAAAGCAAAGGAAATTCCATATTTGAAGCCTTGTAACCCTAGTTGAAGAAAACCCTCAAAAATTGAGAAGGCATTCACTGAATCCACACTTTGATACCATGTTAGAATTGTGAATAAACATGAGACACAAGATCAAAGAACAAACAAAACAAATTCCATGCAAAGAAAGTTACAAATAATAATATGGTATATCATCAACAAGAAAAAGTTATAGAATGAACCTCAAGAACATTCAAGGAGATCGTTAAGATAATGCAATGAGGGTTGAGTGCTTTATAGGAGCAACTCTAAATGATAAAGGGATTAGATCATGAAAAGTGTCAATATCCTATGTGATGATATAGAATGATCTAATAAAAGCTCACTCTAGTTAACATAAAAAAGAACTCCTAATTTTAGCTTGAGTGCATGAAATGAATTAGACTAATAATCAATTAAAGATTAATTAATTATTAGATAATGCACGATTAGTCTAACAAGAATCAAATATCACAAGTACAACCAATTCTACATGTGATATTAAAATCTCTTTACACTTGTGATATCTAATAAATACTACACAAATCATGGGAATGATATCTTTGGTGCCAATATTCTCTTGATACAAAATTATGTTTATCCCTTTGAATACTTATAAGAAAATTACATTAAAACCTACAGGAGTTAAAATTGCAATTGTTACCAATGGATGCGTGCAATATAAGGAATGGTAGGAAATAGTGACCATGGTAGTAATCTTCTTGATGGTGATCACATCATCCTTAGATTTTGATATTTTTATCAATCATTGAGGCTTGAAATTGAGTGCTAATGTTAGGAAATTGGGCTATTCTTTTCTACATCTATCTTTCCATAGATTAGATGTGTATTCCCAAAATTTGACTCACCATTGTTTTGTATAATTTGAAATTCATAGGAATATGTATTATGCACATAGATTTATGTATGGTTAGATCACTCCTCACATGGAAAAGGAAAGTGAAGTAGGGGAGTTTTTGGATAAACACCTTCTTCACAAGGGATAAGTGTAATGAGTGTAGCAATGATGTTGTAACAAATACCAAAATAAAACTAAATATTTTTTTAAAGTAATAACTACAAACAATATATCCCATACTATGCATGATCACAAGTAATGAGTAGATTAAATTATATTAATTTTAAAATTTCTCAAATATATAAATAATACAACCAAGAATAGTACATCATCCTATTTTTCCTTGGTTTTGGTTGTCCTTGTTGACAAAAAGGCTTGATATAAAATGGTGATATAGTTGATAGGTTTGTATGAGAACTAAACAGGTTTGTATGAAATCCATGATCTTGGTATACATGGAAATTGGTAGTGCTGATGGTACAGTTCATGGTTGTTTGTTTGCATTACTTGTTGATGATATATGGCAATGGAATATTGATTGGTGACATATACTCTGAAGTGATACACTTTTCTCTATGTGCAGGACATATATATTATTTGATTTTCTACATACATTTGTTTCTCTTGTAGCTCCTACATTAATGAGTTATTAAGGTAGGGAAGTGAAGGTGATAATTTCTAGATTGATGAGAACATAGTAAGTGTTCTAAGTCTTTGACTTTGTTAAAACATAATATTCAAGGATAATTATAAAAAATGAAACATAATCATTCGAGGGAATCATTATTTTGTTGAAGTGTTGAGATTAGGTTATCATATATGTTTTGGTGGTTGTCGACATATTGAAGCTTGAGTTGTGCTAGGGCACACAGATTATTGTTGGTTTGAGATAGGTTTTTTTTTCTAGAAGCTGGATCGAGATAGTTATAGGGCATGATGATTTGGATGGTTTCAGGTGATATCTTTATTTTCCCATGCTAATCTTGTTTTATGTTAAGATTCTTGCAAACAAGCAAAGGTTTGTTTAAGTTTTGGTTTTTGCTAAAACTGCATTAATAAAGTTTTTGATCCTACTCAAAAGATTGAATGTTAGAGTATGGTAAAGGGGTTATGTTGATAGAGGGTTTTTAATTTGGGTCCATCTTTGAATGTGGATATTGTGTCTTAATTATCCCTATTTCTAGGGCATGGGGTCTTCAAATATTTTTGCTGTGTCAAATGTTTCAAAAGATAAACATGGCTTATTTGGTCATTGAATATGTTTTGAAAGTGTTGACCTTACAGTGTTTATGTGGTGTCTTGCAAGATGTTTCTAATCTCTGGTGACAAGTATTTTATGATAATCTTTTGGTGATTGTAATCTCCGGTGACTGGTATCTTGTTGACAGTTACAATTGTTCGGTAATGAGCAGATTTATAATGTATTCATTGCTCTCAGGTTTTTTTTTGATGGTTGATTGAATATGATTCTAATATTACATAGTCTTGTAATATGAAAGGAAGTTTACTATTCTGATCATGGAGAAAGCATTTGATGAGGGAGTTTACAATGAACAATAAGAAGGCACTTTAAATGTAGATTGCGATTATTTATTTAAACAATGATTTATCACTGTTTGTGATTGGTGTGTTTTACAGAAGGAATATCATGTTGAAAGTTTAATCTGATTTTTGTAATTTGAGTTTTACAAATAGTAATGAAAAAAAAATTGTATAACTAATATATCTGATATTTTAGAGATTCTAGTGAATGAATCTTTAAGATATTAAATGTATTAGATTGAAAGTGAAATGATATTTTTTTAGAGAAACAGAGTGATCCTCTGTAGTTGAACTATTCTCTTTTCAGAAATGTATAGTGAAGTTAAAATGATCAAGTTAGTGAGACAAAATGATCATTGCTAGTGAAACATTGTTTTATTGCCAGTGAGGCATTCTTGTAACCAGTGAGGTTCTTTGGTCAGTGAGGCCATTTTTTCCAGTGAGGCATTCTATAACTAGCGAGGTTCATTAAGCTAGTGAGGCAATTTAACGAGTGGTTTTTCTACCCCAAGAGGGTTTTCCACTCAAGAAATTCACTGTGTTATGGTTCTTTATTTGGTTTCATTTGTGATCTTACTGTTTCATAGTTATACATTTCTGCACTTACATTTATGTGATTAAGAATCAACAATTCAGATTGGTACACATATTAGCTCTTGAAACATAATTCGTATTATTCTCAAAGGTTTTAAAAGAGATTTTTAAATGTTAGCAAATTGAATTAATTTTTCTTGACACTGATTCACCCCCCACCCCCCTCAGTGTCTCATGTACTCCAAAAAATCTAATATTCCTGTAAGGGGGAAATCAAGAAGCATACATAAATCAAAATGAATGAATTAAACTAATCTAATTCAAACAAAGATTAAGATTCATACCCATTACTCATGAGATGAACAATACAAGATTACTGAATTCAATGAAATTAAGCAATTCAATCAAGGAACATACAAATGAATTCAATTAACTAATATCATTACCCATATCATGTAGACGTGTATTCACAATGATGTTGGATTGTTGTATCAATGTGAAGCCTCCATTATGCATTGCAAAAGCTCTAATGTGTGTAAAATGGCGATCAAAGATGTGCATAAAAGCTCTCAAGAAATCAATTATCAATTCAACATTACTTCGTTGCACAAAAGATGTCAATTCTCTGATCGTTTTTGAGGATGAAGAGGATTGTTATATAGATTTTATGATTCAAGATGAATGTGCAAGATTAAACAATTTTGAATCAAGATCAATGGTTGAAAGTTGTCGAGAAGAATTTTAGATTGCTCAGTTAGCTTCTATGATCGAATCAATTAAGAATGTTAATTGATCAATCAGAGGAAATAGATTGCCTAATCAGTGGTATTGAGGAAATCATTTTGAGCTTTTAGTGGGATTGAAGAATAGATTAATCAGTTAGGAAATAAATGAATCAATTAGCCAATCAGAGAGAGCAATCAGTGGATTGTAATTTTCTCAATCATAAAAGAGGTTGAAGATAATTAATTAATTTCAATTAATTAATTAAGCTTTTTGAGTTGAATGTGCAAGTCATGTTTGAATTTTGCAAACAAAGTTGTATTTGTTTTTTTTTTACCTTTTTGAATGATGTTTTGAATAATTAATTTAATTATTCATGTTTAGAAAGGGGAAACTGATTTAATTAAACTATTAAGTAATAATAATTTAATTGATTTAGAGGAATAGTGTAAATTAGCAACATAATTAGATAATTGATGTTATTTAATTAATTAGGAGGAATAAAGTTAGATTAGGACTTATTAAATAAATGAAATTTATTTTATTAGTCAAAAATGATAAATAAGTGAATTAATTAAATAATATAATATTATGATATTGCTATCAGGATTCAACCATGTAGATTTCAAGTCAAACTCTATTATTCAATTAATAGAGGAAATTAAGGTTTTTGATGTTAATGATGTGAAATCCAGTGATATTGCATGATAATGATGTCGATGATGAGAAAATGTCATTCAGGATGTGCAATAAGTGTTAGGTCATTTTTACATGTCTACAATTCCATAATACAATGTGTTAAGAACTAAAACCCTCAATAATAATTACATCAAATATGAATAGGGTAATAAGGTAAACTACCATATATACAAAATTGGTCTTACTCAAAGTACTATATATATATATATATGAAAAATCTAGCTTAAATATACAAGTTGATCCCTCCAAGCTCCAACTATCAATAGGAAAGGCATTAAACCCATATATTAAAATAACTTTATCCTCCCAACCATAGTTTTAACAATGAATCACTCAATCAATAATCCAAAAGACTGAAACATAAATAACACTAGTGACTATATTGTAAGTTAATTCTCTTACTTTAAACATGAACATATACCCATAACATAATTCACACACAATAAGCATTCCTTATTAAATTAACAACTATAGTATAGAAAATTGACCCCTTTCTAGGAGAAAGTACAATTTCACACTTATTTGGACCTATTTTGGTGACCTATTCATTAATGAATTTTAAAATCTCATTAATAAGCCCCTAATACCCCTTTATCATGCATCCCAAGGCCTATTTAACTTAATTTTATTTAATTCTCGACACCACAACCCGCATTGAACAAATGCTAGGGATTAAATTAATGCCCCGACATTCTAGGAGTCCTGATGATTTAGGTCAAGACCCATTCACCATAGGGAAAATGGGTTCTCATTAAGTGCCCTAAAATAATATTTTGATATGTTTTGGGTGGAATTTTAAGGTTTCAAATTCAAATTTTACATGTTGGCTTTCATGATCTGATAATTGGAAAATTAGGAAGGAAGCCTATAAATCTAAGTTTTGCATTCACTTTACACTAGAGAAGTAAGCAAGACAAGAGAAAGAAAAGAGTTTCACATGAGATCAAGCATTCAAAAGAAAGGAGAAAGTGCAAGTGAAGTTGGAGCAGAATGAACTATTATTTTTTTGTAGGTCTTCAAGCTTATTTTTTCATCAAAGATCAAGCATTATTGAAGAATTGATGATAGATTCCTATGGAGAATCATGATGAATTCTAGGTTTTGGGAGAAGCACTATGAGATTCAACCTAACCTAATGAATTGTTTCCTAAGTGATTCCATCTTCTATGATCATTCTATTTTCAGCCTAAAGAGAGGTATAACCAGCTTCATGACTTATTATGGGGATTTGAGGTCTTGTAAAGTAGGTCTTCATCATTGTTCATGTTCATTTAAGATCCTATTCTAACACACTTGAGTAGGGTTTCTTGGCATTATTTGGAATCTTAGTCTTAGACACACTTAAGGTTAGGATCGCACACACATTTCATGTTTTAGATTTCTATTTATCATCAAGGTTTAATTACCAAACTTGGGGTTTGACTGAGGCAAACCCCTATCCACCAACAAACAAACAAATTTGTTTTGCAGATTTTTGACAAATCCAGATTCGGGAGTAGGGAAATCAAGTTACAAGAAGGACTTGAAGGTCTTAGGCTTCAATCTCAGATTTAGAGTTTTATAGAAAATTCATGTCAAGACCCATTTTCCATAGGGTGAATGAGTCCATGTTAGGGTTACAAAAGCAACAACTTTTGAAAAGTGCACAACATTTATTTTCTTCATATTTTCTAAAAAGTTTGTTGGTTCCTTCTTTTTTATGTTAAATCTCCTAAATGCACTTTGTGTATCTCAATTTGGAGTTGTTTTTCTATTTTTAATCTTTATCTCTAAAGTGCAATTTGACCTAGACCCCCATCCTAGCAAAAAAAAGGGAAATTTGTAGATTCACACCTTGATTTGACTCACCTTGAGATTGACTATAATTTCATTGTGTGGATCTCATTTCATAATGAATTGAGGAAAGATAGGACCCTTTGTCCCTCTTTGGATCTACTTTTCCGTTTTGGGACACCCCTATTTCCCTTCATTTCATTTTGGTGAACCCGACCTTGTACAACAAAATTTTGAAAGTTGGAGTCCTTTCAACCCTAGATCTTAGTTTTGCAATAATTTGAATTAGGTTTTCATTAGTTGCATTGAATTTAGGATTATTTAATGTTGCATTAGTGAACATTGCATTTAGGATTAAATTTGCATGTTTGCATTGCTTAAAATCACTAAAAATCAAAAAAATTAAATTAGATCCGAGTTTATTTTGCATAATATCAACATTGAAATCGCCATTCAATCATTTAGATTCATATTGAAAATTAAATTTAGTCACATTGTTCATCATTCAACCTTAGTCAAACTTGCATTTAGAGGCCTAAAATATGGAAAATCTGTTATAGATCATAAATAGAAAACACACAAAATCAACTCAGAAGTACAAAACTCAAATTTTTAAAAATCCTAATTTGGGACCCACTCACCCTAGGGTGAATGAGTCTGTGTATTGGAATATTTAACAATTTTCTGAGTGATTTTTGGTCTCTGCTTTGGATTTTTGTTTCTATTATTAGACTCGAGCATTAATTTCCTGAAATAATTTTCTTGTGCATTGAAGTTGTTGTTCATTTAGTTAGATATTGCAACATTGGGAAAATAATTTCTTGCATATTTTAGTTAAAAGTAGTATTAAATTTCTACATTTTTCTTTCATTTTCAACATTATTGCATCATTAGAAACATTAGTTTACATTTTTTAATCATTAGAAAATGAAAACAAAAACCAAAAACATCAAAAGAAACAAACAAGACCCTTGGAGAAAGCATAGTTATTTGATTATGTCAAATATCTTTTTCCAAGTTAACATATACCTCAAGCCCTTTAGCAGTGATGACTTTGATGTGTTAGATGAAACCCTTGAGGATTTCATCTTGCAAGGTCCATCTACTAAATCTTGTCATGAAAAAATGAAACATAGATATTTTAACACAATCACACCTCAACTTATCATTTACCCTCCCTCACAACAACCTCAAGTTCAAAAGGAACCTGTGCTCATCCTAGAACCACCTAAAAATAAGCCTTTACTTGATAATGGCATTGTTTCACAACAAATGGGTTACAATACCATTGCTCACACATACAATACAAGGAACAATAGGCAACAACAAACCAGATCTATTTCATTACCTTTGCCTCAACCTATCTTGTCTAGTGATCCTCTTTTACCTTCACATAGTGGAAAGGAGTAGGATCTTGTTGAAAAACTTAATAATACACCCGCTAAGATGTCCCTATGGGATCTTATTCAAGCTTCACCAAATTACCATAGTATGCTTCAAACAACCTTACAACAAGTTATGGTTCCTCCTAATACAAATTTAAATGATGTGGCAACAATAGTTCAAGGAATGGATACGGTTAATTTAGATATTGTTTTTCACCGAAGAGAGTTACCCTCCTTGGAAGTTCAAAAATGACATGAAGCATTCATTATAGTAGCTCTTGTTAATAAATCCAGGATAAAGAGAACCCTTGTGAAAATGGTTCGGCCCTTAATGTGTGTAGTGTGATCCTTTTGGATAAGATTGATATGGATAAGAGTAATATTGTCCCTATTTCTTTGTCCATCCATGGGTTTGATAACATAGGAAAACAACTGCTTGGAGTCATCACATTACCCTTTAAATTCGGGAAGGTAACATTACAAACTCCAGTCCATGTTATGCCTCATGATCTTTCTTACAATATCCTCTTGGGGAGACCATGGATTCATGAAATGAATAAAGCATCTTTAAAAGATGATTTTCCCATTCCTAATATTGACATGATAGTAGATTCGACCGTGGGACATTCTTTCTTGTCATTCATGGACAAATTTTCTGCATATAATCAAATCTTTATCAATCCTCAAGATCAATACAATACAACATTTACTATAGCTTGGGGATTATTTTGCTGGGTGGTCATGCCTTTTGGATTAAAGAACATAGGCACAACATATCAAAGAGCTATGAAATTGATATTTCATGATTACATACGCAAGATTTTGGAAGATTATGTTGACGATATATTGTCTAAATCTTTAACTCAATAAGACAATGTGAATATTCTTCAGAAAATATTTGAAAGAATATGAAAATATAGAATGAGATTGAATCCAAAAAAGTGTCTTTGGTGTGGATAGTGGATTTTTTTTGGGATTTATAGTATCTCATAAGGGAATTCAGGTGGACACAAATAAAATTGATGCTATCATTAAAATGCCACCTCCTAAAGATATTTCTCAATTGCATAATTTACAAGGAAGAATTCAAATTATCTGTCATTTTGTAGCATCCTTAGCAAACTGGAAATTACCCTTTACACAACTCCTTAAGAAAGAGGTTAAGTTTAAGTGGAATGAGGATTGTAAACATTCCTTTGAGAGTTTAAAATATTATCTTGCTACTTCACCTATTTTACAACCGGCTATGCAAGACAAACCATTTATCCTTTATACAACAACATCAACCCATGCTCTCGTAGCATTGTTGGCTCAACAAGATGATAGTGGTAGAGAACATCCCATTTATTACATTAGTTGAACCTTGATTGATTATGAGACATGATATACAATGATAGAAAAACAATGTTTGGCTCTCATATTTGCTACTATTAAATTGAGACATTACTTATTAAACACAAAATTCATGTGATGAAGAAATTCAATCCTTTAAAACACCTATTTTCTAGAATGGTTTATCAGGACACTTAGCTAAGTTGGTTATGTTGTTAAATGAGTTTGATATTAAATTTGTCTCTCAAAAGGAAATCAAATGACAAGCCTTGACCGACCAATTATTTGATGCCCCCTCTCCCTTAGGATTACCGAAGATAGACTCATTCCCTTATGAGAATGTGTTGACTATTCAAAAAGAAAAAGAAACATGGGAATTGTACTTTGATAGTTCTAAGTTTCGAACTGACTCTGAGGCAGGGGTTATTCTAATTCCTCCTTCAAGTAAGCCTATTCCCTTATCTTTTCGTTTAAACTTCCTATGTACAAATAACACCGTAGAGTATGAAGCTTTAATCATTGGTATATGTGCAACATTAGCATTAGGAGTCCAACACATTTCTATATTTGGTGATTCCCTATTAGTCATTAAAAAATAAATGGTTCATATCAAGAAAAACATGATAATCTCATTCGATACAAAGACCTCATGATGAAATTATTAGATAAATTTTAATCATATACAATTGAAAATATACCGCAAAAGGATAATCGACATGCAAATGCAATGGCAAGTGCTACTTCCCTTGTGTCTCCTAAAGATCCTTTTGCTGATTTTACATTTACAGTCCAAATGATTTTCAAACCATGCATAGATGACAAAAGCAAAGAAGTGTTATCAACCGATATCGAAAAATCTAGTGAATGATACACAACGATATTCAACTATTTAAAAGAAGGTAATTTTCCCGAACCTACAACTAAGAACACTTGAGCTCATCTTTGAAAACTTGCATCTAAGTACATAATCCTTGTAGACGTGTTATATAGAAGATCATTTAAGGGTATTTTACTTAGATGTCTTAAAAAATCTGAAATCCCTATAGCACTTGATGAAGCTCATGCAGGTGCTTGTGGAGGGCATTTTGGAGTAAGATCGTTAGTTCAAAAATTAGCTCTTATAAGATACTACTGGAGACATATGGAACAAGATTGTTTTTCTTACATTAAGAAATGCCATAAATGTCAAGAACACAACAATTTGATTCATGCTCCTACTTTCAAGCTTCATGCCTAAGTTCCTATTTGGCCATTCTCAGTTTGGGGTTTGGATCTTATTGAAAAATAACACTACCCTCCTCCGCTATACATACATTTATAATTACCGCAATTGATTATTTTACAAATGGGTCGAAGCTATTCCTCTTCATTCCACCATACCTGATGCAATATGTTGTTTCATATTAGAAAAAATTACTTCTCACTTTTTACTTCCTTCCGTATTGATTTCAGATAATGGAACTCCATTTAAAAACAATGACGTGAAAAAATTCTTGGAAACCTTTCATATTCAACATTGCTTCTCAACACCATATTATCCACAATCAAATGGTCAAGAAGAATCAACTAACAAGAATCTTGAGAAAATTATACAAAAAATAGTAAGTAAACATAACAAAGATTAGCATACTCAACTAATTTATGCATTGTGGGCCTACCATACAAGTATTAGAACATCTATAGGAAACACTCCCTATAACCTTGTTTATGGTGCTGAAGCAATAATTCCCTTGGAGTTAGAGATTCCTTCAATATGAATTTCCCTTATAGGGCTTATTGATGATACTACATATAAAGATCAATGATTGCATCAGCTTGAAATGCTTGACGGTTGGCGTATTAACGCTCTCGAGCATCTTCAAGACTATTCTATTTGAATGCAATGTACTTATAATGATCATGCCATCCCTCACACATTTAACAAAGGTGAATTGGTGTTGTATGAAAATAAACATAATGTAGATGCTCTTCTGAATGAAAAAGGAAAATTCATCCCTAATTGGTTAAGACCTTATGTGATTAAAGAAAACTATGGGTCTGGTGCCTACACATTAACGGAAATGGATGGTACACCTCTAAAAGAACCTATTAATTCCACACATTTGCATCAATATTTTGCATAAAATTCCCTTTTTTGAATAGTGTGTTAAAGAAATGTTGTTAGATTAGATAGATGGTGTTCTATTTTATCTCGCATTGCTTCATTCTTTGACAAACGATATTAGTGTGTCTTAGAGTCTAAAGTGATTGTTCAATTGGTTTGCATTTTTTCTCTAGTTTCCATGCTATTTAAAATAAAATATTGTGTGTTATGTATCCTTATATGCATTTAATGTTATTAGGTCATAGGTGCATTTAATTTAACATGGCGTACCTCATCACAATGTAGTATCTAATATAAACTATTTTTTTTTTAATTAGATCACATAAACATTAAATCATGGAGATATTTATTAAAAATTCTTACCAAGGATATTTAATAAATCACATCGACATTTAATTCCACATAAGATCATAAAAACATAAACACCAATGCTCATATATCATATATACAATCAAAATTTCAAGTACATATATCAATGAATATAATGCTAATAGGGCCTATGAATACTAGACCCCTCAATGCCTAGTTGTGCCATCTGTTGTGAGACGGTGGAATGTGATCGTGTCCTGCTAAGGGATCTCATGGCTAAATGTAGTCCCTACACCTCTCCTCTCATATATACCTCTTGTATGAGTGCCTCGACATGCTCTTGCTCTATGCGATCACTCTCTACATGTAGCCTAACCATATCTCTCTCCAATCTTGAGATCTTCGCTCAGAGGGTAGACTCTGTCCTGCTATCTAATGGACCTCCAGAGGCTTGAAGCTCATCCAATGTTGTATATAGTGTGAAAATATTTCATGTAGCTAGGTCAGTTCATCTGACCCCACTCTCATACGTTATCCTCAATCTCACAAATTACTCGAAGAGATGTACATGTTTCCCCATGGAAGGTGGGGGCATGTACTCTAAGGGTATATCATCATCGATACACAATGAAGGAAGTATCTCTATAGTCACACACTGATAGAGCTCATACCACTCTCGCATGGATCCTGCAAGATGGAAATCATAAAATATATTAGTGCACATCATGACATATATATAAATCATATACACAAAGTTAAAAAGTGTAACAAAAGCATAAATATCATATCATCACCTGGATCTCCAATCTGCCAGTCAGGGTATAACCATACAACTATCCCCCTCTATGTAGGAAGTGTATATGGCCCAATACTACTGGACTCCCCACACTCATGAGTGTGGGTATCTGATGTGGTTTCTACATGTGCTCTAGTAACCCTGATAGGAGGGGCATCTCTCCTCTTGGGGGTAATTGGATCCTCCTCTGTCTCATCAGTTTCATCGCTCATCGACTAGGTCTTCTCATCCTCCTCATCATCCTCATGTAGAAATATGTCAGGAACAATGTCATCATAATTTGTATCTCCATCAACTTGCTCATCATCCCTATCCTCTCTATGACCTGGAAGAGGTCCGAAATAGCCTATAGGGTAGTGCACGGGAAACACATGGGTTGTTCATGCTCCAACCCACCACTAGTCATAGGCTCGTGAGGTTCCTACATTGTTAGAATCAAAGGTTGGGGTCATGCCATGGTCCTCATCCTCTAAACCACTAATTTAAACATGCTCAATCATAACATGATGAGTGTCTCCAGGTCTAGGGGCAATCTGTGTTGATCATAGGTACCCAGGTTGATCTTGCGGTGGTACCTAAATATGTCTGAACTGGTGCATGACACGATCATAGAAGAAGGGTCTCACTATGTAACCATGTCTTCCTAAAAAAATCAGTCCTACTATTGCCCGACTAGCTTGTGTCTATCATTTTTCCACTATGGTATCCTAAGATACAGTCTCTAGGAGATATCACCCTCATCTAACCAATAAAATCTAATCTACTAGTGAAGCAAATATCCCCCCTAGCATGCCCAACTCAGTACATAACTGTAGTCCTGTGAGTAGACCATGGTCACTATGGTAGGAAATCCAGTGGGTCTAGTGCATGTCATGTGCTTGAAGTACCATGCCTATACGAGCGTACAATGTACTATGCTATTTAGCTCTTGGTATACAAACTATCCCAGATCATAGTATAGATGATCCAACATACTATGACCCCAAGCATAAATGGTCCTATTCTCCTCCATGTCTTGAATAATGTGAACTAATCCACCATCTAATTGGTACCTTATCTGTTTGGTACTAGTGCAAGTGTTGTAGTGATGATCATGATCCGTCAAAGTAATGGTGTTTGCGTATGTTGTAACCATCTAAGCTCAATGCAAGGACCGACGATCGACTGTTGGATGGGCCATTGTAAACAATATACAATGTCATCCCATATCTCCATATATGACCGCTCATTCATTGAGTGCACAACCTTTCCCCTGATAGGTAACTGTAGGATGTGATGGATGTCCTCGAGGGTAATAGTCATATCGCTCATAGGAAGGTGAAAGGTACACGTATCTATGTCCCACCTTTCTACTAGTGCCATCAACATAGCATCATGATACCTCATAGGTGGCATGAGGTATACCCAGAATAATCTCATGTCTTGTAAAATGATAATCTCCTACTCTAAAAGCCATGTGATGAAATCTTGAAGGAAAAAAAATTATCCCCCTTTGAGATGCTGCCAGGCTCGAGGAGGAACCTAAAATAAAAAAAATACGTAAAATAAATCCTAAATTTAACAATTAAATAACACTAAATTTTCTCTAGGACACTTTACAACCAATTTGGAAACTTATGTCATTTTCGGATGTGGGGTCTTGGACACTTTAGACAATTCTAGACACTTTGTGCCAATAATTGATGCTTTGTGAAAAAGATGGACACTTTGTGACAATATTTTCTAGGGTCCTAAAAATACTAAAAAACGTACTATAAATGCATGAAAACAAAGAAAAAGTAGAACAAAATCCACTCACTGTGTCGAAGTGTGCCTCATGCCACCTCATCATGAACAAAATCCAATCTAAGAGGCTTGTAAGCTCATCTGCTCGACATCCTAGATCACTCTGCACAAAGGTAATTTGCAAAAAGGTAAATGTCAAATGATAGTAAAAGGTGTCATTTTTATTTGTATATACTAAACCCTAGTAAATAAAGCTTATCTCATTTTAAGGGAATTTTATTCAAATTAGCATGTTGGGGGCTAGATGACTCTATTTTCGATGTTTTTTGTTGCATTGGATTCATAATTACGCTCTTGATCTCATGAAATGTCTATCATTATGGGGTATGGTACTTGGAAATGCCCTATCATATGACTTGCATAATTTGATGTGGTTTCGTGTCCACCCTGATTCCACCTCCATAAAGCAAGAAAAATTAGGGGGCATACATCTACCCTTGAATTAGATTCTTTGTAGAAGTTTGATAAGAGTATTTTTGAATGACTAACGAATATGTTTTTTAGGATGCAGTTTCTAACATTGTGGTTTTCTAGATGACTACAATGGGGGCTTCATTCTCCCTTATGAATCCATATGAGTATCCTTTTATAAATTTTATTGATTTGAATTCCTTTAGCTTGCATATGCATGTAGTGTCATATGGCTACTAAAGTGGGGGCTAAATGTAGTGTATAAAATTGTACCCCTTTATAGGAGAAAGTACAAATTCACACTTATTTGGACCTATTTTAGTGACCTATTCATTAATGCATTTTAAATCCCATTAATAGGTCCCTAATACCCCTTTATCATGCATCCCAAGACCTATTAACTTAATTTTATTTAATTCTCAACACCACAACTCACACTGAACAAATGTTAGGGATTAAATTAATGCCCGGACATTCGAGGAGTCCTGATGATTTAGGTCAGGACCCATTTTCCATAGTGCGAATGGGTCCTCATTAAGCTCCCTAAACTTAGATTTTGATATGTTTTAGGTGGCATTTTAAGGTTTCAAATTCAAATTTCACATGTCAGCTTTCAGGATCTTCTAATTAGAAAATTAGGAAGGAAGCCTATAAATCTAAGTTTTACATTAATTTTACACTAGAGAAGTAAGCAAGAAAAGAGCAAGAAAATAGTTTCACATGAGATCAAGCATTCAATATCAAGGAGCAAGTGAAAGTGAAGACTTGGAGCAACATTCTATTATTTTTTATAGGTCTTCAAGCTCATTTTTTCATCAAAGATCAAGTATTATTAAACAATTGATGATAGATGCCTATGGAGAATCATGATGGATTCTAGGTTTTGGGAGAAGCACTATGAGATTCAACCTAACCTAATGAATTTTTTCCTAGGTGATTCCATCTTCTATGATCATTTTATTTTCAGCCTAAAGAGAGGTATAATCAGTCTCATGACTTATTAATGGGATTTGAGGTCTCCTAAAGTAGGTATTCATCATTGTTCATGTTCATTTAGGATCATATTATAACACAATTGAGTAGGGTTTCTTGGCATTATTTGGAATCTTAATCTTAGACACACTTAAGGTTAGGATCACACATACATTTCATGTTTCACATTTCTATTTATCATCAAGGTTTAATTACCAAACGAGGTTTGATCGAGGCAAGCCCCTATCCACCAACAAATGAACAATTTTTTTTTGTAGATATTTGATAGATCCAGATTCAGGAGTGGGGATATCAAGTTACAAGAAGGAATTTCAGGTCTTAGGCTTCAATCTCAGATTCATAGTTTTTCAAAAAAGCTTGCCAGGACCCATTCACCATAGGGAAAATGAGTCCTTATTAGGGTTACAAAAGCAAAAACTTTTGATAGGTGCACAACATTTATTACTTTCATATTTTCTAGAAGGTTTGTTGGTTCCTTCTATTTTATGTTAAATCTCCTAAATGCAGTTTGTGGATCTCAATTTGGAGTCGTTTTTCTATTTTAAATCTTTCTCCACAAAGTGTAATTTGACCTAGACCCCCATCCTAACAAAAAAAAGGGGAAATTTATAGATTCACACCTTGATTTGACTCACCTAGAGATTGATTGTCATTTCATTGTGTGGATCTCATTTCATAATGAATTGAGGAAAGATAGGACCCTTTGTCCCTCTTTGGATCTACTTTTCCATTTTGGGACACCCCTATTTCCCTTCATTTCAACAACACATACCCATATTATAATATGTATGTAAAATACATCTTAGTTATAACTCAATACCATATGAAACACTTCCAAATGATTAATAATCCTATCCTATACTATGAGAAAACTCATATTTCAATGCCATATATCTTAATTAATCAACACATTCTTAAGGAAAAATAGTACACATCCCATACTATGTTTATTATTCATGCTCTTGCACAAGCCCCCATGCCACATATAACCAATTTACTAATAAACAATAATTCATGAATGCACATAATAGAAAATAATACATAATAAAAACATCCAACAACTTGAAGAAAACACTTATTAATCAAGATATCACACATCCAAGAGTACAAGGAAATATAATCATAAGCATAGAAAATTAAAACATAAATAAGAAAATCACAAGAAAATATCAAGACTAGAAAACTGAAGGCACAACCACCTTAACAACACAACCATATATTAAGTTTTCAAATAACACCCTTACTAAAAAGTAACTTACCAAACTAGGTACACTTATATGTACAAGGAAACTCCTAGAATAACATTAGGATATCCTCACCATACAAATATTATAGTAACACAATGTACTTGAGAAACTATTTGTCACCTACAAAGAACTATTCTTTCAAATAGAACCATAATCTTTCAAGTAGATATATACCTTTCAATAGAAACCTTATTATCTTGAATAGAAACCCCGTTATTTTGAGTATAAGTCCCACCTTCTAATGGAATCCTATTCTTTCAAATATAAACCTCTCTTTTGAGTAGAAACCATGAGATAACCTCCCATACACCATATCCTTCTAAATATAACCCTACACTTTTGGTTAGAACTATGAGATAACCTCCCATGTACCCTATCATTTTGAATAGAACCCTACACTCTTGAGTAGAACCGTTACATAATATCTCATGCAACTTATCCATTTAGATAGAAGCCATAAAATAACCCTTCCATGTGGTTGTGATAGAACATGGATAGATAGTGAGGTGAACCATCTCTCAACTCAAAATATAGAACATGAACTAATAGGTGTTACAATACAAATAATGTTATAATATAGGTTTTACATCATGAGTAAAATCAACCTGTACCTATATACTTATCTTATAATGCATAAGAAATATTCAAACATGGGGTTAATATGAGGAGTGAAATCAACTCATTACTGCTCATCCATCTTAGAAATAATAACACATAATATTCAAGCATGGGATCTATACATGAAGTGATCTCAAATAATACCCACTCACCCATCCTCAAAACATATAATGCATACTCACTAACAAGTAAAAACTCACCAAATCATATTGGGAGACCACATAGACCAATCTAAATTTTCTAGCCAAAAAAAATTCCACAAGATATTGAGGTGTTGTAGAAATCACTAAACATATTTTTATAATATTAATAATATAGATAGAAAGTTACTAAATTGATTGTGTTTTGAAATTTATAAACCAAGCATGACTAAATTTTGGTGAGAATTTATATAACTTAATGATACACCATCCATAAATTGTTGAGAGGAGCCTAGTTTATAAAGAAAAGCTATTTTAGTCATACAAACTATTTATAAAATAATAGTTTCACTTTGTTTTTAATTATTCCCAATTTTAAATTTTCTCAAATTCTTACAAAATTTTGAGAATTCTTTTATAAAATATAAACTCGATATTATTTATAGTCAAACACATATTATGTATTTTTTCATACACAAATCCAAAAAATGAAACCCTTATTTACTAAGAAATTCTTCTGACTAGGTTATTCCTTCACTAATTTTTCTAGCATAATATGGTGCTTCAAACACCTTTCAAATTCCTAATTGAAATCATGATTTTAGAATTAGTTTCAAAATTAATCTATAATAAATTTTAGAGAAGCTTCAACTCTAATTCAATTATATTTCTTTCTCTCTTCTCTAAATTTTAGAGTATTTCTTCTTACACAAAAAATATAGATCTCTTCTCCTAAACACAATATTTAGATTGATTGTTTATCAAATCATTTTCAAAGAAGTTTCCTAATAACTCTAAGACATTCATCAATGTCATAATATTTTTTAAATTTAATGGATCTATTTGATCCTATAGGTTCACAATTCTCTTATTAATTTATTATTAAAAAGAAAACACCTCTTCAACAAAATCAACATCTCTTTCACACACAATTCCTTTTATTTTTACCAATTGAAATATTTGTTAAATTAATTTTGATGACAAGTTTCTACCTCCATTATTTTAGTAAATCAAAAACCAATTGATAAAAACTAAACACTTTCAATCTCAATCCATTAATTCCACAAAAAAACACTTCAATTCTTCAATCTTCAAAACTTTTGTGTGTTCTTCCTAGAATGCCAAAGCTTCCTTTAAAGAAATATTTTTTTAAATAATATTTTCCTTGTCTCAAATATTTTATTATAAAATATTAAAATAAGATAATACTAAGAAATTCACTAACTAAAGAGCTTCAATTAAAATATTATTATTCTAATATTGTGCTTTACTATAAAGTACTTGAAATTGTAATTATAAATAAAATAAAATTTCAGCAATTAGCTCTCAAACAGTTTAATATAAAAGTATTATTTTACTTTAATCCAATAAAAAATTAGCTTTCATCAATTTAATTTGTTCAAGGATCTAAATTAAAAGCTTGCATAATGCAAACTAAACAATAGTCAACATGCAAAGGTAACTATCATTGTATTATCAATTTAATTTAATTTTTTTTATATTCTATCATTATAATTTGAAATTCAAGATAATAATATTTTTTTTTTTATCAAAATAAAATATATTAAAATATTATTTATTCTTCTCATGCACATCCTTTTAGAGAAATATATAATATTAAAATAATGAATTTTCTAATTATTTAATTATGTAATGTAAGAGTTGATAGTACATACCCTACAACTAAAAATAAGATAAGATCACATGTGTACTAAAGAATTCTAAAAATATTTATAGACCCCTAAATAAACACAATATGTGAACATGTGTGAATAAGACCTACAGTGAGCTAGTTAGGTAATATACCATGTTCACACTGAAACCCCCTTAAGAGAAACTTAGGGAGAAGTAAACAAATGCAATAATGTAAAAATGGTGCAAGAATGAAAATATGGGTCCCAAATACTAGGCCATGTTAGGTAATCATTTACAAAATATCTCTCACAAATGGAAAAAAGGAGAACAAATTTATGAAAAAATCTCTCCAAAAGAGAGAATACAAGAAAACAATCATGTAAAAGTGATGGAAGAAGTGATGAATGGATGAATCAACATGAACCTAAACATGACCCCCAAAGACTAAATCCATCACAAATATATAATAGATATCCCTCAGAGGAGAGAAAAGGTGAGACTACATACCTCCCCATAATGAAGTAGCTCCTTTACCAATGGTGAATGTTTGAAGATAAAATACAATCCAATGACTACAAAAAATGTTCCTCCCATTGGGAAGAAACAAGTCCAAAGGTGGATGTCGAAGGAACTTCAACTCGAAGAAGAGAGATAAGGGAAGAATTTTCATGATGGGTGTCTCTAAAAATTGATCAATTGTCTCCATAATATAGTATGCTCAAAAAAATTAGGTGCTACCCAAATCAATGAAGATGACACATCAAGACTATGTGGAAACTCATGAACAATGCTCTCCACAGATAATGATGGTTTGATAATAATAATAGTGATGTAACTATCATCAAAGAGGAAGTGAATATCTTGAAGTGTCTCCTCCAAATCTGCAATATGAGACTCACCAAATAAATTTAATATACATGTCAAGTGCTCATCCCACAAAGTTGAATATGAAATACTGTGATGGTCCTAATGAGAAGGAATGATGGGCGTCATAATCAATGATTCTGCATTAGGAACCAATGAAGGTGAAGGATCAAAAACCATCTCTATAGGAGGAGAAATAGATTACAAAGAACCCTCATCATCCTCATCATCCAAAGATGAAAAGTATTCCATAAAATCAAACTCTGTAATAGTATTATGGGTAAGTGCAAGAAGTTGGATCCACTTTTTGACGAAAAAGTGGAAATATTTTTCTTGAAAATCAAAGTTTGTTATAGTTGGACTAGAAATTTGAAGCACTTACACATAAAATCTTAAAAAAATCTAGTAATATGAAAAAATAGGATTTTGATTCTAATTTTTAAATATGTAATTTATTCTAATACCTAGATGATACAAATAAATTTTACATAGGCTTGTACAAAAATAAGTTTTTAAATTTTACTTTTTTAGGAGCATAACATGCATGTGTATGATAAGCATAATTTGACCTAAATAAAAGTATTTTTCTAATTCATTTTGGGAAAAGGTTTGTATTATACTGAAGATTGATGATGCTATTTTTTTATAATTTCTTTTCAAATATTTTTTTAATTAATTTTTTATTGGCCCTAATTGCTATTTTTGAAAAATGCTTAAGCATAATTTGGGCTAAACTAATTATAAAATGATTTTTTCATTGTGTAAAGAATTATTTTGAGATTGATGACATATAATTTTCTTACAAAATTAAAAATTAAAAATTATTAAAAAATACTAATACCTAAGATTTCAAGTTTATGGACCAATTTCCTCATTAATTAATTAATTAATAGAAAAAAGTTCAATTATTAAAAAAATTACATATTTAAAATCTATAAATTTCATCTATAATGATTTTTTTTCATGGCATTATACTTCTAGGTCCAACGCTAATGGGTGGGTTTCCAAGCCTAAAAAAAAGTAAATCCATGGGTTTCAAGTTTTAAATTTTATGAAATGTGTACCCGCTCTAAAACATGTAATCATTCTAAAAAGGAGTGGTAATATAATGTAACTAGAAATAGGTACCCATTTTAACACAAGTACCCATTTAAAAAAAATAAAAGGGGTACTCGTTTTAGAAATTTAGGTTTGAGGTATAGATCCTAAATGGGTACCTATTATTTTGAAATGGGTACCTATTCTTGTCAGGATTTTTTTTGGTCTAATGCTTCCCCTAAATGTGGACCCAACTTCTTGCTTCCACCCTCATAGTCATATGGTATATTGTTTGAATCATCAATAAGTACAAGAAAATTTAAAATAGGATCATCTGGGAATGTTGTGTATCACAATATCCATATATTTCTCACTTTGGTCCAAAAAGCACGAGGACACTCAAAGTGTCATCATCAACATGAAAAAAAGTCACTCCTAGGGAATGATCCTTTTCGGAATTCAAATAAATTTCTTGCAAGGAGCACGTAGTTGGGGAACAACACCATAAAAATATGGTAAAATATGAAGCCTTGATGGAGATGTTTCATGATGCCATCTCTCCATTTCTTACAGTTTCCCGTTTTCAAGATGATAAAAAAAGAATGAAATGAAAAACCCATAAAGATTGAGATAGATCTACAAATTACAAAGATAGAAACCTTCAACATCAAGTAGAAAATCCCAAATATGATCAATACTAAAATGAATTCCCTCAAAAGAGACATAACTTCTCTAGGTGACAGGATGTCCAATTTATCAATTAGAATGTGATATTTGTAAAAACTGAATAAAATATAACAAATGATGAATCTAGAAAAAGTGCATGAATAGATCTAAAGAGCTCCTTAATACCTTTCCAATGCCACAAGAATCACAAAAAATAGATAAATAGGAAAATCCTTATGAGCTTGGAGGTCAAAATGGGAGATTTGACTTCAATCAATAATAACATCTACTAGAAAAGAAATATTATAATGAGACCTGTACCATTGGAAATTACATGGAACCAACTTTCCAATAACTATGAGAAGCCAAAAATTTGATGCATGAGAAAAAAATATGACTCCCAAATAATAATGCCCAATTAGAGCATCAAATGAGGCATGGTGGTGGTCTAGTGGCTGGTTGGTGGTTGGATGGAAAATATATTAGTTATAGGAGTAGGATTTGGTGATGCAACCTATTTGTGGTGGTGAAAGAAGAGGAGAAAATTCAACCATCGCTTGGGTGGCATCAGGGTGGTGATTCAATGATGCTTTTGCATTGCCACTCCTAGTGGTGGTGATGCCTTTATTGGGGCACCTGCTAAGCTTAAGACCCTTGGTGCTCAGTGAAACCTTCTTCTATTTCCACGGGATGAAAGCCAAAAACTAACCAAGAACAATAAACTAAAAATATTTTTTAATTAAAAAATTATCAAACCATACTTGATAGGGTGACATAGACTATCGCAAAAATGACATAGAAGGAATATTCTACTCCAAATATCAATTTATACTAACTAAGACAACACATTTTGATAGAGATCAATTGTATAGGTTTGAATTTGTACTAATCATATGGATTCATTACACCTGTATAAACAATATTTTTGTAAAATACTTGAAACCCCAAAAATGAATGGAATTTTTTTCTACAAAATATATAGTCATTTATATGAATTAAGGGTTTTTGGGCCTTATGGACTAAATCATGAGATAAATTTTTCCCCAAAATTCACCTAAAAAAATAGCATACGTAAATCACCCTTATATCTAAGAAGGGTTTTGCAGATTTGGAGCTTTGGTACTATGTAAGAGCTAACAATACATACGCCTACATTACATAATGTACAAGAGGAATTTCTTATATAGGCAAGGTTGAGATATAGGACAATACAAGATTGTGGTCCAAGTGTCTTAATCCTATGTCATGATACAACTAAAGATAAAATAAAACTGTAGTTCAGGGTTAGAATTCAGGGAATAAGAACGAATCAATAATAGAAACCACAACTATCTAATTCAAGCTATGAAGACCCTAATCCAATAATGAAGTACAAATTACAATATAAATCCAAATAATAAAATGATAAACCTCAATTCCTATGCCATAGTTGAATCACCTCCATTTTACTTTATTTTGTTGTCAAATAGTATGCAAGATATTTAATTAACTTGATGTTGATGCAAGATAGCTCTAGATATCAAGATAGAAAAATTTCAAAGACGATGGTTGTAGCCTTGAAATGAAGGTGATGGCTTGCTTTTATAAAAGTTCTCATTCAAATGAAGGGCTTGGATTAAAAGATGAGGTATCATGGTCAATGGATGAGGTTAATTGAGACAAGGATAGGGAAGGATAGACCAAAACTCAAGGAATTAGTTGAGATTTAGGACTTAGCTAAGAAGAAACAAAATAAATAAAGATAGCAACTATTTAATTTATGGGAGGGAAAATGAATAATTAAATAATTAAAAATAGTTATATAATTATAGAAGAAGGATGGAGTGTTAAATATTAAATAATTAAAAATAATTATTTAATAGAAGATGGAGGGAAATGATAAGTAATTCAATAATTAAAAAAAATTATTAATTATAGAAGAGGGAAAATGATAAAATAATTAAATAAATAAAGTTTATTTAATTATGGATAGGAAAAGATACATCAGTGTCATAATTTAAATAAAATTGATATTTATTTAAATTAATGAAAAGAGGAATAACGTAAAGTGAATTAGTTAAGTAATTGAGAATTATTTAATT
This sequence comes from Sequoiadendron giganteum, assembly GCA_007115665.2. Classification (NCBI taxonomy): domain Eukaryota; kingdom Viridiplantae; phylum Streptophyta; class Pinopsida; order Cupressales; family Cupressaceae; genus Sequoiadendron; species Sequoiadendron giganteum. The sequence goes on from CM021106.1 coordinate 396,113,742, forward strand.
AGTAGAGGAATATGAATTTAGATAATAATTAAATAATTAAAATTATTTAATTATGCAAGGAAGAAGGCAACATAGTGATAAAATGTTGCTTGCAGGTGTGAGATATTTTTTAGTGTCTACATTTTTCTCCTCTTTGACACAATGCGATTTTGAGCATTATGTCAAAGAATAATCAAGAAAATTTGGCTTAGGACCTACCCCAGTGTACCCCGATGGACGCAAGATAGGATGATGCCCCCTTGAGAAAATTGATAATGTTTAAGAAAAATTCCAAAAAACTTGGCAAGTTTATCAATAAGCTAATTTGATAGGTGAGAATGCGATTACTGATGAAACAAATGTTAGCGAGAGGAAAATGTTAGTGCGGAAAGAAGATTAGTTAGGAATGTAAAAGGAAGAATGGAATAGATGAAATGGGATTGATATCTTGAGATCTTGCTACTAAATGTTCAAGATTTTATTTTATTGCATAATCATCATCATAGAACTTATTATGGCAATGGATGAAGAATATCAAGGTATGACATAGACCAAGGTGAAATATGTTATCCCTTGCTAAAAATAGACACGGGACAAACATAGAGTGTCATGACTTAGACTAGTAACCGTAGAACCTTGTTGAAATATGAGAGGGAGTAACCACAAAGCACGTTGATCCTAACACAATAAAGTATTAGATTGAGATTTCCATGCGTAGGATGTTTTGGTTATGCCAAATGGAACCCCAATCACATAAAAGGAACTTAGTTGCCTCAGTCATATTGCTAAGACAAACCACAAACAAAAATCAAAGAGAAAATCATTTTGAATCATTTTCATCATAAGAAGAAAATCTCCTTCCCTTTCTAATTTTTGGCTTCTTTGGAGTATGGTCTTAAGGATCACAAAAGGAATCCTAAGAATCTTGTGCTGCATGTTGGTTTGATTCTGCTAATTACAGATTATACCAAGGATTTTGTGGTCCCTAAGCAGCCTACAATGGCTCCTAAAGGTAAACAAAAAAAGCTAGCCTTCGAATATGAGATTGTGTCGGAGGAAGATTCGGTGAATCTGAAAGGGAAAAATAAGAAAGTGGTTCTAGAGGAGGAGTCTGAGTCAGATGAGGGTGATGATTATGTTCCTAATTCTTAGACCTCTATGGAAGTGGTTTCACAACCTCCTACCCCAGGTAAGTGTAGTAAAGGTTTTTTTGGGCCTGACCCAAAGGATTATGAGACTTGTAGCGAGGAAGAGGTTGGTGAAAAACTTTGAAAAATTGGGTCTGCTTCTCCCTCTACCATTTTGAAAGATTTAATGGACAATGTTGATGATGTGTCCCTCACACTCCCTATTTTTGGGTCTAAAAGGAAGAAGGGTTTGAAGGAGGGTAACATAAAGAAAATGGCTATAAGGTCTGGTAGCCCTATCTAGGAGGAGCATGTTGCTTCTCCTCTAAAAATTGGCGGTGAATAGGAGGATTTGGTTTCCCCTATTGTGGATATGGAGAAGCAGATTAGAAGGAGGTTGATGGTTGAGGATATTGTTAGTTCTCTTTGAAAAATCCAAATGTCAGTGGCTGGGGCTAAAGGTAAAGAGGCTTGTGAGAGCTAGGATAAGAATAGTATTTCTTGGGAGGGTGATGTGGAGGCTAGGGATGTGTTCAAATTTGATTGGGAGGACTTGCCCAATGTTTTGGGTCTGGCTAAGGAGGGAACCATATCCTTGTTTAGATTGTTTAAATGGGTTTTTCATGAGATCAACATTACTAATGTGAGGGTTCAGGCTATTGTGAGAAAAGTTGGGGACTCTTCGTAGTCTTCTATTCAGACTCAAGTTAATGAGGTTTGATTCCTTGAAAATTGTTGCTAAGGAAATATTGAAGATGAAGTAGAGTTTTGAACAAAGAATTCTGACCTTGGAAGAGCAGATGGAAAGGGTTAGCATCAAATTGGATAAGGTCATTGAAGGGACTAAATATACTATGAGGTATAAGGTTAAGTGCCATTCTATTCTCAATTTGAAGGCCAAGAAAAAGATGGAGGGAGCCCCTGGTGAGAAAGATGTTGGTTAAAGGCAGGTGGCAGAGGAAGCTTTGGTTGAAAAGGTTGTTGGTTCGCAAGATGTTTTGGTTAATGAGGTAAATTTTTTGGGGCCCGGTGCTAGAACTCGCAATAAGACTAAGATGCAAGTTGGGGTTCTTGCCAAAGATATGTTTGAAGTCATGGATGTTCATCAAAAGACTATCGAGAGTGATATGGAAGTTGCAAATATTGTGAAGAATATGTAATTTTGAGTTTTTGCTCCTTTTTGGCTACTATCTGGCTAATGTCTTGCTATGTTTTGGTTGTTGAATGCTCAGTTTAGTTATCTTTTAAGACAACTTTCCTTTTTTGTTAAGGGTTTCGGGGCCCCTTAAAAATCTATTTACCTCTAATAAAAAACAATCAAAGAGAAAATAGGTCACGATCCATCATCACTCCTCTAAATCCCTTTAGGAAATCCTTAAGGCACATAGTAACATGACCAAAGATACATCAATAAGAGATAAGAAAAACTAGATGAATGAGTCAACAACCATTTAGATCTTTTGCCAAATTGTATGATCAAATTCTGGACAATAATAGTGTCTAATTTTAGGAAGGAAGCATGTTGTATAAGCCCAAGGAGCCCGATGATGCAACATCATGTCTAATACTAAAGGTTGATGGATAAATTCTAGTTTCAAAAATGAATCAGGCCATATAAGCCCAGGGAGCCCAACGATGCTACATTCTGTATAAGATTGTTTGATAAGATTGACAAAGTTTGATTTAAAAAATGAGGCATGTCATGTAAGCCCAGGGAGCTTGACGATGCAATGCCTGTCTAAGACTGTTTGATAGATGATAAGGATTGTTTGATGTTTACTTTTGTTTTTGAGGAAATTGATTGATGATGGTTGAAGGCTAGTTGGATAGTTTTCTTGTCATTTCATGATCAGGTTAAGCTCACTTCTCTTGTTTGATAATTGTTTGTGTCTGCTCAAAATGTTGAACTTAGCAAGGGAAAAATTATTATAGGATGGATAATTGTGATAGATGATGGCCTTGTTATGAAAAACCCTAAGGGACTGACCTAATGCCTTAGGGCCTCATTGATGATGGACTTTCCTATATAAAGTGCAAAGACAAACATAGTTCGACCACTTGGAATGAAACAAACTTTTACCATGGATAGTTTATTATGGATCAAGAATTCACATGGACTGGCAATTTATTATGACAAAACTTAGAGGACTAACCTAATGAATCAAGGGCTCATTGATGATGGCCTTGCCTATGTAAAGTCGCAGAGGCAATGTAGTTCACCCACTTATATTGACATAGAATCTTCTTTTGGATCTTTTATGTTTTATGAATTTTTTCGGATTTTGATGTTTTTTGATTTTTTTGGATTTTGATGTTTAGATGTTGACCCATGTCTAGGATCCCTTGTAAGATGCAAGTTCAGGAATTTATCCCAGTCAAGTATAAGACCAAATTATTATGGACGAGATGAATGAGTGAAGTTTATTATGGATGGATATGAAAGGATGAAGGATGCTAAGCATCAACTATTCTTAGGTCATGAGAAGGATAATTAAGCTTTATTATGAATGGATAGGAAAAACAAGATCTTATTATGGAATGGGGTATATGCAAGGGATCATGGATAGAAGTAGGAAAAAAATTAGATAGAATGATATTAGATGATGGAGCAAAGAATCACTACAGATGGTGCCTGTTTGTCAAGTTTTCACCATAGTACTTATCCAAAGTATCACTGAAGTGGTTTCCAAGTTATTGGATGGATTATTTCTCTTTACTATTTTTTAATTTTTCTATTGTTTTAGTTTTTTGATCTCTTTGTATTTTTCTTGATTTTTTGATGGGATTCTCTAAAATATAGGTATAGTACTTGTGAAGGTGTGTGTTCTTGATGGGATATAGTAATGGTTCACCTTCAAGAGTAGAAAGATGATAAGAACTAGATCCATATGGTGCGGTTATGATGTAAGGAACCAACCACTTAGGCTCGAAATTTTGGGTTTCTCTCAATTGATTTGATTTTTTAGATTCTCTTTTAGGACAAAGTCACGAATATCAAAAATACTAACTTGAACTCTCTTGATGTATCTATGGTGGAGGCGATTATAATATGCTTGTAAGTTAATCAATGCATTTTATCTTTTCTCATCCAGTAATTCTAGCTCATGCAAATGGGATACACGATACTCCTCATCATCAATGAACTACTACATAGATACTCTCAAGGATGGTAACTCAATGTCAATGGGAAGAATGGATTTAGATTCAAAGATGAAGGAATATGGAGTGGCTCCTATAGGAGTGTGAATGCTAGTGTGATAGGCCCATAAGGCTGGGTTAATATATATATGCTAATCAAGACCAACATCATCGACAATCCTATTTAGGATTTTTAGGATAGTCTTATTAGATGCCTTAGCTTGACCATTACCTTGAGGGTAATATGGTGTGGCAAAATTATGATGGATATAGAATCTCTCACACAGTTCATAGACATCCTAATTTTTGAAGGGATGACCATTATCTATAACGATGGATTGTGGGACACCATACCGGCATATGATGTAGTTAAGGATAAACTTGGATATTTTATTATTGATAATGTATGTCATTAGAATGGATTTGATCCATTTTGTGAAATATTCAATAGTAGTAAGGATGAACTTATGAACATTAGAGGAGATAGGATAAATATTTCCCATGAGATCAAGTCCCCATTGAGAGAATGGCCATGGTGATGTTATTGGATGAAGGCCCTGGGTTGGTGCATGCACAAGATCTCCATGTATTTGACATTGAAAACATTTATTAACAAAGTGATACGCATCACATTCCATAGTAGGCCAATAGTATCTTGTTTGCATGAGCTTTTTGGATAGGGTAGGACCAACAGAATGAGCTCTATATATACCATCATGTGCCCCATGTAAAGTTGTTTGTGCTTCATTTGAATCAAGAAATCTAAGGAGGGTGTATTGCTGATATGTGGTTGTCATTGATGTCAACACTATTAGCATTGGTGATTCTGAAGGCTATATATGTCAAGGATATTGAGAAAATTGTAATAAATATATTGCAGGTAGTTTGTGATGCCGTGGGGATCCAAGTGGTGAGAAGTGTTGTACATTGAGTTTCATGTGTCACACATTAAAGGGTTTGTTACTGAGTCTATCTAGTATGTTGTCTAGAAGTTTTAGTGGTACGCATCAAGAATCAAAGAAGTTATGAAGTTGTATGTTCCTATAGTTATTGAGTTACTGTACCAAGTGTTTTTGGAAGAAGCAGATGAAATTCTAGAAATTGTAGTTGTTGCGCATGTTCCTATGACATTCATGGATGACTCTAATCATGCTATTTCCTTGTTGCACGTTTGGATTGATTGGTGTGATAGTGATCGAAGATTTTTCTGATGTGTGCTCGAGTTTTCATGTTCTTGGCGGACATGATGGTGGTAGCGTGTTGTAGATCCTCATGGATTAATCATTTATTGTTTGGCATGTTCGAAGGTGTTTATTTAGGTTCTCACTATGTTGTGATCGACTTAGTTTGGTGCACATTAATATTTATTTATGTATTGAGGCTGACAGTTGTAATTTATTCTTTATTTGTGGCCGACAGAGTAGTTGATGTAAATTGGTGTAGTGGATATATAAGAGCATTTGTTTTCATCATTTTGAAGTATGCTCGATGTGTGTATGCAAAGTACATGTGCGAATAAAGATCAAATCATTCAAGAGATTGAGCAGAGTGTGTAGAATTTTTTATGTGCCTAATCGGAACTATCATCAGGCTTTTGTAGAAGCTAATTTCTCAGTTCAACCTCATCAGTTGGAGTTAATCTAATTATTGTATGTAAGGTAGTGAGCCTTCCTATGAGAAGTGAGCTCTAGGAAGTGTTCCTAAATGCATGTGCATTCCCTATTTACTCTTCATTATACTTTTAATAGGGCATAATCTTGTGGACTAACATCCACCATGGTTTTTCCCCTAACAGGGTTTCCATGCATAAAATCTTGGTGTTCATGTGTGTCTGATTTGTTATTGATTTATGCTTGCACTGTTAATTATCAGATCTGAGATTAAAGATTGATTAATTTTGAATAAATCTTAATTCTGTAACAACTTATTCACCCCTTCTCTTAGTTGTCTATTCTTGTTTTTTCAACAATTGGTATCAAAGCAGGTTCGTTTGAAGGGAAAGCTTAAAAACTTGAGGTGATATGAGATGGAATCATATAAGAAGGAAAGTCCTAGATTCGATGGAACAAACTACTCTTTGTGGAAAGTCAGAATGGAATGTCATTTGAAGTGTATTGGTGAGCCTTTTTGGAAGACTACAAAGAATGCATATACTATCCCTTAGACTAGTCCATCTACTGCTGATGAAATCAAAGAAGTTGAAACAAATACTAGGGCTATTGAATAATTGTTGAGTGCTTTGACAGATTCAAAAATGATAAATGTGATAGGTCTGAAGACTGTACATGAGATCTGGAAAAAGTTGGAAACATTGTATGAAGGAGATCCACTAGGGAAAGTTGCTAAACTGCGGAGTCTAAAAGGAAAGTGGGAGGACATGAAGATGAGTGAAGATGGGAACATCCTTTCCTTCTCTCAAAAGGTAAATGAACTGGTGATGAGCATCAGATGTACCGGTGGAATCTTGGATGAAGAAGAGATTGTGGCTAAAATACTTAGATTTGTATCTCCTTCCTACAAAGCAAAATTTCATGCTATTGATGAACTCTAGATAGTGAAAAATGTGACAAGAGACATGATGACTGGAAAACATGCTGCCTTTGAGTTAAGTGAATTTGGTGAATCTACTCCTAAGATAGAATTTGCATTCAAAGCTACTATATCCGGGAAAAACAAGCAGAGATATGATCTGGGAGAGAGTTCCAAAAAGACATTCAAGTAAGAAGATGAGATGAAATAGATTGAAGATGAAGAAAGAGAATTAGAAGAACTAGAAGCATTGATTCTGAGAAGATAAGCCAAAGGTCATGGTAAGTACAAAGGAAAGTTACCTATTAAATTTTTTTCTTGCAGTAAAATAGGTCATTTTGCATCAAGGTGTCTCGAAAGAGTCTCTAAGTACAAACCTGATAAGACTAGATTTCAAAAGAAATGCTATTATGCTGAAGAAGGTGTTATTGATGATGAATCTGATAAAGAAACTGGAAATTAAGATGAATGGGTATTCATTGCTATCAAATAAAATGGTTAGGTGTCCACTAAATCTACAGGTAATGTGAATGTTGAGAAAGCTCTTGCAGCAAAAATTGAAGAAAAGGATGAGTGGGTAATTGACAACGGATGCTCACATCATATGAATAGTGACAAAAGCAAGCTTATAATCTTGGAAAACTATGATGGTGGTGTTATAAGATTTGGAGACAACACTTCTAGTGTGATTCATGGAAGAGGCACTATTTATTTTGGTGGTAAACATAATACTGATGATGTTCTTTATGTAGAAGGCTTAAAGCATTACTTGTTGAGTGTTGGAAAAATGGTAGACAAGGGATACAATCTTCAGTTCAAGGATGGTAAGTGCAAGATAAGGGGAAGTTATGGAAATGTGATTGCTTCAGGAACAAATAAAAGAGGTAATATTTTTCACTTGAGTGCTGCTAGTGAAAGTTGTTTAATTGCTCAAGTTGATGTAAGTTGGTTATGGCATAAGAGGTTGTGTCATTTGAACTTTGATAACATTGTTAAAATAAGCTCTACTCAAGCAGTCAGAGATCTTCCTAAGATAGTAAAGCCTACTAGCACTATGTGCAAGGTGTTGGTGTTTTTTTTTACTACAACCCAAGCAGACTTCTTGAGAGATTATATGAACTTTCCACGTTTAATGATAGAAGTCTAGGAAGCGATTGGCCAACTCGACGAGAAAAGTGATAATAGTAGTTCTCCTATGCTTCGGGCTCTATAAGACCCAGGGGGTATTCCCTAAAATGTGCTCCTCAAATACAACTTAAACAATTTTAATTGCACATTTATGAACAACAGATAGATTCCCCATCCACGCTAAAAGGATGAAATCCTTCAAGAAATTGGCTATTCCTCGAAAAGGCTCAAGTGCTATTAGCAGAGAATCACAAACACAACTAAAATAGGCTGATAGGAAATATTTGGATAAAATGTTCTAAAGTCAAAACATAAGACATGAGAAACATAACCATGATCCGAATACTAGTGCCATATCCTAAAGTGCGGAGTCAAAAGAGAAAATTGATCTACAAGTAAAATTTCATCTTAGACAACTATAATATATATGAATTGCATTACAATCTACGTATCTGCACCGAATTCTATCACTACTTTATGAATCCAGTTGCTAGCTTGCATGAACTTACACATTAACTAAAGAATTTAACTGATCCTTTGAACCAAAGCCATCATTAAGACATAATTCACAGTAAAGAACAATGAAGATTAATGAAAACAATCTTGGACTAATATTTCATTAATAATTCACACAAGATATCACAATGAGAGAGAAAACAAACTCAAGATATTCTCATATTCAATACAAACATGCCTAAGAACCCCATAATTGACCAAGTTGTTTTGTCTAACTCAAAAATTTAAGACACATACTTACATTCATACTCTCTGTATGACAAAACTCTTCTTTCTCAAATCTCGGATTTAACAGCAGACCCTGCACCATGACCTAGAATTCCCTTTTATAAAACAAGGGAGCAAAACAAGCTTCAGGTCGGAGGGTACACATGTCCATTTTTCATTAGACCGCTAATTCCCAATTAAGTTACATTTGCATCATGCGATTGGAGGGAAAAGGCATAAGACAAGAATAATCATTAGTTGCTATGGAGGAAAAGAAACCGCCTTTCAAAGGGAAACTCATTCATACCAAAGACATCTTTAACCATTATAACACTTTATTCCACCTCAACAACTTATACCTGAAGTCAAGTGAAGAATGCATATTTTCAAATGCAAATTTTGAGGCCAGACCTATATTATACATGACCAAGTCGCATTTCTCAACCTTAGTAGTCATATTTCAAACTCATCGGTGAACACCTTTTTCCATAATTCAAAATCTTCCTCAAACGGCCATTTAAAAGCAATAACCTGATTAATCTAATCTCGATAGGGTGCATATTTTACCATTACTGATGTGGCCTCCTTATCAAACTCTTCTAAGAAACTAATGACAAATGATAGTTTCTCAAGTGTATTCTCCAGCATACCAATGTCAGCATTTCTGCATATTTCATGTGTTTGAGTTATCATTATATTAGCCATTTGATCTTTCCAAACCTACAAAGGTTTCACCTCATCATGACTATGCATAATTTGTGGTAATGGAGTTAAGTCCATTCCATCATATTTGGCCTTTAACTCTTTGATCTTTAATTCCATAGGGGCAACATACCCCTACCAAAATTTCTCCACAATTCCTTTGACAAATTTATAAGTTGATATAACCATAGGATACTTATCCCCATGTTGTTTTGCTCCCACTACCATGAATGCCAGTTTCTCAATTCCGGGGCTCCATCTGTCCAGCAATGGGGTGGCCAACTCTTTATCTCTTGAGAAAATCTTAAATGCTTGCAACATCAGAGCATAACTTGTATGAACACTATTTAATTTTCCTTGGACCCTCCAATTTAAGTGTCTCAAAACAGTGTCCATAATCACCGAATTGCTCTTCCCCCCCGATTCCCAGATTTGCTGCACCATTTCCTTATACCCCTCAGCTTGACAAATTAATTTCTCCCTAGAGAGTCCTCCTCCTGAGCTATTAGCCCTTTCAACTGTAATAGGCACCTATCCCATATTATATAAAATAATAGCTAAGGACTATCCTTGTGAAGAGGGTTGAGGTTGCTCCACTGGTGGGTCAGAGATAGTGCGACTAGAGCTAGCCTACCCTTGAGACTTCAATGTCTCCATTTTCTGCTTTAGTAATTCCAACTCAGTTTCTAGCTCTGCCACCTTTTGTTGATTCTTATTATATTTAATGATAATGTCATTGTATTGGCCTCTCAAAGTATCCCGATCCTTGGTCATATCCTCTACAGTTTCCCTAGTGAACTAGGAAACATTCTGTACCATATCTGCAACCTCCAATGCTGGGGTATCAACAAATCTTCTTACAACAAGGTGACCATTGAAATTAGATGGTTCTGCGACTACTGGCTTCCTAGATCCAATGGAAAAATACTAGATTTCCAAAGCATCCCACTCCTCACTAAAGGCCGACCCTTTAAGAGCCAATGCATCTTCTTCATCGGTTGTAAGAAGTGGTCTATTGGCCCTTCTTATTGTATCAATTACCACATCATCAACAATATCCCATTCAAGAGGTAACAATACTCCACTCTTCTATACCAATGCTCGGCCTTACTCTGGTGTTATTTCTTTGAATCTTTCCTTCATTTGCAACCTGATATTAGACTAAATTACTTGTTTTGGGAGCTCAAGGTGCAAAATTCTTTCTTGAGCCACCTTCTCAGCATAGAATGAAACATGCTCCCTCCATAAAAAATACTTAAAAGCATTGGTCTTGATAAAATAGTCATCCATCATGAACTCTCTACATGCTTCCATCCTCAGGTCATCATTGTTGGTTATCCCCCTCATTTCATATTTTCCCAGACTTAAAACAATCACTCCAAAACTTGATAAAATGTCATGTGGAAAAGATGGCATTCCCTGATGCATTTCATCAAGAGTGACCATGATATCTTTGTCCTCATCATCTTATTCAACCACCTTTGTTCTTTCAATTTTCTATCTCTTTGGTGATGATGGACATGTTTGGTCAGAAAGCCTCAGAGGGGAATCCAGATCAACAATGTTTGGCAATGACTACCTTGAAGATGATGGTACAACACCCTTAGAAAATTCTTCAACCCTACTTCCCCTTTACCTAGAAAAAACCTTGATCTTCATCAGGGGCTGATACATGGGTCTTTCCTCCAACCTTACTTCAAGGTATTCCTCAATAGTTTGTGACTTTCCCCTTTCTTCCACAACCCGTTCATCCTTCAGAATCCCCACCAAACTTTCAAATTTCTCAATAGAATACATAGCCCTATTCAACTCACCATTGATATTTGGAATGGGATTAAAAGAAGGTATCTTTTCTTGATTTTTCTTCACCATCTTGGTAAATGCAATATACTTTTCGTTTCTCTCTTCTTGTATCTCTAAATAAAAAATGTTCTTGATAATGTCCTCAGGAAAATAGAATCTATGGACGAAAGTTCCAGTCTGGTGCTTGGCGTTCATTTGAGAAATAAAACCCTAAGGGTCATGATTCCTAGGGAATACATTCTTTAATCCATAAGGTCTAAGAAATGTGTATAAATCCTTCCATCCCCCCTTTTCCATAACAAAGTCAACAAACGTTGTATACTTAAGAAAGAAAGATCCCTTCTTTTGTTATATCCCGAGCACACCCTAACTGTCTCATGATTTCTAAAAACCCAATTCTCAGATGTACATCCCTGGGTAAAACATATGGGTTGATATTAGTGCCATATACTCTGAAAATTGTTGTATTATGATAAGGGATAATATCTCCCCAATTATGTGTCAAATTTAATTCAGGCCTTCTTTCCATTAGCCTCAAGAAATAATGAATCTCCTTAGGAATCCTGGGTGGATTATGAACCAAAGCTCTTCTCAAATTGGACCCCAAGACATTCTGGAACGTTACATAATCAAATTTATAATCATGCCTATCAAGGATCCTGGTCCAATATTAGGCAGCCATGTCAACATTATCCTCCCTCTTCTTCAATTTCATATCCTACCCAAATACTTCCTAGCCCCGATACAATAACATGTGCATCAATAGGGAAAACCACCTAAAACCAACCAGAGTCTTTCCTTCCTTAAGGGCCACTAGATACCCCATGCATTTTTTCTGCCAAGTAAGTGGCAAAATCATATACCACATTAAAACCTGGATCTTGGAGATTTACAACCATGTACATGATATCAATAGGAAGAGTGGTCTTCAAACTAATTCCTAGAACCTGGCACAAGGCACAAATTGTCTTCCTGAAATAGTTAGAAAAGTAATTCACAAGAAAAGGTTCTAGCTCATTTTTACCAATCACTACTTGCTTCTTATTCTTTCCTCTTCCTGAGGTTGCCAAATGAGGTATCAACAAAGATGTTATGAAAAAACCCTTAGGATTTATGTATTCTTCTTTTAAAACCTCAAGATCGATAGTAACCATATCTCGACTCCGTTCATGTAGACCAAATATCTCTGTAATTTCCTCCCTGGTTATCTTTACCATTTCTATGCCAGAATGTGTTCTGACGACTCTGGTTACAGGGTCATACCTTGCAAAAACATATTTCAACAAATCTACGTCCAAATAGACATTAGGGACCACCAGATTACCAAGATCGAACCTCCAAGGGTTACACAGAGGAACACACAATTTCTTGTTCCCAAACCAATTTGAGAACAACTGTCATCTAGTATACGGTAGCTCAACATCCCGAATCACACATTGTTTATCAGTTAACCCTTCTAGGAGTAAGGGCTCATAAAAAAAAATCCTTTCCCTCAAGCTTTTTGCTAGTAGAGGGTTTTAGTAAGTCTATAATATCCTGGGAAAAGGACCTCGTAGAGGTTTCAGAGCCAAAGCTTCGGCCCTTGGGTGCCATTTACACAAGACATAGAATAGTTCAAGCTATGGTTTTGAAATGTCAAAAAATTATAGCCTACACCCTATAGCCTTAGACAGAATGCTTCATAATTCAAGAAGCTACACCAATTATTAGGACAAGCTTTAAAACATTTTAAAGTAGATTAACCCAAACAATCCTTTAGGAACAAAATAAAATCCAGTTGATAATTGTTCTCAAACAATCGTAAGACCTTCTGAAAACACAGGATATGGTATATGAGTTACTTACAATTTCACCTATAGAATGTCAATGACAGTGAGGCTGAATTTTCATGAAGACAACTCGCTTCACTTGGTACCAAGAAATTATTCTTTAGCATGGAAATACACTCAAAAATAACAATTCATTGATCTTTTAGCATTTAATTATGGGAGCACAGTCCGAACTCAACCATTACTATTCACCTACAAGATACCACCTCAGCACAAATGGGTCCCACCTCGATCATATCTCATATGACATCGGTGTCCAAGCATCAACAATTCACACACCTCGTAGCATTATTAAAACTGGTGTTTTAATTTCACATTGGTCAGTGAGGAATGGCCACGATGCATTGCTAAAGAAAAACAACTATCAACATTAGTGTCGTTCATCGGTCAGCGAACAAGGACTGGGCCCCACGATCATAGGTGATAGATGGTAGCATCTCGTATACCTCACAACATTATTGTGATGTCATCAAAAACCTTGCGAGGATAGTGGGGAATGGTCAGGAGGCAAATCATTCCATCCAATGGTTATGAAGCCTACACATGCGAAAAAGTTATTCATAAAAAAGGGGACTGACTAGGTGGACGAGGAAATGACCCTTGAGGCTGAAAATTTTAGAGATTAGTCTAAAAATTTAGTCGTTTATCAACCTGACACTACGGAAAAAATAAAACACAGTTGAAACACAAAAGACCAAGAGGGCAGGTAAAGAGGGGCCAGTAATGCAACAAAAAAAAAGGGTTCAGATCATACTTATGCGATCAACCACCTACAATAACAAGTCAATGCTCGAATAGAATAGCCACGACCAAGATTTATGGAAAAAACTCAAAACCCAAAACCAAACCAATTAGAGCCAATGACATAGTAAAAGCAAACTCATGGGTGGAAAAATTTAAAAGCTCCACCACAAGGAATGTCAGATAGGAAAGTAGACTAGAAATTATTTCTAGAGCAAACAAACTCTAATGGAGTATTGTATTTGGTACATATTGATCTATGTGGTCCCTCCAGAATCAAAAGTATTCAAGGTGAAAGGTACTTTATGTTACTTATTGATGATTCATCTAGAATGATATGGGTTGCTTTCTTAATAGAAAAACATGAAGCATGAGAAAAGTTCAAAAGATTCAAAGCTATGACAAAAAAAGAGATAGGTCAAAAGATCAAATGCCTAAGGTTAGATAGAGGTGGTGAATTCACTTCTTGGGAATTCAATTCTTTCTGTGAAGAGCATGGAATCCAAAGACAACTATCTGCCCCCGAACCCCTCAACAGAATGGAGTTGTTGAAAGAAATAATAGAACCTTTCTAGACACTGCTAGAACCATGATGCTGGAAGCAAATGTTCCTCATTTCTATTGGAAAGAAGTTGTAAGTACTGTTGTGTATACTATCAACCAGGTAAATGTCAACAGTAATTCTGGTAAGACCGCTTTTGAGCTATGGTTTGGTTATAAGCCTACTGTCAGGTATTTCATTTTTTTTGGAAGCAAATGCTACATTAAGAGAGATGATGATATAGGAAAGTTTGATGCTAGAAGTGATGAAGGAATCTTTCTAGGTTACTCTACTAAGAGCAAAGCTTACCGGTGCTTTAATAAAAGGTTGAAGTAAAAGGTTGAAGAAAATGGTTGAAAGTGAAAATGTCAAAGTTGATGAAGATATTGATAGACCATCCAGATATAGTGGATATGATTCAGATGATCATCATGATAATACTAACAATGGAAATAATGTTCAGACACATAATCAACTTCAAATAGTTTTGGTGAACCAAGGGAATCAAGAAGCACAAAAGAAAGAACACAAGAACCAAAAGTTAGAGAAAGTCCTAAAGTTCCAAGGTATGTAAGGCCAAATCATTCTGATAGTCAGATCATACGAGATAATAACAAAGGTGTGCAAACTAGAAGAAGAATTTTAGAAGAGTATTGTCTAATTTCAAAAACTGAGCCTAGCAATATCAATGAAGCATGCAAAGATGAATATTGGATGGAAGCCATGAAAGAAGAGCTAATGAAGATAGAGAAAAATGATACATGGGATCTTGTTCCTAGACCTTAGAACAAAAATGTGATTGGAACCAAATGGATGTTTCAAAATAAGCTGAATGAACAAGGTGAAGTGGTCAGAAATAAAGCAAGACTAGTTTACAAAGGGTACTCACAGATGGAAGGTATTGATTTTGAAGAAACTTTTGCCCCTATTGCTAGAATTGAAGTTGTAAGATTATTTCTTGCTTATGCTACTTTCAAAAATTACAAAGTCTATCAGATGGATGTAAAGTCAACATTTCTAAATGATGAGCTAGAAGAAGAAGTACATGTTGAGCAACCGGAAGGATTTCAACTAATTGCTGAAAAATACATGGTATGTCGATTGAAGAAAGCTCTATATGGACTTAAGAAAGCTCCTAGAGCTTGGTATGCTAGATTGGATAAATACTTTTTGAAACTTGGATTCAATAATGGTACTACTAATAACAATCTATATTTCAAGTTGGATCAGAATAAAGAGTTGATCATTGAAATCTTTGTTGATGACATTATTTTTGAAGGTGATGATGATTTGTGTATGAAGTTTTCTGATGAAATGAAAAGTGACTTTGAAATGTCAATGATTGGAGAACTAAAATTCTTCTTAGGATTACAAATCACTTAGTTAGATGATGGGATCTTTATATCCTAGTCCAAATATGTAAAAGAGTTACTGAAAAGGTTTGTCATGGAAGACTCAAAGCCAATTGGTACACCTATGGTGACCGGATACAAACTTACACAGAATGATGATTCTCCTAAAGAAAATAAAACAAGATACAGGTCAATGATTGGTGGATTACTCTACTTGACTCAGACCAAGCCAGATATAATGAATGTTGTATGCATGGTTGCTATATATTAAGCTGATCCAAAAGAGCCTCATGTAACTATTGTGAAAAGAATCTTCATATACCTGAAAGGGACAACTGATTTTGGTCTTTGGTATCCTAAGGATGATGATCTTATCATGAGCACTTTTATTGATGCAGATTGGGAAGTAAATGTGGATGACAGGAAGAGTACTAGTGGTGGTGCATTCTTCTTGGGGAAGAAGTTGGTATCTTGGCTAAGAAAAAAATAGAATTTCGTTTCATTATCTACTGCTGAGGCAAAATATATTGCTGTTGCAAACAAATTTAATCAAGTATTGTGGATGAAGAAGATGCTGAGAGATGTTAAAATTGAGTATGAAGAACCCATTACTATATTTTATGACAACTCAAGTTCCATAAAAATTTCTAAAAATCCAATGTTGCATTCAAAGATAGCATATATCCATCAAATATCACTTCTTGAGAGATAATGTAAGTGACAAAGAAGTTATTTGGAGTATGTATCTACCAAGGAAAAATTACAAATATCTTTACTAAGCCATTGCATAAGGATACTTTTGAGTACCTTAGAAGAAATTTAGGGGTGATTTCCCCTCCTGATCAAAACTAAGTGATGTAGGTCTTTGCATCAGTCCATGAATTCATAGCCATATCCTATTCCAGATTGATGTTGTGGTGGTTGCTACTTAGGGGGAGTAGTCGGATGTGCTAAATTTATGGCTCAAAGCATGTGTAACTTTGACATTGATGTCAAAAGGGGAGAAGAACAATGTGAAAAACTCTTGAAGTAAGGGGGAGAAGAGCCATGAAAGGGAGAGAAGAACTATGAGAGGAGTACTACAAATCAAAGGGAGAAAAGTATGAGAACAACCAGTTGTGTTGATGGTATTATTTTTCACATCATGTGTTGCCATCAATGACAAAGGGGGAGATTTTTGGATGTTCTAGTTCCATTGCTGATATGTGGTTACCATTGATATCAACACTATTAGCATTGGTGATTTTGAAGGCTATATATGTCGAGGATATTGAGAAAATTGTAATAAATATATTGCAGACAGTTTATGAAGCCGTGGAAATCCAAGTGGTGAAAAGTGTTGTAGGTTGAGTTTCATGTGTCACACATTAAAGGGTTTGTTGCCAAGTCTATCTATATTTTGTCCAAAAATTTCAGTGGTACGCATCAAGAATCGAGGAAGTTATGAAGTTTTGTGTTCCTACAGTTATTCAGTTACTGTAGCAAGTGTTTCTAGAAGAAGCAGATGAAATTTTGGCAATTTTTGTTTTTGCGCATGTTCCTGTGACATTCATGGATGACTCTAGATCATTCTCTATCCTTGCTTCACGTCCGCATTGATTGGTGTGATTGTGATCGGAGATTTTTATGATGTGTTCTTGAGTTTTCATGTTCTTGGTCGACATGATGGTGGTAGTGTGTTGCAAATCCTCATGGATTAATCTTTTATTGTTTGGCATGTTCCAAGGTGTTTATTTAGGTCCTCACTATGTTGTGACTGACTTAGGTTGGTGTGCATTAAAATTTATTTATGTATTGAGGCTGACAATTGTAATTTATTCTTTATTTGTGGCCGATAGAGTAGTTGATGTAAATTGGTGTAGCGGATATATAAGAGTGGTTTTTTCCTCATTTTGAAGTATGCTCAGTATGTGTATGTGAAGTACATATGCGAATAAAGATCAAATATTTCAAGATATTGAGCAGAGTGTGGAAGAGTTTGAGCAGAGTGTGTAGAAGGTTTTTTGTGCCTAACCAAAACTATCATCAGGCTTTTGTAGAAGCTAACTTCTCAGTTCAACCTCATCAGATAGATTTAATTTGATTATTGTATGTAAGCAAGTGAACCTTCCTCTGAGCAGTGAGCTCTAGGTAGTGTTCCTGAATGCATGTGCATTCCCTATTTACTCTTCAGTATACTTTTAACAGGGTATAATCTTGTGGACTAACATACACCGTGGTTTTTCCCCTAACAGGGTTTCCACATATAAAATCTTGGTGTTCACGTGTATCTGATGCGTTATTGATTTATGCTTGCACTGTTAATTATCAGATCTAAGATTAAAGGTTGATTAATGTTGAATAAGTCTTAATTCTGTAACAACTAATTCATCCCCCCATCTCAGTTGTCTATTCTTGTTTTTCCAACAAACCAATAGGGAATCGTTGTAGACTCTAAGGTTCATGATTTTCTATTTGATAGTCATTTGAAGTCCCATTAGCAATGCTTCATACTCGGCCATGTTATTGGTGTGGGGAAATTCTATTTTGTATGACTTAGGTATTGAGTCCCCTTGTGGTGTGACAAAGAGGATACTTGCTCCTGAACCATGATTTGTGTAAGATCCTTCAAAATATAGCTTCCATGTTATAGAGGTCTCTATCGTGAAAATGGATTCATCAGGAAAATCAAATATTAATGGTTGAGTCCCCTTGTGGTGTGACAAATAGGATACCCACTCCTGAACCATGATTTGTGTAAGATCCGTCAAAATACAGCTTAGGTCTTTATTGTAAAGATGGATTCGTCAAGAAAATAAAATATTAATGGATGATTTGTTGTTGTTTGGGCATCTACAAGTTGATCAACTATCAATTATCCTTTAATTTCTTTACGACCAACATATTCTATGTCAAATTCACTCAAGGTCATTACCCATTTTGCTAACCATCTTGTTAGAGATGCTTTATTGAGTAGGTATTTCAAGGGATCTATCTTTGCAACTAGTTTTTTCGATGATTCAACATGTAGTGTTAAATATTTTGAGTGGAAAAGATGATTGTGAGGCATGCATGCTTATTCAATAGGACTATAATTAAGCTCATACCCCACAAGTGTGTGACTGATATAATAGATATCTCATTCTTTTCCATCATTATCATTTTGTGCTAACAAGGCCCCCAATGTTGATGAAGTTATTGATATGTATAGTATTAGGTATCTACCATCAATAGGAGGCATGCAAAATAATAGGAAATAGTAAATAGTCCTTGATTTTTTGGAATGCTTCTTGACAACAATCGATCCATAAGAATGAGTCTCCCTTATGAAGAAAGTGCTAAAATGGTTGATATTTATCCGATAACTAAGCTATGAACCTTCGAATAGATTGTAATATTCCTTGTAGGGTACGTATTTGACTTATGCTTTTTGGAAGAGGCATATCCATGATGGCTTTTACTTTTTCAGGATCAACCTCAATATCTCTATTAGAGACAATGTATCCTAATATTTTTTTCAGCTTACACCTCGAAGACACTTTTTTGGATTTAATCTGACCTTGTATTCTTCTAACCACTTGAAAATCTTATCCAATACTACCAAGTGTCTATCCCTTGATAATTATTTTGCTAACAAGTCATCAACATAGTCCTCCATGAACGTATGCATGTAGTCATGGCTCTTTGATATGTTACACTAGCATTCTTAAGATGAAATAGCATGGAATTCCAACAATAAGTACCCCAAGAACAAGAGAAATTTGTTTTATGTTGATCCTCAAGGGAAATTCTGATTTGGTTATACCTTGCAAAACCTTCCATGAGTGATAGCATTTAATATCCCGCTATCAAGTCTACTATGATTCCAATGTTGGGTAACAATAAATCATCTTTAGAACAAGTTTTGTTTAAATGTCTAAAGTTTGTACAAACTCTGATTCCACCAGTTGGTTTCATTATGCGAACAAGATTTGATATCCATTCTTCATACTATATCAAGCAAATGAAACTAATGCCAAGCAATTTCTTCGATTCTTCTTTTACTAAAAGTGCAATATGGGAGTGCATCTTTTTGAACTTTTGCTTGACCAGTTTTGTATTTGGGAACACTAGTAAATTATGTAGAACTAATTCAAGATCCAATCCCGACATATCAACTATGACCAAGCAAAATTTATTTATCTCTCTAAAAAGAAAATGGTAAATTCGAGTTTCTCTGTGATTGCCAAGGATGCTACAAAGTGAACTATTCTAGGATTATCATTTGTACTCAAATTGAAATCTTCTAATTTTTCTACGAGCAATGGTGACCTCTCTTGGTTTAAGGGAGCATGTCTAACCCTTCATCCTTGGTCACCTCAGGGAGGTTTTCACCCTCAGATATGTCCTTTATTTTTAACTTTTCTTGGTGTAAAGGTGCCTTTCGGTTTTCACCTAAAGACCTATTCTTTTTGTTTTTTTTTACTTTTGTGACTAGAGGGTAGAGTAGACCCCCCAAAATATGCTACGTTGTCAAGGTCTATGATGAATCCAATATTATGGTCCCCACTTGGTATTCCTTCTTGAAGTCCCATGAACTCAACTATTGCTTTGTCATTCTCGAATATGTCCAAGCTTAGAGGTCCTTATTGATCCCAATCTATTATTTGTGGGTAGATGAGAGGTAAGTCATCATTGATATCATTGTAGCTCAAGGAATAAGAAAATATGGTAAAAATAGAGGTATCATCAAGATCCCAAAAGGTTTTGATCCAGGCACAACCACTCATAGGTTTGGTTTGGGACAAGAATAAGTCAAGCTCTTGAAAGGTTTCAACTAGGCCATAATCACTAGAGGTGTAGGAATTCCATTCCCACTCATTGGAATCTATTTTGGTATGGTATTTCTTAGATGTATCAATTTCATTAAAAGTGTTAACGTTTTCACCCAAAGATAACTTAGTACAAGGACAACTTGCTTTTGTTGGTACATACCCTAACCTTGTATTCTTTGGAAATTTAGGAGGTAATAAGGGTTCTATCATTCCATGTTTTTTCAAATCAAGACCACTGTGTCCATCATAACCTTGTTGCTTCATGATCTTGAACAATTTTAAATATTGCTCAACTGGTATTTTCATGGACTTGGTTTTTTCTTCATCCTTGCAGATCCATGTAGAGATATCCTCACCTATAGTCTCTTTTCTTAATTCACCCTACTTAGTGAATGTTGTGGTAGAATTATGAATGTCAATCTTAGGTTCTTTTTGATATGACGAGGCTTCCCATAAGACTTTGGTGAGGTAGGAAACTTCCTAACACAAAATAAGCTCTCAATGTTGTATTCTCCACATCCCGTGTCATGGATCTAGACCTTAGGTTTGGAAGGTGTGGTGGATGGAATGAATGACCTAGTGAACGAAGTCAGATCAATGTAATGTGATGAAGCATAGGAAGAAGATTCTTGATTGATAGGCACTTGATGTTCAATGGTCCCTTTCAGATTACTAAAATATTGGAAGGGATCAAGATCACTTGATATAGTAATTTTGGTGTCCTTATATGGAAACTTAAGGATTTGATGGTATGTGGAAGGAATGACCCTCATGGCATGAATCCCTGGGCGACCAAGGAGAAGGTTATATGTTAGATCTAGATCCAAGACTTGCAATATTATATTTTGAATAACAAACCCAACCCTCATGAGAAGTGTGATTATACCTTTGGATGAATGCCCAACATCGTCATAAGCCTTGATGATGATTTTTTAGACGTATCTGTACAAGATTTAGAGAATCCCAATGTTATGACCAATTTTAAGGTGCATATATTCATACCTGCTCCACCATCTACTAAGACTCATCTAATTTTGTGTTTATTCACGTATACCTCAAGGTGTAATGGGTCATTATGATTTAGTCGTTGTGTGAGAAGGTCTTGTTTGAAAAATATGACATGATAGGTTGTAGCTAAGTATCCTAACATGGTCTGGAATCAATTAATATTTAGGTTGGTGCGAATGAATGTCTCTTGTAAAGCTTTGTCCAAAATGGTTTTATGCTCATGGGATATATGAAGCAACTCCATGATGGATATTTATGCGGGAGTCTTTCCTAGATGGTCTAAAAGGTTATATTAACCCTTTGGTTGTAGATTTGAAGTGGCCCCTTGGATGGTCTCTTTAGCTCTTTGGGTGGTGACAACACATTATGGACTTTTCTTAATGGAGGCATTGTCATCAAAGGCTTGAATATTATTAATAGTATAGTCATTATGAGATGTTTGTGTAATTGGCGTTATTATTTTTATTGTTCCCTAAATTGGAGGCTTTTCATTTTTCATGGTCTTGTAGGGGATTCTTGAAAATTGTATGGTCAACATTTGTCTTTCCTTGTGAATTGTCCATTGATATGTCACCTTGTTCAATAAGGTCTTGGATAAGGTTCTTAAGTGTATAACATGATGATGTTTTATATCCCTTGGTGTAATGATACTCACAAAAGTCATTGTCATTCCACCAAGTTGGTTTGAATTTTTTCGGTTAATAAGGTTTAACCTCTGGTATTTGGAGAACATTTAATTGCAATAGATTCTTCAAGACTGATTCAATGGGTTCCCCTAGGGGTGTATATGTTTATTTAGGCATGTTTTCTCATGGAGGACCTCTATGTTGTTGGTTGTTTTGGACTGCATTTGTGGTTTGATCTTGACTTGGTGTTGGAGTGTTTTGGGTGGAGGGACCTTTAAAGTGAATTGTGGGGTGAACCTTATTAACCACTTTAGCATCAACTACCCTATCATTGGTCACATTTTTGTTTCTAGACCAAAAATTTCCTTTGCCATTGGGATTTCTCTGGTTTTATTTGAAGATATTGACCAATCATTTTGCAACAAGCGCTTTCTAAATGGAGACTCCCTTTTCAACAACATCCTCAAATGTGTTACAACACTAGATTTTAAGTTGGTGCATTAATTCTGTGTTGAGATTTTCTATGAAAATGAGAACAAATTGTTTTTCTGGTATGTGACAAGGGCATTTACTAGCCATAATTCACTATCTTTGAAAGAATGAAGTGACTCCCCTTCCTTTTATTTGGTCATGCATAGATTTGAAATGGTCATGCCACTTTAAGTATTATAGGAAAAGTATGTGATGACTTTTTTAGCTAGTTCATTTCATGTTTTTATCCCAGGAGGTAAGTGTGCAAACCACTCTAGAGCCTGCCTTGAAAGGCTATGTGGGAATAATATCTTTAAGTACGTAGGCTCAAAAGCGATTTCCATACAAGTAGTTTTAAACTCTTAAACATGTTCTATTGGATCTCCCTTTCCCTTTTATTTTTTTGAATTTTGGGACATTAAAGTGTGGAGGGAAAGGTGGAATGTATGTGCTTCTATCAAAGGGATAAGTACACAATTCCTCCATTGATTATGTTTTCTTTATTGTGGTCACTTGCATGTTTGCCATTTTTTCTTGTATTGCTTGCATTTGTTGCATAAAAGTGTCCATGGGTGATGGTTGTATGTTCAGTTGAATTTTCCTGAGAGGGTTGATATTTGTGTCAAATGTGTTGAGGTTATTGTGTGCTAAGGGATTTTGGTTTTGAAAGTTGGATGTGAATGTTGGGTTTGAGTTGATGTTTTGTTGAGAAGGATTTTGATTGCCTTGTTGGTAGTGAGATGAAAATATGACATTGGTATTAGTATTGGTATTGATATTGTGTTGTGGTGTGAAGTTGAGGTTTGGGTTTACCTATTGTTTTGATGGAGGATGGTTGGTGTTTAGGTTTGACCCAAAAGACATGTTAGTATTTGGCATAGTGTTGGTAATTTGGGTTTTCACTCTTGGTGTGGCAATATGAATCCTTCTCAAAAAAATTTTGGTGTGTTTGGATTTAGGTTTGTGTTTGTGTTGATTGATGGTGCGGTATTTTGGGTGGATGTTGTGGAAGATGGATTTATAAAAGTCATACCCATGGAGCTAGAGGATGAACCAAATGGATTGACAAATCTGGGACTTGGTCCTTGGGATGTTTCATGTGTCCTTTTAGTCCCAAATGTTGGAGGAGGAGGTATGTTAACATGTGTTGTGTTATGTGTAGCTCCCCCAAGTGGCATACTAGTGTGCATTTGTTGTGAGGAGGGATGACCTTGTGAAAATGTGTTATGACCTTGACTTTGAGTTTGTGTTTGTGTTGTTACCTCTAAAATCATGGAAGTGTCAAATCCAAAGGGAAGCTTGGCACAATTTTGTGCAAGTTCCACAAATTACTTATTAGGATCTAATTTAACCATATCTTCTATGATACACACTATCTTAGGATCTTGGGAAGCTTGTTCAATCTCTTCGGGTGTTAGATCTTAATTAACCTCCTTTAATGTAAAATTATCAAATGGATTTGGAATTTTATCTTGTGATTTTTAAGGTTGGTTTGAGGATGACCCAAAGTTCATGTTTCTAGTTGGATTGAAATTAGGGTCATATGAGGAATCCATGTCTTTTTATTTCCTTTGTGACCTAGTGAAGACCATATAAGGCTTGTGACTTTTGGATTTTGACAGCCTTGGAAATGAATGCAACTAAAGATGGAGATGCAAACTAAGGAAATGGAAGATGAAAATGACACTATACTATGTTTTTAAATTATTTTTTGGAATATAAGAATACAAAATGGAAATAAAACTATGACTAAGCTTGGTATGCAAAGTGACAATGAGACTATGACTATGCTTGGATTTGGATATGAAATTTTAAACCTTAAAAGAGAATTATAATCTAACTATGATGGACCAAAGTAACAACTCTAAATGTTAAGACCTCAAGAGGACAAAATCCAAGATGATGATGATTGGATAGACGCGAGCCTAAACTAGATACATGAGTTGTAAGCCCAAACTAAGGATGAGATAAATGACAATATGATAAGGTCAAGATACCTAAATATGAAACTATGGTCTTCCCAACAATATGACAAGCCTCTTAATCTTAAGACTCCAAAAATGATAATGGAATGAGATGTGGTATGGTGTATGAAAGATAGGAATATGCAAGCCAACATAAGGAAAATGATGGAATGCAATGAATGGAATGACTCAACCTAAACAACTCTCTGATTTGAATGTAAAGTCACTATATGTAAGGAAACTGGAAGTTGGATATACAAATATTTCCCCAAATTTTTTGAAACTAGCATATGTGGTGTTTCAATCCATAGATGTGGTGTAGGGACAACCAATTATGATGCAAGACTAGTCAATTATGACACAAAGACAAATGTGACATTTTGGCTTCCTAGGGTTTCTAACAGATGCGGTATTTTGATCGATGATTGTGGTGTTTTGGTAAAAAATTGTGGTGTTATACCTTTTTTACCCTAATTTTTTGTTTTCTAGGCTATTTTAAATTTTTGGAAAGTTCAAATTTGATCATAAAACATAGCAAACATTTGAAAAATAGATTTGGTTGATTTTGACTCTTTGACTTTATGGTAGGTAAGTATGTTTGCAAGTTTTCTTCCACAAAAATCACTTGGCATTGGTTCACAAAAAATACAAACAAGCACAACCTAGCTAGTAGTAATAGGGTTATCTACTAAAGTGGGCTTACCTCACCCCTGAAAGAGTGATGTTAAATCTGAGAAAAAGGAGTGGGTGAAGCTAGAGTATGCCAAGGTTATGTACCAACTTAACGCCTCTTGCCTTGAAGGATGAAATACAAACAAGGAACCTTGCCACCTAAACCAATAACCAAACATGGTAGGTAACTTTAGGGTATGATCCTCATCCCTTGGACCAATAATAATAGACTCTCAAAATAGGTCTTAGTCTTCTAAAAACAATAGTTCATAGTAGGGGATCTTGTCATGAGAACCAGTGGTATAACATCAAACGTGAGACACTAAAGCCTCTAGTCAACCCCAATGTGGTCTATACATCCACATCTGAATTGACACATGTGATATGCATCACTGGATTGTGTTACTAACTTTCTCCTTCGCACCTTTGATATAGACCACAAGGAAACATGCTTGAGGTCGAACCCTTGAGTTCTCTGTTAGGATGTGTCTTAAGGTAAGCCTCCTAGTAAAAGAAAAAGATATTGATATGTGTTTCTCATGCACTCAATATCACACAAAGCACAAGGGGAGAGGATATGCACACACCAATATGGGATTTAATAGAACATGCAAGTGCATAAGATACAAAAGACACTTGTTCTTTTTAAGAACCAATTCTAAATGTTCCTTGTTATCAATTAGATATGAACCCCATGCTAAGCTTGTAGAAGACTTAGCTATCTGTTAACACATGAAAACCTTCTTCAAATGTGGGTGATCTATGTGAAGAAGGAATCTCCAGATTGAGTTGGTTCTCTGAATGAAATCTCTTACTCTAAATGACCTTCTGAGGTAAAGGGAAGAAGAATAAACTGAAATTAAACTCTAACCTAAGATGATTTCAAAAAATTATGAAATTTTTGACATCACCACTCACAACATTTTCTTTAAAACAATAGCTCTCACAACCTCACTGGCACATATTTTCATCAGTAGTTTGTATGAAGATCTATAAACTAAATACAACATACAACCTAAAAACTATGCAATTTTGGGCACAAATTCACAACAACAAGACATAAAAGGACTCAAATTTGAATCAAAAAGACATCAAATTGCTATTGTAAAAATGAAAAAAATAGAAATGAGAAGAACTCTCCTACTTTATTGAGACTGAAAGAGTGTCCAACACAAAATCTGAGTACCAATGCTTACAAAATTCTCTGAAAGTGAAAAAGAGAGAGAGAAGCAATAATCTAAACTCAGGATAACTAAGTTTTATTCCAAAATATAACTCTCCAAACCCAAATCCAAGCTCCAGAGAAAAGCTAAGGAAAAATCCCCCAAAACTACATCATATTGAGTGATAAAAGCATAAATTTCCCACTTTCTGCATGTCCTTCCAAATTGCTTCCAAAATTAGGCTCAATTTGCTTTAAAAGCTGAAACAACACCTTGTCTTAATCCCACTCTTCACAAATTCACCCAAGGATAACTGAAAATGGAAAAAAAGTCAACTAGTTTTTCTTTCATAAAAACAACTACTAAAAATAGCAAAAGATTAAAGCAATTTATAAAAACATTGCTTTATCTTTGCTTTACAATGTTTGCAGTTTTAAAATAGACTTATCTTCTCAATTTGTCCTAATTTTTTTTTTTTTTTTTGCAATTAAGATTTTAGATAAAAATATTTGCAAAAAAAAAAACTCTCATGCCCATTACAAGTTGATTTTTACTCCAAAAAATCATAAAAATATATGAGAAATATCTATTATTGATTTCTTCAAAATTAATAAAACTGATAATATCTATGACCCAAGATATTTACTTTTCCCTAAAGTATAGACATTCAATAAAATAAAAACCCTAAGTTTTTTTCACTTATGAGATGCGAATTAAAAGCCTAAGTTAAAAGACTTAGCAAATGACGTCGAACCAAACCCTAAAAGGGTCGACCTAGGTTTAGAAAGACTTATCACCATGGTATTAATTTGGAGTGTAATATTTTAAAAGACATTGAAAAATACCCCTAATTCAAATTAGGGAATCATCAAACTCTAATCACAAAACAAGAAAGCCCTAAGTTTTCGGCCTCATTCCTCTTGGCCAACTTTGAAAGAAAGCATGCTTTGCTGGTAAAAGGCACCACCACCATAGATAACTAGGGTTCGAGCTTATGAGATCACCATTCGAGATCTTTGCTTGCTATTTTTCTTGAATCCGCTCAGTAACTTGATGCTCAGTCATTCTCCTCTACATTTTGATGCATTTTCACTTCATTTATTAGAGAATAAAGGGCCTACAGGCCACGACTAAGACTATGGTTTGATGGCCTTTTGTATTTTTCTGTGTCTCCATTCCCTACTACTCCCTATAGCCGCCATAGAAGACTTGTTTGAAGCATTTGTAGAGGCTCTGTTAGAGCTCAGTCATGGGTTTGTGAAACTCTTCTACATATATATGATGGTAAGTCTCCATTTCTCTTTTTATTCTCCCTGTATTTCCCACTTAAATAAAGCCTATAAAAGCTTTTCTTTTGCAAGAAACAAATGATTATTGTAAAAATGTTGCAGGAAATTGTACAGGCTGTGGGTTTACTTGCTTTGAAGATGCCATTTTGTGTTGTAAGGAGGCTCAAACCATAATCATTTCTCCTTATATATGTTTTGTATCTAAAACCCTAAATGTATTTCAAGCTTCTTTATCATTTGCGAGCCAACAGACCTCTCTAGGCCATGGCTAAACTTCCCTTGATCTAGGTATTTTTGTATTTATGGCTCGAGGGTTCCATTATTTCTGTATTTGCATCTCCTTTCTATTTGAAATCCTAACTTCATGAGGCTCGATTTGAAGCTTTGACTAGGGTTTCTGTGATTCCATATGGCTATGGCCCTACTTGTATTTATCTTATTTTTTGGGCTTGACCCATATTGTAAAATGATGAGAGCCTTCTGCATTTGTATTTCTATTGCAATCCTCATATGGGTATATGATATTCAAGAGGAAACATGCCTCCATGGAATGGCCATTAAATCTGGAAATGAATATAAATAAAAGATCCAAATAGAACTCTTTCATTTTTTGCATTTAATGATCTTCTAGAAATGGGTTACCAACCCTCAATACTTAAAACATCACTTCCTGTAGCAGTATGGCTCCTTGAACTGAATCAGATTGTTTTGCTGATAAACTGAACACTGCACTCTTACCTTATTAAAATGACATTGTTCCTTCACTTTAGTTGTATGATTAAAAATCTGCTTTTACAATTTTACTTTGGCTCCATTGTTGTGATAAAAAATAAACAACACAGTTGTTCTTTATAATGGTTCTTGTAGCTTTAAACATCCTGTAGCTCCATACTTGATAGAAACGATGACTTTATGCTACACTTCATGCATTTTATATCCCATTGAAAATAATTGTAAAAAGATACAATAAACCCTTGAAGCATGTAAAGCTTACCATGGTGCAAGACTCCTTCATTTTGTAGTTTGATTTATGAACTTATATGCATTCTTGTTCACTACTACCATTCATATACATGAAACACTTGTTGTACCAATAAATGAACATCTTGAAATAATATGAATAATATGAACAAAAAATCATATGGCAGCAAAAAATACACTCAATTTTGATAGTGTTAAGAGCTCTTCAATATGAAAATTGATACGTTTCATTTGACTCTGTATTTTAATCGAGCTCCTTGTTCACTCATAATCTTAATTTCATTTCTTTTCAAACTTGATTGTTATGAGTGGCTGATGGTCTTAATGCTTTCATAGTTGATAAATGTTCACCCCTTGTTCTTGATCATAATCAGATTTGGCTTCTCTGGTAATGATAACTCGAAGATCCTCCATATGCTTCTATTGTTTATTAATGTTCTGTTGATGAGGAATTATGTATGCCTATTCACTATCACTCAGTTAAAACCCCTGAGCAATTTATCCTTCATGATTTCCATTCTCATACATTTTGGGCTTGGATGTCCTGAATGGTGAACTACTTGGGCCTTTGTAGATTCACAATGTACTCCTTTAGATTTAGCTCCACTTTTAGCAATAATTAATGTATCTTTTCAAATCCCCTCATTAAATATTAAGGGGCAGCATACTGAGCTCAACCCTTGTGGGAGCCCGTTTTACACCACATGCTTAATGATATTCAAAATAGATCAGCAACATGGCTTTTCCTATACCTGCATAGAAAACAAACATTATTAGCATAAAAATAATAAATCCAAAGTACCTCTATGACACTTCATTTTAGGCTCTCATTATTGTACTCTTCTTTTTAGCTGATTCAATGCATTGTAAGCAATTAATTATATCTCTATTGGTAGAGCATATAGTGTAGCCCATATTTGGAGCTCTAACAGTCCCTTTTACATGATGCAGGTTTACTCCAAAGGGGTAGCAAGGACAGGGCAGCAGCAAAACAACCAACTGAAGACACAAATAGGCAATGATGGATATGCCCTATGTTATCTATTTTCCTCTCTTTTACCTTCAGTTGTATAATTCACTTCTTATAATGTATTATTTTGGCTACCTCCACTTCTTGTGTGGAACATTTAATTTCTCTTCTTATTTCCATTTTGAAAAGAAATGCATCACAATGCAATCTTGTACAATCATTTGTATTTGTAAAACAAATGAAATATTGTAATGTGAATAAACATTATAAAATAAATGAAAGAAATGATTATCCTTAATCATTTATTTATTTTGTTTTGTACTTCATTTATGCTGCAAAAAAAAAATCAGTAAACTCTAAAATTCTATTCACTAAAAATAATTGCACTTCAGAACTGAAACTTGATAAATCAGCTGCATAAACAATGCAAAAATTAACTAAAATCTTCACTTTTAAAATGAACAAAATTAAAATAGCTCTGTCAATTGAGTTGTGGTGAAAATTTGGCAACATTCCTAATTTAAAATCTCAAACACACAATGGAACCCTACAAGAAATTGGTTTAGTGGTTTAAAACAAAAGGTCTTCTCCCAATGATTGCTACACAACTATAAATCAAATATTAGTAACACAAAAAAACTTTTTCCTAATGAATGCAAAAAGAAGAAAAGGGAAATCTTAAATTTATACCCTCTTTTGTTATGACATCCAGTTGTGGTGTATAAAGGCTCAGATGTAGCTAACAAATGTGTTGCAGGAATAAACAATTGCGGCTTACGAAACTGTGACTATGACAAATGGTAAGATGATTACGGCATATGGGTTGACTATTTCAGTGTTCTAGGTGATAATTCCAGCGCAATACCTAAAAGCTGTAAAAACACATAGATTAGACAAAAAAAAAACAAAATTGATGATGCATATGATGTAACCAGACTGTTAGAATGTTAGAATGATAATTGAAATCCCAAAAAACTGATCAAAAATAGGAATGATTGACAAATCTTGATTTTTGCAAAGTGATAGTTGAATGCCTCATTCTAGGTGATAGATGCATAGTTCTATAGCTCAATTACAACGTGCCATATGATGATTGCAAAATTTGGAGGCTCAGTTGTGTCACAACATATGTCAATTATGGTGCACTTCTAAAAATCATTTTTTCTCATTTTTTTTGAAAAACTTGGTTAGTTCATGTCAGGTTCACCAAATGTAGATCAGGGTTAGAATTCGAGGAATAAGCATGAATCAATAATAGAAACCACAACTATATAATTCAAATTATGAAGACCCTAATCCAATAATGAAGTACACATGACAATATAAATCCAAATAATAAAATGATAAACCTCAATTCATATGCCATAGTTGAATCACCTCCATTGCTCTTCTCCATTTTGCTTTGTTTTATTCTTAGACAGTATGCAAGATATTTGATAAGCTTGATGTTAATGCAATATAGCTCTAGATATCAAGATAGAAAAATTTCAAAGGCCATGGTTGTAGCCTTTAAATGAAGGTGATGGCTTTCTTTTATAGAAATCCCCATTCAAATGAAGGGATTGGATTAAGAGATGAGGTATCATGATTAATGGATGAGGTTAATTGAGAAAATGATGGAGAAGGATGTGTTGGTTCCCAAATCTGTAGATTTATAAACCCTAAAAGTATGCCATTCTTTATTCTCAGGTTCAACAATGATCTGGCCAATGAACGAAATCAACCAGGATGGTTGGAATTCCCTACTCTTTAGGATTTGGTAGGCCTAGGCGGATGTGCCTTGATCACCAAATGAATATACACTCTCCAAGATTAAAAGGGGATAATTAAGGAGATTATAAACCTCACACAAAGTTAGAGGGTTGGTATGATTACAAGTATCTTAGTTAAATCTTCCTCTTTTTGTCTATTTCACATTAGCATGAGGGTTTGAAATAGATAACATAGAACTAATTGTTACTCCTACTCCTACAACAGAAAATTAAATTGTGTAAATGAGATTTTGTGAAATATTATTTTAGAATAGATATGATCAGTGCCTTCTTCTTATCGGGCGATGGAGTCAAGATATAGAATGATATGTGTCCTCCTTCAGGTTATAACTCTAGTTTTTTGGCACTCAGATATTTTTAGCTTGCATAAACATACAATGATGTAATTATGAGACTTTTTCTTATCGATCCAAATGAGTTTTCTAGATTACCATGACTTACTTACAATAATTTAATTCTTACTTGAAGAAACCAGTTAAATGAACCACACAAAAATAGCAAATGTGTCTTGATAAATCAAATATATACTTGATACACTGATTTAAATAATAAGGAGAATTCAAACTAGAGACAACCACATAATAATATACAATAATTTCAAAAAAAAACTAATACCAGAATTGTTCCATTGAATTATAGCTTCATTTCATTGATCTGCTTCAAAATATTTTACAATGCATATTAGAAGTCTCTTTTTTCTCCTTACTCCCCCCTTTTTTCTCCTTTCAAATTTAATCATGGTTTCCTTCTTATAGATAGATGAAGGAAGCGAAAAGATTCAGACCATCACAAATTTTCAAATACCTATCAAGTGAAACTTTTCATTACATTGGTTATTTTTTGCAAATAAAATAATTAATTTTAACTTCCTTTATCTTTGTATCCCCTTGAAAATTAATTTTAATGATAATTATTATCCCTCTTTTTACTAGAAATTTCACACTCACATTTACTTTGTATGCCCTTTCACCCAATTTAGTAAAATATATCCTTTGGGTAAAAATAATTACTGACTCCAAGACTTTTATTTTCACTTAATTCTCTTGGTGGGAATGTTTCAGTTCTCAGTGAAAACATTTTATTATTAGTGAAAATTACATTCACATTTCTCCTCTTTCTCTTCCATACCCTACATGTCCTCGTTTCATTCACTCTCAAGTGGTTGCTCATGTTCATTCAATGTATGCGGTACATCGACATTGACTCTAATACTTTGTATGTTCACCAATGGAACATTTTCCTTGCATGCAAGTTTACGCCGTGTGGTAAAACACACTGCTCATAGACAACCAGACCAATGAAATTGACTTCTCTACCGATGACATGATTTTATTCCATTGTATGAGTTTTCCAAGTCATTTTATATGCGTTTCAACATGGCATTCCTTCCAATAATAGTGTTTTCTAAACTGTACAAACATGGAACTTTTTATCACAAAATTTATTCCCTCTTTCTTGATCACAACATCCACCTGAGTCCTTTGGTATTATGAATCCTCACTATTACAAGGAACTTACATTGTTTCAAAGTCATCATGCTAGGGACTTATTTGTATTTTTGTACTTCCAGTGTTTGTATTTACATTTTGTGACACCTCAGACATCTTAATCATTTCTCCTATTTTAGATTTGTTGATATTTTCATCACTGATATTAGCAGCCAAACATGTATGCTTGTATTCTATCATTCTGTCACCATCCTCAATATTTGATGGATTATTAACTTTACTAGACAATGGTATTCCTATCCTCTTTGTCAATTCGTAATACAATCCTGTTGCAGTCCAATATTTGGTAAAATTCTTCTTCACCTTTTTCATAAGGTCTAAAATAGGACCACCTTTATGATTGTATTTGACACAATTGTTCTGAACAAGCTGAACGTTATGGAAAAAATATTTAGAAGTCTTATTTTTTTTCCTTTTTGCAATTCTTTGCATATGGTACCAAAGTCCATTGGCATATCAATAACATCAAAATAATCTAGTTTTCTTTTATGATTTTATGCTTCCTTTACGATATGTTTTTGTTTCTTTCTGGTGGAGGAATTCCAAGAGAAATCGGATCCAATGGAGTGTTAAAAGGCTTTGTTGCTTCCATTTTCATGATCTTCAAAACCATCAATGCAACCTCCAATTCTTCTTTGACATGTTGGGACAAAAAACCTCCTCCCATCTCCATTCTTCTATAACCTATGAGTAACTTTAAAGATTACATGATCCATTGATTTTCATCCCAACATTCCAAGACCTTTGTAATGGCTTCTTTCATGATTAGTTCTTCGGTGCCTTGTTTATGTTTCCATATTCAGAATACATGTCTTCCACAAAATTTGTAGCTTCATTATATAACAGATCTCCTCTAACCCACAAGCTTTGGCAGATGTCCATACCCTATTTTAATGCTTCCATTCAACCATATGTAAGGAGAATGCTAGTAAAGATTGTGGAATTTGGTATTACACTTGCCAAATATGATTTCTTAAAGTTTTTTAAGAACTTTTAAACAAATTTGTATGGTCCAAATATTATGATCATAATATGAGACATTGGTATGCTCCATATATCTTGACTATCACCCCTACTACTACCCTGCACATACCCACAAAAGTTAGATGTGGGATTGTGGTTTTCCTTTTTTCCTCCTTTGTAGTCAGGACAAGTTAAGTCCCTTCTAAAACTACCTTCAAAAACATGTCAAAATCACTTGTGTGACCCCAAGGTTGAATTGGTATGTTACCATATGTCATGAAAACATGCCTACCACACAAAATTGTTTAATTATTCCCAAGATGCAAATTATTGATAATCAAATATAGGCTCCTAGGCTGATCTAGCATAGTGCAGTGTGGAAAACTTCTCAAACCCTCTCCAATGTGGCTCTTGACAAATATCAAATTGAATCTTGAGAATCTGAGATTGAGAAAAGGGAGATATGAGTATGGGGAGAATCACTAGAACCAATTCACTTCTTCTAATAGTCACCCAGCTTCAAAATATGAACTCTCAAAGTTATCTTTCTGACAACCTTAACACTGTGCACACAACAAATATAAATAAACTAAATTTTCATTTGAATTTTAAAAAATATCAAACAAGATATCAGGGCTTTGAAAATGGACATGGGAGCATATTAACATGGGGAAAATTGCAAAAAATAATTGGTTCGTCATGAAAACCATCCAACTCATAAATATTGGCCTCCAAAGTTGACCATCCTGGCAGATCTAATACTATGTAGACAACAAAATCTTCCAAAATCCTCCAACTTGGTGCTTCAAAACCTTGTCAAATCTGATCATGGGAAGCTGAAATCAAACGTACATGCTTAAATATGATATATGAATGTTCTTATCAAGTGATTTGGAATAGAAGTGAATAGGTTTCAATTTGTGATCCTTCAAAGTAGGCTACTTGGGCATACCTCAAGTGTATTTTTGAGAGTTGCAATCAATTTTCTTATCAAGGGTACTTCAATTTTTTCTACAAAAAGAAGGTTCCAATAGTGGATTTTATTGAGGATGTATTCCCCTTGCAGGCATAAAAAGAATTCAGATCTCTGGTGGAAGTAGACTCAGTGTCTTATCCATTGGGAAATAGAGTCAAAAGGTCACCTCTACCTCTGATTTGTTATGGTTTGAAATTCAAACCATAAAGATGACCCAAGGCCACCTAAAAAGAAAGGACCGAACTTACCTCTATCATATATCTTATTTTGATATGATTTCATCAAATTCCACTTGAAAGTATTTATGCAATTTTCCCGGCTATATCTACTATCACATGAAACTTTTAAAATAACACTATGTTCAACATTGCCCATATTTATTTTCCATTCTACAATTCACATTTAGGCATAATTTAAAAAATTTCACCAAGATGTGATAAACTCATTCAATGCAACATCCTCCAGCATTCTGGTCAGTGTCATGCATCATGAAATGATCTCCTAGTTGAATTTAAAACTGAAAAACACTCATAGTCCACCATATGGCTAAGATCATTAAGTCTTATTTCATCATAAGTTTGCATAGAAAATATGAAATCATCATAGGGCCATTGATGCAAACTAGGCAAACAACTTCTAGGTGAATGAGAAACAAAACAATCATAATCATTTAAGTTGTTCATTCCACCATTTGAATGTTTCTCATATGGGTCTGAGAACTTTGCCATATCAACATATTCCAAGACAACCTAATCTGAGACATGTTCAATATATTTCACATCACTAATTGGTAGTGACATCATACACTCATCACTATGCACATTTGAACCAATCGATGTTGAACATACATTATCCATGATATGCAAATCAATATCATTCTCATATGAGCTAAAGATCTCTAATTCTGATTTACATATCCCCTCTTGAACAAGGATAA
Source organism: Sequoiadendron giganteum (assembly GCA_007115665.2). Taxonomy (NCBI): domain Eukaryota; kingdom Viridiplantae; phylum Streptophyta; class Pinopsida; order Cupressales; family Cupressaceae; genus Sequoiadendron; species Sequoiadendron giganteum. The sequence goes on from CM021106.1 coordinate 396,149,427, forward strand.
ACATAGGCTCTTGATCAAATTCAAGAGTTCCTTCATCATTACAAAAAATATTCTTGGGATCACATGAATTGTATTCATCTTCATTAGGATCAGCATCAACTTCAAAATAATTGAATAATGATATATCAGATATGACAATTTTATCAACATAGTTGTTTCCTTCACAAGTTGATACAACATTTTGATCATCTAAAAATGCTTCATTCTCATTATAGAATGGATATGAATAGACATAAAAATTATGTTTTGGCACACCTTGGAAAAATATCATTTGGTTTTCTTCTATTATTTCATCATATAATGGGTTTGAAAGACTTTGAAAACCATTCTTAGGTGGACATACTTCTTCTTCACCAATTGTGTCATCATGACATTCGGTTGTCAATAGATGTGTTATTTGTTCATTGACGAGTGGAATTTATCTTTCATTTACCTCATTACTGATGCACTCATCATGTAGTGTGTTCTCAAACACATCTTCAATATTGCAATTCTCCTCCAAGGTGAAGAGTTGGCCTTCCACAATTTCAACTTCATTCAAATTTGGAATATTATGATTGGAAATATCACTTGCACATATTTCCTCTATTGTCTGCATCATTTGATTCTTTTCTCCATATTCATCACTGACATCACCGTCTTTTATGATATTAGATTCAACATTGATAGAATCCTCATACCTAATCTTTTCTATGATACCAACCAATTCACACACTTGGTCAAGAGTAACTGGACTAAATTAATTAGGCCAATAAATTGAATTAAGCTCATATATTCTCATGAACAACTCAATGCATACAGATTCATCAAGCCTAAAATTACTAAGAATTTACATATAGATATTCAACATTCTTATGAACAAAGAAAATTCAGATTCTCCTTCATGTCTCCTTGGGCCAACAAATGCATCTGAAGGAGATATGCAATACTTTGATTTCACGATGGAACCTTGACTTCTTTCTTGAATATGTAAACACATCATTTTCCTTCTCAAATTGGTGATTTTAGTTTACACCTCCAAGAGGGTTCACATTTCCCTAAATATTTTGATATGGATCTTGATATTGATAATCATACTACTCTGCACACTAATTATGTCCATGATTTTTGTAGCTCACTAATCTTTGACCAGGAGGGATAGGATAAGCATTTATTTGATTTGAGGCTTGTGGTGCAAAAATATTTTGTTGTGTATGATGAGCACTACTATTTCCAATATTTCCAATTGCATTATGAGGCACTTGTGGGGTCAAAGGACCACTTGTGTTCACATATATAGCCTAATTAGAGACTAGTATATATTGTGATGTATTTGAAGTAGGTTGGGAACTCAATTGTAGTAGCTCTTGAGCCAATGCTTCCCTTTTCCTTATCAACTCAAGCCTTCTCACTTGTGTTGACAATTGTTCTACTTCTTCCCTTAGCTCAGTTAATTATCTTGTTGAAGTAGGGACATCGTGGGTATCATAATTTGTATTGGGAAAAGAAGAATTGCAATACATAGCTCAACACTCAACAAGAAATTTGTAATAGCATTTAACCTTTATTTTTTATTAGAAGTGTTGTAGTTCTAGGATGCATTTGCATTCTTCATCAAGTTCTTCTTAACAAAGTCCCCACCTTTTTCAAAGAGGAATTAATTTTGTTTTCTTGATTCCTTTCTTCCAACAAAGTCACTTATACCTTTTGATTCTTGAGTTTTCCCAATGATAGTTACTTATGCTCTCCAATATAGTCATCAATTTGTTGGTGTAGACTCAGATGGGGAAATCAAATATTCAAATTTTTTTACCAGAGAATCCTTTAGTTCATCCCCAGTCGAGTTACCAATCTGTTGGTATGACTCAGATGGGGAGTGAAAATTACACAATTATCAATATCTAGTTGCACTTAGACTCAAAACTTCATTGACTCTTTGATTGGATAGGCTGGAACCAAATTTTTTCTTGAGTTAATTCTCTCAGTGAGAATGTTTCACTTCTCGGTGAAAACATTTAATTATTAGTGAAAATTACATTCCCCAAATAATATTACTCAAGTTGTGATTATTTTTAATAAATTTTCACCTTGAATTGTTTTATGCTTCCATGCTTTGCTCCCAACGTGATACTGCAACCAAATTAAAGTTTTTTCCTTGGCCTTTGTGGGGATGCGGGGAAGGTTTTGAGTTACCCGCTTTCCCACACACTCACATTTTATTGTAATAAGATTTTATTTGATGGCTTCACCACCATACCGCAACGATTTTTGGGTTTTTGAAATTGACTTTGCGGGAATGTTGGAGAGCCTTCTCTTCATATTTTCTTCTAGCCTCCATTTCATTATGACTTTCTTGCTAACTATCCACTAGAGGCTCTGGGGATTCTTCACATTTCTCCTCTATCTCTTCCGTACCCTGCATGTGCTCGTATCATTCACTCTCAAGTGGATGCTCATTCTCATTCAATGTATGTGATACATCAACATTGATTCTTGTACTTTGTATGTTCACCAATGGAACATTTTCCTTGCATGCAAGTTTAAGCCATGTTGCAACACACACTACTCATAGACAACCAAACCCATGATGATGAATTCTCTACTAACAACATGAATTTATCCCTTTGTATGAGTTTTCCAAGTTATTTGATATGCATTCTTGCATGGCATTCCTTCAAATAATAGTGTTTTCGTCAAAAAACTTTATAGCGATGGAACTTTTTATCACAAACTTTAGTCCCTTTTTCTTCATCACAACATCCACCTGAGACCTTTGGTATTCTAAATCCTCACTGGTACGAGGCACTTCTATTGTTTCGAAGTCATCATGTTGTGGAATTATTTGTATTTTTGTACTCCTAGTGGTTGTATTTAAATTTTGTGACACCTTAGGCATCTTAATCATTTCTTCTATTTTAGATTTGTTGATATTTTTTATCACTGATATTAGCAGCCAAACATGTATGCTCATATTCTGTCATTTTGTCACCATCCTCAATATTTGATGGATTATTAACTTTACTAGAGAATGGTATGCCTATCCTCTTTGTTGATTCATAATACAAGCCTACTGTAGTCTAGTATTTGGTAAAATTATTCTTCACCCTTTTCATAAGGTCCAAAATAGGATCACCTTTATGATTGTATTTGACACAATTGTCCCAAACAAGCTCAATGTTACGGAAAACATCTTTAGAAGTCTTATATTTTTTTCCTTTTTGTAATGCATTGCATATAGTACTCAGGTCCATTGGCATATCAATAACATCAAAATAATCCAGTTTCTTTTTTTGATTTATGCTTCCTTTATGATATGTGCAGACACCGAAAATTGGTCTAGGCTTTTGACACCATTTTCAACATATTTCTCATCTTCATGGTCATGATTAAATTATGTTAATTATTTAATTAATTCATTATTACCTTTATTTCAATCTTGATTAATTAAATAAATGTTATTTATTTAATTACGTTGCTAATTAATTAATCCTCTTTCTAAAATTAAATATATTATTATTTAATTTACCCTCATCACATTTTCAACTATAATTAAATAATCATTTCAAATTATTTAATTATTCTTTAACTTTTTCTCCACTCAATCAAATAAACCTTTATTTATTTAATTTAATCTCTAAATTTTGAATGTTGAATTAAATAACCATTTAATTCATAAAAATAATTATTCTTGGCATATTCCTCTGTGATTAGATAATAGATTAGTTATCTAATTAGTCATTAGATCAACCAGTTATCTCCTGATTTAATATCTGATTATTTCTAACGAATAGACCTTCTGTCTTAATCAGTCAGTTATCTAGCCTTATTCTTCTGTGTGCAAAATTTTATTAATTAAATAAATTTATTTAATTAATTAATTCATTTGTGCATTCGAACATACCGTTTCTTCTTTATCTTTTACATGCACTCATTATTCTTCTGAATTTCGAGCAGTCTCAACTAAAGATTAAATTATTATTTAATTTAATCTCCATTAGTTATGCTTTTTCATTCACATTATTACTGGCACTAAATCTCTATTGCATGTCATCCTTTAATCTCAATCATCAATTTGTCTTTGAATTTGAGCCAATCATTCGAAAATCAATTTTCTATAAAATGGCTTGACCTTCATCATTATTCCTCCTCCCAAAATCTTTATACTTTTAGGAAGCGACTTTAAGAATCTTCGATATTTTGCTAAATCATTATCAATAGGCCATATTTGCATACTTAAGAGAAATCTGAGGGCAATTATTATACAACGAAAAAATGGAGAAGTGCAATAAAGGTGATTCATGGAATGGATGAAGAATTTGGTGAGATTATTCCTTTGTTCTTTTATTTATGCTTTTAATTCCATTGTTCTTTGTTGTTAGCGTAGGTTAGATTTGAGTTTATTGAATTAGTTTGGCTTAATCTTGCATTTCTATTTTTCCTTAGTGTTACATTGGTGTACCCAACATGAAGACACCATCTTTGAAAATAGAATTTGTATTGAATTTTGCAGGTATAGGTATGACGAGACACATTTGATGCACGAAATGACACAATTGATACTCTGAGCTGAATATGAATTTTCGTGACATATTTGCTATTTCATGATGCATCTATGCTTTTCTACGATGTATTTGACTAGTAAACAATTTTCCAAAATTTCGTTTTTGAATTTTTAATTTGCAACTTTACTATGAATAATTTTGAGTTTGCAGTGTGTCTTTTTGAGGAGTTAACAAAGTGTTTGCAGGACATTTCATAGAAGACAAATATTCAAACCTTTTTGTAGGATGAATGATGAAGACAAAAAATTAAACTACTAATGATTTATTTTGCAGAACCTTTGTCAAAGATAATATTGAAACAAATTGTTTTAGTAGATTATAAAATTATCATTTGGGCTTAAAATTAATCACTATCTACTGTGTTTGGTGTGTTTGCACATTTTTTAGATTAGAACCTAATTTGATAACATAAATATCCTCTTCCCTTGTGCATTCGTGTGATCCTGGGTGTAAGAGAAATGGTTATTGACTCTAGAATTTGGGCCTTCTTTGGTGGGAAAAAGTACTCACCCCAAAGTGACTCATAATTGATGATGTGCTAAAGCCAAGCTACTCCCGATCACTATATAAATCTTTAATGTTGAGGAAAACTCAACGTTAATAGGTGCATATGTGTTATACAGACAAGTTTATCTTACCTCACGTATAGCCACCTAAATGGGTGCCCTTACTAAAAAGCCAAATTACTTATAGATTAACCAAAAACCCCTATTTGTCAGTGCAAGAGGTTGGACCTCTGAAGCCGTCTCACGTTCATATGGTTCTTAATAGAGATGAAAAGTTTGCCATGGGAGACTCATGGGAAATGAAGCTTGGCTGACCCAAGAAGTGTGTGCCATGTAAGGGGGAATGAGTGTCGTCAATCTTCTAGTCATCCACTTTGAATAAGCGTAGTTGGGGAAACCCAAGTGAAAATTCAACAAGTATTGTCATTGCCAGCCTTAGGATCCTACTTGTTTTTTGGAATTATAAACGTTCATGTTTATCAAACCTAAAAAACTTTGTTTTCTGATTTTCTATATTTTTCCAAAATTTGATCATAAACAGAGTCAGTCAAAACTGTAATTAACCAAAAAATTATAGCTGTCAAATTGAGTTGCATCTGTTAACCAAAAACTCACAACTGTTGAAACTAATTTGAATCTATCATTTACTATAAAAATTAAGTCGCATTTGTTTAACAGTTAGCCACATCTATCATAGTGAGTCACATCTGTCAGTTTTAAAATTACATTTGTTATAGTGAGTTACATCTGTTTAACAGTTAGCCGCATCTGTCATAATGAGTTGTATTTTCCTATCATAAACCTAAAATATAGTTTACCAAAAAACCACATATGACATTAAGAACCACATCTGCTAAATTCTAGGATGCATCTGCAAAGCTGAACCACATTTTCCTGAGAACCAAAAAACTAGAATTCACTTTCGCAGTTTGAAACCAAACAGTCATACCAGTCTCTAATTTTGACAATCATCCTTGGACAAAAACCATAAAGTTTTCTCATACTTTGTACAATTGCATCCTTTAGGTGTCATTTAGTTTTAGTGATAGGCATCTAGTTACAAAACCTAGTTGCATATTAGGAGTCTTTACTACTTTCAGATAGATTAAACTTTTAGGAAAATTACCTTGCATATCTTCGAATAGGATAACTTTCCACATTTTGGGAAAACCCTTGCTTCAACAAACATTTTCAATGAACCTAGTCACTTGTCAACATATCTTTTGTCTTAAACATGAATCCTTCTAGCTCATCAGTCTAGTTTGGGAGTTCACCTTATCTTTTGGTCCTAGTCCTACATAGGTTCCTTGACAAAGTTAAATTGTAGCCTTGGTTAAACTATAGCTGGTAGGTAACCTCCTTTTAGAATAATTCAGAATTGATTACCTTATAATTTTTCTTAGAATTTTTTACATGCTTAGACACTGTCATCCTAGCATAACATCATTTAGAAATTCCTTATTTGCTAGAAAGTACCAAAAAAAAGAAGCATTCATTCATTATATCCAGAAAATCCCAAAAACATAGACTAGATCATATCATTCTTAGACATAGTTTTGCATAACTCCATTTTGAGAAACATCTTTCATGGCCAAAACAAGGTCTGAAAAGAAATAAAGAGAAATGGCTGATCGACATGACTTCATCAATCCCTTCTTGAACACACCATTAGGGACAACAATACCTCACAAAGCCTTGCTCAAAATTTTTTTCACTAGAGACACACATGAATAGATTTTTGTAGAAGACATAAACGTTGTCCAAGATCTTGGATTTTTGTCTTTTGTAGATGAGTGTTTGGAAAATGATCCTCAAAGATATCTAGTAAAGTTGTTAGTAGAAGGTGCCACATTACCTCCAGGATTTGACATCCACACATTAAAAACTTCATCTACTCAAGGGACAAAAACCATGACATCAAGTGTCTCTATTCCTTAGATTACTGCAGCTATACCATCTGGGGTACCTACTCAAACTGCCATGACAATATACACTATACCATTTGGTACATCAAGCATTACACAATGCCTTAGTTTTACCTACAGGAGCATCATCATCAAATACCTTTGGCACTAATACTAGAAGTAAAAGGCCTAGAATTGGCATAAACACGACACAGGCTATACCATAGATCAACACCACTACTACCATTCCACAAATAGGGGTTATAAAAATAGGACACATATCTACACTGAATCAAAATATGTCACAAAACATTGCATTTCAGAACACTTACATCAATCCTAACAATGCAACCAACACGTCTCTGACATAGGTAGATGTTCTACAAACACAAATGCAAGCCCTCCAACAAAAAATGGGCAACATGCCAATGTCAAGGCAAATGGACCATTTCAGCACAAGATTTATGTCCATGTCCCTTTGAAAAAGCATTATACATGAAACCCTTCCCACATGGATATATTATACCAAATTTTCCTAAGTATAATGGGAAGAAAAATACTTTAGAACATATAAGGGAATTTTCCACAACATGCATGGACATCTCATACAACCCCACGTACCTTATGAGACTTTTTTCGTGAACCCTTGTTGGGATTGCATTGGAATGGTTCTCTAAACTTCCATACAACATAAAATCATGGGGTATATTGGTTGAAAAATTTGTGGAACAATTTTCTTTTAACATTGACAATGAAATCACAATAGCTACCTTGTGTCACACTATCCAAGAAGGAGAGAACTTCATAACCTTCTTCTAGAGATGGAGGGGTTTAGCTAGTCTATGTACTATTGAGATATTAGAGAAACAAAAGGTCACAATATTCCTTGAAAATCTTAATCCAAAATTAAGAAGTGACTTAAGAGTACATTGTTGTACCTCTTTTGTGGACCTAGTGCAAAAAGGTATTATACTTGAGAAATCCCTCATTGACAAAGGTGAAATTAAGATGCCAAGTAGGAATCTAATTTTTCAACACCAAAATGCCCCCAACGACAGAAACAAATTTTGGTCCAGGAACAAAAATTTAACTAATTATGGTATTGTTGATGCTAAGAGCCTACATGCAGGATTGGTCATTACTTTTAGACGACATAACCCCTCTCATGACATACCCAATAGAGCTAATCAAACTGCCAAATTTGTCCAAAATACACAACAACAATGACCACATAGGAGGTTTCCAAAATGTGAGTTTACCCCCTTAGGGGAACCAATCGAGACAATCTTTAAAGAGATGATAAAACATAAACTCATACAACCTCAAGAGCCAAAACAATATGATCCTGGCCAGTTTAAACCCTCTTGGTGGGATGACAACGCTTTCTACGATTACCATCAAACAAAGGGAAATAGTCTACAACAATGCTGACAACTGAAGAAAATTATCCAAGATTTTGTTGAAAACAGTACTATAGAAGTCAATGGGAAAAAAATACCTCAAATAGTGACCAGAAGGTCTTCATAGATCCATTACATGACCATTAGAAAGGAAATGCCTCTAGTTCGGGAAATAAGACTAATAGCTTGACCAACTATGCCAAAACCAATTATGACTATAACCAAGGTACAACCATACATCATATTCGAGCTACTGATGAAAATGTCAACACCATTACCATAAAGAAGGGTCCTAAATGTGTTGTCAATACACGCAGGACTAAGATAATCATCCTAGGTCCTTCATCGCAACAATAGCCATAGTCCTCCAAGCCACAATATAATTTACTTGACCAGTTAGGGAAGACCCCAACACAAATATCCATCTTGGAATTGTTGACCATATCACCTGATCATTGAGCCATTTTAGACAAGGCCTTACAAAGTATGACTATCCCTACCAATTTAGATGTCAATCATTTCGAAGAGATGTAGGATGCTTAACCAATTCTCATCACACTACCTTCTCTCACTAGGATTATTCAACTGAGAAGACCAACCATAATGACCCATTACACCTTTAAGTTCTTGTCCATCAAACAAAAGTCAGACCAGTCTTGGTAGATGGAGGAGCAGGGTTGAATCTTTGCACCTTGAAATTGGTTAAGGCATTAGGTTTCTTAGAGGCATGTGTAGACATGACTAAGAGCATATTCATTAAGGCCTATGATGATGAGGAAAGATCATCTAAGGGATTTGTAACACTCCCCATCAAAATTGGCCCTACGGTTATGGATACTAGCTTCCAAGTCTTAGATCTGATCCTTCCATACAATCTTTTACTAGGTAGACCATGGATACATGCTATGAAGGTTGTCCCATCCACTTACCATCAATGTCTCAAATTCCCATACAATGGCATCAAGATCAGAATCGATGGTGATCCAAATCCTTTTCAATATTACACTAGCCTACGCAAAATACCACAATGAAAAGTGCCTGTTAATCAGAAGGCTTCATCATCTAGCTTATCCCTATATGTTGATCCATCAAATCTTTCCAAATCATATGCTTCTGAAACACCATCATCCACTCCTAAGGTCGAGTTCCAAGATAGGGGTTGTGGAGAATATCACATGAAAGCATCCTATTGTGTCAACCATTTGGTTCCTCCTAATTCATATTGTTTACCCACAATATATAGGAGAAAATACATTGTCACCATACATGTCCCTCCTACAATGACTTTCACAAAATGGGGAGAGTTCAGAAAAGAAGCTATGGATCAAGAAGATGTGACCTCTTGGTTATATAACGAAGACAATGGAAACCCTCCACCGTCTGTTTCAATATCTAAAGATCAATATAGAAAAAGGCTTCATGATAATGCAAAGGAAAGGATATGACAAACATAGTGGTTTAGGACTACATTAGAATGGAAGGAATGGACCAATCATTATCTCTCAACAACCAGAAGGCCTAGGGATAGGGTTTCAACTGATTAGGATTGGCGTTGCTAGTACCTCGACACCATCACAAGAGGAAGTAATTGCTTATGAAGATATTGAGACACCCAATGAACCATTTGACCCATTCCACTATGACTCCCCTGACTCAAATGAATATGAATGGGATTCCCTTTCCTCCACCAACATAATGGATCTAGATAAGTTTTTTGGGGAACTTGACCAAATGCTAAATCCCTCGCCAAACTCAACTGATCCCCGTCCTCAAGCGTCCTTGACAAAAGAAGAATGTATCAAGCTTTACTATTGGGAAACCCTTGATCCCATCTCTTGGAAACCTAATAGACCCGCTTCTGACAACCAAGCCCTTATAGTCATCACACCTCAGAGTCTACCTATCCCTAGGAAAGAGAAAAAAAAGGAGTTAGTAAGAAACCTTTGTGACCATGTCAACAGATCTATCCTCACCTTTTAAACCTCCACCTTTGATAACTCTGATGATGGAATGCCCCTCATAAACCCCTAGCTTATCGATTGGGATCAACAAGGCACCCCCATCCTAGACATATTTGAGAATGTTGAAGCAATCACTGAGTTCATGGGACTACAAGATGACATACCTAGTGGTGACCACAAGGTTGGATTTACCATAGAATTGGATAACATGGCATATTTTGGGGAGTCTATTCACCCCTCTAGCCACAAAAGTGAAAACAAAAAGAAAAACAATGAAAAGAATGAAAATGACAAGTCCTTAGGTTAAAACCGAAAGGTGCCTTTGGATGATGAAAAAGAAAATAAAGGATGCATCTAAGGGTGAAAACCTCTTTGAGGTGCCCAAGGATGGAGGGTTGAACATTCTCCCAGTTGCTAAGGAAAATACACCACTTTTAGTAGAGGAATCTGTCGATATCAACATAAACACTGAAGATAATCCTCAAGTAATTTACTTTGCAGCATCCTTGACAGAGACAGAGCAACCAGAGTTTTGTGACTTCATTACAAAAAGAAAAATCAACTTCGCATGGTGATATGCCGACATGCCTAGACTGGATACTGCCCTTATATTACATCATTTACCATTACAGCTAGGTGTTAATCTCATGAAGCAGAAGTTAAGGAAAATGCATCCACAAATTGCTTTATTAGTGAAAGTTGAGTTAAAGAAACTGTTGGATATCGGATTTATCAGATCAATAGACTATGTAGAATAGATTTCTAATATTGTGCCAATAACGAAACCATCTGGGGGCACCCACATCTATACAAACTTCAGAGATAAATAAAGCATGTCCTAAGGATGACTTCCCTTTGCCAAACATTGACATGATAGTGGACCTAACAATAGGATATGAGATGCTATCCCTCATGGATGGTTTCTCTGGATAATGAAATCAAAATCTCACCTAAGGACCAACACAAGAGAGATTTTAAATATCCATGGGGAACATATTGTTGGAATTTCATGCCTTTTAGGCTCAAAATATTTGGAGCTACATACCAACGTGCCATGGCAACCATATTCCATGATCTTGTACACACTCTCTGGAAGACTATGTGGATGATCTGATAGATAAGTCATTGACAAGATTTTATCACTTACAAGTCCTAGATAAGATATATCAAAGACTAGAAGAATACAAAGTAAGGATAAATCCCAAAAAATGTGTCTTTGGTGTTCAATCTAGAAAATTTCTAGGATACATCATTTCTAGACGAGGCATTGAAGTGGACCTAGTGAATGTAAAAGATATAATGGACATACCTCCACCAGCCAACATCAATCAGCTAAGGACATTACAAGGGAGATTACAATCTATCAGATGCTTCATAGTGGAGTTAGTAGATAAGATACATCCATTCCAACACTTACTTAGAAAAGGGATACAATTTGTATGGACAAAAAAAAGCCAAGAAGCTTTTCAAAAGATCAAGGATTGCCTGCTTACATCACCAATGTTAATGCCACCTATAGATACACGACCTCTGATACTCTACATTTCAGCAACCTAGTCAGCACTAGGAACCTTACTTGCACAAAATGATGATGAAGGTCATGAAAGAGCAGTGTACTATATCAACCGTACTTTGGTGGGATATGAGCTAAACTATAGTCACATAGAACATGCTTGTCTTGCAGTAGTTTTTGCTTCTCAAAAACTTAGGCACTACATTTAAAACCACCAAACCATGTTGGTTGCAAAGATAGATCCGTTGAAATATCTCCTAAGTAAAAAATAGTAATAGGGCGATTGGCCAAATGGGTAATGATACTTAGTGAATATGACATCCAGTATGTAGAAAGAAAAGCTATAAAAGGACAAGTTATTGCTGATCAGCTAAAAGAATCACCAATTAAGGTAGATCATCCTCTAGTTGTAGATTTTCCTGATGAGTTCATCTTCACCCTTGACAAAAGAAACACATGGAAGTTATACTTTGACAGGTCCCACACTAATCATGGTTCAAGAGCAGACATATTGTTTGTCACACCACAAGGAAACACAATTCCTAAATCATTTAGAATTTATTTTCCATACACAAACAACATAGTGGAATATGAGGCCCTTGTGACAGGATTACAAATGGCAATAAAATGGAAGATTAAACATTTACAAGTGTATGGAGACTCTCAACTGGTAGTTTGACAAGTCAATGATGAATATGAAACTAAAGATGAGAAACTTGCCCCACACAAGCGAATGGCAGACAACTGTAAGCAATATTTTGGTAACATCAGCTTTCATCAAATACCTCACATTCAGAACATGGAAGAAAATGCTATGGCAACCATTGTTTCACTGTTGGATATACCTAGCAACATGACTAAATTCTAGTTTTTGGTAGAATAGCTTTGGGTACCTGCCTTTGACGTCCCAAATTCTGTGATGGTGTGTGAGCTTGTTGGTCCAACTTATCCATGGTACAAAGACATATATGACTACCTTCATGCCCAAATCCTACTCTTAGACCTTTCGAACAACCAACGTAGGACATTTATCCATAAATCTTCCAAGTATACCATCATCAAAGATACCCTTTATAGATGTGCCTTAGACAATACCTTGTTGAGATGTCTCGATGCTAAAGAAGAACAAGCAACCTTACATGTGGTACATGAGGGTGTATGTGGCTCCCATTCTAGCGGTCCTACCTTAGCTAGGAATATTATGAGACTGGGCTATTATTGGCCTACCATGGAAAAAGACTCATATGTCTTTGTCAAGAAATGTCGACAATGTCAGGTACACAGAGACTTGATACATGCGCTAGCACAGGAGATTCATCCGATAAATTCACTATGTTCCTTTGCCCAATGGGGACATGATCTCATAGATAAAATGTATCCTACATCCTGCATCCTCTAATGGCCATAAGTTTATCACAAACTGCAACTGAATACTTCACCAAGTGGATAGAGGCTATTCTTATGACCTACATTATCGACACACAAAATTCCAAATTTATCCTTAATTACATCATTTGTCGATATGGCGTTCCTCAATCCATAATCATAGATAATGGATGCCCATTTAAAAACCAAGAGGTCCACCATCTCTATGAAGATTTTCATATCCGACATCACTTTTCCACTCCTTATTATCCACAAGGTAACGACCAAGCTAAGGCATCTAACCAAACAATCATCAGAATCGTCAAAAAGAATATCAATGATGTTGGTCATGACTAGAATTTACAACTTAATTCTACCCTATGGGCTTACCACATAAGCATCTGCACTCCGACCAGTGCCACTTCATACTCCTTGGTATTCGGTTCTTAAGGCATCTTACCTATAGAGGTCAAAATTCCTTCCCTAAGGATATCTTTGAAAGGAAATATTTATGATGAAGAGTACCATGTTTCAAGACTAAATGAGTTAGAATTTCTAGACAAATGTAGATAAAAGGCACTAGATCATCTTCAAGCATATCAAAACTATCTTCATCCCAGCTATAACAAAAAAAATTTGAATTGACACTTTGACATTGGTGACTTGGTCTTAATGGAAAATAAAAAGAATCAAGCAGAGAGATAAAAACCAAGCAAGTTTGAACCAAACTGGTTAGGACCTTACATTGTTACAAAAGCCTTTGGATCAGGAGCATATCAATTCTCTACCCCTGAAGGAGAACCACTATCATCACCTATCATTAGCCTTCATCTCAAGAGGTTCTATGCATAGCTTTTGAGAGCTTTGTCTTAATAAAATAAAAATAGAAAAAAATAGAAAAATAAACAAAAAAATGGTTACCTTGATGAAAACCTGGCAAACTAGCATCTTTGTAACACCAAAAAAATTGAAAAATCAACAAAACGGTAAAGAGAAATAATTCATCCAACAGTGAAAACCACTTCGGTGGTGCTTTGGATAAGTACCATGGTGAAAACCTGGCAAACAGGCGCCATGTGTAGTCGACTTCGCTCCTTCATCTACCATCATTCCAATCAGATTTTTTCACCATCACCCATAATAAATGGTTGTCCTTTTCCATAACTTGGAATGATTGACATCAAGTCCACTCCATATCCCCATTCCATCCTATTGGTCTTATACCCGACTGGGGGAAAATACTCGACCTACGTCATTTGGACTTTGCACTTGCTATTCCAACATCATAAAATTTTCTGAAAAAAATTCCAAAAAAATCATAAAACTCCAAAATGACAAAATAATCAAAACATGTCAAAAATCCCAAAAATAGAGTCAGAGTCAATTGTTTCAGGTCATTCGTAGACATAGTTGAACTACATTGCCTTTGTGACTGGACGTACGCAAAGCCATCACTTGATGCCCCCCCTGAGGCATTAGGTCTATCTTTATAGGTTTGTCATGTATCACATACATAAAATTATGACTCATTGTTTGTACATCAAAGCCATTAGTCGTGTCAAACTATGAGGCCTCTGCATGTATAATGTTGGAAAGGCCATCAATGGATGAGCCCTGAGGCTGCACTAGGTCAGTCCATTAGGATTTATTGCGTTCACTATCACACATGTCGAATATCATTGAGTTAAGTAAATATTTTTTTAGCTAGTTCAGTCAATCAAAGTCTAGTCGAACTATGAGGTCTCTGCATGTATAACGTAGGCAAGGCCATCAAACTATGAGCCCCCGAGGCCACACTAGGTCATTCCTTTAGTGTAGGTCATGTCAGTCAACATAAGTCATACACTATCATCACACACAAACAACTATCAAAACATCAAGACAAGTCACGCTTCAACAGAACAAACAAGTCAACAATGTCATTAAGTCAAACCAAACAAATTGCCTAAACAATCAACTTCTGCCTTGTACAAGATCTATCCTTCTTAACAACATACAATATCATTTATTCAAACTTTATCATTGTCTTAGACAAGTGGTCACATGATCGAAATCGGACTCAATGTCTTGTATGATATGTGTCTTTTCGACAATCAGTCTTTGTCAAACAAACAAACAATCAAACATATCAAATTTTGGCAAATATTTTTACTAGCTATTGACTTTATGGCTTGTTTTGTCTTATCTTTTTATTTGGCTTTGTCTTTGAGTCCGATTACTAGCTTTCTCGAGGATGTCTCAAGACTCTTTTTCTTTGACTGTTGTTTGTCGACTGTCTTTTAACTTGGTTTTCAAGTCAGGTTACTAGCTTCCTCGAGGATGTCCCATGAAGGATTTAGAGGAGCAATAATTTATCTTTATTTTGTCTTTTTTATTTGATTGTTGTATGTGGTTTGTCTTGACAAAAAGACTGGGGCAATTTTGCCCTTAGTATGAGTCAAATGCTCCTTGTCTGCGACTATCTATTTTAGCAAGTAGATGACTTTGTACACCTTGGTCTATCTCATATCATGGAATTTATTATCCATTTGTGTCATTTAATGCCCAATGATTATTTAATGCAAGGCTTAGTATGTATTTGGAAAAATATTGGAGATTCTACATTCTTCTAACAACCATTTCTAATATTTAGCCCTTATGAAGTACGTCAAGCTTGAAGGTAGGTTTAAAACCTACTTTTTCTATCATTTTCCACTTTTGAATCATCTAAGGCATAAAATCATGCTTCATTTTCCTTTCTTTTTGCTCATGGACATGGAAAATTTGATTGAAAAATGAAAAGAAATAGCCAGATTTAACCCAAATGACATTCTACCTCTTCCTCTCCATCAGGGGCTTATCTTGAGACTATACGATTTTCGTTTGGCCTTATGTCCCCCTAGAGCCATTTTTGTTGTCTGTATTGAAGAGATTGAACCCCTGGCTATTGCAAATATCTCCCTTGTGTTAGTGTAATTAATATTTAATTACACTTGCATTTTACTTAGGTTTTTCTTAGGTAATAATTAGTTTACTTAATTAATAAGTAAGCTTTATTTAGCTGAGCTATTTTCAGGTCAACATTAGGGTTGCATACTTTGCTTTTATAAAGCAAATCATCTCATTGTAATATTGAATCCTAAATAATATAATTTGTACATTGACATGCAAAGCTCTGCTTTTTTGATGTTTTCTCTTTTGTGGAAGGTGTTTAGGTTTGCATGTCTGATCTAGGGTTTCTAACATGGTATCAGAGCCTTGACATGCAGCCCCTTCTCAAATTTTGGAGAAAATCATTACAGAGTTTGTTCGGGGTTCCTTAAGGATTTTATGCCTTGAGTTCATCTATGTAACATCTTGGATCAGATTGGGCTTCACCATTGGATTGAGAGCATTGGAAAAAGTTAGGTTTGGCTTTCATTTTGTAGATTTTGGTCATGATTTGCTAGATCTGTGAGGGTTTCATGTTTGTTGATTTTTTGGAAGCTCTGGGGGAAGCCTATTTTTCAAAGCATCTTGGAGAAAAACGGACATTGTCATCATGTTCCTAGCGCCCCAAAACCCTAAGATTGCCCTTTGTTTCATTGATTTTGGCGAAGTTGATCCAGAAGGCAAAAACATTTTGCTAGGGAGGCCGCACGGCCTCCCTGGCATGCTTCACGAGGCATGGATTTCAAAAAAAAATTAAAAATTAAAAAAAAAATTGCATTTGGACATGCACCACCGAGTAGCCACCGGTTCGTCGCCACCACCGGTGGCACCCCCAATCTGGCCGCTGGCCAGCATAGCCCCCGCAGGCCCCTTCGCGCTCAACCCCGGTCATATGGACGATTGGGGGCTCTCCACTAGCCCCTGAGGGCTTTCAATCTGTAGCTCCCGGTCACATGGGTGACCATAGGCTCTGCCCCAGCCCCTAGTCCACCAGCCCCTGGTCACGCACAGGACTAGGGGCTTTTTTTTTTTAGCCCCCTGGCCTGCCTGCAGGCCATATTGGCCATTTTGGAGCACCTTTGACAAAATCGGGCGTAACTTTTGCGTACGGTGTCCTTTTTTTGCAAACAAGATACCATTGGAAAGCTGATTCCGACGCCAATCCTGTGGTATTGGTATTTTTTTATGATTTTTCTCCAGTTTTATTTTGCAGGTCCTTGAACTCAGAACTTATGTTTTTCACTCCAGAGGGCATATCTTTTGACTCGGTGATCCTTTTTTCGCCATTCTTGTGGAATTGTAAAGCTGGTTCAGTCCTTTACATAGATCTGAGGTCTATTTTTATTTTCTATTTATGCATGTTTATAAATTCTCTCCTTTTACAATCATTGGGTATTGTAATAAATGAACTGATATAAAGTTCCATCAGGGGGTTTCTTGCATAATAATCTGATTAGAGTGTGCATGCACTTTGATCTTCATATTGTTTTGATGACAACTTGCATGGGTTGTAATCTGGTTTCTTAGTTTCTTTTGGCCACATTTTTGTCTTAGCTTGACACATATCAGATTCATATCGGTTCACACTTTAGATTGAGAGCCTATGGTTAATGATCTACATCAGATCCATCTCAGTTTGAGGGCCACTACATTTGTGGTTAATGTTGTAGAGTCTTTATGGTACTTTTTCCCATGGAAGAGTTTCAGTCTTATTTTGACATTGGCATCGAGATTCACGGCTTCCAGATTCTGTCATCATCATATCATCTACTGTTGCTTTATGGATTCCAGGGTTGTTCTAGTTTGGAGTGTTCGAGTGTTCCATGGCATCGGGTCTACTATTGCATTATTATGATTTTGATATGGTTTCTTATAGACAGAAGTATCTTTCCTTGCTTGCCAGATTGCGGTTCCAGTGTTCTTCCAGTGCTTCTTTGCAGTAGTCATCTCATTGTAGGGGGGGTTGTCCCACTGGGTTTTCCTTCTCTACCTCATTATTGCATTTGTACATGGGTACCTGATTAGGCCTTGTTGTTGGGACCCATTCATGCTTTCTTGCATTCATCTTAGTTTTAGGTGCATGCCTTTTTTAGTCTCCCTAAGTTGCACTTATGAGGGGGTGTTAGTGTAATTAATATTTAATTACACTTGCATAACTTTACTTAGGTTTTGCTTTGGTAATAATTAGTTTACTTAATTAATAAGTATGCTTTATTTAGTTGAGTTGTTTCTAGGTCAACATTAGGGTTGCATACTTTGCTTTTATAAAGCAAATCATCTCATTGTAATATTGAATCCTAAATAATATAATTTGCACATTGACATGCAAAGCTCTACTTTTTTGATGTTTTCTCTTCAGTGGAAGGTGTTTAGGTTTGCATGTTTGATCTAGGGTTTCTAACACCTTGCTGAATCTAAAAGCTCTTCTAGAAAAACCCATCTGGTTATTATTGAAAACCCCAAAACCAAACAGGCTACTAAAAAACTTAAAAGCGGTGTGGGTAATGTGCATACCAGTGTCGTGGCCAACCTTTGTGAACTCAAGGCCACCTAGGCTAAGTCTTCTTACAAAGCCACCATAATGAAAAAAGGAAAGGATTATAAAAAAGGTGTATCAAAGCCGATGGTGAAGGAGGGTAAAGGGAAGAATATTATAGGGAAAGATTCTGAAGGTGATACAGTCATGGGGACCATGATCATGAATGAAGGGGAGACTACCATCCGAAGATCTCAGAGATTGGCAAAAAACAATAGGAAAATACAGGTTATTGAGGACTCAGAGGAAGAGTTGACGAACAACACGGATTATAAGGAAGAGGAGACTGAGGAGGAAGATGAAGTAAATGTGGAAGGGCCCCTTTCTACCCTGGACAATAGAAAAATCCTAAAAGAGGCTTCCGCTTCTCACTCTTTGAACCCCCTGATGGCTGAGCCTGGCGAGGTCTCGGGAACCATGATTGATGGCGAGGAGCTCCATGCTCTGGAAAAGAAGATGGACACACTTGATAAAATATTCAGAGGCCTAACACACTTCATGATGAATTTGGGTCATTTCATGACTAGCACCATATCCATTGTAATCAAAGAGTAGCTCGAGGGCAATAATTCCCAAGAGAATCAAGACTGGGTTGCGGATGACGTTGTGGACCTCTTGTTCAAAAACTGGGACAATTCCAGCTAGCTGTTGTCTGGGCCTGTCTTTTGTGTCTCTACTACCTGTCTGTGGTCATTGTGTTGTTAATGTGCGGTTCCTATTCTTTTTAACGAACTGTTAGTTTTTTGGTCTTGATCCTTTTTGGCCCTTGTGGCTCGTTGTGTAGGGTACAACACCTTGTAAATGCTACTTTAAAAAAAAAAACCATTTCTAATACTATCATCTAGATTATTTTGTGCTAACATTTCTTCTATCTTGCATAATGATGGAGTCTTGGGACACACAAAAAAATTAAGTAATTTACATATGCATTCATTTTACAAACATTATGTAGACATTATTATACATATGTACATAGTAAACTATACATCTATGTTGCATTTCAAAGAAAAAACAAAAATATACATATCCATCGCATCTAGGTAACCATGGCATACATGCATTTACCATTAATAATTGTACATAATATAAATATCCACATGGCATTATACATAATCAAATCACATTGCATCTCATTATAATAAACATAGAATGCATACATGACATTTATAAATACCACACATTCATCATCACATAGAGGAAACACATCATCATAGGAGATAAAACATCATAATGTAAACATGGTCATCCATAATATGTGCATGCATAAATAGAACATTGTATAATCATATAGAACACTACATAATCGTATAGAACACTACATAATCATATAAAGAAAATCATATAATCACTGCCAAAAATGATATATATATCACTCAAAAAAAAAAGTGTTATAGTACAATGTCAGAATGTATCAATCCAAATGGATCTCGTAGGCTCTATGACCATAATACAATGTCTACACATATGAAACAAGTCCCTAGGATGTTATCCCACTGCTCCCATGTAGAGTCTGAAGAGGCGACTGACGATGAGGTGCTCACTATGCAAAAGGAGGCCTATCATATGGTCCTACACTAGGAGGTGCTACAACATCATCTCTGCTCTATGATTGGTTGTGTGACCTGCTTTAGGAACTACCGCTACATGCCTATGAATAACTAGGAGCCCATCTCTAGGGAGGTACCTCTACCTCATATAAGTCTCTATAATACCTCTCCTTATCACCAGCTATGACCAACTCTCAAGCAAAAGCTACAGTCGGTCCAGTACATAGGGCCCTCAACTCTACAAACCTCTGCTCCATCTCCTATCTTTGGGCCACTTCCTGATCTCTGTCCAAATATGCACTATCTCTCTCCATCTGCATAGAATCTCGCTCGATAGTCACTGCCCTCACCCACTCCCCCAATGCCTCTACTCGGGCCTATAAATCCACCAACCTCTGATCAATGGGACCCTCCTCCTCTCATCATGGCCTCTCTTCCACCTCTACATCCCACTCCTTAACAATCCTATTTTAGAGCTCCCTCTCCTGATCCCCCATCTCCTCCTCCCCCTCTTAATCCTGATAGCCTGCCAACTATTCAAGGGAATCTATCTCCATCTCCTCACTAATGAATTTGACCCCAATTTCTGACGGTTGTTCGTCGAAATTTCGATGATCTATTATCGGCCGACTGACGAATCGCACAAATCAGCACCGTCACTCAATTTGTGTCTATATCCCAACGGACTATAAAATGTCACCCTCTCGATGCAAGCTCACCAGAACAGCGATGCCCAGTCCATTGATTGTGCGATGAGCAGTGGCTAGACCGTGGGTGGAATATCATCGCCGAAGTGTCAATACAACTACATACATTCGTCAAAATTGGGATGGCAGTTTCATCGATCTAGGAATGAAAAGTGTTTAGAGCACAGGCGGCATACCTTCGCTAAAGCATCGGAGTAGCGACATATAGTCATCGGTCGAGCGACGAACAATACTCAAAGAATGTGTGGCATACCGTTGCTGAAGCATCAGAGCATCGACATACATTCATCAGGATGGAGATGACAGTGTCGTTAGTCTAGCAATGAACAGTACCCAAAGCATGTGTGGCATACTGTTGTTGAAGCGTCGGAGCAGTAACATACATTTGTCAGAGCTGCGACATATAGTCATCGGTCTAGCAATGAACAGTACTCCGAGCACGTGTGGCATACCATCGCTGAAGCGTTGGAGCATCGACATACATTCATCGGGATGGATATGACAGTGTCGTTGGTCTAGCGACAAATAGTACCCGGAGCATGTGCGGCATACCGTAGCTGAAGCGTCGGAGTAGCGACGAACGGTGCCCGGAGCATGGGTGGCATAGCTTTGCCAAACCATCGGATTAACAACATAATATCTTCGAACCTACGATGTAATAGGCAAGTCATTACGGCGAAAGTTCATTAGATACATAGCAAGGTCGTCGGGCGTTTTTGCGGTTCGTCGTAATTTCGATGGAACAATGCAGTTTTAAAAAAAAGGAAACTATTCATTGAAATGTAGGCATCGGGGTGACTTTGGGTGATATATAAAAGTAGTAGGAGGCTCCAAAGTGCATCCATAGGGATAATGATAGGACATAAGGATAGGTCAATCAAAGAGAGAAATTTGATGTGTCAATACCATGAACATTTAATAGGGGTAGTAAAAGACAAGATGGATTGTCATCAATGCTCAGATTGGAAGAGTTCATTATGAAAATTTAGATCACAATATGATTAACCCTGTTTGGACAAATGCATTGACATTAGTGTCAAGAGTTAAGAGGCCATTCAACTTTGCATTTCAATAAATTATTGTATGCATTGAGTAAGTGTTTACAAGGTAGAAAAATGACAGTCATATGACTGTTTAAAATATCAAACAACATGTCAGTTGTTGTGTTTAATTAGGCTTACATTGGCAGGGATTTATCATTTTTTGCATACATTTGTAGTCCAAGCTCTAGGCTTGCATTATTTGGTTACTATGTATGAGAAATGAGCAATGAATAATTGTAGAATATGGAGGCTATAGATGATATTATGATGGCCACATTTGATGTTGATCAACAATTGGAGAAAAATATAAAACCTATGATGAGTCATGAGATCAAGGGGACTATCTTGGACAACAAGCACAACCTACAAACTGGATTCTAATTTTGCTAAAAAACAAAAAAATCAAACTAGTGAATATTAAAATACACACTAGAATCTAAATTTGTGGAAAATGAGCAATTTGGTGAGAAAGAGTACCTGCAGTGTGTCTTGGATACTTAGCTAGTGTATTAAAAAATAGGATTGCAAACCCAAAATTATTCTCACTCTGAAAATTCAATAGAAAAATACATGATTTTATCCTGGATACTTAGCTCTTAGACGGTCAATAAAACAATATGAGCATGATTATGAATGGTTTTACCTGGTCCCACTCTTGATCTTCATGTTTGAGAGCCTTCTCTTTAAGACCCCATGAATCCAATTTGATCCATTGCTACCAAAAGAGATATTAATGTGTAAACAAGGAACCACATTTAGACAAACTGGTTGTTGATTTCTTCTAAGAAATTTAGAGACTACAAAAAGAAGATACCTGATGGGGATCATGTGGGCTTCATAGAGAAAGCATTGCAATATGGCCTCGAGCAGCAATGAAAAACTTTGGATTAGCTTCACAGTAAATCCTAACAGCATGACATTGAAAATTTCTCAGGTACTAGGTCCTATCCCCTAGATTAAATTAAGGAAAACATTATTGTAAACACAATATGTATAGAAGAATATGAATGTAAAGGAAAATGGATATTAGAAAAACATAAATGTAAATAAAAGTAGTATGAGCAGAAAATGAATCTAAATTGGTCTTCAACAAATAAAATCATACCCAATTAGCATTAAGTTATACTAACCTTGTACTCATTGCCATTATCAATCTTGAAGGTTACTTTGATGCCTTTTGTAGAAACTCTCTAGCCATGAGGCAAGAGAAGACGGGAAAACCAAGTGTATATTGATGACTTCCTGACAATCAAAAAGAAAGAAGCAACCAGTCAACCCTATTAGAACCAAATAATCTTATGAATTGATTTTATTTGTTTTACTGGCTAATGGATAGTGGACCTAGTTCTCTTGAATTGAGATAATACTAAGATGTGTTTACTGGTGATTTTAGACTATCGATATTCTGCTTCAATCTCTATAAGTTAGTTTTGTCTTAAATATATTCAAGATAACTCTACAAAATAATTCCCTGATCTCTTAGAAATTATGAAGATTATTTTGTTAATACTTCTCCATTTTGATATTTTCTTTCAAAAATTTATAGAAAGATATGTAATGCCATATTTGAAACTTACATATTTTAATTTTATTAGTTCTGTAATTATAGTATATGATTCCAACAATTGTGAAACACATAGGCAATATGTTGGATGAATGAAGTAAACTATGCAATTGGCAGGTGTAAAGCCAAATTCCTTAACCCTTGCCAGCATCCTTTCATGTTTTAAAACATGTGCTTTGGAATAGGGCATGAAAATCCATGTAAGTATAATGAACCTGAGATTTTTGTCAAATATTATATTACAGTAAGATGAATGAATGTAAGTAAAGATATTTTAGCATACCTGCAAATGGTACAAAATTTCATGGTTAAGTGGAAGCCTCCCATCAACAAAAAGATCCAAATATCCGAGTATCTATCTCAATTGAGCCTCTAAACCCTTCAGAGCTGTCAAATTTTCCACTAACCTATTATGCACAAAAGTCAAATTTTAGAGACCACTAAAATAAAAATAAAAAACATTACATTATGATCCAAATCCACACACAACACAATGTTCATAGTGAAAATTTAGCACTTCATTTCATCTTTGCATATTGATTTGATGCTTCAAACGATGCATTTCTTATATTGAAAAGTGCATTACTTACCTTATTGAGCTTCTCTTTGTTTTGAGAATAGTTTAATATTCTCTACTTAACAGGGCCAACCACGTGATGGTGGAAGCTCATTTGGCCCCTCCGCCCCTCCCCACTCCCCCTCACATCACTCTCAATTCCCCATACCATTAATTCATTAACATATAACATTTATTCATTAACATATTCACATTCATTCATTAACATATAACATTCATTTTTTCAGTTTTTACATATTATAAAAAATATGGTTGTCAACTTGTCATAATATGATTACAATCACTTTTTTTTTTTTGCAGCTAAAAAAAGCTGAAGTGGAGTATCATTTTCAAAATCATTTGTTCCCCCTTCAGTTGTTCTGAGCTCTGCTCGTGATCTTAATGTATGCCTAGTCGTGTACTCACAATGTGGACGCGGCTACAAGGGGGGGTCTACTGTAATAGCAAATAAATGTTAAATTGATATGTTTTATTATTATTGTTACATGTATTTCAATAATTAAAAGAACATCAGAGTGGAGCTCTTTACCTGAATGGGCCACATCATGTTCCTGATATTGTCTTATAGTCTCATGCTGAACATGCTGAACACCCTCTAAATCCTGATCTGGAGTTGAAACATGAAAGATTACATTAATTAATACACCAATTGCAATTAAATATGTTTAAAAGAACATTAGAGTGGTCCTCTTTACCTGATGGAGCCACATCATGTTCTTGATCTTGTCTAGCCTGATCATGCTCAACATGTTGATCACGCTCTACATGCTCTAAAGTTGAAACATGAAAGGTTACATTGATTAATACACCAAATGCAATTAAAGATTTTTAATTGTATTAATCCATACTGTGTTTTGTATAGCACATGAATACATCCAGTACCGGGATGCACACCATGGCCTTGATTGGCAGGTTGTGCTCCACCCTCATTAGGCTGCATTCCAATATCATGTGCAGTATTATCATTTCTTATCTATGTAAAACAAATAGGCACATTATTATGGTAGAAATTAATATTGAACAGATTGAACAAGTATTCAATTTGAAATAAACTTTATTGAGTTTATTTACCTGTGTGTTGGATGCAGTGGAAGATTGTGTTTGCCTAGTCGAGACTCTTAGCTATTCAGTCAAGTCTCCATAGCCTTGGTGGAAGGCAATCTTCAGGTCCTCTTCTGTGGGCACTCTGTTGAAATCAAAGTCCTGCATTTTTGCATGCGATCATGAATTTTGCTTCTATGGTGTGATAAACCAAAATTGTTTGTAATTTATTATTTGGATGCAATATTTCATTTATTGATACATACAAATCATGCAGGTATTTTCATATAACCACCAGAGCCAAGTTTGTGTTGCCCGTGTTTTTCTAGTCTTTCCTTTGTTGCCTTCGATGTGTCGGGAAGCCTATGAAAAAAATGAAATACATTAGATTATGTAAAAAGAAAGAGTAATCAGTATATAATTAAATTGTTGATAGTATCACATACCTTGCTTGGCCCGGTGGTGTCTTTCCTTTCTTCTTTTCAGCCTTCTCCTTTCCATCCGACACCAAGTCCTTCCACTCCCTTTTCAAAATCATGGGGGGATGCTCGTACTTTCTGTTCTTCTCTAAATGTGACCTATATTGGTCACTCACATACTTTAGATAGGTACCAGCTTTCTTAAGGACCTTGGTTCGGTTGAATGTTCTATCACCAAACAACACAACTAAACGGTTAATGAGGTCATCTTTTAAATCTTGATTTTGGGCATTCCACTGTGTACGTATGGTGGGCCTGAAGAGCTCCAATGTAATATCACTTAGATGTTTATAAAAAACATCATTTCCTGCAAAATGATCATGGGATCATTAGTCTATAAAGAGTGATCAATAAGTAAATTTCAATTGGATTATACATAATAATAATTAAAACATTTTAAAGTACTTGGGACCTTTTCTATCTTTATGGGAAGGAAATCCTCGGTCACCACAAATGTGACTGGCAATGTTCCCATACTAGTAATACGGGAAGATCCAGGAAATGCTGCTAAAACATCACCAGTACTAGTGGCCTCTGTATCCACAGATACTGACACATGTGGTGGAATTTGTTCGGTGCCAGATGGTGGACTACCAAATGCCTGCATGGTATGTGTTGCTGACATTTCAGTCGACAATATAGGCATGGATGATGGGGCCAGATAAGGTGTTGTATGCACAAGAAGATCAAGATTGACACTTGTACCATCCCCTACTTCCTGGGAAACACTTGCAGTACCTTGATCATGGCCAACATCATGATGAGGATGCAAATAATCCTGTAAAAACAACACATATTTTAGTTCATGACATAAAAGAGTACAAAATATAAAACCATGAATGAACTTATGTTATAATTAAAGATCTCATGATAGCTTACTTGCAAGTTTTGTGCTCTCTCAAACTATAGTTTAACCCTTCCTCTTATCTCATCTGTTTGAGGCACTACGAATACCAACTTAAGGATTTCTTGATTGCATTTTTTTGGGCCTTCCTCATCATATCCACAGGGTTTATGGAAAATGTGATGTCATCATTGCATAATAGTGACTCCACCTCCATATGGATTTTCTCTTGTACTATTGGTGCCTTTCCCCGATCAGCTGACTACAACAAGAATATTAAAAGCATTATCAAAATTAACCCGATAAACTCATGAAAAAAACATAATAATAAAACATTTTGCTTGTATCTAATTTGTACAATTATAATGAGGTAAACCTATCAGATAGAAGTGCCTGAAGATGGATCATGATCTGCGCTTTGGGCCGGAGCCTTCCTTGTATGATCAATGTCCTGCTGTGACAAAAATTAAATATAAAAAAAATTACTGAAATGAAACCAATAGACTTACAAAAAAAAAACATAGTAATAAAATGGTATATTGGAGTCATTAATTGGAGGTTGGGTAAAATGGTAAATAGTACATACCACCCCCATAGTAATTGTCTTTGTATCTAAGCGATTCAAATTGTAATTGATTAGAAACTCTTCCCCTGTAGTTATTGATTTTATCGCACATACGAATACACAATTTCCCTCTCGTGCCTCGAATATACAATTGGGTTGCTTATTTGTTGACCCAGGTCATGTACTATCTATAAACCCTACAATATTCCCTGATGCTTTTGGCCTCCTGTCAATGTACCTAGCCACTCCTTTATTTTGATCCTTATCTTTTACTTGTATATAATTTGTTGATAGTGCATACCTACGCATACTTTGTGTATATCGAACTGGCTGCATCCAATATTTGTAACTATAACAGGGTCCAACATACTCCATCAACTCAGTAACTTTGTTGTAACAAACCTTTATGCCATCCATGCAAAATAGGCCCAAACCATGTAATGACGATGGTGCTATGTGATATATCCTCTCGTTGACACAAAGATCAGTGTTTATTGGAGGAAGTTCCTTGGGTACCCATTGTTTCCATAGATTTTTGTACCTCAAGGGCACCTCGATGTTTCCTATGCTCTCATCATCATAAGAACATGACCCCCCTTCAGCAAGAAAAAATTCCATGTGTTTTTACATAATTTTCTTCTAATATTTTGACCTCTAGTTGGTCTCCCTCTTTTAGACCTACTACATGTCTCGCTTTCCTCTTCTCTTCTTAAATTTCCCTCGCTTGAGGAAGACAAATCTGAAAAATACCTATTTGGTGGTACCTGCACTCATAAGGATGTTGGATGAATTTCTTTTATGGTGATGTGATCCAAAGGTGACATTATGATTAATCTATCATTTCATCGCTAGAATTTGACAAGTTATAAGGTAATCAAGTCTTGATAGATTGTAAGTTATTGTTACTACCGTCCAAATGTGTCCATCACAAATCAAATCTACTTAACGTTTTAACTCCCAAACTTTGTAACAAGTGTTAAATGTGACTATGGTCCACCAGTTACACAACCAAGGCGTCAAATGTATTCTCTAATTGTAATCAAAGGAATTTTTCTCTCCATTCAAGTAAATAAACTTGAAGGGAAACACCACCAAGTGGTTTATTGGACACCTACATGACTAAAAATAGCAGCAAATTTACATTTAATTTCCATATTTCTAAGTGGTTAACAGGGAGGGAGTGTGTACAAGGCCTGGTAAAGTCATCATAAGTTTATCAATGTTCTAATTCTCTATGACAAGGTTTCAACATCTTCAAATAGTGAAAGTTAGTGCTCATAGTCATTTGAAACAACAACATTTTGATTATGTATGATGGTAGGATTTGATAACTTAAAATAATTGGCTACCCAACAAACTTAAAGTTAAAAGAAAATTTTTCAGTTTAAGGGGTTAGCACTTTCTTTCATCTTTGCATATTGGTTTGATGCTTCAAACGATGCATTTTTTATCCCACTTCTATCAGATTGTATTCCCATCCCATTGCAATTGTTGGAGGAGTTGATACCAAAATTTCATATCAGATACCACGTTCTTGAAGCAATTTTCTGTGTTTTTACAATTTTTCTGAAGTTCTTTTGTGTTGTATGGATCCATACAAACTTGAAATGCTCTGAGATCATTGGTGTAGATAAATATATGTGTTTCCTTTCATTTGCATTTGTTTTGAAGTTCTCAATCACTGTTTTGTGGGATTAAACAATCAAATACAGGGACTGTCGTGTTGTGCCTGTGTAAGGGTTTGAGGGCTAAATAGAAATGACATCCACCGATCCACCCACTATCTTGGAACTGTAACTCGGTGGATTGGTGTGCATCATGGTGGATTTGATGGAGTTTCAAATCTTGTTCTTTAAATTCCATTTATGTTTTTCCCTTGTCATGACTTGTTACATTGTTTGGGAGGAACCTTAGGTTGGGTTTTACCTTGGCTTTCATAAAAATCCTAATGTTCCATGTAAAACTTTGGGTGAGATATACTCAGCCGATACCTTTTTGGAGTGGGTATTAAAATGACTTATGTCTCATTGTTTCGTCTAGGCCGGGCCCCTTTTTATAAATTGAGTTAAATATTTTTCCTAACTTTATTACTTCCTAAGTTTAGGTTGGCCCATGCCCTATGTTACTGATATTAGCCCAAACCTAAGGGGAGGGTTAATAATCAAAAGAACTTCTAAAACTTCAACTACAAAAGCTACAAACTTGACTATAAATCTGGCCAAATTGGCCCAAAAGACAACTAAAAGAGAAGAAGCTGAGAAGAAAAGTTTGATGGAGAAGTATAACACCATTATTGGAGAGTATAGTAGAATGTAGCAAATGAATGTTGAGCTGCAAGCTGATGTAGATAGGTTGAAGTACAAACATGTGGAGGATTCTTCTAGTGGTCCTGGTACCCTGGCCATACATTCTACATCAAGATAAGTACCTCCAACTTCTCCAATTGTTTCTACTCCTGGGTCCCCCATCCAGACTCCTGCTCCTAGTCCTTCATTAGAGCCAGTTGAAGAGGAGGTTGACTACTTTGTAGATCCCACCAAATAGAAGATGCTTAATAAGATTAGAGAGCTACATGCAGCTCTAAAATCAAGTGAGAAGGGAGTAGTTGCCAGCAAAATGAAGTTGTAGACAAAATTTTTAGGCATTTGAATTAGGGAGTTGATGGTAGATTACCATAAGTTTATTCTTTATATTATTTATTCTTAGATTCAATAAGAAACATTACTAGGGACTAGGAATTAGTTTTTCCTTTAGTTGAGAAGTGGATCCCTAGGTCCAATGACCTGGATGTTATGTATAAGGCCTCTAGATTAGATGCAGACAACATGCCCCAATCATTAAGGCCTACTCAAGTTTTTGTAAAATCACTGCAAGGTTTTCAAGCCTTACCTGATGATTTTAGTAGGAAGATTAAGGAGCTGGTAAAGAATTTTGATGACTGGAGTGGCACGTCTTTACCAGATTTACAGGGACTGCCCTGTTTTGCCTATGTAAGGGTTTGAGGGGTAAATAGAAATGACATTCACCATTCCACCTACTATCTTGGAACTTTAACTCTTTGGATTGGTGTGCATCATGGTATGATAGAGGTTCATTGCATTTAGGGGTCTTTTAAAGCAAGAAACTTGGCATTGAATTGATGCCCTAGGGCTAACAGGGGCAATTTTCTTCTGAATTTGTGGTTGTTAAGTCAAGGTTTATGAATTTGATGGATATCTTGGTAGAGTCATGGTGACACTATTTGATGGTCCAATCTCTACTTCGAAACAAAAATATCTCTAACAACTCTAAGAGCTATAATGGAATGGCATTAAAGGAACCTTCATATGAAGGATGTTCTAATGAAGGACCTTTGAATTAAGGTCTTCATTTGAAGGTCCTTCATGCCAAGGTTCCTTTTATAAAGCATTTGGACATGAAATATTTAAAATAAAAAATACCTTCATTTAAAAGTCTTGACATAGCATCATTTTTGAATGAAGGTTCTTCATTCAAAGGTCATGACGACATCACCTTCAAATGAAGGTTCTTCATTAACTGGTATTTTGTAATTTTGAATGTGTGATAATAATTTAGGGTTAAAAATAAATCCATTTGATCCTTTTATAAATGAAAGGACATTTGATGCAATTATATGCCTTGTCAAACTTTTAAATTAATAGTAAGGGCATCATGAGTAGTTTGTTGGGCCCAGTCAACAATCTTCAATGCAATGATTGAATTGTCTAGAATGTATCTACTATCAAGAAAGCCAATTTTTTTACCTCTATGACTATATCTCAAGCAATAGGTTTAATTGTGATGGCAATGATATTGACAAGGATTTTGTAATCTAGGTGTTGAGAAGCATAATTGGTCACCATCCTAGGAAAGATTCTTCATTCTCACTTTTAGGTGTTAAAATTTAACAATACGTAGATTGATGAAAGAGCCCAAAGAGCCTTTCCCCATGTTATCCAAGTACACATAGCAGCGGTCTTCTCTTATTTGGTTGGACATGATTTCAAGAACTTAGCTAGGAATTATTCATTTAACCTAAGGTTTTCTCATAATGCCATCATTGGAAAAGTATGATCAAATTCTTCTATTATGAAGAATTGGTCTACGTGCCTCTAGTAATCACTATAAAAATGTGGAAGAGTAAGCTATTTTATTTTTTTTGTCTTATCTTATACCATTTTATGAGAATGGGGGGGCCAATGTACGAGAAGATCTTTGGAAACTAGGCATGAAAATTGTAGGTTAAAGAGAATGGGGGTGCCAAACTTAGAGTACTCATTGTCGCTTGGTCGTCGATTTTCCCTGAGTGCCCTCAACCTCGTCCTCGGTGCTGGTATTGACCTTGTTTTCACTCCTTCAAACTCTTCCTCACTGCTGGTATTGACCTTTCATTTTTCCAATTTGATGAGCAACCTGGTTTAGTTAAGTTTTGGAGTATGTTAATTAAATTTAAAATTATGGCGCCATTGAGAGTAGTGAATATAAAGAAAGCAAATACTATTATGGTGCCATTTAGAGTAGTGAATATAAAGTAAGCCAAGCCTATTATAGTCATGAGGGAAATAATAAGACTCCTAGGATACTTTGTGAAACCATTTTCCTTGGTTAAAAGGAGGCCATAAAATATACCTTTGGATTTTTTCAACCTTCAAATATGAGGATTTGCAAGGTTCTTAGCAACATGAGTAATGGAAATGTGTGCAACAAGAATTTTTGAACACACATGGAATCTCCTTGCCAAAGAAAGGGGCTTCATAATTTAATATGATAATTTTTCTTAGCTCTAGAAATGATATGTTTCCTTAAAGAGGAAGGAAAAACCTAAAAGGTAAAAGAGATTCTTAGGAATCTCAACACTTCCTTATGATCAACCCCCTTCTATCCGTAGGAATTGAACCAATTGGGCTTGGCTAAGAATGATTTCCTATAACATTGAGTTTCATGCCACTATATATTTGACCTTAAAGCTTTCTAGAAAATATCTAGGCATTGAATATCCTAAATAATGTCACGTTTGTCCTCTAAGAGACTGAGAAAGGAGTCATTAGAAAAATGACCATTGAATAGTTGGGCTAGTGATGGCAACGTTGATAGTGAGATGGGTGGTCATAGAGGTGGCCTACAAGCTATATTTGGAAAAGAAGAAGGATAGAAGCCATTGATTGGAGTAGTGAATATTGAAATTGGTGTTTCCTTGTCCAACAAAGGGTCACTATGAGAAATGGTGTTGGATTTGGCATTGGCATTTACTCTTTTCTTCTAAAAAAAATGGTGATAGGCTAGATGTGTCTAATACTAGAAATATTCTCCCCTTCCTCCCATGAAAACTTTTTATGGGAGAAGGAATACATGATACTTTGAATTGTAATGAAGAGTCAATGCAAAATAAACTACTCCCTCTAGTATCATACATGTTTTTGGGTTTATTCTTTCATTCTTCACACTTGGAAAGTTGCTCATTTAGAAATGGATTAAACAAGTGGAAAAACTTGGGCATGCATACGAGCTTATGAATTGGAACCTAAAGGGTATGTCGTCAAAGGAAGATTTCCCATTTCTAACACTTTGTTGTTGAGGTGAGTTTAATAATATTGTGGCTCGTTGCACCATAGAATTTGTTAGAGGTTTCCTAATATGACATCTCTATATGATCCTTGCTTAATTAGTTGTTGGCTTTCATCTTTTCCTTTTTCTATTAATGACTTATTATATGATTGCATAGATGATATTTTTAATGTCATTGGGCCATATCAGTCTATACAAAGTTGATTTACTTCTCAAAGTATTATCAATAACCTTAATAATGAAAATAATGAAATTGTCATTTAATGGGTGCTTGGGGAAGGGTATTGAGTTTTACCCTAGTGACAATTGTTGGTGTCTATGCATCATATTGCTTTGGATCAAGAGGGGTATTGTTATCCCTTGTGATTATGTTTGAGGAAGTCTTCAAATGGATGTTATTTACTTCAACCAAATTGATGTCATTAAATAGTCTTGTTATGAACCCCTTGCAAGTTGCTTGGATAATGTTAGTATTGGTAATTCTGGTCCATCTAATTATTATGCCGAAGCTTTCATAAATATGCATTTACTTAAAAATAATGATATAGTCACTTCAATCAAGTTACTTATGGTTGGGAGGTTTCTCCATGGTATGATCGTATGAATAGGTTAGTTTTGCATGATAGTGAATAAGCCTCAAATTTTTGCGAAGCCTATTCTCTTAGGTGAATGCTTGTGTTTTCTTCCTACTAGTATATTTCTTAGTTTAATATTTTTTGCAAGGGTTTAGATACTACAGGGGATATATGATGCCACACTAAACTCATATCCCCTAAGGAGGTGAGAAATAATTCCATGCTATGAAATTTTTTAAGAGGGTAGAATTGCTCCCTACTTTGAGTCCCTATGTTGCTTTGGTCAAGTCCTTTCAAAATAATTTTCTGCTTCATAGAAGGATAAAAAGGTTATTGTGGGCGGTGTTAGATTTCTTGTTTCAAAGGAAACCATTAGAGTTGCTACTAGGTTGAATATTGAAGGTAGGAAGGTCATTAATAGGGAAAAATGATGGACATGGAAACCATCAACCAAATTTTGAAAAGGGGAGAACTCATCGAATTATAGAATGGTTTTGAATGATGAGTTTAGTAGAGTGCTAATTAAGTAATTCAGTATTGAAGGTAGTTTTAAATGTGTTTTTCATTACCATTTCTCGCATGACCATATTAAACATAATAAGATTGCTTGTTTTCCTTATTTTTTCCTAAGTTCTCTTAAGTGTTTAGGTAAGGAGGTCTTAATGGATAAATTTTTGATGCCTCTACATGAGGGGTTAATTTTTAGACTCCATAATTCCACCTTGGTATGTTCTTAGAATTCTGTTAGCTCTCTTATTTCAAAGTCTAATCTATTCCCTACCCCTATTCTTATCAAAGCTAAAGGTGGTAATCTTAGTGATTTGCATGATCCCTCTCCTCCTAAGGGTAAGAGAAAACCTATCAAACATTCCTCATTCCTTGTCAAGCAAAAAATTACATTTGATGATATGCCTAGTAAAGTGGTACAGGGAAATCTTGAGCTTGGTAAAGTTGTGGCTGATTATGATGACTTAGGTTGCCCTAATATTTTTTCCATTGGTTCTCTATTGAAAGTTGCCTCTCATATCCATGTGGACATTCCTAGTGATGTTGACATCTCCAAGACTAAGAGTAAAAACCCTAAATTTTAGTCCTCACTTGTGGGCAACAACGACTAAGGTTCTTATTGTTGGTAGTATTAATAATAAGATTGCTATAGGAAAACCTTTTAAGGGTAACCTTGTAAGAAGATCTAATAGGTTGATGGCCATAATTTCTACTACCCCTAGCACTACACCCAATGTAGAATTAGTTGTTTCTAATTAACAATAAAGGCTTTGTTGATCACAAGGACAATGATTGCATCAATAGTGGGAACAAAGAGTTCAGTCACTCTCAAGACTTCATGTAAGAGGAAGATGTTTCTCTTTCCAATGATTTTGGGGTCAACCTTTTTCAGAAATGAATGTTCTTTATGACACGAAGTCTTCTAACATAGGGGATAATTGAGAGGCTGAAAATGATGTGAATTTAGTCCCTAGAAATGATATGGTGGCCATGGATGATGTCAAGGGTAAAGGAATTTAGGTGGACAATAAGTTTGATCTTGTGCATTTATGTTCTCATTGTGGCCATAACACCAATTCTCTTAATTATTTGGAGCAAATTCTAGAAACTTTGGAGGAAATAGTCAATAATGTGCTTAATTTTAGTAATAAGGTGATCCATAGGTTACTTCTATGCTTCTACTCCAGAATGTTGTGTGGGAGTTCTAGAAAAGAAGGTTGAAGGGTAATCTTGATAGTCTTGTTTTAAAGAAGGATAGAAAGAAATACCCTAAGGATGATATTTTTTCTTTCCTTTTTGAAGATTGGGGATATGTGACTCCCCAAAAGACATGCTACAACTTGTAGTTTTTTCTTGTTGTTTGTTAGTTATTTATGTGCTATTTTCTTTGTTCTTCTATTAATTATTTATAGTTAGTTTTTTTTGGTTTTTCTTTTCATATCCTCCGGGCTTGCTATGTAATAGGGTTGGAACCTTGGTTTCCCAATTTATATATAAAAAATAACCAAGTCGATTTATCTTTTGAAATTATTATGATAAAGTTAGGATTTGGCATAGTTTAATAAGACACCTCACTATTTATTGCTAAATCTATTGTATTTGCTTAAGATATCTTAGAAATAATTTATCCATGTGTAACACAATAGTTTACAAATATGGATAGTGATGCCTAGGTTAACTTAGATTTTCACTTGGAATCAAAAGTAGACCTTTAAGAATTAAATTTGGAATCTAATAGACTATGTCAAGGCTTCATTAACCACATCGAAGATAAGTATATTCCTTTTAAACTACCTTATAAGCTAAAATGAAGTGGCCACCATCGGCAATTGTGTTTATTCATAGCAGTCAAGATTGCGGGGAATGGTTAGGATCAACTGATGGATGATCGACAGTCATTAAAAAATCATTCCAACATCTAGCTCCCTCGATGACATGTCTGGGAACTAACCCATGTTGGCCCTGTTACTGCATTCACAAGGTTCGGGACATTGGGTTCACCACAAAACCCCTCACTTCATAGCTAGGGAAAAATGAGACTTCCTCACTCCTAAGACTATGATGAATACCTGAGTCACTATGGGACTCGAGGCGGGAGCTAATTCTTTTCACTCCTGGAAGGAAGAGTACTAGAACACCCTTTCCATTTGGTGTTCAGCTATAGACTCTCGGTGCAACCTGGTTACATCCCTATGGTGCTCCTTTCCTTGAACAACCATCCCTCCCTATATAAGTTATTAGTCCAAATACTAGACATCGATAGGATGACACCGTACTCTGGGTTGACTCCCCCATTTCTGACTTCTCATCACCAGTAATAACCCACGGGGACCTTCGACCCTTGATTTGCAGACTCTTCCTATCCTGGCTAACATCTTGATGAGTCCAACTCACCTTGTAGAGTTGCCTTACCCTTGCAACCTACCTTAACTCTCCATGACTTGGCATGACTCGACACTTCTTTATGATCCATGCTGCTATGCCCATGCTACCTCGGGTAACTCAGCTTCAAAATTAGAACCTTGTTGTCCCAACTCGCCTTAAGATTCAAAAAAGAAAAAAGCAAAGAAAAATACACCTCAAAAATGATAAATCTTGGCGTATATTATATAGATTATATATAAGGTATATAAGCTAGTTAAATCATTATAATATTGTTAAATCATTAATTATATTACAAATGAACACTGCTTTCAAATTCTTCGTTCTCTGAAGCATTGGTTCTTGCATTTGTTCTTGACATAAGCAACATCCAATCATCGAATGTGGGATTGACATCCTTAATATTTGTTAGAATTTGACGAAACATTTGTTGTTCTTCATTTTGCCCATCTTGTCGAAAAACACAACTTAATGTAATGACCATTTTGAATTCTTCCCATAGTAGCTTTTCTCACCTTTTTCTTTCATATGGAGCCATGTCATTTACTGGAGGTAATTGTGCCAAGTCTCCAACTAAAATCATGTAGATATGACTGAATATAAAATATTTAATTAAATTGATAAGTATGAATTTGTATAGAAGGAACTATAATAGAATTGAATAAAAAGTATTTTAATGTAAAGTTATCAAAGTTAGCAATTTCGATCTAGAACTCACCTCCAAAACTTTGGTTACTATTTTTTGGGAATGCTTGTAGAAGCATGGAATCTATGTTTTCAAGCAACCTCTCCCCAAAGAAACTCATTTCATCTATCAATATGTATCTGACATGTGATATTTCTTCTTGGAAAGTTGTATGTCTTGCCCTTTCTAGATCTTTGAAATCTCTTATTGGAATTCTTCGCTTTGAATGAATGGTTGAAGCACCAATGTTGAATGTTGCAACTCCAGTAGGCGTGAATAGAATTAGAGGAGATTGTTTGGGAGAAGAATTTTTTTCTAGTGCTAGGTTATGTGTTAGGTTATATAAGGTTAGGTTATATAGTGTTTGATCCTAGCCTCAAACACTACAATTAGGGTCGGGTTAGGTTATGTGTTTTCTTTAGGGTTAGGTTTGGGATTAGGTTTATGGTTATGGTTAGAGTTTAGGGTAATCTCTAAATTTAAGTTTAAGTCGTAGTTTATTATTTTCCCACAAAAGGAAATTAGATCCATTTTTTCTCATGTTCATTATAGCCAACTATGGCTTAATCTTAAATTTAGACCTTTTCTTGAAACCTAACATCATATCCCTAATCTAACCATAACCCTAACCCTAATCATAAGATTGAATCATACCCTGACTTTAATCCTAGCCCTGATAATTAACCTAATCCTAACCCTTGGAAACTAAACCATCATTTTCTCATTAATGTAACCCTGAACATAACTTTAACCCTAACACTATTTCTCAAAACCATAATCTTAACCATAGCCCAAATCCTTTTTATCACAACCCTAAACCCTATACCCTAAACCATGATCTTAATTGTAACCCTAAACATAAACACAACCCTAACCCTAAACCATGATCCTAATTCTAATCTAACCCTAACACTAACCTTAACTTACACCGTAACCTTAACCCTAATTGTAACCCTAAACTAAAGACAAATGCTACACCCTAAACTATAATCCAAATCTTAAACCTAGCCCTAACCCTAATCATAACCTAACCCTTTTTCTCGAAACCTTAACCTTGACCCTAACCCTCACCTTTTTCCTATCTTTATAACCCTAACCACAACCAAAACTCTAACCCCAACCCTAACCCTAATTACCTAACCCTAAATATTTTTTCTTTTATTAATTAGTTGCATTCACTCTAATAACCCTAAACCTATCCCTAAACCTAACCCTAGCCCTATCCTTGGCCCTAATCCTAACCCCAACTCTAAGACAAATATAAAAACAACCCTTAATCATAACAATAACCCTAATACTATAATCCCTAATTGTAATCCTAAACCCTAACCCTAATTTCATATCTAATCCCAACCATAACCAAAACTCTAAATCTAACCCTAACCATAAAACATAAACCCTAATCTAACCCTAATCCTAACATTATTTTTCCTAACCCTAACCCTAACTCTAAACCTAACACTAACCCGAACACTAAATCCTAACCCTAATTAAATACCCAATCATAACCCTAAATTGTAACATGATCCTTTGAATTGGATACTACATAGAAATTTATGTGTTACAATCATTGCTTCCATTGTTTCCATTTTTACATTGGGTCGATGCATATATTTTTAAAATCAACAAAATCTTTTAATGTCTTGCCAAAATTAATATTATTAATTGTAATATCAAACTTATAAACATTTATGCAAAATAAGAACATAAATAAGAAATATATGGTAATAGTTTCTTCAAAAAACAAAGTGATGTGGACTACAAGGACTATAAGATATCCACAAAAGAGATCTACATTGAAAATATGGTAGGGAAATTCAAGAAAATACAATTGGTAGATGCAAAGCCAAATAAATGTGAAATTGTGTACTATAATGATTTTAGAATATACAAATAATGGATTTGTTGAAAAGGTTTTAGAAACTTTCAAACAAATGCAATTGGTAGATGCAAAGAAAAATTCCACAACCTTCACCAAAATCCTTATTGGTTTCCTTAAAATGGGAGATTTGGAACAAGGTATAGACATCCATCAAAGCATAATATGATGGTGATTTTTTTCAAATGTTGTGGTTGTAGATGCCCTTTTAAAATTTATACAGAATGTGGAAGGATAGAAAACGCTTGTGAACTATTTGACAAAGTGTCTCAAAGAATTGTAATCTGTCAATTTATTTTAGTGTCTATTTTGTTATAGCCCATGTCCCAAATTGGGTATAACACAATAGACACTAAAACAAATTGATAGACTATTATGAGGGCAGTGATGAGACTTTTCTAATTAGAGTGTATTCCATGAGATTACAATTATTTGAGGCATTGTGTGAAATAGTTCACGAGCTTTGTCTATCCTCCGAAATTTTTCATAGATTTCAAAAGGGCATCTACAACCACAAGATTTGAGAAAATTCATCTTCATATTATGTTTTCCTTATGATTGGTTGACTCTTATACTAAATATGAGTGTTGTTTGTGTTTTGACAAGAGTAGATTAATATTTTTTTAATTTTTTATATGAAGATCAAAATTACATGCACATAGAATGAACCATAGTTTAGTTACAACACTTGTTCTCTTCAAAATAATCAGAGAAGATTAGGGAGAGGAAGGAATGCACACCAAACTACAAAATAGGGGTAGTTGTGGCTTTGTTAGTTTTCTTTATATACTCTACTTGTTTCCTATAGGGATAAATATTTAATCACTATACAAATGAAAGATGGTTGATTATCTACTGAATATTGTTTTGTGTGTTTTGAAATGGAAGATAGATTGGAAAACAAGGATAGACAACTGAGAGGGGGGGTGAATCAGTTGTTACTAAATTGAAACTTATTTAACCTTATTAACCTTTAATCTCAGATCTGATAATTAACAGTGAAAGCATGAATCAACAACACATCAAAAACACACATAACACCAAGATTTTTGTGTACAAACCCTGTTAGGGGAAAAACCACGGTGGAGGTTAATCCATAATTTATTCCCTGTTAAAAGTATAAAAGAAATGAATAAGGAATGTACATGCATTCAGGAACACTACCTAGAGCTCACTGCTCAAAGGGAAGGCTCACTGCCTTACATAAGATAATCAAATTAAATCCATCTGATGAGGTTGAACTGAGAAATTAGCTTCTTCAAAAGACTGATGACAATTTCAGTTAGGCACATAAATACTTCTTCATACTTTGCCTAAACTTCTTCACACTCTGCTCTGCATTCAAATGATCTAATATTTATTCACACATATCTCACATACACTTCACATACATTATCTCTAAATGAATAAAACAATAGATCTTATATATCCACTTCATGAATTTACATTAACAAGTCTGTCGGCCAAAAATAAATAATAGATGAATACAAATTGTCGGTCCAATTCATGAACAAATCTCAATGCGCACCAACGTAAATTAGTCACAACATAATGAAGACCTATAGCAACATCCTTGAACATGCCAAGCATTCAAAAATTAATCCAAAAAGATCTACAACACGCTACCACCATCATGTCAACCAAGAACATGAAAACTCAAACATGCAAAGGAAAAATATTTGATCACGATCACACTGATCAATGTGGACATACCACAATGATAGAGTATGAGATCAAGAAACATCAATGAACATCTCAAGAGCATACACAAAAGTTCAATTCACCATAATTACCTTCTCTTCTTTCAGAAACACCAACTATAGCAACAAAATAACTATAGGAACACAAAAAATCATAACTCGCTCCAATCTTGATGCACACCTCTAAAACTTCCAGAGGATATACTAGATAGGCTCAACAACAAACCCTTTAATACACGACTTCAGAATACCAACGTACAAAAATTTTCACCACTCTGATCTTCACAACTTAATAGACTATCTGCAACATATTTATTCTAATTTTCTCAATATCCTCGACATATACAACCTTTAAGACATTAATGCTAATAGTGTTGACATCAATGACAACCAGATATCATGAGCAACACAACCACAACATCCAACAATCTACAGCTCTATAAAAATTGGTATATGCTAATAGTCAACTTATTATCTTATTTATAGCATTTCCTTAGCTTTTGATACTAAAAAATTCAAGGCAAAGGGTAACATGATTCTTTGAATTGGATACTACATAAAAATTTATGTGTTATAGTCATTGCTTCCATTGTTTGCATTTTCACATTAGGATGCATACTTTTTACAATCAATAGTCTTTTAATGTCTTGCCAAAATTAATATTATTAATAATTTCAAACTTTTATAAACATGTATGGAAAATAAGTACATAAATAAGAAATATATTGTAATAGTTTCTTCAACAAAGGATAAAAAAATCATGTGGACCATACAAGGATTGTGGTGGGACTTAAAATTTACTACCTGTGTGGTATTAACGAGGGAGATCGATGATAATCCTTCCTCGTGTATCTCACACGATCAGATTAAAGGCCCCTGAGGGTACTATGAGGTCTGCGAAGAGGCAACACATGGCCTGGTTCTTGAAGTGACAGGGCTAGATGGGACCCGTTGTCCAGTTCCAACCTCTTGTTTTATTGGGTTGTGATTGGGCATGGTTCTCCTAGGGAACTGATGTGGATTATCAAATAATTTTTGACTCAATCTGAGTCATTTGACTTGCCATGTTTGATTTGCATTAACGGTTTGATTTTTCTTGGGTTCCTGTTCATCCGCGTTGGGAGTTCTTGCTCTCTGCAAGTTGTTCTCATTAATGGCGTGGGTTTTTTCAGTGGATCCTCGACTAATTTTCCTACGTGCGAACACTATTCTCCTGATAAATGCAATGATGGGTTGTACGCCATGCCTTCACAAGCCAAGAATAATTTGTGGTGGCTACATCAACCACTAAAATGCTTCAATGCTCGTGCTGCATTCGAGCAATTAATATTCTCGCACCAATTAACTCTATAAATGCTCATTGTGTTATGTGGTATTATCATTGCATTTTGAGTTGTCTTGTTTGCAGGTGGTCGAGTCTCTCCTGTATTTTGTGAGATGTTCTTTGCAATGGACCATTCGGCTGTGCGCAGAAGGACTAGACTCGGGGTGAGAAATTTCTAGCTTGATAGGGTACAACTTGTCCTTAGCAAGCCAGAGGTTGTCCATGATGCTAATTTTAAAGGGACGGGGAGCTCCAAGTCCCCACTAGTACTGTCTTCTGGTTCTGATAGTGATGGGTCCGAAACTAACTCGGACTACCAACGTTACTTGGCGTCCATGACCGGGTTGTTGGGGGTCAATGAAGAGCCCCTCGTAGTTGCCCCAATAACTACGATGGCACCGTGCCATGCTACCAGATCATGTGTTAAAGTGGATAAAAGGAAGTTGGTCTTGCTTCTTACTAAAGCGAGGACCAGGAGCGGTTGCCTCTATCGAGGTCGTGTGTCTCGCAAGTAGTTGCAGTTGCTGGGTGTGTTACTTTTAGGTGGTGTGTTGATGTGGACATACGCGTGCTTGCCACGCTCTTTTGTCTTTAGCTCTGGTTGGTTACAATGGTATAGCTATTTTGATTCCTCGAACTGATTATGGTTTTTTCTAATGATGAGGAATGTCAATTTGAATTTCATTCTAAATGAAATTCAATTTTTGAATGAACAATGTAGCCTATTGCTTTGTTGCTCTCTTGTCCTATAAAGGAGATTTGACAGCTCATTGTTAAGGGTTGTCTTTTTTTTTGGGTCCGAAGGCTTAGAATAGGTACAGTTAGTGGTAATGTAGGATTTTGAAGGTATTATGTAGGAAATCATGCTGGGTTGGGAATAGTATGAAATAAGTATACTATGCTTTTGTAATTACTGATATCGAAAGAAATCTAAAAAAATTAAGACATTTTGCTCTCCTGTGTATGGGCCATGGATTATGAATGGATTTATCAAGGGTTTGTTCATTTAGTTTCAATGGTGTAGTTGAAAGTGTAATTTGTTCTCTTGCTTTGACTTAATGAGTTAATCAAATGCTTGAACACAAATTTCATGTTTATGGTTATACGCTCAGGATTCATTAAGGAGTATTGTTTTAATATACTGAAAAATCTCATGGTAGCAAAGCACTATGGTGATAAGTTCAATTTCATCTGAATTACATTTTATATGACTCCCACCCAATGGATGAGGCACTGGATAGTATTGGTAAATTCCTTTCAGGTGTAGGATTGTTACTCTAATCACGGTGATTCAATACCCGAACATTTTAACAAATATCAACTGCTATCTATTTTTGGGATATAGATCTTATGATTATTTTCAGTCTCCTTGCTTTGGGATATCTGTTATTATTCTTTGGTTTTGCCACAACCAAGGTAATGACTGTCTGTTATTGTTGGTGGGGACTACATTTGTAAGAAGAAGTGTTCTTACCAATCATGAAACATTCTTATGAACACACTTGGTTTTACCCACCTTGGTTTCACAGAGCCAAAAGTGTAGGAGATGTCAGTCTTTGACTGACTCTTGTTATTTGGCCACTAGCCTTTGCAGTTCTTTATAATGGAGGTTGGCTACCTCTTACAGAATTCCAAATCCTATGTGGGAAAAAACACCAACAGATTGTAAGATATACACAAAATGGATGTACATTGAAAATTCGGTAGGAAAATTCAAGCAAATACAATTGGTAGATGCAAAACCAAATAAATGTGAAATTATGGACTATAATGATTGTAGAATATACATAATGGATTTTTTTAAAAGGTTTTAGAAACTTTCAATCAAATGCAATTGAAAGATGCATAGACAAATTTCACAACCTTCACTAAAATCCTTGTCGATTTCCTTAATATGGGAGATTTGGAACAAGGTATAGACATCCATCAAAGCATAATATGAAGATGAATTTTCTCAAATGTTGTGGTTGTAGACTCCATTTTCAAATCTATGTAAAATTTGGGAGGATAAACAAATCTTGTGAACTATTTGACAAAATATCTCAAAGAATTGTAATCTCATGGAATACACTCTAATTAGAAAAGTTGCATCACTACCCTCATAACAATCTCTCAATTTGTTTTAGTTTCTATTGTGTTACTCATTTTGAAACTTAATTGTGATACATTAAGTTCATTGTCAAATTGTCATTTGTGTGTCAAGTTTGTCAAAATCCAAAATGATCAATTATTAATAAAAGCATGGATCATGTAATATTGAGATGGGTGACCTCCTAGGAAGGCCTAGTGCTTCATCGCTTTGAGAATAATTTAGACGTAATGAGTGCAAAGTTGACCATTCATTATCATGAGAGATGGGTTCTTGTGAACACTACTCATGAAACATGGGTCAATGAGTTTGACTTGTAAAACTACATAATTGAATCCTGATAACAATATCAAAATTTGACACCATGT
Organism: Sequoiadendron giganteum; assembly: GCA_007115665.2. Classification (NCBI taxonomy): domain Eukaryota; kingdom Viridiplantae; phylum Streptophyta; class Pinopsida; order Cupressales; family Cupressaceae; genus Sequoiadendron; species Sequoiadendron giganteum. Next base: position 396,193,504 of record CM021106.1, read on the forward strand.
GAAAAATACTTCCTACTTGTCAATAGATCATGTTGTCAAAATCTAGAATTTCAAATTATGAATTCTTTGTAATTACTCAATAGATCATGTTGTCAATTGAACCTGTTGGCATTTTTTTATTGCAACCCACACGTGTTTCCTAGAAGCTCCTATGAACTCGCCGCCTTCAATAATAAAAGACTAGGAATAGTATGGCCAACTTAACGAGAATAGCAATAAGGTTGATTCTCCTACACTTCAGACTCTGTAAAATCCAGGAGGGTATTCCCTAACATGTGCTATTAACATAAAACATTTAAAAAATTCATTTAATTTGCACACAGGTAAGCAACAGATAGATCCCCAATTAATGTTAAAGGATCAAATCCTTCAAGAAATTGGCTATTCCTTAAAAAAGACTCATGTCCATTTAATAGAGAATCACAAACTTCACATAAATTAAATTGATAGGAAATGTTTGAGTAAAATATCTTGATGCCATAACACAAAACATACAAGAATAAAATGTAATTACAATTCCAGTGCCATATCCCAGTGCAAGGAGTCAAAAGAGAAAACTGAACTCCAGGGTAGATTTCATTTTGAACACTTATGATCTATTATGAATTGCATTACAACCCATATATCTATACCTGAGTTTATTACTCCTTTATGAATCCTATTTGTTATATTGCATGAATTTACTGGTTAACTAAAACATTTAACCGATCCTTTGAACTAGAGCTGTAGTTAAACATAATTCACAGTAAAGAACAAATGAAAATCAATGAAAACCATCTTTGAACAATATTTCATTAATAATCCATGTAACATAACACAATAGGAGACAAAATAAACTCCAAATATTCACGAGTTTGATACAAACATGCTCAAAAACCCCATGATTAACAAAGTTCTCGAATCTGACTCAAAAATTTTTAAAACCCGGACTTACAATTCATACTCTCTATATTACTGGACTCTTATTTCTCATATTTTGGATATTTCAACCAACCACTCTCTCGACCCAGAATTCCCTTTTATAAAACAAGGGAGCCAACAAGCTTCAGGTCGGAGAGTACACATGTCCATTTGTAATTGGACCGCTAACTCCTGATTCAGTTACAATTCTATTATGCAAGTGGAGATCATAAGACAAAGATCATCATTAGTTCATAAGGAGGAAAGAAAAAATCACTCCAAAGGCCGCTCCCCATATATCGAAGGCATGCTTAGCCATTATAGTATTAACTCCACCTCAGCACCCTGTACTTGGAGTCAAAAGGAGAATGCAATTTTAGAATATAATATCTAAGGCCAAACCTTTATTATACATGACCAAGTTGCAATTCTCGACTATAACACTCATAATTCCAGTTCATCAGTGAACACCTTTTTCTATAATTCAAACTCCTCCTCAGAAGGCCACTGGAAAGCCACAACCTGATCAACCTTGTTTCGATAGGGAGCATACTTTACCATTATCGATGTGGCCTTTTTATCAAAGTTATCCAAGAAACTTATAACAAAAGACAACTTTTCCAATGTATTTTCTAGCATGCGGATGTCAGCATTTTTGCATATCTCATGTGTTTGAGACATCATTATATTGTTCATTTGCTCCTTCCAAACCTGTAGGGGTTTGACTTCATCCTGACTATGTAAAATATGAGGCAATGGGGTCAGTTCCTTTCCATCATACACATCTTTCAACAAAAAAATCTTGGATTCCATTGGGGCAGCAAATACCTGAAACTTCTTCTCAACAATTCCCTTGACCAATTGATATGTTGCAATAACAGTAGGATATTTATCACCATGCTGTTTTGCCCCTACTGCCATGAATTTCAACTTCTCCATTGTAGGGCTCCATTTGTTTAGCAATGAGACGACCAATTCTTTATCCCTTGGAAAAAAATTTAGTGCTTGCAACATTAGAACATAATTTGCATGAACACTATTTAGCTTACTCTGGACTGTTCTATTTAAATGTTTCAAAACAATGTCCACTATCACTGTATTGTTTCTCCCTACTCCATCCTAAATTTTCTTTACCATCTCCTTATATTCTTCAACCTGATGAATCAGTTTCTCCCTAGAAAGTCCCCCTCTAGGGCTAGTAGCCCTCTCAATAGCGATAGGAAATTGTCCCATATTATATGGAACAATAGCCAAAAATTGTGCTTGTGCATGAGGTTGAGACTACTCTACTGGTGGGTCGGGAACAGTGTGGCTAGAACTGGCTTGCTTTTGAGATCTCATGGTATCCATTTGTTGCCTTAATAAAGCCAATTCAGTTTCTAACTCTGCTACCTTTTGTTGACTCTTATTATATTCAATAATAATGTCATTATATTGGCCTCTCAGAGTATCCTACTCCTTGGTCAAATCTTCAATAGTTGTTCTGGTGAATTTGGAAACATTCACGACCATATTAGTAGCTTCCAATGCTGGGGTATCAACAAATCTCCTCACAACCAAGTGACCACTGAAGTTAGAAGGTTCTACAACAATTGGATTTTTAGAGCTAGTAGATAGGGACCAGATTGCCAATGCATCCCATTCCTCACTAAAGGTCGATCCCTTGAGTGCCAATGTAGCCTCCTCTTCAGTAGCAAGAAGTGGCTTATTATCCCTTCTCATTGTGTCAAACACCACAGCATCAGCGATATCCCATTCAAGGAGTAGCAATACTTCACTTTTTTGTACCAATTCTTGGCCCTGCTCTGGTGTTATTGCTTTGAATTTTTCTCTCATCTGTTCCCTGACCTTAGCTTGAATTACATTCTTTGGGAGCTCTAGATGCAGACTTCTCTCATGTGCCACCTTCTTAGCATATAATGCAGTATGTGCTCTCCACACAAAATCTTTAAAAGCATCAGTTTGAATAAATGAGTCATCCATCATGAACTCTCTGCAGGATTCTATTCTCAAGTCATCATTGCTTGTTATTCCTTTGATTTCATCTTTTCCTAACCTCAAAGAAACTGCACTTGAACCTGTTGCAATGTCAATTGGGTCCAATGGAATCTCAGGATGCATTTCATCCGGAGTGACAATAATGTCATCATCCTCATCACCATCACAATCAACAATATTTACCCTTTCAACCCTCTGCCTCTTTGGTGATGGTGGGAAAGCCTGTTTTGAAAAAATTGGAGGAGAATCCAAATCAACAACATTTGGTACTGACTACTTTGAAGAAGATGGTGCAATATTTTTAGCAACATCTTCAGCCCTACTTCCCTTTCTTCTAGAAAAAACCCTTATCTTCTTTTGGGGCTGATAAGCAGGCCTCTCCTCTTCCTTTACCTCAGGGTGCTCCTCGATGGTTTGTGATTTTCCCCTTTCTTCCACAACCCTTTCATCTTTCAAAACCCCAACCAAGCTCTCAAAATCATCAATAGCATACATTGCCCCTGCTAAACTCATCTTTAGCATTATGTATGTGATTGAAACCAGGTATTTTCTCTTGCTTACTTTTTACCATTTTAGAGTAGGCAATGTATAGTGCCTTTCTATCATCTTTTAGTTCAAAATCAAAAATATTCCTGATGATGTCCTTAGGAAAGTAGTTGTGGACAAAATCTCCTGTCCGATGTTTTGCCTTCATTTGAGAGATAAAACCCTTAGGATCATAATTCCTGGGGTGCATAGTCCTTAGCCTATAAGGTCCAAGTAATTGATGCAACTCCTTCCATCCTCCCTTTGCCATAACAAAATCGGCAAATGTTGTATATTCAGGGAAGAAAGATCCTTTCTTCTGTTCAGCTAGCAAGTGTAGTTCTGAGCGCCCCCAAACTACCTCATGATTTCCAAAAATCCAATTCTAAGGGGCACCTCCCTTGGCAAAACCTTTGGATTGACATTAGTGCCAAAAACCCTAAAAACTGTGGTATTACGATAGGGGATAATGTTTCCCCAATTGTGCATTATGTTCAATTCAGGCCTTCTCTCCATCGGCCTCAAGAAGTCATGAATTTTTTTGGGATCCTTGGGGGGTCACAAACCAGAGTCTCCCTTAATTTAGATCCAAAGACATTATGGAAAGTTACATAATCAATCTCACGATCATGCACGTCAAGAATCCTAGTCCAATATTGGACAGGCATTTCAATGTTTCCTTCCTTCTTCTTTAATTCCATATCTTTTTCGAACACAACCTAACCCCTATTTAAAAACATGTGGATTAACAAGGAATACCATCTGAATCCAACCCAATTCTTTCCCTCCTTTAGGGCTACCAGACCCGTGTGCATCTTCTCTACCAAATAAGTGGCAGAATCATATATTACATTAAAACTTGGGTGCCAGAGATTTATTGCCATATACATAATATCGGTAGGCAAGGTTTTCTTTAAGTTGACTCCCAGAACTTGACATAAAGCACAAACAATATTCTTGAAATAACTGGCGAAATAGTCCACAGGAAAAGGTTTGGGCTCATTCCTGCCAAGTAATACCTTCTTTTGATTTTTTCCTCTTCCTAAGACTGCCAAATGAGGTATTAACAAGGATATTCTGAACAAACCCCTAGTATTTCTATATTCTTGTTTGAAAACCTCCAAGTCGATAGGAACCATATCCTGACTCTATTCGTGCAATTTGAAAATCTCTGCAATTTCTTTTTGGTTATCTTAATCATCTGCACACCAGCATGTGTTCTGACAATTCGGGCCATAGGGTCATCTAACAACAATGTCCTTTAAAAGATCTACATCCATATAAACATTAGGAACCACCAATTTACCCAGGTCTAACCTCCAAGGGTTACATAAAGGAACCGACAAATTCCTATTTCCAAACCAATTGGAGAAGAACTGCCACCCGGTGTATGGTAACTCAACATCTTGAATTGCACATTGCTTGTCTGTCAATCCTTCCAAGATTTGAGGCCCATAGAACAAAACCTTTCCCTCCTGCTTCTTGCTAGTAGAGGGTTGTAACAAATCAATAATATCTTGGGATAAAGACCTGGTAGTGGTTTTAGAACCAGAACTTCGGGCCTTGGGTGCCATTTATACTAGACTAATGATAATTCGAACTAGGGTTTGCTTATTTTCAGATAGCAAATAATTAGAATTTTCTCCTTTAGCCTTAACAAAAAATTCTTCAATATTCAAAAAACCCTAGCAATTATCTAGACAAGCTCTAAAAGTGAATCTATTCAATCAATTCTTCAAGAATAGAAACAGGAAACAATCACGAATTGCCCAACAAGCAACCATAAAATATTTTGAATTTACAAGAAATGGCATACGTGCTACTTACGGTTTCAATCGCAGAACATCCAGGGCAGTGAAATTGAGAAATCATAACCACAACTTGCTTCACTCGATACTAAGCAATTCTTCCTCAATGTAGAGATACATAACGAAAATAGTAATTCACAAATTTTAGCATTTAATTATGTAGGCAGAGTCAAACTCGACCATTACTATTCACTCGCACGAGATAAAACGGCTATCATACAATACCAGTTTATTTTTAAATATGAGCTGGTGATCAATCACAACATTGGCCAGGAGAACAACTTAGATTTAGTCAAAATAGTTTGAAAATGCCACGTTCTCCCTCCAGTCACCAAACGGACAAGATATTCACCTATCGGGCACCACATCAACACGGAAATGGGCCCCACCTTTGTTATCAGTGCACAACATCGGAGTCCAAGCGTCACCAAATTGCACACCTCGCAACATTATTGAAACTACAGTTTTAATTGTGGAGGTCAGCAAGGAACGACCATATGCATCGATATGAAAACAACTGTTGGCAGCAGCCTTCATCATCGACCGGCAAGCAAAACTGGTCCCCACCATCAAATGTGACAGATGGCAGAATCTCACACACCTCACACCATATTTGTGACGTTAGCAGAAACCTCGCGAGGTCTATGAGCAATGGTCAAGATTGAAATCACTTCATCCGATGGCCTAGCAATCTACACACGCAAAAATGTTATTTTGCTTGACTTTTTAATAGTTGTTCTATTTTGCAGGGGGTGTTTTAAATGATAGTCAATCTTCCTACGATTGATCCTGACTGCTCGCCGCGATCTCGTGATGACATCACCGCTGGTTGTTTGGTGATTGCAATATCACAGGTGAGCGCTACGTGTCCCAAGCTGCCGATGCTGAAAAGGGATTAATAAAGCATTTAATATTTGTGTCTGACTTAAATACATTATAAAGTGGGTTACTAAAACAGCTGTGAGATGCACATGCTTGAGATCGACGGTGATGTTATAATCTTGGTAAAAACTTGCTCGACGCTTATGTTTGGTGCTACTGACTACTGTGTTTTTAATGACCGTTGATCTTCCTACGATTGATCCTGACCATTCCCCATGATCTCACGATGACATCACCATTGGTTGTTTGGTGATTGCGATATCATGGGTGACCGCCATGTGTCCCAAGCTACCGACGTCGAAAAGGTATTAATAAAGCGTTTAATATTTGTGTCGGACTTAAATACATTATAAAGTGGGTTACTAAAATAGCTACGAGATGCACGTGCTCGAGATCAACGGTGATGTTATAATCTTGGTAAAAAGTTGCTTCATGGTTATGTTTGGTGTTGCTAACTGCTATGTTTTTAATGACCGTCGATCTTCCTACGATTGATCCTGGCCGCTCTCCGTGATCTCGTGATGACATCACTGCTGGTTGTTTGGTGATTGTGATATCACGGGTGAGCGCCATGTGTCCCAAGTTGTAGATGCCGAAAATGGATTAGTAAAGCGTTTAATATTTATGTCAGACTTAAATACATTATAAAGTGGGTTACTAAAATAGCTGCGAGATGCACGTGCTCGAGATCGACGGTGATGTTATAATCTTGGTAAAAAGTTGCTCGACGGTTATGTTTGGTGCTACTGACAATATGTATTCCTTTGGCACTGCTTCTGTGGTGGGCCCTCGATGTTGACATGGAGATTTCATCAGCCCTTTTGAAGATGGTCGTTCGATGATTTGACAAAAATAAAAGATCGACGACTGAAGTTTAAATTTACATCAAATGCGATTGGAGCCGTTGGGGCGGCATGCAAATGAGCTTTAATGGCAGACGAGACATCTACTTCCTCAATTCAATCAACATAAAGTATCTGCTCTTTTTCTATCTTCATCACAAAAGCATTCAAGTATTTTCCAAGTAGTTCAAAGCCAGAGATAAAGTTTTTCGAGCGATCACCATGAAGTTTGGTTCTCTGCAAGGCGTGAAATCCCATGAGTTATTTTCTAAACTGCTGGGTTAATTTGACTATGTCTTTGCGAATGGTTCTATTGTGCTGGTCAAGGGGTTTTTTTAATTATTGTCATAGGGTTATTGGTTCATTTGAATTATTGGAATTGCACAGTTGTGTTGTATTTTTGTGTTCTGGGTATCCCTAGTTTCTTCGAGGATTTGATTTTTTAAAAGAAGGCCTAGTTGTTTAAGATGGCACCACCGAAGCAGCACTCTAGCCATGTTGATTATTTGAAGAGGAATTTGTATGATGACTTCCTGGATCAACTCCCATTGTCAACAAATGACAGGAAGAGTGGTTTGGTTTTAATGAATGGAAAGATCCTAGGAGAAGGTCTACTGTGCAAAAATTATAACATTGTGGATGCCAGGATTCCTATGACTGGTCTTAAAATGTTTAGGCTGTGGTATAGATAGCAAAAATTACCTCACCCCTTCTCTAATGCTTGGAGATATGAAATGGGGAAACTAACAGTGTCAAATGTGTTTCTTGATGTTGACTTGCTCAAAGCAGTGGCAACACAGTATGATCCTGTGACAAGGGTCATAAGGGATAATGATGGTGGAATTCTGCTAAGCCTAAATGCAGATGAGATTCGACAGATTTTTGATTTGAATGAGTATAGCCCTTTCTTAGTCCAAATAGATTTTGAGGAGATGAAGGAGGAGTACAAAATGTTAAAGCCTCTTTTTAGATTGAAGTTGCTCCCTCTTCACCTGGCCAGGGCGGGCAGTTCAACAATTCTTATAAGCCCAAATGACCAGGAGCCTTTCAGGCTGAGCTTTTTTTCCAGTCACTTCCTAGCAACATTTTATTCATTGTGCCAGATTTTAGGGTTTAGCCCTAATACTGTGATGTCAGTTGCGTACATGTTTATGAGAGCCCAGATTCAGCATCCCAACTTCTCTGTGGTATATGACTTTTCATCATTCCTGTTAGAGAAGATGCATGAGGGTTTGATGAAGCTGCATGTGGGGGATACTAGCACTCCTTTTTTCTGGTACTCCCTATTGATGCATATGTTTCCTATACAAGAATGTTGTTTTCTTCTCTGAAAAATGGAGTTGAGGCAGGAGGTGAATGGAGAAAGGTTACCAGTACAGGTGTGGAGTGCAGATTTGTCTTACAACAAGGGAGGTGCCAGCTTTGTGCAGTTTGATAATTTATTTACCTCCAGACTCAGGGCTCGGTTGGTGGTAAATGTGCCAAGAGTCCCTAAAGATTTGCATGACTTCCTCCAATCGTAGTTGAGAAAGCCTAATTTAAAATTGTGTCACAATTGGGGTGATATCATCTTGTACCTTGTAAGCACTGTCTTGAGGGTATATGGTTTCCAGGGATGCCCTCATATCCTCCCCTTTAAAGTACCATGAAGGATGGGGTTTTCTGAAGTAATGTGGCAACTAGGTTGTATTCATGAGGACAACCTAACAAAGAAAGGAAAAGGGACTTTGTTCCCTGACTACACTGTTGTTTCTGATTTCGTCTGTTCCAAGGGAGGATGGGTCCACTTCGGAAGGTTTTTTGATGACTTCAATTTGAGGAATGGTCTTAGGAGACAGCATGACCCTGAGGGATTCTTTGCATTGTTCAGACAACGAATTAAAGGTGGAAAATTTGCACATGAATTCAACTTTCCTGAGGACATAATCAGAAATGAATTTGATTTGAATAGGCAGGAGTTGAATAAAGAAAAATAGATTGCATATGAAAAGTTGTTGGCTATAATACATAAAATGGATCCAAAATATGATCCATTAATGGAGTTCACTCCATTTCACAAGAGAATAGACTTCTTAATGGATAATTTCAAAAATATCATGGGCACCTTGATGACCAAGAGGGTCAGTTTGGAATTAGATTTTGGTATAGAAAGACCGGATGTGAGGCCTTAAGAAACAAGGCCAACTTATCAGCGACTAGTTGAGAGGCCTCTATACAAGAGAAAGAGGAATACGAGCAGTGATGAGGATGAAGGGGATAAGAAGGGAAAAAAAGTCATGCAAGCATCATCATAGTTGGGTCCAAGGATCAGAGCACCCAGAGGGATAAGGATTGTGGATCTAGATTCATCACCAAGAGGTGATCCTGCAGTGTTACCATTAGAGCCAAGTCCTAAGAGGTAGAGAGTTGAAGAAATGCAGGAAACTCTGATGGATGAGATAATTGTGACTGATCAAAACATGCAGGTTGGTATCCCTTCCCCTCCTAGATCAACATAATTGGTGCTTTCTGACATGAATGTAAAGGGGCAATGTATACAAGATGCCAGGATGGAGGCCTGCAAGGCATTCTTGGATGATGATGCATTTGTAAAGACTCCTGTATTCTTGCAACTAGTTTGGAGGATGAAACTAGAAGAGTACCGAAAAAAATTCAAGAGTAGGAGAGAATCGAGACCTGATAGGTTTGAGCAGGAGAATGATGATGAAGTCAAGGCTGAATTAATGGAATAATTCAAAGGCATCACTCCTGAGGAGGGAAGAAGACTTGTGACCCAGGGTGGTGTCTTACTTTTTCCTGAATGAGACATAGCTGATGCGGTTGCATTCAATGCTATCTTACAGTCCAAGTACCCTATACAAAATAATGAAGAAGAGGTTAAGGCAGCTCTGTAGAACTCTGCCTTCAGTGAGGAATATGAAACTCTGGCCATATGGGCATTGGCACCCTAGGGAAGAAATCCAAATGTAACTGATATTAGCACACACCTAAGGGGAGGGCTGATCATCAAGAGAGCTTATGAAACTTCAACAACAAAAGCTACAAGCCTGACAGTAAATGTGGCCAAATTGGCCCAAAATATAGTTGAGAGAGAAGAGGTTGAAAAGAAGAGTTTGATGGAGAAATACAATATGATAATTGCAGAATATAGTAGGATGCAACAAAGGAATGTTGAGCTGCAATCTAAAGTAGATAGGTTGAAATATGGGCAGGTGGGAGAATCCTCTAGTGCTCCTGGTATCAGAGCATTACCTTCTATTGCAAGATCGATCCCCCATACTACTCCAATTGTTCCAACTTTAGGGTCCCCCATCCAGGCACCTACTCTCAGTCCTACACCAGGGCCAGTTGAAGAAGAAGTTGAATATTCTATGGATCCCACCAAGAAGAAAATGTTGAGTAGGATCATAGAATTGTAGGCTGCCTTAAAGGCAAGTGAGGATGATGCAATTTCCAAAAAAAGTGAGGTGGTTGACACAGTTTTGAGGCATCTTAACGAAAAGGTTCATGGTAAATTACCATCTGTACATTCTTTGTATTCTTTATTCTTGGATGGAATAAAAAATATCAATAGGGATCGGGAAATAGTTTTGCCTTTGGCTGAGAAATAGATCCCTAGGGCCAACGATCTGGATATTATGTACAAAGCTTCTAGGTTTGATGTGGAAAACAGACCCCAATCATTGAAGCCTACTCAAATCTTTGTAAAATCATTGAGCGGATTCCAATCCCTACCTGATGATTTCAGTAGAAGAATTAGGGAGCTGATAAAGAACTTTGATGACTGGAATGATACATTTTTGCCAGACATTATTGATGCACAAGGAAATGTTAAGACATTGCAATAGTGGCAAGATGGGGCAGAAGAAGTTATCAATGCACAAATCAAATGGATTTGTGATGATTCAAACTATGATTTGCTGGTAAATAGTATGTATAAGATAATTAACACTAGCACATTCTTAGATTTTTTTGAAAGGGAAGCCAATAAGGTTGCAGTGAAGTGCACACCTTACAATACTAAGGTGAATGAGGTCATGAATTTTGGTTGGCCAACAGATGAAGAGTATGAGAGATGGGTGGACAAGTACTTAACTGAAGAGGAGTAAAATAGTGTCTATTACCACAAGATGGATGAAGGAATACTAGATGATGATGCAAACAATTCTGGAGACAACCATAGGAAATGATTTAACAATGGACAGGGCATGTGAACAAAATGAGAAGATGTTCGAAATGGACATAGCCGTAAAAGAATGCACTGGAGGATGCTGATACACACAAGCGGCCAGCTTACCGAGAGTATCTGTCAAACATCTATTTATGGCTTAATAGAGCATAATTTCTAGTTTTTTATTATTGTTAAGCAAAAGACATTTATCAAAGGACGAGCCCTTTCACAATTTTGATATATTTATATCTATTTCATAATGTAAAACAAATATAGGTGGGTAGGAGAAAGATACAGTAGATAGTTTGCAATGAAACTTTCCTTTAAAAGACTCAGATGCATGTATGAATTTTGATGAAGTTAATGAAGATGTCTGAACTTGTGGCTTAATCTTGGTATTAGCTATTTGCTGAATTATACAGTTATCTGGTTGTCTCCATTTTGATGCTTTTCTGTTGTTTAAATTGATATATCAAGCATATATATATATATATTCAGTTTACCGATACACATTTGTTGTATTTGTGTGATGTGATTATTTGGTTCTTTCAAGTAAATATTAAACCCTTCTAGTCAATCATAGTAACTGAAGAGTATTAATTGGATCAATAAGAAGAATCACATAACTAGGATTGTAATTCTATCTCAAGTAGAGTTTGTCAGTCATTTACTTGCACATTTATACAAGTTATAAACTACATCTGTGTACCAAACACTTTGAATTATTGCCATCATAGATTACACTTTTATAGATCTTCATTAGACTCCATACACCCAACAAGGCAGTGGTCTCACGCTTTCATCTTTTGGTTTATCCATTTTATTTTTTACATCTGTTAACTGAACACATTCTAATAGAATTATAATATAATTAAAATTAAAAACATCATAAATTAATTATGTAACCACATAAGTCAAATATAATTCTATCAAGAAATTAATATCAAATAGATAATACAATCACATAACTCATACATTTCAATATCATTGATCTTCTTCTTCATCCAACTCTTTGTCTGTATCATCCGATCCAGATTCAACATTGTAAGGATTGGTCATATCATCATCATTGTCATTGATATCAGTTTCGATAATGTCATCATCCACATGGATATCATCTTCATGAACATTAACTCCTACGTCATCATGATCTAGTTCCTCCTCTTCGACATCTTTGTCAGACACATCATCAGCTAACTGTTGATCCTGATCATCATCTACATCATCTTCTATTTCTTCAGTATCTTCTTCTTCCACCACATTATACTTTACCGACCTTCCTCTTGGATCATGTCTAACAACATATGACCAACCCGCTTTACCTGGAACCTCTGAATAAAATACCTGCTCACATTGGCTTGGAAGAACATAGGGCTCATTTCCATCTCACTCAAAATACCTTGTATTAACCATGGCAAATCCATTATCATGTTCAATAACAGTTCTCTTGGGATCATTTTCATTCAATTGTAGCCTGTACCATAGGACAACAAACATAACTAATTTGAAGGACTTAAAGTCACACTCAAGTATATCATCCAAAATCCCATAGTATTGATTTTTTGAGACTTCTGGATGTATGTCGCTTCTAGATGAAACATTAGTCACCAAGAAGACTACAGTTATCCCAGAATCACAAGTTCTTCGTGTCATCCAACTTTTTGATTTGAAATTTATGACCATTGCACCACATAGCGTTGTGATGTTTCACCTGCAATATGTCAAACATGTAAAACTTATTGCAATATCGTCAGTTGATAAACATATTTATTCTCGGCCGAATGTATGCAAAGAAAAAAAATCTCAACATATATATACATCAATATAATTGAAAATAATTAAATAATATGGGTGATTAATATATTTATGCATACCTGTTTATCTGTTAAACCATATGCTAAATCAATTTCCCTTGGTGTAACATTGGAATCTCCATTACGATGAGCTTCTTTAACCAATGAAGCCACACCTTCCCATGTTAATGTGCGACCAGATTGTTGACATTGTTCAATCCATACCATCATCCAATCAAGATTGCTTGCGATGTACAAATGTAGTGCATCCCACTCTCGACCAAAAGTATAAAAAAAAATTTAAATTCACAAATGCCTTATAATTTGTTAATTACCATGGTATATGACCTTAATTTATAATTGATGAATATTGAAGATTAATAATTAAATAATTACAATATACATAAAAACCAAATGTAAAATGTATTCTAATTAATCTCCATGACCATCTTATAATTACCTGTCACTTTCCTCAATCTACCTTTCCACATTAGGTACTCCCCTTTGAATTTTTTAATGGAGTTGGGATCCCAAATGTGATCTACATGGATCTTTGTTGCAAACTCAGGAAGATATTTAGTAATGTACACTATGGTTTGGTATACCATGTATCCCTCCACCATAGAACCCTTGGGATGTGCTCTTTGTCTAACCAAAGCCTTCAAAAATTTCAAGTGCCTCTCAACCATCCACATTGACCTTGTGTGTACAGGTCCACACAATTCAATCTCCTCAACTTGGTGTATGAGGTAGTGTTCTTGTGCATTGAAAAATGTCGAAGGTAGACACTTTTGCATTTCACACATTAGACAAGGAATTTTTCTCTTCCAATAATTTATATCTTCTTTATGGATTGCTTTAGATGACAACCATCTACAAGTGATTCAAGGCACAAATATATTAACGAGATTTAGCAAAAATATACAATGAATTGAACAAATATCGCTACTTACCTCATGTATTTTCCAAGATCATCTATAACTTGCTTGACATTGTTGTCGAAGTTGTCTGGGAGAGATAGAGGTAGAGCTTACTGCAACAATTATAAAATGATCTTTTCATTAATATTTTTCCAAAAGTAGTAAACATAATACATTGAAAAGTACATGCAATATACATAAATATATATAATATACCAAAATAATTACCTTAATGAAGGTATGCCAATCATGTGTTTTCATCCCTAACCCAAATTCACCTTTCTTTGTTATGATATTGTTTATGTTTGCGACAAATCCTGTGGGAAATCGAATTTTTCGTATGACTTGTTTTATAGCATTGCTTTGCTGCTCTATTAATAACCAAGGAAAGGCACTTATATTAATTTGGTCTCCATTGCTATTTAATTGAATGACATTTTTCATTGCATGACTGGCTTCCTGAATGTCACTATAAATTTTGACAATTTTTTCTTTGTCATGCCTTCCATCCAATATTTTCCATAATGTTTCTGTCATATTCTTTCCGATATGCATTGTATCAAACAAATGCACAATTTGTAGCTGCTCATAGTAGGGCAACCTACTAAATTGTCTAGGATAACTTTTCAATCCCTATGGAAGCCGACCATTAATGCCTTGACAACCTTCATGAAGCATATAAGTTAAAAAAATTAACAACGACAATCATTGTCAATTAAGACATGAGTAAACACAACACAATATAAAAATATAAATTCAAAACATATCATAAATGATAGATAAACAATTTTATCAGATTTTTAACCTTGACGATTAATTCTATTATATTCAACTTCCATAGGTGAGGTGTCATTCTTCGTGGTTTTGATGTAGTCTCTTCTTTCCCATTAAAAAGATGTTTTTCAGTAGTTCGATACTTATGATTTATGTGGAGGAAGTGCCTATACTCATCAAACACCTGCTTTCCTAAACTTGTTGAACGACGAGATTTCATCTTTGGACCACAAATTGGACATGCAAATCAAATATAATTGGATTAAATATGTCAAATTTTCTAATTATATATAATGAATAGATTATTTAAAAAACATGCATGATATCTACTTCATAAAATTAAATATCGTTAAAGTCATGCCGTTGAATGTTATAACATACCAGAAAAATGTGTTAGCCCTAGGGCATCATGAATTGTCCATACAAGCATTGCATGGAATTCAAATTGTCTTTGTCCTATTGGTCTAGATACGTCATACATAGTCACACCATTCCATAACTTTAGTAACTCGTCGATAAGAGGCTCAATATATACATTCATATCTTTAACTTGGTACTTACCTAGTAGAATGAACATAAACATTACATAATTATTATAACCATTTTACTGCAATATATATAAATTCATGTACATGACTATTAAATGAAAAAACATATAAGTCATTATGCAACAAATAAGACAAATGAGATGCTACTACGTTAAAGAAAATTGATGTAAAAAAATACCTGGAACAATCATTGCCAACATTATGTGCTCCCTCTTTATCAACATCCATGGAGGAATGTTATTATTGATAACAAAAACAGGCCACACCGAGTAAATAGATCTCAACTCTCTAAATGGATTGACACTGTCCACTGCCAATGAAAGCCTGAGATTACGAGGTTCTTCTTTAAAGTGTGGCCATTTTTCCTCCATGTCCCTAACTGTAGAACCATCTGCAGGAATTCAAAGAATCTCATCTCCACTTCTATTTCGTGCATGGTAATCCATAAATTGTGCTAAGCTTTCGCACCTAAATAATTGTTGCATACGTGGAATAATGGGAATATAATGAAGAACCTTGTGAGGCACCTTTTTTGTTAGTTGATCTGTTCGATATCTACTGATATGACATTCCAGGCATTCTGTTGCAAATTCATGTTGTTTATGATATATAATATGATCATTGGGACATGCATCTATTGCTTGACACTCCATTCCAATATCTTTCATAATGCCAAATAAATCTCAGTATGAGCGAGGTAAAATATTTGATGGTGGTAACAAAAATTCACCAATCAATCTACAACAAAAAATAATTTCTTAATATAAAGAATATTAATGGTACATACTTCATCCTTTATTTACTAGCGATGAACTAACAACAATTAAAATAGATGAAAAAATATGACATAAATGACATACCTTAACATCCGTGAGATTGCTATGTTGGATAAACCATTCATAACCTTCAAGTTCACCAACAACAATACAACAAAGAGAAGAGTTGTTTGGGAGCCTTCATAAAGGGGCTTGTATGCCTTCTCAAGTACAAGTAAATCATGAACATCATCAAAGTCATTTCGATCAACATGATCAGATGTGCCACTACATGTTTCATGGATCAATGTATTTGTACCATTATCTTCAATTGTGTTTTCTAGCGCATGACCATCTTCTTTCATAGGATCATTAACTTCATCTTCGATATTCACAGCTCCATGTTCCTTCGCTTGCAAAACCACATTCTTTGGGCCATGATAATTCATATTGTGTGCCCTAGGGCGCCCCACCTTTATAATAATGACAGACACAAATAAACCATGATCATGATGAAATGATTTTTTATATATATATCAAATGTTAAAACAATATAAACATTTACAAATTCAATCAATATAAACACATATAATGAACAACTTACCAATGGATGATAATCATGCCCCCCTTCAACGTGACCATTCTACCTAAAATGTTTCTCAACTGTTGTGATTAAAAGTCTTCTCGCCTTTAAGCCCTTGCAATTATTGCAAGGACAATAAAATTTCCCATCACCCTTTCTTTTCAATATAGCCCACAATCTAGCAATTGTCTCTTCATTTTGTTCTGGACTAATATTATCTGACATGATTTTTCTTTACCAAGCTTGAATATTTAGATCTTCAAAAAATATCAAACTCACACTCCAATAATTTTTAATCATACACAGGTAACAAAATATAATAATTATGATATTTTACACCAAAAAAATTTGGCATGCAACCACCCCTGCAAAAGAGAGGATAGTCTGAAGTTAATGACCCCAAAAAATACTTCCAAATGCTAATTCTAGAAATTATTAAATTCTTATTTTACTATGATTTCCAACTGTTAGACTCCTAAAATTAGAATATTGAACTTGCACAACAAAATATGGAAATGAAATTCTCAAAATGTAGCTAATAGGCCTCAACAATTAAGGCCTACTCAAGACTTTATGAAGTCACTACAAGGTTTCCAGGCCTTACTTGATGATTTCAGTAGGAGGATTAAAGAGTTGGTAAAGAGTTTTGATGACTGGAGTGACACATCATTACCAGATATTGTAGATGCCCAAGGAAATGTTAGATCACTACAGCAGTGGCAGGACAAGGTAGATGAAATCATCAATGTACAAATCAAATTGATTTGTGATGACTCAGATTATGACATGCTGATGAGTAGTATGGATAAAATCATTAACACTAGCACATTTTTGGAATCTTTTGAAAGGGAGGCGAATCAAGTAGCAGTAAAGTATACACCTTACAGTGCCAAGGTAAATGAGGTGGTAAATTTTAATTGGCCAACGGTTGAGGAATATGAAGGATGGGTAGAAAAGTACTTAACTGAACAAGAATAGGATAGAGTCTACAACCGGAAGTTAACAGCTCAGCAGTTATGGTTATAACAAATTTTGGCTATGTCTTAGTGGCAGTTTTGGTGCAAGTTTTCAAAGTTTGGAAAATGCAATAGTTATTCTCCAGTGGACGGGATGAACAAGAAGATTATCAAGAGACTTAGCTATTGTAACCAAATTTTTAAATGTCATAAGGCGGTCCAAGTGATCAGTGACAAGTGTATTTCTGGTCCGATGCTTGTTGCTCCTTCATTTTCTCTATAAGAAAGATTTCAGGACCAGAAATACGGGTTAGCAAGTTAGATATCTTTAGGTCAAGTCTAACTGAAGTTGCAAAGCGAATTTGTAAAGAGCCTGATATTATAGGAAGATACTATTCTTAGGTTTGGTGTCATTCTGTTGTATTTTTAGTTTCATGGGTACTTAATTTTCAAGACAGTACTAGCATCTAAATGAAAATTACTCATTTCAATGTCATGTATCTCCATTGTATGAATATATTATTATCTTGAATAAAATGATCAAGGGTTATTCTGTTCATCTCACTGTTATGGTGTGTGTAATTCTCATTTTGGCTTTAATTCAAGGAATTAATTAAAATGCTCGAGTGAGGTTATAGGTGACTATGTTCATATAAGGATTTGATAAGTAGTATTGGGTTAGAATATAGATTGATGGTATTGTAAGGCAGTATTATCTAAGATTTTATATGCTATGTGTCTAGAAGATAAACTTGGTTACAGTAAAAAACATTCAACACCTTTGATATTATCTAGCTATGGTTCCCAAATCTATTGCAAATTGATCAATAGGGTTAAAATTGAAACCTTGCAAATATAATCTTTGTCCAAATCCATCAAGAATTTTCCATCAGTTATAAACAATTCCCTTATAAAGAATTTGTGAAGTCAGGTCTAAAATCTGGAAATGAAATTCTAAAAATGCACAAGACTAAAAATGAAATCTGATGAGATGTTGCTTTAAAATATGATTTTCAAACCTAGAAGTACAAATCTAACTTCACAAATGAATTCTGGAAAAAGACAATGACTACCCTCAATCTGGTGATATCTTCTTGAGTTTCTTCTGATTTTCCCCAAAAAAACTGTCGAGCAAAACATATCGCAATAAATTGTCGAGCTGATTTCAATTTATGCCCGCCACAATTTAACTTTGCAGGTCCATCACAATTTCGGTGAAAGATCTTCATCAAAACATAAATGAAAAAAATGGTTCGTCGAAATTCCAACGAACGTTGGGGATAAAAATTAAAAAAAATGAAAATTCGCACAAGTGCCCAACGATACATTTGATTATATAGCTTTCATTGGAAATTGGGGTCAAATGAGTTAGTGCCTCTCCACCGGCCTCCTCCTCCCCAACGGCCTCCTCAAAAACATGCTCCACATCCATCCCCACCTCTCCTCCTCTACCAAAGTCCAACATTAGAACATCCTCTCCTTCCCCCTCCTCCTCACAGATGGGTGAAAAACCTCATCCTCTACCACCTCTCTTACCTCGTCAACCATGTCGACCACCTCTGCCATATCTGCCACCTCTACCACCACCCCTAACATAATTCCAGCCTTGTGGTTATGTCCCTCGTCGCTCTACAAGTGCTGACTGATCTAGATCTATATAGGGTATGGGATTATGCTCTGCCCACCAAGAATCATATGCCGTGGTGGTCCCAAGATCTGCAACCCCACTTCTCCAACCCCTCTGAATAGGCTATAGTGCTTGAATATCTTCCTTCACTATTGCAACAAGAATCATATGCCCCAATAGAGGAACCTCTATAGAAGAATGAGCAAACTTAGCTTGCCCCCGTGGCTCATCCTGGAACTCACCAAACTATCTTAGGACTTGATCTAGAAGGTGTCTCTCAATAATATGTACACAAAAAAAGTCCTCCCAATTAGGTACTATTTATGTCTACAAAAAGGTAGATGTTTGTCCTCATCATGCTATTGTGCACAATCCATATACGGTCTCCATATAAATTGTACAAGGGTACAATGGCATGTCTCCAATACCCTGTATCTCCCACATGGCTTTGGCTAATAGTCCTAGCATAACGAAAAACATATGGGGATCTATCATCTAAATTAGTTTTCATTGGTGGGTGGAAAACAACAATGTGTTCCCATGCCCAGATCATTAGTAGAGTAGTACCATAACTCATCGACTGTGCCTCTCTGCAGGCTATGTCATGCAAATGAAAAATAACATCAACAATAAAAAAGGGCCCCATGCATATACAACCTGTCGCTCTAAATCCCTACAAGTATCTCACCCTACCCAACAGGAAACCCATGACCTCGACGGTTAGGTAGAACAATCCCAACAATCAATGTACACAACATGCAATCAATCTACTCATATCTCTCAGAGAGGACAAGCCATCTAATCTCATAATGCTCGATACCAAGCTATCTAATATCATCATATACATGAAACTAGGTGAGCTCGCTATAACCTCTCTAGGTATCATATAGGACTCTGTCACCCCTAATCGGTAATCTCAAAATCCTATATACATCCTCTAATGTAACTATAGCCTCTCCTGTAGGTAGGTGAAAAGAGGAAGTCTTTGAGTGCCATCGCTCATAGAGAGCTGTCAACATACCTCGATTTTCCTAAATATCGGGCATAAATGTCACATGATGTAAACCAAGACTCCAAACCAGTCGTCTCTCGGCACTCTGCAACTGGTCTCACAACTCGTATGTCACCGACCTCGACTCTGGGGTGTATATCAGATCCAAAATAGTCTACAAATGCATAATATACTTTGTGTCAGAAAGGCAAAAAAATTTCTTACATCACAAAACTTCAAAAAAAGATTTGACAGGAAGATGTGTCATTTTAATATCAAATGCGGTGAAAAATTTCACATGCGTCATTTTAACTTGCACACGTGTTGCACAAACCCAAATGCATCATTTAACAATGCAGATGCATTCTTCTAATGCAGATGCATCAAATAGACAAGCACGCCTACCTATCATGCATATGCGTCACATTTTCACAAATGCGGTGCAAACTTAATCCACTATCTACCATGCATATGTGTATCCAAGAACACATGTAGTGCACTATACTACATGCGATAGTGATATTAACATATGCGATGTAATCCTACATATGCGGTGCACAAAACTGCAAATGCATTGATTTATCTAAATGCCCTAATTTGGCCTAGACATGTTTTCGCATATGCGTTGTTTCGCGAGCACATGTGTTGCATACAAATTCATATGCAGTGATCCTAGATGACGTATTTGAAAATAAAAGATTTAAGAGATGGTTTAGGGGTACATACCGGGGGTATTGTGTCAGTCGGCCATCTGAAAGTCCGAATGCGATAACCATGGTACTCTATGTATGGAATGAGCAACATCTTTGCTTAGAGGTCTGGAGCAAAATCAAGGTTTCTAATACTTTAAGAGTGCAAATGAATTATTTTTCCACCCAAATCCTATTTATACCTAGGGTTTTTGGAGGGTTTTTCCCAAACCTTATGTACTGGACACACTATTTACCAAGTTCTGACATCCATTTCGCATACCAAACCATTGCAAAATCGATTTCTTTCACCACCATCGAACTTCTGACTATCAGATTACCTAATCAGGACAATTTTTAAAAAAATCAATTTTTTTTCAAAAATTGTCATTTTTCTCGAGGGGGCATACTCTTATCTATTTAACACCGGGGAATGACACGGGCATGTTTTAACTGATTTTCTTTGACACAAAGCTGAAATGACATTGTATAAAAGAGGGGAAAACTGTAGACACCAAAAATTGGTCTAGCCCTGCGACACCATTTTCAATATATTTCTCATCTTCATGGTCATGATTAAATAATGTTAATTATTTAATTATTTTCTAAAGTCACCTATCCTCTATTAATTAAATAACTTTAATTATTTAATTAATTTATTATTACCTTTATTTCAATCTTGATTAATTAAATAAATGTTATTTATTTAATTACGTTGCTAATTAATTAATCCTCTTTCTAAAATTAAATAAATTATTATTTAATTTACCCTCATCACATTTCCGACTATAATTAAATAATCATTTCAAATTATTTAATTATTCTTTAACTTTTTCTCCAGTCAATTAAATAAATCTTTATTTATTTAGTTTAATCTCTAAATTTCTAATGTTGAATTAAATAACCATTTAATTCATAAAAATAATTAGTCCTGGCATATTCCTCTGTGATTAGATAATTGCTTAGTTATCTAATTATTCATTAAATTAGTCAGTTATCTCCTAATTTAGTATCTGATTATTTCTGACGAACATACCTTTTGTCTTAATTAGTCAATTATCTAGCCTTATTCTTCTATGTGCAAACTTTTATTAGTTAAATAACTTTATTTATTTAATTAATTCATTCATGCATTTGAACAAACTATTTCTTCTTTATCTTTTACATGCAATAATTATTCTTCTGAATTTCGAACAGTCTCAACTAAAGATTAAATTATTATTTAATTTAATCTCTATCAATTATGATTTTTCACTCATGTTATTACTGACACTAAATCTTAGTTGTCAATTTGTCTTTGAATTTGAGCCGATCATTCGAAAATCAATTTTCTATAAAATGGCTTGACCTTCGTCATTATTCCTCCTCCTGAAATCTTTACTTTTAGGAAGTGACTTTAAGAATCTTTGATGTTTTGCTAAATCATTATCAATAGGCCATATTTGCATACTTAAGAGAAATTTGAGGGAAATTATTATACAATATAAAAATGGAGAAGTGCAATAAAGGTGATTCATGGAATGGATGAAAAATTTGGTGAGATTATTCCTTTATTCTTTTATTTATGCTTTTAATCCATTGTTCTTTGTTGTTAACGTAGGTTAAATTTGAGTTTATTGCATTAGTTTGGCTTAATCTTGCATTTATTTTTTTCCTTAGAATTACAATATGTCCTTGTTTCTTTCTGGTGAAGGAATTCCAAGAGAAACTGGATCCACTAGAGTGTTAAAAGGCTTTGTTGCTTCCATTTTCATGATCTTCTTCAAAACCATCAATGCAACCTCCAATTCTTCTTTGACAGAATAGGACACAAAACCTCCTCCCTTCTCCATGCTTCTATAACCTATGAGTAACTTTAAAGATTACATGATCCATTGATTTTCATTCCAACATTCCAAGACCTTTGTAATGGATTCTTTCATGATTAGTTCTTCGACTCCTTTTCTATGTTTCCATATTTGGAATACATGTCTTCCTCAGAAGTTGTAGCTTCATTATCTAATAGATCTCCTTGGACCCACAAGATATGGTAGATATCCATACCTAGTTTTAATGCTTCCACTTGGCCATATGTAGGGAGAATGCTAGTAAAGATTGTGGAATTTGGTATTACACCTACCAAATGTGATTTCTTGAAGTTTTCTAAGAACTTTTAAACAAATTCATATGCTCTAAACATTGTGATCATAATATGAGACATTGATCTTGGCATGCTCCAT
Source organism: Sequoiadendron giganteum (assembly GCA_007115665.2). Taxonomy (NCBI): domain Eukaryota; kingdom Viridiplantae; phylum Streptophyta; class Pinopsida; order Cupressales; family Cupressaceae; genus Sequoiadendron; species Sequoiadendron giganteum. The sequence continues at coordinate 396,216,485 of CM021106.1, forward strand.
ATATCTTGACTATCACCCCTACCACTACCCCGTACATACCCCCACAAACTAGATGTAGGACTGTGAGATTCCCTTTTTCCTCATTTGTAGTCAAGACATGTTAAGTCCCTTCGAAAAATTCCCTCAAAAACATGTCAAAATCACTCGTGTGACCCTAAGGTTGAACTGGTATGTTTCCATATGTCATGAAAACATGCCTGCCATGTAGATTTGTTCAATTCTTCTCATAATGAAAATTATTGATAGTCAAAGATAGGCTCCTGGGCTGATTTGGCACAGTGTAGTGTGAAAAACTTCTCAAACCCTCTCCAATTTGGCTCTTGAAAAAATATCAAATTGAATCCCGAGAATCTGAGATTGAGCAAAGGGAGATATGAGTATGGGGAGAATCACTAGAACCAATTCACTTCTTCTGATAGTCACCTAGCTTCAAAACATGAACTCTCAAAGTTAGCTTTCTGACAACCTTGACACTGTGCACACAACAAATATCAACAAACTACATTTGCTTTTGACTTTGAAAAAATATCAAACGAGATGTTGGGGCTTTGAAAATGGACATGGGAGCATATTAACATGGGGAAATTACAAACACTAATTGGTTCATCGTGACAATTATCCAACTCATAAATATTGGCCTCCAAAGTTGACCATCCTGGTAGATCTAATACTGTGTAGACAACAAACTCTTCCAGAACCCTCCAACTTGGTGCTTCAAAACCTTGTCAAATCTAATCATAGGAAGCTGAAATCAAACCTCCACACTTACATATGGCAGATGAATTTGTTTATCAAGTGATTTGGCATAGAAGTAAACGGGTTTCAAGTTATGATCCTCCAAAGTAGGCTATTGGGGTAGACCTCACAAGTGTATTTTTGAGTGTTGCAATTAATTTTCTTATCTAAGGCACTTCAATTTTTTCCAAAATTTGAAGGTTCCAATAGGATGGACTAAAACTTGAGGAATTAGTTGAAATTTAGGACTTCGATAAGAAGAAATAAATTAAATAATGATAGCAAATATTTAATTTATGGAAAGGGAAATGAATAATTAAATAATTAAAAATAATTATTTAATAGAAGATGGAGGGAAATGATAAATAATTAAATAATTAAAAAATAATTTGTTAATTATAGAAGAGGGAAAATGATAAAATAATTAATTAAATAAAATTTATTTAATTATGGATAGGAAAAGATACATTAGTGACGTAATTTAAATAAAAATAATATTTATTTAAATTAATCAAAAGAGGAATAAGGTAAAGTGAATTAATTAAATAATTAAGAATTATTTAATTAATAGAGGAATATGACATAAGGAAATAATTAAATAGTTAAAATTATTTAATTATGCAAGGAAGAAGGCAAATTATTGATAAAATGTAGTTTGCAGGCTTATAACATTTTTTTCGATGTCTATAAAGACCACATGTGTACTAGAGACTTCTAGAAATATTCCTTGACCCCTAAGTAAACTTAATATGTGAAGATGCACAAATAAGACCTCCTAGGTGAGCTAGTTAGTTAATATTCCTTGTTCAAACCAACATAAAATTCATTTATAAACTAATTTTAGTGATAACTCTATTGTAAAATACAATTAGAAGATAAATATAAATAAACATTTTATTTATTTAATTTTTCATATTGTAACTTCCACATTCAACTTAATTTAAACAAATAGCTTTTTATTATTATCTTATTTAGATTATTTTTTAAATAATAATTTACCAACACAATAACTAATTCAACTAAAATTATTCTATGTTCTTATAAATAAATAAAATCAATTAACTAAGTTATATAATTTAAATAGTTTCACTTACACAATTGAAATATAGACCAGTTTACTTTAATATCAACACCTATTTCACCTTACCTAGTACCCATCCTATTGTATAACACATCTCAATAAAAATACCTCAATAAACCATTAGATAATTATAATATACTATTGTTGGCATTTCAAATAAATATTCATAAATATTTATTAAAATATTTTATTCAAAAGGCCCGAGAATGATTGATGTTACAAACATTTGTGGGGGGAATTTTTGTAGTGTTTGGTAGGTTACACTCTTCATGATGAATGAATGTTCAATATATGACGGGGATGCTAAATTGACTTGTAGTGATCACAATATGGGTTTTTTTATTAAAAATTCTTGCAAAGGTCTCATAGTGATGATTCATGTGTGGCATTTATTATGGTAGCTCATATAGTGGCAAGTTGTTGATCAACATTTTCTAGGAACTTATTTAGGTGAAGAGTCTCTACCTCAAATAATGCCTCAAACTATACTATTTTGATGGCAAATAAGAGGTCATTTTATTATTGGGCCTACTATATGTTGAACACACCCAAATATTGAGAGGGGGGGGTGAATTAGTCTACATAAAAACATAATCCTTTCAGACCTTGAAATTTTTAGTAAAATACAATCCTCTTATCACAACTAAAACCCTTAATCAAATATAGTATTTTAAACCCTCAATATGATCAACAATACTCAGTAATGAAAGATATAGCAATTCTACTTCTAATTATATCAACAATAGTGAGAAAGAAACTAATAACACATGCATGCACAAGGAGAATACTAGATTTACATGGAAAATCCAATGAGGGAAAAACCATAGTGAGATTTAACTCACAATATAAAAGGCTCACTGCCAAAAAGACTTGAAAGAAGGCTCATTGCCTTAGAGCAAGATACATAGGCCTTACAAAATTGAAGCCAACACAACTTTAGGAGTAAGATACAATGGACCTGATTAGACTCACTATCTCAGAGAAGGATACAAATATTTAGATAAAGATTACAACATTCTTTTCAACATAGCACTCTACTGACTGAGGCATTATAACACATATGATTCTATCTTTCCTCTTCACAATGTAGCACTAACCGTGCTGGATATTCAATACATTCCACACACTTTCATTTTTTTACTTGTACACTTCTCCTTATTATTGAGTTCAATATGATCTTGCATTCATATCCACCACAAATTTTCAAAACTTCAATTAGGTTAGCCAAGAAGAAGATAATCAATGAATTCAAGAAGTCGACCACCGAAAACATAATGTGGTCCTATCCAAAAAATAGAGGACCAAAAAAATATTATTACATCTTCCAATGCGATCTAAAACAATTCACACATTCACGCACATCAACCTAAGTCGACATCAAGGAAACATGTAGATGAAACTTTGAAGCACATAACTAGTAGGCTCAAAATCATACTTTTAATTGAATTTTCTCAAGGTAGTTCTAACCAAGATAGGTCAGTATCCAAATCTAACTTAACACATGGCACAAGCAAAGGAACAATCCCCGTTGCGTAGATATCTATAAATGACCCAAATATCCAACTCAAGACACAATGTAGCATAAAAGTTGCCAAATAGCACATGTAGATCACATGGTGATGTTCTTTGAACATCCAACAACACTTCCATACCCTTCTTTCATACTGCCATGCCACTAGAAACCACTAGAAACCAAACATGGACAAAATAATCCATCTATGAAGAACATAACTCATAACTAGAAGATATAACATTAACATATCAGCTTGTAGACCACTTCATCACATGAAATTATAATCGAGACACAAAATAGACATTGTGAGCATATTCACCAACTTGTAGGAGAAAGGACACCAATGTAGAGTGTTTCCCGGACTAGTTTAGACAACCAACAACATTACCAAAATTTTTCAATTCACAAAACTCTCCTTGGCAACATAGGCTACCTAAAAAGATAGATTGCAATGTCCATAGAGAACTAGCATTGAATCCCAAACCGCAAGACCAAAACTTCAAAAATGGAGGAAAGCAGAGCGTTCTCCCAGGCATAATTCAATGCAGCTTCCTAAACTAGAAACACTTAAGAACCTTGCAGAGGCTAGACCTTTCTTTCAGTAACACATGCTTCATCAAGAGCATCAAGAAATATCGTAAGACATACTTTAGACCTTCAATGACATCTATCCATTTTTAGCAATACTTCTTAATTCTTCTAATCCTCATCTTAATATATCATTATGAAACTAACTCTACTGATAGAAATCATACTCAATGAAATCAAACCATAAAATTTAGCAAACATAAGATAAGGCATGACAACTAGTGATGAAATTCAAAAACTCTTCTTAGATAAGGCATGACATCCAACCAAAAATTTCAACAACCCTTCCATACATTAATGTTAGCCCATACTAAAAGTTGTCATCAATGATAACCAATTCCAACTATAGCAAGGACATCAATACCAACTAATTCCAACAAACTCCCAAGCATGACAACCAACTACAAACAATATCACACAAATCTCTTCAAGTGTTGACATCAATGACAACAACTTCTAACACTATATGGTTTGTCCTTATTCTTCCTTAATAAGTTTAATAGGGTGGAAGCTTTGTCATAATTCCTATAGAGTAGTTCCAATCTAATCTTCCTTAATGTCTCACTACATGAATGAGAGATGCTAGATGTGGCCAAGATAAAATAGCAGAATAGGAATATTCTAAGGATTGTCATTGAAATTCTTTCAATTGACTTGAACTTAGTTGACTTTTCAATTATATATTTTCTTTGGTTTTTCTATTTTTTACAATTACACTATAATAAAAAATGATAAATGAAATGAATTGGAAATAATCTATGTTTTTTTACTTTTTAATATAGAATTAATTAACAATTAATGTAACGATAATTATCAATGTAATAAATATTTTGTTATTTTTCCTAATTTTATACGATTGCATGTGACTAAGATGATCCAAACTAAAAGAGATGGATGAAAATATTCAACAACCAATCTTTTTATTTTCCTTTGTTTACAATGATTTTGTAAAGTAATTTTTTTTTAAAAAAAATATTTTTAAATGAAACTAGAACATAAACTACTATCCCTTCTTGTACTGTGGTTGTTTAATCTCTAAATAAACTTGGTGATTTTTTTTCTTAAAGTTAGATGTATGGTTTTCTTGATCTGCAAGAGAGATGTATTATTGTGATAAGATAAAGATTTATAAATAAAATAAACTATCTGATGAAATAATTTAATTAATTCCCAAGGTCCAAGGAATTACAATACAATGATGTAAACCCAAAGAAAGGTGTGAAACTAATTTAACTCTAATTATAACTATTCTACTCCAATCTATAAAATTAAACTATTTTAAATAATCATGAATGAAAATGAAGGAATTCAGCACGTAGGATACATACATCCCAAGAGGTTGAGGATTCATGTTGTAGCATATATGTGTTCTAAAGGTTGAACTTAGTAATTTTTTATATTCTTCCAACTTCTTCTTAATTGAAGAAATATGGGAAGCACAAACCTAAGGTTGAAGGACCATAATGATTAAAAAAAACATACTACCATAGCAATTGATTGTAGAGCCTAGAAGCTAAAAAATGGTAAATTCGGAATCCTAGAGGCTATAAAATATTTTTATTACAAGGGGACCTATGAAAAGAGGTAGAATTTTGAGGTAGTTCTTTGGAATAAATAATTTAACCTATTATCATAGTTGTGTGTGGAGAGATAAGAGCTAATATTTCCAAAAGAAGTAGTCAAAAGACCCATGCAAATCTATTTGAGAAACTATTTGAAAAACTATTAATAAGGTAAGATCCACAATTAGAAACACAAACTAGAATCTCTCATGTCTTGGGGAAAATTAAGAGTGAACTAGACTTTATTTTGAGAGCCAAAATTGATACAAAAATGGTAATGTAAATAAATTATGTGGAAATTTTTTTAAGCAGTATCATTGATTTCACGATTAGTAATCATTGGTGGAACATCAATTTCACTAGTAGTAACCATTGGGATGACTGTATGTTGGTGTAAAATTCTCGTTTTACCTTCATTTACATGATTTATTTCACCTTGTGTAGGTTAATCTTGCTTAGGTGGAGAGTTGGTTAGAGAGGCAGTTATCTCTCAAAGTTTGTTAAGAAATTTTAACAAACCTTTCCCTCTAAAATTGGGAATTCAATTTTCTCATTTATCATATATATTCACTTCAATTTTTATTACAGGTGTATCTTTTTGCCTACAGTTTTTTGTGATATTATAATTGGCATTTGGTCTAGATTTCCTAGCTCCATTTTCATGGTATGCAAGTTGATTTGGTACAAATTCTAATTTATTTTCATTCACTGCAAATTTATCATTGGTGTAGTGTTGTGTGTGGTCATGGATCTACATAAGATCATGGACCTTTTGTAGACATATAAAAATTCCCAACACATATCGCACATCTTGAAACTCCATTTTTCCATCATTTTCATTATTAATCCCCTTTTAACATCATTTTCATCATTTAACCCTATTTTCCTCTATTAATTAAATAATCGTGAATTATTTAATTAATTCATCATTTCATTACTAATTTTTTCTCTTCATTCTCCTAGTTGAATAATTTATGATTATTTAATTAGGTTTATCTAATATTTCTTCTAATCCCATATAATTAAATAATTCTAATTATTTAATTGTCCCTTTTAATCTTTCTTCTCCATAATTAAATAATTTCTAATTATTTATCTTGACTTAACTTGTCTCAACCATTTCTAGCCCTTAATCTTGGAATCTAATCTCCACCCTTGATCTAAAATGTCCTAACCATTTTCCTACAAATGTGGGGATATTTTGAGTTCTAACTAACCACATCCATTGATCTTCCTTGATTCACTCTCATTTGTGGGATTTGAAGATCAATCTCAACCCTTCTTTGTGGGAATTGAATCTAAATATTGACCATTGATCTAATTTCCTAAAATCTATAAAATCACCTTCAATCCTTCAAATTCATCACCTAGAATTTTCATAGCTAAGTCATTTCAAATTAATTCTTAAGAGCATTCATCTTGAGAATCTAGGTAATATTTGCATCACATTCAATCAATCTTTTGCTAGCAATTATGGAGACTTCAAGTGTTTGAGAAATCCAATACCATATAACACCAAGCTCTCCAACAATGTGATGGTGAGATTGTTTAGTGCTTTTGATTTGATTATGCTAAAATTTGGGTTTAATTTCATGTCTTAATTTAAAATCCAATCTCATTGGTAATTGGTTTTTTGATCTTATTTTGAGTTCTTTGATTGAATTCTTGTATGATTAATCCATTCCACTTTTACCACTTACATTAATTGGCACACTCGGTGGGGCCAAAGTCCCTAATTTTAACATTTTTTGTCAAGTTTTTGGTGAGTTGCAGGTTTCTAGAACATGGTTGTTAGAGATAGGGTTCACTATTGTGCACTGGATCACTTTTTTTTCAGACATCTCAACATGTTTGCTTCTGCTCAGAGCTTCTTTTGTTAACTATTCCATAAATGTTTTCTTATGGTTTGACCTTCTGACAGAGTGTTTTTTATTTTGAAAAAATAGGCCCGCGTCTGCATCAGAGAGTGAATGATCTTGCACAAATCAAATTGTGTCTACCTCAGAAGGGGACCACTATTGCACAAAGCACGATCACTATTGCAAACCTAACCATTATTGTTTCCCTTCTTTTTAACTATTGTTTTTTGTCAATTAGGATACAAGTGCACTTTTGTTTGAAGAAGGTTGCATATTATACAAATCGAACTGCAACTACTCTAGAATAGGCTCATTGTTGCAAAATCAAAACACAATTGTCTCAGAGAAAGGTTTCCCTTTTCAGTTAACAAAGATGCTTCTATTCTTTCTCGCTTTTTGATTTAAATTTCTCAATCTTGGATTTTGGATTTTCAACCTTAACCCTAACCTTTGTTGTTTACTATTGTTTTAAGTTTTATCTAACCTAATTATGCAACCTTTTCATGGGGTGAAGACAAGTTTATAAAATACTAATACAATTTTTTTTATAGGGTTTCAAATGGTTGAAGGCTATTCATTTCAAACTAGTAACATTTTTCTTGCAGCCCCTTATCAAAGAATCAATTTATTCAAGCATTATGTTTTTCAATTTTCAGAGAATAGTAAATATTTACTTTGGTTCTTAAAAAAAACTTTTTTTTCATGATTGGTAGCTTGAAGGGTGCATATCCTCTCCCCTTGTGTCATTTTAAAATCTTAGGTGATGAGAAACACATTCGATCTACATTATTTTTTGAGTCATTGAAGACATCTTGTATACGTATTCTCTCCCCTTTTGACATTTGATGATCCTGGGTGACAAGAAACATCAAGACACTTAAGCCTTCCTTGTTTTTAGTAGGGGGTCTATCTTTGAGACACATCCTAAAGAATAACTCAAAGGGAAAACCTCAAAGCACATATTCAGGCGGGCTATATAAAGGTGTGAAGGCGAAAGTTAGTAGCACTATCTTATGATGTATAACATGTGTGTCAATTCTGATGTGGGCATATAGACCACACATGGGTTGATTAGAGGCTTTAGTGTCTCACGTTTGAGATTATACCATAGGTGCTCACTAAGTCACTATGATCCATTATATTTTAGAAGCCTAAGACTAGTTAACCATCACGTCGAGTCATAGTTGTGCATTGGGATAATATTGTCATGAGAAGTTACTTACCATGTTTGATCCCTAGTTGAGGTGTAAGGTGTCTTGCTAGATTTCACACTCTTTCAAGGCCAGGGGTGTCAAGGTGGTACATGACCTTGGCATACCCTATTCACCCATTCCTTGGATATAGATTAACCTTTGGGTGGTAAGCCTTTTGTGAGGAGACGTTCCTCTAATACTAGCTAGGTTGTACTTGACTGACATCTATCCTTCGAGCTATATTCTAGTTAACCTTGTGGAAGAAGGTTTGTGCAAATAATCTTATCACGTTGAAGTCATTTATTTCTTGTTTGTTGTGTGTATCACTTGCTTCTTTTCAAAAAAATCATCTCAAACATTAGACCTAAACTTTCAACTTGCAAACTATCAAAACATTCATCATACCAAAATCAGAAAACAAAGTCACCCTTGTCAAAAAATGGAGTCATTGGTGTGCATCTTACCATGCTTTTCTTTGGATTATGTCACTATTGCTCAACATTTTTTGGCACTTGTCAGTAAATTTGGTCTCTATTATATTGCATAAGCTTTTTATTATACAACTGGCACTATTGCTTATTCTCCTCTCTATCAAAATCTCTTGTCAAAACATAGTCAATTTTGCAATACCACCTCTACTACCTCTATAGAAGCTCACTTTTATATGATAATTCTACCGCAGCTACCTACATAGCCACCGATTTTACCATCTGTGTCATGTTTTTTTATCTGAAAACTTTTTTATACTTGTCAAAAAAATTATGAAACCTTGTTATAACCTTATGCTCAGCTGTGAGAATGTTTGTCACAATATACCTAAATTTTTATACCATTTGTTTACATCTTTAAACATTGTCATCCCACCTCTGAAATTTGGTTTACTTAGGGTTTCTCATCATAGGCCTTTTTGGACAAAAACATCAATTATATTTTACATCAGACTTTGTTAGTAGCCTTAGACATCATTAGTCTTTTAGTTCATCCTTTTGCATCATCATCAAGGATCAAACATAAAAATAGATTTTGGATACCCATCGAACACAACATATCAAACATCATCATATTATTAGAGTCTCTATCAAATCAACTTATCATCTTGTGGTCTTATCAAATTTAGTGGACATTATCCTCTCCCTAAGTTTCTAGACTACTATCATCTGTCTTTACTTACACTCACAAGGCTAGTTCAAGTAGAGAAACCAATCTACCCTTCATCAACACTTTTGAGACTTAGAAAAATCAATAAAATCTTGTTTATTCTTGTGTCCATAGACTAGCACCATTTCTATAACATCCAAAATCCACTCATACCTTCATCATAGGGTTGAGTACCAAAAACATTGTCATCCTTAAAACATCCAAAAAAAGTCCAAAACCAGACTTTGTTATCAAACCATCCCAAGATCAACATCAATAAACATCAATCAAAAAACATTATTTATCAAAAAAATTTACCAACATTCCATTTGTACAACATTTTGCAAACAAAAACATCACCACACTTTCATAACTTGCAATCTCTCATTCTACATAGTCTATTGGGCACGTTTATGGAATCTACTAGGTCTCAACATCAAAAATAATATGGAAGCTAACACAAGTAGCTCTAGTATACCTACCACCACCAATGTTGAAACTTCAATTCCTACACCATGGGGTTATGATCCTAATGAACCTACAGTTTACTCAACCCCTCAAACACAACCACAACAACGAACATTCCATGCTCAACCATGCCAACTCAATCCATCACAACATGATACTGATGTCCATATTTAACATTAACGTATGATTTCTCAACAACAAAATCAACCCAACTCATTCAAAAGATGGACAAGTAGAATACATTGAGTGATGAGGAAATTATTGACGAGGACATTTTAGAATACACACAAGATCCTAAAATGAAAAATATAATGGATACAGTACTTGGATCAAATCGTAACATGCACTTCCTAAAGCTTGCACAACATGGTGCCAAGCTACCCATGGACTTTAATGTGGAATCTCTCAAAGATGCAACTCTCGTTCGCATGAATGATGAAATGGTTGTGAGACAAATCACAAAACCAACTGTAGATCCAAAGATACCATCTATCTTTTTAAAATCCAAAGCACCAATCAATGAACAACCTTATGGACAACACATTGATAATCCACTATATAGACATCCATATCAAGTGGAACAAGCAATGGTTTCTCAAAAAATTCAATTGAATCCAAACGTTATGGCAACCCAAAACATGCCTCAACAATTGACTATTCCATTCTCCACACCACTTGTAACACACAACGTGCCAACAAATACATGAAGGCCTAATGTATCGAGAAACCTATATGAGGCATCATTACAACAAGGACCAAATTTTAACATGGAAAACATGGGTAACCTTCCACCTAGACCACCACAACACACACCAAATCAACAAACCAACATTCAACCACAACTTCATGCCAACATCCCCCACAAGTAAAATACATGGCATCAACTATTTATACCATACCCAATCAAAAAAATCCATCCCTTCATACGCAATGGAAACCTATCTACCAACAAAAAAAAACTAACATCCCTCAAGATTAAAGCATGTATCAAACAAGTACTCAAGATCAAACACAAGCACAAAACATGCAACAACAACCCCAATACTATGATCCTTCATATAATGTAAAATATCAATAAGGGTTACAACAATAAAATTTGGATCCTAATGTCATTAAAAGTCAATATGGATCTTCATTCATTCAAAACCCGCATCCTCAATATCAAACTTTTGTTCCACAACAACAAAAAAACACAAATCCTCAACATCAGACTTTTGTTCCACAACAACAAACTAACATGAATCCATAATATCAAATGCCTAATCCACCACAACAAAATTTCATTATGCGAAAAATCTCCAATCCACAAAACAAAACATTCATACATCAAAACCCCAATCCACAAAATCAACAAAAAATCATTTCACATCAACAATATCAAAACCCCAATCCGCAAAATCAAACTATCAATCCATAATATACACATAACATTAAACAAGGACCCAAACCTCATGTTTACACATAAAATATTCCTCAAGGTCCTATACCCACACAAAACTCATCATATGATTCAACATTCATTATGGGACAGCAAGGCTATAACACAATTAATCCTCAAACGAACATACCTAGTAATAATATAACATTACAAATTCAAAACCTTAGTCAAAGGATATCAGATATACAACTTGGGAAACCCAAGAAGATATATGTATTACAAGTGATATGTCCATATACATTTGATCGTAGCATATCAGTGATCCCCTTTCCAAAAAACTTTGAAATTCCAAATTTTGATAAATACAAAAGAAGAGGGGATCCAATTGAACACATGACAGAATTTTTTGTAACATGAATGAAGGTCGTTAACAATGAATGCTATCTCTTGATACTTTTCCCAAGAAGTCTAGGAGCTACAACTATTGAATGGTTCTCTCATCTACTACTTGGAATTAAAAATTTCGATGAGCTATCTGAAAAATTCATCAACCAATATGTACCTTGAAATTGGTAAAACAACTTGGATATTCCGATGACGTTATTGAGAAAAAAATATTTACTATAAGATCACATGATGACAACAAAATAAATTTTGAAGGTAGTATTAGACTTCCTATTCAAGTGGGATGGGCTATAGCAGAAACAACCTGTCAAGTACTTGATCTTGAACTACCCTACAACCTTATTTTGGGACACCCTTGGATCCACACAATGCAAGATGCCCCTTATACATTCCATCAGTGCCTAAAATTTCATTATAATGACAAGGAAGTTATAATATATGTTGATCCAAAACCCTTTCATTATTGTAAGATCTTGGAAGAGAAATACAAGAAAAAATTTCAAAATCCTAGTAATGATATATCTTTCCATTCATTTTCCTACATTGATTTATCATCCCTCACACCATATTCAAAACCTTCATCATCCTCCACTTCATCTTCATCATCCAATCCACCTCAATCTGACCTCAAGATCTAGGTACTTGACAATGGTTGTAGAGATTATCACTTTAATCAATCCTTCTACATTGGAAAGCTTCCTCCATCACCAAGAACTTATGGAAAACTAAAGAAAATGAGGAAAGCTCAAACTATCACTATTAAATTCAAATCTACAATATTCACTAAATGAGGAGACATGAAAGATGAAGTGGTGTTTGAAGAATATCTCTCTACATGGCTCTACAAAGAAGAAGAAGAGGAAGAAAAATAATTACCTTCAACCCATGTTCATCCAAATAGTAAAGGTTATACCCTAGCTAAAGGTATGGGATTCAATAGAAAAGGTGGCTGTGGTTTGAATGAACAAGGTATGAGAGAGCCCATCATCATGAAAAAACATAAGAAAAATCAAGGACTAGGTTATGGTTTGTTAGACACTGTTACTCCTAACACCAAAAATGCCTCTTGTGAGGAAGGTCCTTCTATCATGGTTGAGACATTGGATGAATATGATCCTATTGACAATGATCTATACATCACAGACCTATTTGGAGACATTTGCATAAACACCATCACTACCCTTTCCTTTAACTCTACATCCCAAATACATACACTCTAACTCATTTAACCACAAGTAATCAATTGGAATCAACAACATCAAGCACCTATTGTGGATATATTCTAAAGTGATGAAGCCACCACTAATTTTATGGGACTTCAAAATGGTATACCATTTGGATACCACAAGATTGGATTTGATATTGAGCTTGGACAAGAAGCATATTTTGGTAGGGAGATTGCATCCTCTAGTCACAAAAATGAAAATTTAAAGCTAAAAATCAAAATTAGATCCTTTAATGAAAACCATAATGTGGCACTATCAGATCATGAAAAAGTAAGAAAAAAGGACATATCCAAGGGTGAAAACCTCCTTGAGGTGCTCGAGGATGGAGGATTCAATATCCCTATCACATAGTACCAAGAAATATCAATAGTTTTGGTTGAATATTCTAAACCCATAAATGTGGGAACAATGAATGCACCAAAGATAACCTATCATGTAGCCTCTCTAAATCCTGAAGAAAGAATTAACTTCACAACTTTCATACAAGATCTAAAGATCAATTTTTCTTGGACCTATGTAGATATGCCTGGTTTGGACCCATCCTTAGTTTTTTATCATCTTACAGTTTTTCCTGGAACTAAATTAGTGAAACAGAAGCTTCGTAAGATGCACCCTCAAATAGCACTTCTAGTCAAAGTGGAGCTACAAAAATTTCTTGATGCATATTCATTAGAGCTATTGATTATCTTGAGTGGGTGGCAAATCTAGTACCAGTTTCAAAACCCACTAGGGACATATGGATTTGCACTGATTTTAGAGATCTCAACAAAGCATGCCCGAAGAATGAATTTCTTTTGCTTAACATTAGCATAATAGTGAATTTGAAATCCAATCATGAAATGATTTCTCTTATGAATGGATTCTCCGGATATAACCAAATCAAGGTAGCATTTGAGGACCAACACAAAACATCATTTACTTATCCATGGAGAACTTTTTGCTAGAATGTCATGCCATTTGGCCTAGAGAATGTAGGAGCCACCTACCAAAGGGTGATGAATATATTAATATTTCATGACATGTTTTACATATCCATGGAAGACTATGTAGATGATATTTTGGAAAAATCTATCACAAGACAAGGACATTTGGGTAATCTAGCTAAAATATTTGACAAATTAGAATAGTATCAACTATGCCTAAATCCTAAGAAGTGTGTTTTTGGTGTAACATCAAGAAAAATATTGGGTTATATTGTATCTCAAAGAGGCAATGAGTTAGATCCCACAAAATTTAAAGCTATCATGGAAATTCCTCCCCCAAAGACATTGAAATAGTTGTGTTCCTCAGGGAAAATTCAATCAATCCAAAGATTCAGAATGCAGTTAGCAAATAAATGCAATTATCTTACACACTTACTCCATAGGGATGTAACCTTCAAATGGAATGGAAGATGTGAAAAATATTTTTAGTAGGTCAAAGACTATTTAGCAACTCCTCTTGTCTTGATGTCTCCTATACATGACAAATCTATGATATTGTATGTATCAACAACATCAACAACATTAGGAGCCTTTTTAGAACAACTTGATGAGAATAATAAAGAAATATTTGTGTACTACATCAGCTATACCCTAGTTGGTTATGAGCTAAAATATACACCTATTGAACGATCTTGTTTAGCCATTGACTTTGCATCCCAAAAGCTTGGAAATTACATGTTGAACCGACATATCAAGCTAATATACAAAGTTGATCCCTTGAAATATCTCTTGTCTAAAGTGGTTCTTACTAGAAGAATGGTGAAGTGGCTCATGATACTTAGTGAATTCAACGTAGAGAATGTGGACAAAAAATCAATCAAAGGACAAGTAATAGAAAAACCAATTAGCTAAGGCACTTTTAGATGATCATCATCCATTAATATCAAAATTTATCGATGAAGGAGTCCTTGTGGAAACTTAAACAAACTATTGGACACTATACTCAGCATGGATTAGGAGTAGGTGTCCTCTTTCTAACACCTCAAGGAGATATTATACCCAAAGCATACAAAATTTCCTTTCCTTGCACAAATAATGTAGCCAAATATGAAGCACTAATCGCTGGGTTAAAAATGGTTGTTGAATGGAAAATCAAAGAGCTACAGGTTTATGGTGATTCACAATTGGTCATTAGACAAGTGAAAGATGAGTACCAAACTAAGGACGATAAGCTAATTCCCTACAAGAGAATGGTGGATATTTTTAAGCAATACTTTCTAGTTATCCTCTTTGAATAGGTCTCAAGAGTCACCAATAGAGTTGTCGATGCCATGAATACTATTGGTTCACTTCTTGATATACCATAGAACATTCCTAGGTATGAATTCCTCGTGGACCAATTTCCTATACCAATGTTCGATATCCTAGAATCCAAACTTGTGTGTGATTTTTTTGGTCTTGATACACTTTGGTAAAAAGACACCTATGTCTATATCCAAAATCAAACCATACCACCTCACCTTACAATCAACTAAAATAAAACTTTTGTCTGCCAAACCACATGCTTTACCATCCTCAAAGATACTTTATACCAACAGAGCCTTAATGGAACATTACTATGATGTCTCAATGCAGAAGAAGCTCGAACTGCCTCACAAGAAGTACATGAAGGTGTTTGTGAGTCCCATTCTAGTAGGCATAATCTAGTGAAGAAGTTGCTAAGAACTATATATTATTGGTCATCAATGGAATATGAGGCTATACACTTTTTAAAGAAGTTCCTTCAATGTTAGCAACATGGTGATCATGTTCATGCACCTTCACAAGAGCTACATCCAACCACTACACCTTGGCCCTTCTCACAATGGTGACTCAACCTTAGAGGCAATATGTCCCCTACTTCATCCAATGGACATAATTTTATCATAATTTCCATAGAGTATTTCACAAAGTGGATAGAGGCTATACCCCTAACCTATATCACTGACAAAAAATAGTTAAGTTTATCCTTAACTATTTGATTTTTCATTATGGTATCCCTTAAACTATCGGGTGATCCCACAATAGTGGTTTACAATTTTTGGCCAAACTGGACACTGAAATTATTGTTTTTAACTAAATCTTCACATTCAGGCACCTATAGTGGCTAAACCATGAGGAATTTGAAGATGATGCAAACTAGAGTCTTGTCACATTTTGTCCGCAAATTCTAAAAATAGTTTTTTCAAAAAATTTGGAATCAGATTGCACTTCTTTTTCCATCTCCCACGAAAAACTATCTTTTTTCAAAAAACAATATTTTTAAAAAGTGATGCACACCATATAATGCATAAATTTTTTTCCATGAAGCATAAAATTATAATTATTTCTAATTTAGATTTGTAACTCTGATAGCTAATGCTTCCAATGGGTTAGATAGTTTTCTATTGATTTTTTTTTTTTTAATGAAGTTTCGAAGTCAAACCAATTACAATTCAGACATAGCGCGACTGTATAACGAGTAACTTTTTTTGTATATATCAAAATTAAATTTTCTTTTTTTTGTTGGATCAAGGACTTCAATATCTGGTGTGCATTTTTCAAATTTTTTTTTGATAATCTACTATTTTTCCACATGTGCAGAATAGAGACCTCCATTTTCGATTAAAAACTTATGTTTAATAAAACTAAAAAATCAAATACATAATAAAACCAAAACATATTAAAATTATATTCATTGGATAGCTCATTTTGAGGACTACCATAATCATTTGAAATAAATTTTAAATGAATTCATTTGATCCCCCAAAAGGTAAATCAAATGTGATTTTTTATTAGCATTTTGATAGGTGTAAAGGAGACTCATTTATAGGTATGGTTTAAAACTAGCGAGGTTCTATCCAAGGGGGATTGATCTAAAGTGGTTTGATCAAACCATCTTCAATTTGAATCCTTAAAATGGAATTTTTTAAGGATTAAATCATTATATTTTTAAAAAATATGTGATTTCAGTAAAAATCAGTTTCCCTCAAAAATTGTAAACCACTATTGTGGCAGTACCCTATCATTACTGACAATGGAAATCCATTCAAGAATCAATATTTCCATTAGATTTGTACTATATTCTCCATCCAACATCACTTCTCTACCTCTTACTAACCCTAGGGAAATGATCAGGTGGAAGAGTCTAATAAAAAAATCTTCAAGATCCTCAAGAAGACTCTTAATGACATCGACCATGATTGGCACCTTCAGTTGAACCCTACCTTGTGGGATAACTAAACTAGTATTCACACCCCCATGAGTGTGGCAGCCTTTTCCCTTGTATATGGATCTGAAGCCATCTTGCATATAGAGGTCAAGATTACATCCCTAAGAGAATCCTTGAAAGATCTTGTCAGCAATGAAGAGTACAAAGTATCCAAACTCCATGATCTTGAACTACTATATGATAGATGTTTGAGTGCTCTAAATCATCTCCAAGCCTATCAAAATCATCTGAAATGAAGTTATAGCAAGAGAATAAATAACAAGAGATTTTAGGTTGGTGACTTAGTCTTGAAAGAAAATCAAAAGATTCAGCTTAACCAGGATGGAAAAGGTAAATTTAAGCTGAACTTGTTAGGTCCTTTTGTCATCACAACAAGTTATAACTCTGGTGGATATTAGTTGGCTGCTCTAGAAGGTGAACTCCTAGTAGAACCACTCAATAATATCCATCTAAGAAAATTCTATACATAACACATTAGGATATCCTAAGAAAAAAAGAAAAAAAATGTAAAAATTCAAAAAAATCATCACCCTAATGAAATCCTAGAAAATAGGAATGTTGTTTGACAAAATAAAATAAAAATCATGAAAATAGTAAAGAGAGATAAAACTATCATTTAAGTGAAAATAAGCCTTGTGGCACTTCTAGGATAGGTACCGTAGTGAAAACTTGGTAAGCATGTGCTACATTTGAATAAGCCTGGCACCATCTATTCAAACATTTTTCCATCCACCTCATCTATCTATCCTTTTCTTACACCAGCTCTATCATATCCATCCTATTACCACATCCATTTCATTCCATCTATCACATAATAAAATTTCACCCAACCATGGCTCGATAATTGGTTAAGTATTGAACCTTGCTACACTATCTTCCATCCACACTATCTTTGTCCACCATCTTCCTTAGTCACCTATCCATAATAAACATAATCCCATTTGAAAATAGGGGAAATTTTTTGAACTTGGTAGATGGATTTGATCCTTGTTCATCCCATCACTCAGGTAAAACATCAAAATCTAAAAACCATAAAATCCCAAAAAACTTGTTGGTCATCTTTGTGCAAGCCACTTTGAGTCCAATAAGAAAACTACAATGTATATATGTGTATAACATAGGAAATTCCATCATCAATGAGCCCTTGAGGCACTAGGTTAGTCCCCTTAGGTCCCCCTCTTGGTCTCTAAAATCTAAAAAAAACCAAAAGAAATCCAAATATCTTGAAAATATAAAAAACAACCTCAGATAGCCTCAAAAAAGCACAAAAAAATTCACAAAAATCTCAAAAATCCCATTTCACTTATCACCTATCCATAATAAACTATCCATCCATAATTAAAAAATCATCACCCTCATCCTTTGACAAAGAAATCAACAAGCAAAGCAAACATTGAAATCTCAGAAACATTCAGATTGAAACAATTCCTAAGTGTTAACTACTTACCTATTGAAATCATCAACATATTGATCAACATCTTGACATGTGTCTTAATGGATAAATTGCTCCTACAATAGACACCATCAATGGATAATACCCTAAACATCAAAGCATTCATGACAAGTGATACAACAACATTATTTTATCTATTTTTGTCTTTTCTTTTGATTTACCTTATTGTCTCATTCCCATGATCTCTTGAGGATGTTCATAAGGATTTAGAGAGGAAGGAATGGGGAATTGATCATCGATTTCATATTTCATGCTTGTTGGATATTCTTACAATACAACCATGGTGAATACTTTCCTTGCGTGTGTGGAAGTCATTTCAAGCAACTAAAGTGGCCTTGCATGTTAGGTTCCTCATACCTCTCTGTGTATTGGTCCAAAATTCTCTAAACTTCTCACCCATATACTACAACAAGGTTTATGTATGTCTGGTATGAGCAAGAATACTCATTTTTTGTGGAGTCAAAGTCCACACAATAAATACAAAGTCACCTTAGTCATTAATACCCTAGTGCATTGTGTCTATTTTCTACATCAATAAGAACTTCTAATTACTTAGTATTTTCCATGAAGCAAAAGCATACCCATCATGTTTTACACATCATCAATCATTATCATTCATTCACACCTATTATCATAATCTATGGATTTTTTAGCAATTAGATCAAAGTCACCCCATTTCTTCTATCCTCTAATCCTACTAACATTTGTTCTAACATCTCCATCCTGTATTACAATATTGATAGTATTGCATGTATCCTACATCCACAAACTCGTTAGCACATAATATCAATCATACTATAGAACATCATACATCATAAAAACATCATCCCTTATATAGTATAAATTCATCATATATCATCTATATTATGCACATCATGCTAAACCATCAAAAAAAAAAACCAAATGAGCATCTCATAACATCATCATATCCATATATTATTAGGAAATCACTAACATCAATGCATACATCATAATTGCATAGCATGGCATAAATCCATCATCATCATGAACATAATTAATATCATAGATAATCTCATAATACATCATAAGCCACATAAAAAATGGTCATCTCTCATATATCATCAAAAATGGAAATTTTAGTACATCATCATTATCATGGATATGTGTGATACATAAAAAATATACAAAATATACACGAGACTCAAAAGGATGATGAATCTATATAAAATATCATGTCTACATCAAGTCCATGTGAAAAAAATGAAACAAGATCAACCTTGCTGCTCTCCATCAGACATTAGTCTATGCTAGTTGTCTCTAATAGTTGATCTTTGAATTATCTAAGGAGGTGACTAGTGAGGCTATAAAACATGACTGAAAGACTATACCAATGGTCTGCAATTTGAACCTCAACCTGACCTACTAGGATCTATCATTGTGGTGGTACTCCTCATCTCAAACCTAGGCCACCATCTCTGAGACCTAGGAACCTGAGCCTCATAAAGGGTTATGTAATAAGTCCTCTCCTCCATCAATAGGTCACACTCTTACTAATACTATGCATGGGAGACGGAGGAGGATTTTGCAACCTCTAGCTATATCCTCTGCCTCCTCTCTATGTCTCCCTCAATAACTAGGGTATATCTCTTAGACCTATCCTAGTCCCTCTCAATTATGAGAATCAAAACCTATGCATCTGCGACCTGCCTCCATGCTATCTCTGCATCTCTATCTTAAAAATCTTAATCATGGTTTGCACAAGCTTAATCCCTCTCCACAATAACCTATGCAAGCCATGTAGCTAAATCTCCCTATGGGGGAGGAGGTTCCTATGGTACCTGTACATGTTAGTGACCTAGATCCTATCCATCCCTCTATCCTTCTCCCTAATCTTGGGAATCTACCCATCATGTTGCTTGTCACCCTACCCATCCTGGTGTGACCGTTGCTACTACTCGTGGGCTATCCTCTATCTCTACCTAGCCTCTTGGCTACTTGTGACACGACCTCTCCTCCTTTGGCCTATGACCATAACTCCTTCATCTTCTCCACCTAAAGGAATAGTGAATCTAATAGGCCTCCTCTTGGCCCACCATGCATCAAAATCATGTGTAGTCCCAGGATCTCTAGGACCTATCACCCAACCTCATCTGATTGGTGCCAATGCTCTTAAGTCTACCACCGCTCTCCTAGAATCTTCTCTGGGACCCCATGCATTGACCTCTCTCATGATCCATGCATATCAGGCATAGGTAATCCTCAACTGGAATGGTTTATCTCTCCCTGAATTGGTGGAGAACCTTGTTGGGAAGATATCTCTTAAAGATAAAGTCTACTCAACTAATCAAGTATCAAGTCTTTTTATAGTAAAGAAAGTTTTTTTGATCATCATCCCAAGCCTCAAAATCTAGGTATGGTCTCCATATGAACTCTATCATGTCATTGAAAACTTCTCACCAATGCTATAGTCTACCCAGCTATCGATAGTGCAACCAATCATGGTATTTGTATGAGTAGGGATCATGGTCATCTCTCTAATCAACACCCTATTGCCATGTAATAGCAATGTGCTCCTAGGGCCAAACATGTAATAGAGTGACACCTACATAAATGTTTCTCCCCTCATGGTAAACCACCTCGTGCATGTCATGATATAAGTGAGCTAACAAGTAGGGTATCCATGCATATTGGGTCCCCTCCTCCATCATCATCTCAATGAGGACTCCCCAACCAACTAGAAATTTGTAAGATCTCCTATCTCACATCAGAGATCCCATAATCAAACTAGCTAAAATTATTACCATGTCATCAATTTCATCCAAAAATGGAGTTAGATCCACTTGAGAGTCCACGATAGTGAGTTGTCAAACACCTAGTAACCTCTACATTACTCATGTACCTCTAGCAACATCATAAGTAACCATCACACCATGGATGGGGATCCTCAAAATCCTCCATGCATCCTCAAGATTAATGGTACACTTTCCTATAGGCAAGTGGAAGGTGGTTGTCTCTGATCACCATTGATCTACTAAAGTTGTGATCATGGCTCTGTGAGCTCGAATCTTAGTCATGCACATAATATGATCCAATCCCATAGCCTATAGAAAATCTTTCTCAACCTCTTGAAAGTGAGCTATCCTATCCAGGATCCTAGGTCTACGCTCTCTAGAGTATAGAGGATGTAGTGTGGCCTGCAAGCATTCAACCGACAACATTAATTTGCTAAAATGTGGTCAAGCAACTTAAATCAGTAGTCAAACTTAGTAAACCATTATTTTGTTGCAAAGATGAACATCTTAGGAAGTATTCGTGTTGAGTTTTTTCAATATTGAGCCTATTTTCAAGTGCAATTTCCTTTTTCAATAGCAACTTTGTTAATTTTTTAAGAGCATCACTCTTGTGCAATAGTGATAATGTCCTAATTACGTAGTGTACACGACTATTTTTCACAACCATGAACATGCAAGCACATTTCCCTTAAACAATAACTCCAATATAAAGAAATAACATCACCCTTTTACAAGAGTGAGCAAGTTGCAACCATGGTCAAACTGTAACAACAACAACAATCCTAAAGATTGCTACTATTGCTTGTCCTACTTTTTCTTATTAAATGCATAAATGAAAAAAATTAAAAGCGAAAGTTAGAAGCTTGTGTACTGTAACCCCTGCACTGACTGGCTATTGGTAATGACAGACTATCTCAGATCAATTTGGAACTCCCATAATCCTTGCCATCACAAATGTGCGTCTGTTGCACTGAATCAACAAAGAGAAAGAATTTTGTAAAGCTAAGTGTGCAAATGAGGAGAAAATAAACCCTAATTTTTTATTTTAAGCCACCAAAACCCTAAGTTTTTAATCATGACCACCCTCCTAGGTTAAAGTTTTAGTACCCTGGATCATCTTGAGCTTAATGTGTAACCCTTACAACCTAATTTTTCATCCTTTGTGCAACTCAACTAATCCTGAACCTTGTCATGAACCCAACCTGAAAAAGTAATTTTTCTAGCCGACCTCTTGAGGGGGTAGCCCAGCATCCTATCATTCTTTCATTGACCTCCGACACACAATGGGGCATCTTTAAAAAAAATTCAATCCTAATCTAAGCATTGAATTCTTTGAAATAATGCAAAAAGTATATTGTGTCAAAGAGGGGAAAAATGTAGACATGTAAAAATGCCCAACACATATCACACATCTTGAAACTAAATTTTTCCATCATTAACATCATTTTCATTATTAATCCCCTTTAACATCATTTTCATCATTTAACCCTATTTTCCTTTATTAATTAAATAAACCTAAATTATTTAATTAATTCATCATTTCATTACTAATTTTTCCTTTTCATTCTCCTAGTTGAATAATTTTTAATTATTTAATTAGGTTTATCTAATATTTCTTCTAATAGCATATAATTAAATAGTTCTAATTATTTAATTATCCCACTTTTAATCTTTCTTCTCCATAATTATATAAAGGTAGGGGGACCAACCACACCAAGGATCCAAGTCACGGAGAGCCGAGAGAAGAGGTCTTCCCTATCTTACCTCAAGCTACACAGGTGTTTAAATCAAAGATAGAGAATGAAGAGCACTCTCAAGTGCTTTTGTCACTCTGTAGATCCTAAAACTAGAATGGGGCTAGAAAAGTTGGTCTCTAGAAACCAAACTACACCTCAAATAGCTCTTTTCCTGAGGATGACAACACGGGTCAAGGACAATAGCATGGTGTGCTAGCGTCTCATTAGCATGCTAGTTTTTGTATGACCAAAAAATGAAAAGTGCAGTGTGGGAAATGAGAAAACCTACTAGTAGCCTAGCTGAAAAAGTTTGACAAAATAAACAAAACTATAAAGTATGAGAAATAACTATATAAATGATAAAGGAGGTAGATGAAAGTAAGGGTGACGAAAATCCACTTACTGGGGCTCCAATTTACCAGCGAGCTCGACGAACACGTTCACCTACACATAGCCAAGCAAGGGAATTTTTTTGGGATGTATAAGGGTTTGCCTCAGTCAAATACCCGCTTTGGTGTTTCCACCTCCATGGACAGCTGGGAAAGCCATGAATTATAAAATATGATAAAGGAAAGAATAATTTTGAACACTGCAAAAGATACAATGCTACTCAATCAAAACACAATAGGAAAGGAAAGTGAAGCAATACCACCTCCACCCAAAGGATCTCAATGCCAATGAAGGGAGAATGCAAGGAAATGATCTTGGAAAATTCAACACGGTCGCAACAGTGACGAAGGGAGGTCTCACAAGACTCCAAACTCGTAGATTATATGGTAGCACAACACCTACAAAAATTAAGTTGATGGAGTAACAAGCTGTTGTAATGCTCAATGGAATGATATAAGAGTGCTGAAGAGACCAAGTGAATAGCTAGGATTGTGTAGAATATTAAATTTTTTTAAGAAGCTTTAGTTAAGTTGAAAGATAGGCATTTGAAGACCAAAATGGGAGGGAAAGAGTTGTTTTTGGTCAGCTGGTTGACATAGAGGCCTTATGATTTATGCCCAATGGAGAACATAATGTCCATGCGGACACCAGAGGTAGAAATCTATCAGGGATGACAATGTGCCATGCAGACATATGTGTGTCACACTCGCCTCCCTGATAAATATTCCCCCACCAACACACATGACAAATGCCAAGTGGATGGAAGGAAAGTGAGTGATGTTCAATTTCTCATTCAGGTTTGATTTTCTAAGGTGAAGGGATGCAAAAGGGGAATTTACACAAGGGGTGTAAATTTGATCCTATACATTTTTCCCCCACTTTAGCGATCATGAGTGTTAATGATTTTTTGGTAAAGTAGATCGAAGAGTTTAGAGATATATACCTGAACCATCGAGAAAGCAAACCATGATCTGGCGAGATCAAAAGCATAAGGTAGGAAAATAACTCCACAGGTACTCTCTCTTGAGGAGGTTCAAACAAAGGACTCTATAGCTCCTCGAAAATACAAAGTTGAATAAAGTACAGTGAAGGTCCACAAACCAATGATGGATAAATCTCGCAGGATGCAAGCACTTCACAGGCCCTCAAACCTGCAAAGAAGGCATCTCCTAGGTACTTTCTCTTGAAGGAAGCTTAGTGTAAGGGGACTCCCCAGAGCTAGACTAGAAAGCAACTTCATATGCACACCTGCAAAGAAACATGTTAATTCGTAGATAAAATATGTTAGAAATAAAAAAGTAGCCACTCAGGAAAACATGCAGACAGTCAAAAAATTGAAGGAAGATATTTCAAAGGGGTCCCTCGAGAACCCTTCAAAAGAAGAGTGGTCCACTCAAGGGACACACTATTTGAAAGTGACATAATTTTTTTCATAAATCAATTCAACATCAAGGAATCCTTTTGAAAGATGTTCAATTCATCAAGGAATTTGAAAAGAAGAAAATGGACCCTCGCTAGGGGATGATCGAGACTTATCCCATAGGAAAATTTGCTCCCTCCTTGGAGGAATTTTTTTCAATTTCTTTCTTTGTGAACCTATGATGAAGGGAACACGTTCCATTAGGGGTCCTTGTTGAGAATGAAATTTTTGAAAAATGACTTGGAATTTTATTTTATTTTTTAAAACATTTGTTGGCTATCGAATGCATTTTCAAAAAAATGAAAGTTGACATGATAGCCCCCCCTTAGGATGGTTTGTGTTGAACGTAGAGGTATGTGATGCCCTAAGGAGAGAAAATAAAGAATGATAAAGTGATGCTGTGGGCCATGGAACATAGCAATATGTCATCATGGTAATGTTTTCACACACGCGAGGGACAACACATGAGCACCACAACATCACAAATCAAGCACAAAAGATAAGAGAAATAAAAATGTAAAAAGATACAATAACATCACAAACAAGGGACAAGGGTGGTCTAATGTTTTGAGGTCAGAACTGATCATAAATATATTTAAGTATAATGATAGTATATAGATGAACTATCAGCAACCCCCTACTAAATCAAACCATATGAAGAATGCACACGAAGAAAAAAAAAATTAAAAAATTGGGTCAACATGGAAGGGAAGCCTAAATTCCCCCAACGCTTTACATCGAGCCCAATTTACCAAAAATAAATACACATAACAGAGGAATAATGATGCCATAAAGAGAGGAATTTGCATGACATATAATCAGTCCTATATCCAAGAACCTACGAGGGTGCCAAGGGTCAACTAGGAATGCATAACCCAAGCACAGGGGAAAACAAACACACACACACTCTACACTATAGATAAAGAAGAGGCACCCCCCTAACACTCATCAACCAAGAGGTCATTGGCCTCCCAATATAGGTCATTATACATGGAAGTAACATGAGCCTACAAGAGTGGAATGTCAAGGGGGGAACCCTCTGACCCTCCCACAACAAGATCCAAGGAAGGAGACCCCTCGAGGTCTTCTTCACTTAGTTTTCATGGAGCAAAGGTCAGTGATTTCACAAAGATCACTAACAAGGCTAGGAACTCATCCAACAAGTTAAACATGCACTTCACAGGAGTGCCATGTGTGAACTCAACGGGTGAGGGAGGTAGCACCTAAGATTCACTGCTAGGCTCATCGTGTGACTTGGGAGCAGTGATGAACTCAGGGGACACTGAAACTTCCTTCGTCACTAGGATGGCACACGCTAGCGCAGGACCACCCTCTGAAGAAGGTGGAATTCTCTTACACCCCCCATTGCTGGAGGGGAAAACCTCCATGTTTTTCTTCATCGGAGGATGTGAGTTCCCCATAGATGAGGCAAAAGGCATGGAGGAGGAGGTGAAAACCGCGATGGATACCACTAAGTTTTTTAGCATGTCCACAGATGGAGGGAATGATGGGATGTTTGGAAGGGACATCAAGAGAGGGGGCTCGACCAAAGGAGGAATAAACACTTGCACCTTTTTAGGGTTAGGGATGTTTATGCTCACTAAAGGAGCTGGAAGTAGCATCGAGGCTGGTTGAACTTAAGCTGAGGGGATGGGAGATGAGGAAACAATAGTAGGCCCTAATATAGGGGTTGTCGACTCCTCTTCCTTTCTCTACTAAGTGGCCTTCTCAACTTC
The DNA here is from genome assembly GCA_007115665.2 of Sequoiadendron giganteum. Lineage (NCBI taxonomy): Eukaryota > Viridiplantae > Streptophyta > Pinopsida > Cupressales > Cupressaceae > Sequoiadendron > Sequoiadendron giganteum. The sequence continues at coordinate 396,243,291 of CM021106.1, forward strand.
TAGAGCCTTTTTTTGATGCTTGTGCTCATGCGTAAAGCAGTTCCTATGACTTCGGGAACTAGAGGTTGGGAGCTGAGATGGGACAAAAGGCTCCTACTTGCCCATCAAATTCCATCACAGCCATTTCTAATGGAGGGAGTGACTCTTGGATGGGAGTAGGAGGGAGAGGCTAAGAGGAGGTTGGAGCAACAACGAGGGGAGTCAAATCTAATGCCTCAACGATGGGCCTCTTCCCATTCTCTACCTTAGGAGTAGGAGTGATAGGAGGCTGTGGAGGAAAAAACATAGAGGAATCCCCATGGGGATCCTTCCCTTTACCATATTGAATGGGCCTAGGAACTATGGGTAGAATAGGAAGTTCAAATGCTAGACACTTGGGTTTTCGCTAAGTGGGCACCATAGGATTCTCTATCAATCGCTTAGGAGTGAAATCCAATGATGCTACAATAGGGTGAGAGGAAGCATTAGGTGGGACAACAACCTCAGAGGAGGAAGAAGAGTGTTGAGTACACTTCTCCTTTTCTCTCTTTTGAGCCAAGGTGGCATCACTATCAACCTTCAGGTAGGCCCTATGCGAGACAGCATAGGGAGATGGGGGTATCTCACTTTAGGTGTTAAGCACCCACTCTTGTACTTCGTATAGGTTTGGTGTAAGAGGTTCGTCCTAGGGGGAAGCAAACCAATGCATGCAGGACAAAAGTGATCCAATGAATATCTACCATGTGTAATCGGCAGTTTATAGCTGGTGTCATGGATTACATGTAATGTACCCCCATGAATGAATTTTAAACATTTATGCACAATCGAGGGAACTGTGTTCATAGTGACCAACTAGGGGATACATAGTTGCACCTTAAAGAGTTGAAACCCTAGAATTATGTCAAGTTCATTGATTTCGGTCCCACAAGGACTGACAAGGTGATGCTGCCTAAGGGAGGTACAAAAAAATTGTTGTGTGTATGGATGGTATTTTCAGTTGAATCATACCCATCTTTATGCAGGAACTTAATCAAAATAATCTCCTTAGTTATGACATTTACCCAACACATGGGGTCAACAAGAACACCTGTCACACCATTTCCATTGATACATGCGGGGATATATAAAGGAGAGTGTTCTCTATTATAATCCATCGACAGGTCCTGTGAGGTGAAAGCTATACCAGGAGAATTACTCACACATTGCATATATGGAATGGGTAGGTGCAAGAAGGATTCCATCACATACACTATACGAGACTTTCACAGAGCCCCAAAAGGTTTCATGGTTAGATAGTGACCCAATTAAGGTTTCGTTTTGCAACATTTACGAAACCTTCCCAATACGCAACTAGGGGTCATGGGTTGGGTTGCAAGGAGAAATTTCTCACAACACTCACACCTACAACACTCTTAGGATACAAGGAAAGGAACTTTCAGCATCGCTAAATGAAACCAAAATGGTTCATGTCAGGTTCACCAAGATGTAAAGGTAGGGCAACCAACCACACCAAGGCTCTAGTTCATAGAGAGCCAAGAGTGGAGGGCTACCCTATCTTACCTCAAGCTAAATAGATGTTTAAATAAAGGATAGAGAATGAATAGCACTCTCAAGTGATTCTTTGACTCTACAGATCCAAAAACCAGAATGGTGCTAGATGAGTTAGTTTTTGGAATCTAAATAGCACCCCAGACAACTCTCTACCCGAGAATGACAACACGGGTCAAGGACAATAGTGCGATGTGTTGGTGTTCGTACATCCATAAAGTGAAAAGTGTACTATGGGAAATGAGAAAACCTACTAGAAACCTAGCTACCAAAGTTTGAAAAAATAAATAGAACTATACAAATGATGAAGGAAGTAGATGAAAATAAGGGTGACAAAAATCCACTTATCAAGGCTCTAGTTCACTGGTGAGCTCCACACACACATTCACATACACACAGCCAAGAGAGGGGAGAATGTTGGGCTGTATAGGGGTTTTCCTCAGTCAAACCCCTACTTTGGTGTTTCCACCTCCACAAATAGCCAGGAAATCCACGAAGTAGAAAATACGATAAAGGAAAGAATAATATTGAACACTACAAAAGATACAATGCTACTCTATCAAACCATAATAGGAAAGGAAAGTGAATCAATACCACCTCCACCCAAAGGCTCTCAAGTCCAACGAAGGTAGAACGCAAGACAACGAGCTTGGAAAAGTCGACACAACCATAGTAGTGACGAAGGGAGGTCTTGCAATACTCCAAACTCATAGCTTCTATGGTAGCACAACATGTACAAAAATAAAGTTGATTGAGTAACAAGCTATTGTAATGCTCAATGGAATGGTATCAAAGTGCTCAAGAGATTAAGTGAATAGCTAGGATTGTGTAGAAGATTGAAAAAATGCTAAGAAGCTGAAGTGAAGTTGAAAGATAGGCATTTGAAGACCAAAATGGGAGGGAAACTGCCATTTTTGGGTTGGCTGGTCGACATAGAGGCATTATGCTTCATGCCCAATGGATAACATGACATCCCTACGGACACTAGAGGCAGGAATTTGTTAGGGATGATAGCACGCTGCAAAGATGTTTGTGCAGTGTGCTCACATCCCTAACAAATATTCCCCCACTAATAAATAGGACAAATGGCCAGTGGATGGAAGGCAGGTGAGTGATGTGGAATTTCTCATTCGGGTTTGATTTTCTAAGGTGAAGGGATGCAAAAGGGAAATTTACACAAGGGGTGCAAATTTTCTCCTATACAAATTAAATAATTTCTAATTATTTAATTATACTAATTTCCCTAAAAATATCTTGACTTAACTTGTCTCAACCATTTCTAGCCCTTGATCTTGGAATCTAATCTCCACCCTTGATCTAAAATATCCTAACCATTTTCTTACAAATGTTGGGATATTTTGAGTTCTAAGTAATCACATCCATTGATCTTCCTTGATTCACTCTCATTTGTGGGTGTTGAGGATCAATCTCAACCCTTCTTTATGGGCATTGAATCTCAATCTTGACCATTGATCTAATTTCCTAAAATCTATAAAATCACCTTCAATCCTTCACATTCATCACCTATAATTTTCATAGCTAAATCATGCCAAATTGATTCTTGAGAGCATTCATCTTGAGCATCTAGGTCATCTTTGCATCACATTTAATCAATCTTTTTCTAGTAATCATGGAGACTTCAAGCGTTTGAGAAATCCAAAACCATACAACACCAAGCTCTCAAACAATGGGATGGCGAGGTTGTTTCATTCTTTTGATTTTAATTATGTTTTGATTTTAATATGCTAACATTACGGTTTGATTTCATGGCTTGATATGATATGCAATCTCATTGGTAAGTGGGTTTTTTATCTTGTTTTGAGTTCTTTGATTGAATTATTGAATGCTTAATCCTTTCCACTTTGACACCTTACACCTTTGATATTGTTTCTCTTATGATGTTGTGAAGGTGCAAATTTGGCATCCTCTATGAAAATTCAATGTGGATTTATGTAAAGTTCTTCAATTCAAGCTAAGGTTTGTAAATATTTGGTGAAACTAGATTGATCATTATAAATTATCTTGTAATTTGGACAATATTTGTAGATCTCTTATATTCTAGATAATATTTACATATTCTCCTATAATCTAAACAATATTTACAAATAATCACATTTGTGTTTGATTTATTTATAGAGGCATTTTCTTCATAGAAGTGTCTATGTTTGATTTACTTGTAGAGGTGTTTTATCTTTGAAGAGGTGTTTGTGTTTGTAAAGGAATTATATATTTGCAAGTTCTTTTGCCTTGGGTAGGACCTCACCATAGTGAAGGTTGTTTAAGTGTCAAATTATTTTCAAGAAAGAGGCACACTATTCATCCTCAAAAAGGAAGATTTACTAAACTCGGAAAATACCCTAGGGATTATGTAGGAGTTAAGCCCTTGGATATATGGTATAGTCACAACCAGCCAAAAGGGGCTTAAACTTCACTTTCATTCTCTCATTTTTTTCTCCTCTCAAATTTGTGCAAATAATTATTTTGCAAAGGCATTTTTTGTAACTTTTTATTTGTGAATTTAGGAAAATTTGGAAAAAATAAAATTGATGCAACTTTTGATTGGAAAATCAAAATTGAGTGCCAATTTTTTAAAAATTGATTAATTTTGTATGCCCAATCCATTAGAAATTATTCCACTCTACAATTATAAAGTGTTATTTTTTATTCCAATTGGACTTGCCTACACACCAAAATTATAAAGTGTTGATTTTTTTTAAGGGGGGTATCTTTTACTGAATCGAGGGGTTGTGTTCTTGTGTTTTGTGTACTTCCTTCTATTTTTTAACTAGGTGTTTTTTTTTTTCAAAAAATCAACTCAAATCATGGATGGAAATTTTCTTGTTACTCATTTAAATCTATTTAATTACCATCAATGGAAACTAAGGTACAACTTATACTAAAGAACAAGGGGTTATATAGAGTGACAATGGGGGCTGAAAAGAACCTTATGATGAGAGTGATAAAGTTAAGTGATTCAAAAATGTGATCAAGCATTTGGATTTTTTTTTCTAATTATGTCTCCTAAACTTATTTTTCATGTTGAAGCTTTAAATACACTTGTTGAAGTTTTGATAGCTTTAGAAAAACTCTTTTGGAAGAAATATGAGATAAGAAGCCATGAGATAGAGAATGATCTCATAATTTTGAGCCCTAGTTATTTTGAAACCTTAGAATACTTCTTCACTAGATTTAAATCACTAAGGTTGTAGCTTAAAGAATGTGGAATAGTGAAAAATTATGATCAAATAATTCTTTCTATTCTCTCCAAGTTAGGTGCTAATTACTTAGTGTTTGTTTCCACCTTCTACTCCACCAAGAGTGATAATGGTTCCACATGGCAATCAGATGAATTTATTATTAACCTAACTGGGGAGCATGATAAGTTAATTCATATGAGGACATTGAATTCTACAAAAATATCAAGCCCTTATTATTGGGAATAGGAAATAAAAGGTTTTAGACCAAGGGAATAAGTAATCACAACAAAAGGAAAAGTAGACTAAGGATACTAAGAAAGAATAAAAAAACCAAGTCCTCACCCTAACATTGAAATCTCTTCAAGTCAAGGGAAACCTAAGAAGAAAAGAGTTAAGTGTGCTTACTATAAGAATATTGGACATCATGAGAACAAGTGTATGAAGTAATGAATTGACCACCTTTCTTATCTTCTTCAAAATAAAATTATAATGATCCCTAAGTCTATCAAGCCATTCTCTTCAAACCAAGAATAAAATAAGGATAAGGATAAATAAAAATCTAAGGGAAAGGCTATATTTGTATACCTTTCACATAATCCATCTTGGATTTTTGACTCTAATGCTTCTCACCACATGGGTTCATCACCAGTTGAATTCTCTTCCTTAGAGCCTCCAAGTATTTTCTAGTATCACTTTAGTTGATGATACTCCAAATTTAGTTATAGGGAGATGGTTTGTTGCAGTTGAAGGAGGAACATTCAAAAATTTCCTGAGTGTACTTTCACTTTCATCTAATCTTCTATTAGTGTATAAAATACTTGCATAGGGAAAGGAATGAAAATAATTTTTACTTTAGATATAGTTGAGGTCAGAGAGTTAAAAACAATGATTTAGTATTTGTTAGAAAAATAGATCACCATTATAGGTTATATACCTTCCCACATTTTATATTTTATATTTATATCATACCCTTGCTTACTCTTTCAAATACGATTAGAAAATTATGGAATGAACATTTTAGCCACCTTAACTATCATTATCTTGAGAAACTAAGTTAGCAATATATGGTCATAGGATTTCCAAGATTCACATTCTCTAAGGGTCTTTGTGAGAGTTGTACCCTTGGTAAGCATCTTGAAAAAGATTGATGAAGGAAAATCTTGGATGGAAACACAATCTTTGGAGCTACTTCAAGATAATGTATCAAGGGAATTTTCCCATCCATCCTTTAATAAGGAAAGATATGCTCTCACTTTCATAAATGATGTTCCCATTTATATATGGGTCTACTTTCTTAGACAAAAATATGAAGTCTTTGATAAGTTTTAATATTTCAAGGCACTAGCTGAGAAATAATAATGGAATGTCATCAAAACTATTTGAACTAATATTGGGGGGAATATGTCAACATTAAATTTGAATAGTTTTACACAACAAAGGGGACAGAAATGCAACAAAAATTTCCTTATACTCATCAATAATATGGTGCTATATAACATAAGAAAAATTCCTTGAAAGAGATGGCTAATTATATGATACACTCCAAAGGTCTTACACCATAATATTGGGCATGAGAAATCAAATTTTATTGTTACATACAAAATAGAGTTCCTCACAAATCCTTAAAGAGTATCACTCCCTTTGAAACTTAGATAGGAAGAAAACCATCAGCCAATCACTTCAGGGTCTTTGGATCTCTAGCTATGGTACAAATACCTCAACAAAATTGTAAGGCTATGGGTTCTCAATATAAACCTTTCATATTTTTAGGTTATTTAATATAGGATTCTGCAACCAATTACACATGATTTGTCATTGAGATAAGTGTTAATTTTTAGGATGGCCAAGTACTGAATCTACGCTTGACATTTCAGATTTTATTAAGTACTCGCTTGGTTTTGATTATTCTTCTAAAAACCCCAATCATCCACTGAGGCATAGTCTTCTTCTTTTGAAAGTGAGGATATGACGAGGAGCCATATTGATCCTCTACTTCATCACATGCTTTGGAGGATAAAATTTTAGCACCTAACTCACCCACTTCTCACCCTCTTTGGGTTAGACAACCACTTAACAATGCATGTACTTGGGTAAGGAATCCAATAGATGGTAGATGTGTGTGGTAAAATTATCAAAATGAGCCACATGCTTTCTTAGCCTCTACCTTCAATCCAAAAACATTTTGAGAGGAATCATGCATACCTAATTGGGATACCTGGCTATGCATAGGAATATGATTCCTTACTCAAAAATCACACTTGGGATTTGACTTCACTTCCTAAGGGAAGGAAGATAGTTTGATGTAAGTGGTTCTATCAAACCAAATTTACAACATATGGTTGATTTTATAAGTGCAAGGCACGATTGGTTTCCAATGGTTTTTTACTAGGTTGTTGGAATTGAATAAACTAAGACCTTTGCACCCACAACCAAAATAACATCTATTTGACTCACACTAGCTGTTACCATCACATATGATTATGACACACATAAAATGGATTTGAAGAGTTCTTTTCTTGATAGAGATATTGAGGAGGAGATCTACATAGAGGAACCACCAGGGCTTGTTTAGGATTCATCCTTAGTATGCAGACTTAGGAAATCCATTTATGACCTCAAATAAGCCCCTAAGTCTTATACATCGAGATGGGTTCCTTCCTTTTAGATTTTTGTTTCACTTGATGTCATTCAAATCATAATGTGTACTTATTGTGGAAATATGATTCATTATTTATGATATATTAATCATTGGGCATTCTTCATCCATTATTGTAGCAAAGAAATCAACTCTCCAAAATAGGTTTGACATGATTGACTTGGGTTTACTACATTACTTCCTTGGCTTTGAGATTTAAATTTCCAATATAAGGATCACTCTTGCTCAACCCAAGTACACCATTGATCTTCTTTCTCAATTTAATATGGCTAACTACAAGCCATATTTGAATCCCTTTCTATATAGAGTCAAGATTGAGGCTGATAGTGCTACACCATTGGTTGATGCTACCTTATATCAACAACTTGTTAGAAGTATCATTTATTTGATGTATAATAGGCTTGATGTTTCATATTTTGTTAGAATGGTTACAAGATTTATGCAAGAGCCTCATGAGCTACATTGGAAAGTAGCTAAGAGGATCCTTCACTATCTTAAAAACACTATCAGATTTGGGATTCACTATAAAGTTGGCATAGAGGTTATTTTTCTGGCTATACAAATTCAAATTAGGTTGGTTATGCTCAAAATTACAAGTCCACTTGAGGTTATCGTTTCTCCCTTGGATCTAGTCCTATCGTTTGGTCTAAAAAAAATATGATATTTCTTTATCTTCCATAGAGGTTGAGTATTAAGGAGTTGTTAATGCAACCATTGAGGCTATTTGGAATTAGGGTATTCTCAATAAGTTTGGTATTTACTTTAGACAACCCATAGTCATTTACTGTGATAATAAAAGTACTATCCAAATATGTAGGAATACAATCCAACACCAAAGAACGAAACACAATGAGATTCATATGCATTTCATTTGGGAGCTCATTCATGTTTAGATCATTGAATTAGTCTTTTCCAGTCTTCAGATCAGGTTATTGACATCTTCACTAAACCTTTCACTAAGATAAAGTTCATTCATCGATAAGCTCTTCTTGCGGTGCAGTCCACTTCATCAACAACATCATCCTTTGGGGGGGGGGGGGTCTAGTCCTCTTCATTTACCCTCATTTGGGGGATTTTTTTCCCACAAGGTTTTCTCCTCTTTTATATGAGGTGCATTGTATTTGGGTACCTTATCAAGCTTTGTTGTTGGGACCCAATATTTTGTCCCCACCTAAGGTGTGCTTAAGGGGGGATGTTGGCATAAAATTATTATTTTACCTTTATTTACAAGATTTAATTTATCTTGTGTAGGTTGATCTATCTTAGGTGGTGAATTTCTTAAGTGGCAGGTTGGTTAGAGAGGTAGTTATCTCTCAAAGTTTATTGTAAAATTTGAACCTTTCCCTCCAAAATTGAGAACTCAATTTTCTCATTTCTCCTATATATTCACCTCAATTTTTTATGCAAGTACATATTTTGGCTTGTAATCTCTTGTAATATTGTAATAAGCATTTTGTCCAAATTTATTGGCTCCATTTTCATGTAGGAAGATTAGGATGATTAGAGAAAAATATTAGATCCTATAACTTAAAAGAAAAAAGATAGATCTTACAAAATGAAAAGGCATGACAAAATGGTAAATAGTGGGTAAACATGAAATATAACCAAGGGAGGGTCTAATGAGCTAATTTATCACATTCATCAAGGTTAGATGGATTGAAAGAAGGTTTATTCATGTCACATGGGTCATGTGTTGGATTGTTGGGTCATCACCAAATTGCCATGTGACCTATACAAATTTAGGCACTTATTTATTTTCCCCCTTAGGTAAGGTAGTCTACATAAATTAGTAGGTCCCACTTCTTGAAATAATCAAATGGGACTTGGGAAATTACCTATACCTACCTTATTCATTTTCTCATATTTGGACCTATGAAAATGAAAGAGGAGATCTTATACCTTATAAATTAGTTTTATAGCTATGACTAGCAAGAAAACATAAAAAAGAGGACTTATCATGGATGTGAAAGTTGAGAAATACTATCTTCACCACATGATCCTATTTCTCATCTAAAATTATAAAATAAAAACCTAAGTATTGACTCAAGTAAATATCAAACAATATTTTAGCTCAATTTTATAAACAAGCATAGACAAGAGGATTTACCATAGTGGAGGGTGCATGAAACATGCACGTGTCATCTCACCTTACTGACATGTGAGAAGATACAGATGCATTGGAATACCAAAAAATAGGTTATTTTTTAATTCATTCATACTCAATGAGTTTGAGAAATTAATTTGTAGATTGATAGTGATGGAAAAGATGATGTGAGGCCCACTTTTTCATTTAATATGATTCACATCGATGTACCTATTTTTGGGTATATATGATTGTTGATTCCCAAATTTATATTTTTGGATTATGTTCCTTATGATAGATGAGCATGGGTAGTGTAGATTCTAGTTAATGAGTATATAATATTTATTTAGATTAGTGGATGCTTGTGAATAATTATTATCATTTTGATAATAGATTTATAATTAATATTAGGTGATTTTATTCTCAAAGGAATAACCTTGCAAGATGTTCATTAGATATGAGGTTCCACATTTTTTCTCTATTTTTTCGTGTTTGAATTAAATGTAAATGATTAACAAATTTTTTTTGGATGTGATAACTAATATTAATTTTTAAATAAATTTTATGATTATGGTTTAAGTAATTTTACAATTTGCATAGAGTAACATTAAAAATTGTGTAAAAAATAAATTGTTTAATTTATGTAATTTAGGTGTTTTAGTAAGATACAATGTGAAAGTTATATAAATGAATGAATTTTATATTATTATGGATTTTTTAAGTTAATATTATACATTACTTCAAATATCCTTAAATTTTATTTGATGTTTTTTTCAAGTGTGCTAGTGACTTCCATGACTAATGCAAAATATTTGGAGGTCCTTTAGAAACCCTAATTATGTTTCCTAGTAACACCTTGAATTTAGTAGTCCATGAGAGAACTATGATATTATTTTGTGAATATGTTCTAATAGGAAAATTGTAATGTATTTTATTATTTTTATCTTGTAATAAGGATGTATATTAAAAACATTGTGGTGAGAGTCATTCTAAGTGGAAAATATCATATTTGAACTTAGAGGTTTTTTTAAAAAGGTCTTGTAAATTCATTCACTTCATTAATTGGGTGAAATTAGGTCCCTAGGGTGAATACCTATGGGATGGAAACTTGTTAGAATATTAAATTTGGGATTTAGAAAATATTTTACCCCTTCCATTTCTCTTGAGAATAGTACGATAAAAATGGCTTCGGGAAGAAGGAAGGATGTTTTAATACCCATCCAATATTTCCTTACTAAGTTTGTATAGGGAATTTTTCTAGGCTTACCCATACCAAGCTCTTACACATGTTTGAACATATAGGGAGTCATGTGATTCTTTAGGATTTGTCTAAGGGGAAGAGAAGGATGGGTAGGAGGCCACATGTCACCTCCTCATTTGAGAGATTGAGTGGCATGCTATCCGTTATTTATATCCATCTTGAAGAGGTTGAAGGGAATATTTTAGTCATTTTTTATTCTTTGGTGAGAGAAACAATTCTTGAGAGCTTGGATCTTGGAAGATGAAAGGACTTGAGAGAATATTATTTGAAGTATCTTTGACAAGGATTATTCTCCCACCTTTGGATTCCATGATATGCAAGATTCATGAATTCCTTTGTTTCGAAATATAAAAGATGAGTGTGTTATTTGTTATATACATTTAAATATTAGCTTGAGCTTGGTTGTGGTTCCTATTTTTTGAGTTTAAGTTATGTTGGTGTATTTGTTTGAAATGGGAATGTTGTGTTGGATTATGTTCATGTAATTAGATGAGAATAACCCATGTGTTTGGTTGAGGGAGATGTGGACTCTCCTTAGTGAAACTATGTATTTATTGGTGATTTTTTTGTCATGAGTGCCTTATTATTTTTCATGAGATTATATATTGGAGATGTTGAGTTAAATTATTTTTATGAAAATATAAATTTCTTAGTGAAGAAATGTTAGCATAAGTATTGTACAAGTTTTCATGATTTTATATGTTGGAGATGTGTTGAGTTTGTTTATGAAAATATAGATTTCTTGGTGAAGAAATTTTGGCATGAGTATTTTATGAGTTTTCATGAGATTATATGTTGGATATGTGTTGATTTGGTTTATGGTGTTGGATATGAGAGGAGATTAGATAAATTTGAGGATAATATTTCATGTTGATACTTGGTTGAGTTATTATAGTCTATTCTATTTTCCCTATTTTGAGAGAGTCCTCTCATCCCCCCTACTTCTATGAATCTTGCCAAGATTAATATGTATTGTTTCAAGCGTTGGATGTTTATGAGTTAAGGTTGTATTTTTGTTTTTGTGCATTATAAACCTTGTTTATTGAGGGACCTCCTACCTCAGGGGTAGATTTGTAGCAAGCCCTATGGTTGGGAGGTGAGAAAATCTCCACTAACTTGGTCAAGTAAAGGTTTATTTTGTAATTTTTTTGAAGACCAAAGAGAAGGAATTTTTATGGTAAAGGAATCCATTTATGATTTTAAAACCTTGTCTTGAAGCCAAGAGGATATTGTAAACCTTCATTGTGAGAATATAAATTGTTTCCCTAATTATGCATATTGATATTGTAGATCTTATTTGAAAAAATAATATTTTGAATGTAGGAAATAAAGTAATTTTTTGTAGATACATTCATTATTACAAGAAATAAAAATTTACTACAATTGAAATAGTTTTAGTTAGATTTGAGAATAAATTTATTTCTAAACATTTTATAAAATAAGGTTTAAAATTGTATATTTGTTGATATATACACATCATTTAAATATATTCTAATATGTTATTTTTATTTACAAAGTAATAAATTTATTTATAGTAAGGAAATATATATTTACATATAGCTATAGTATATATGTATAAATATATGATTTTGCATTTACATGTACTCTTAGATATTATTAAAAAATAGTTGAAATATATAGTCTTAAAAAAAGAAATCATATAGTGTTGAATGAACAAGAAAACTAAGAGAGGGGTCAATTAGTTGTATCTTAAAACTTCAAAATATAGATTCACATTCATTCAAATAACCCTTAATCTGTTATGAAAAAGAAAATAATAGAAACTAAATTAAATCAACGTCATGCACAAGAGAACACCAGATTTACGTGGAAAACCCAAGACGGGAAAAACCATGCTAAGGATTATCTCACAATATAAAACAATATCAACACCAAATACAATAGGGTTTACTTCCCAAAGAAATAAAGGCTCACTCCTAGAATAGAAAATAAGATAGAGAAGAATGTTACATATAGAGAAATCTATATCAAAGCAATAGAGAAATCCACCACAATATCGCCAACACCTTCGCAACTCAACTTAAGAATTGTAGAACCTTGTGTTCATTGCATCCAACAATCTAACACATGAAATATCACACTATACTTCTCAAATTTGTACTCTAATACTCTACAATTCGCATAATTTGCATCATACTTATCTATCTTTGCATCCCTCAACAACTCAACTCATATTTATATCATCTTCAACCTTGAACCCATTCTCCAAGGTTGGCTATGCACATCAACTATGCAAATTAAAATTAGGTCGGCACAAAAACACCTCCATGGTAGATAGAAGTGAAGGTGGACCACACCACTCATTATTTGGGACCTAAATCTATAACACCACACTACAACATGCTTCAAAAAACAATAAAAATCCATTGCAATTAGTGTAAACACAAAGGTCAGTTGGTACCTGTGTAAACACCATTAAAATTTTAAGTACATGCTTCCTCTAATCAATAGCAACTCGTGGAAAAAAAATTTCTCTTGAACATAATCTAGAATATTCCAAAAACACCCTAAAATTCAACAAACTCCTTCCTAACAAATTTCACCTATAGAATGTACACACCCAGTACACTCAGACAACTCTTCCATACACTATAACTTAAGAAACTAAATTCAGAAGCACCAAACCTAAAACAACTTTGATTGAAGAAAGATACCAGCCCTATTAGCACACCTTCATATCTGCAAGACTTGAAAACAAACTGCAAAGAAATGAGGAGCAAAAACATTTCTCCTAGACACCTCTGCAATACATAGTTCACACATTGGTGAAGACAAATTCCTCTGCACAGTGATCCAGCATACCAAATTATGAATATAACACCTCTAAACACCTCTGATCAACATATCTGAAACGCATAGGCAAGTCTTCAACCTAGAAGAATTGTAGAGAAAAAACAAAACACTACTCTACAATGACATTACCAACTCAATACCAACTACACATGCTCTTACAACAATCTTCTTCTCATATAGTTGACACCAATGAAAACACCAAATGCACATACTTGCAACAATCCCCCCTTTGTCATTGATGGCAACACATGGTGTGAAAAACCATCAACAACAACTCTACTCCATAAGTATTTCCTTTTCTCTCTTCTCATTACTCACTCTCCTCATTTAAACTTATCTTTTCCACATGCTCTTCATTCTATACTGTTCTCTCTCCCTTTCTTAATTGAACATGGTTCACATGATTCTCTCCCCCCCTTTGACATCAATGGTAAAGGAGAAAATATTTTCATTAATTTATGTTTCTCCTTTGACATCAATCAAACTTCTCACAATTGTTCTATAATTGGCTTTCCTTTACTGCTCAGTATACACCCCCTTGGGAGCACACACCATACTACACTAATCAACATCCAATGTATATTGACAACAACCACTCCCCCTGACTACAAGGACAAAAAATACCACTACCTACTCCCCCTAAGAGGTATCCACCAACATCAATCCACACCAAAGGATGAATCTTGAAATCCACTTGGATTGATGCATCTCCTTATGCAACTAGTTTAAAGGAGGTGCAATAACCCCCAACTTCTCTCGAAGATACTCAAAAGTATCCTTAAGAAGAGCCTTAGTGAATATATCACCAACCTGATCCTTTGTAGGCACATAATCAAGCTTTACTTCATTCTCTACAACCTTCTCTCTCAAAAATTGATACCGGATTGAGATATGTGTTGTCCTTGAATGCATTACCAGATTCTTTGAAATATTGATAGCACTTGTATTGTCATAGAAGATGGAAATTGGTTCATCATATACCACCCTAATATCCTTCAATGTTTGCCTCATCCACAACACTTCTATGCAGCAATATGTTGTTGCAATATATTATGCCTCTACAATAGACAAATATATTGAATCTTGTTTCTTACTCATCTATGACACTAATCTACATCCAAGAAAGAATGCACCACCACTTGTACTTTCTTTTTCATCCATAAAACCAACCCAATCTGCATCTATGTAACCACTTAGAGTAAAATCAATATCCTTTGGATACCACAAGCCATAATCTAGAGTGCCTTTCAAGTATCTAAATATCCTCTTCACTACTACAACATGTGACTCTCTAGGATCTTCTTGAAATATAGCCACAAGAAAAACTATATGTATAATATCCAGTCTAGTAGCAGTTAGATATAGCAGTCCACCAATCATTCATCTATACTTTCTTTGATTAGCCTTAGGAGATTCATCATTCTTTCTCAACTTGTAACAGGTAACCATAGGGGTACGCACTAGTTTAGAATCAAAATTTCTTTGACATATTTTTATTGTGAAATAAAAATACCTTTATCTGTTTGATTGATTTGTAATCCAAGGAAGAAATTCATCTCCCCAAACATAGACATTTCAAACTCTTTATGCATTTCTTATGCAAACTTATTTCACATAGCTTCATTGTCTCCAAAGATTATGTCATCAACATATACAACCACAATCAAGATTTTATCTTTTTCATCTTTAAAGTAAATATTGTTATTTGTGATACCTTTAGTGAATCCTTTTTGTATCAAATATCTATCCAACCTAGCATACCAAGATCTAGGGTCTTGTTTCATTCCATATAATTATTTCTTCAATCTACAGACCATATATGGTTTGTCTGATAACATAAATCCTTTCAGTTTTTCTATGCATACATCTTCTTCTAGTTCTCCATTCAAGAAATTAGACTTCACATCCCTTTGATAAAATTTGAAATCCTTATGTGCTACAAAAGCCAAAAACATCCTAATAGATTTCATTCTTGTCACTAGAGCAAATTTCTCCTCAAAATCTATTCCTTCAACTTGTGAGTGGCCTTTACACAAAAGCCTTTCCTTATTGCTTACCACTTCTCCATTCTCATTTAGTTTGTTTCTGAATACCCACTTATTTCCAATCACATTTTTGTTTTCTAGTCTTGGGATAGGTTCCCAAGTTTGATTCTTGTCAATTTGCAAGAGTTCTTCTTCCATAGCCTTAAAGCAATTTTCATCTTTGCATGCCTCAATTACTATTTTATGTTCAAATTCAAAAATTAAACATAGATTTACCTATTCTTCAGTGGCTTTCCTTCTTGTTAGTATACCTCTAGTCTGATCTCCAATGATTTGATCTTTAGATTGATTCTTCTACACACACTTAGGAGTTTTATGAGTCTTTTTCGAAGCTTCATCTTCTTGAATCTGCACTTCTTTTTCTTTAGATTTTTCTTCTTCTTCTCTATAAGAAGACTCATTTGATTCATATCCATCATCCTGAAACATAAGATTATATCCTTTTCAACACATTTTTCCAACACTCAAGAGGTTATGCCTCAAACCTTAACATAGTAGACATCATGAGTATTATGATTTCCATCAAAACAAATAGAACCTTTTCCACATATCTTTGTAGAAGTATCATCACCAAATATGACAAATCCTCCATCATATTTTTCAAGTTTAAAAAAATTACTCTTGTTACAAGTCATATGATTAGAGCATCTACTATCAATGATCCAGTAGTTCTATTATCTAGCATGAAAATCATATACCAAAGTACCTTCAATCTTATCCTTTGTCTCCAAAGGGCTTTCCTTCACACATCTCTCAGAGTTAGTAGAAATGTATTCATATTTTAAAGCCATGGACAATTATTCACCATCATCATCATCTCCATAATCAGATTCATCATCATAAATACTTGCATCTTCTCTGACATACTAGCTTTTCTTAATCATCTTACCTTTGTTCTCCTTATTTTTTTTATTCAAAGCTTTGTTTGGACATCTTGAAGCATAGTGACCTATCTTTCCATAAATAAAACATTTGAAAGGAAACTTACCATTGTACTTACCAGTACTCTTCTTCATTCTCCTGAAAAAGTTAGGTTCTATATCATCAAGATCCTCCTGATTTGATTCCTTGATCTCCTCTAATTTTTCAACCTTAAAAGTAGTCTGAACTTTTGCACCACTATTTGTTCCAAATTCTCTCATCTCAAAAGCAGTTAAGGAACCATACAACTGATCTTTGGTATATTGATTTATATTTTCAAATTCCTCAATAACAAAAAATTTATGACTATAAGACTTAGGAGGAGTTTTGAGAATTTCCTTTATCACTTTTGGTTTTTTGAGTTCGCCACCAAGACCTCTGATGGACCTAAAAACTTCATATACCCTTTGCATATAGCTTGTAACATTTTCATCTTCAAAAATTCTTAGGTTCTCAAACATGATCTTCAGATTATACATCTTAGATTCTTTGAACTTATCGTCTCCTTCATAAATTCTTTCTAACTTTACCCAAATATCTTTAGTAGTTTTCATACTCATCACTTTCACTAATTCAGAATTAGTGAGACTATTTAAGAGAGAATACCTTGCTTTACCATTTATTTCATAGGATTTGATCTCAATGGTAGTACTTGGACCATTTCTAGGTTTAGTGTATCCATTCTTAATAAACTTCTAGACATAAAATCCAAGATAAACTACAAAACCTTCCATTCTTGTCTTCCAAAATGCATAATCCATTCCATCAAACACAAGGGTCTCTTTCTTTTCCACCATCCCAAATATACCTCAAGTGGTTAATATTTCTTCCAAGAAACTTGGATCTGATACCAATTGTTGAATGCACAAGAAAAGTGAGAAGGGGAGTGAATCAGTTATATCTTAAAACTTAAAAAACCCTCACAAACATTTAGATCCACATTTATTCAACTAACCCTTAATTTGTTATGAAAAAGGAAATAACAAAAACTCAATTAAATCAACACCATGCACAAGAGAAAACCATATTTACATGGAAAACCCAAGATGGAAAAAACCACGATGAGGATTAGCTCACAATGTAAAGTAATATCAACACCAAATACAATAGGGCTCACTACCAAATGGCTCACTGCCCATAGAAAGAAAGGCTCACTGCCAAAGGCTCATTGTGAGAATAGAAAAGAAGATAGAGAAGAATGTTACATAGACAAATCCATCTCAATGCAATAGAGAAATCCAACACAATATCACCAACACCTTTGCATCTCAACTAAAGAATTATAGACACCTTCTACTCACTGAATCCAGTAATCTAACATATGAAACCTCACACTGCACTTCTCAAATTTGCACTCTAATGCTTTTCAATTCACATTATTCACATCATACTTATATATCTTCACATCCCTCAACAAATTAACTCATATTTATATCATTTTCAACCTTGAAACCATTTTCCAAGGTTGTCTATGCACATCAACTATGCAAATTCAAATTAGGTCAGGACCAAAACACTTCTATGGTGGATAGAAGTGAAGGAATACCACACCACTCCTTATCTAGGACCAAAATCTATAAAACCATGCTACAACATGCTTCTACAAATAATAAACATCCACTATAATTAGTGTATACACTAGTAACTTTTATGTACACATTTCCTTTGATCAATAACAACTCACGAACAAAAAATGTCACTTGGACACAATCTAGAATATTCTACAAACACCCTAAAATTGAACAAACTCCTTCACAACAACTTTCTCCTAAAGAATGTACACACCCAATACACTCAGACAACTCTTCCATAAACTATAACTTAAGAAACTAACTTCATAAGAGCCAAAATTTGAACAAATTTTATTGAAGAAAGATACCAACCCTATTAGAACACCTTCATATTCGTAAGACCTGAAACCAAATTGTGGAGAAATGTGGAGCAAAAACATTTCTCCTAGACACCTCTATAATACATAGTTCACACATTGATGAACAAAAATTCCTCTGCACAATGATACAACATACCAAATTATGAATATAACACGTTTGAACACCTGATGTAGGGGGGTTCTCAACAACCCTCTTCTCTAAAAACAAACACTCAAACAATCTCAACAATGCATTAAAATCTACAACACAATCTCATGAAATTACTTGAAATTTGCAACCAAAGGTATTCTTATTCTTGAAATCTAATTACATAGTCATTTTCACTCATCAAATAACGACAGGGTAGTAACATATGCCCCTTACATAATCTAAAAATGAACACACAAAAATTACAACAAAAAATAACTATGTGCTTCACAAGCACCTCCAAATTTGCACCTTTCTCTTGCAATTAATCACCTAGAATCCTTCAATATTCAACCATGGAGCCTTGAATCTTTAATTGCTTCCTTAATCCTCTCAACCTACAAAAAAATTCTTCAAAACCCCTTTGAGAATACCACACCAAGCTTTCCCTTATTCCAAACCTATAGCCACAAATGAATGACAAAAACATGTCACAGAAACCCTCTCCAAAAATCAAAAATCTGATTTTTTCCCTCCAATAAGAAAATCCATGACTAACTCCTCATAATGAGTTATTTCCAAAAAGGAAAAATCAATAAATGAGTTTTCATGCAAGTTTGTAACTCCCCACAAACCCAACACCCAATTCTGATTTTTTAGATTTTTTTAAAAATGCAACTACACTCCCACTACCTCCACTTGCTAACTTGCATAACAAAAATCATTTTTATTTAATTAAATATAATTATTCTCAACTTATTCAAATTAGCCTCCAAACATGAATCTACTCCCTAACATGAAATGCAAATGCAATTTTAAAATCTGATTTTTTTATGCTGATTGTGTTAAACACCCAAGATACTAAGAGGGGGGGTGAATCAATATCTTCTTAAAATTATTGAGCACACACCATCCAAAAAATCCAATGCATATAACAGTAAGAATAAGTAAGAACATTAACAAAGCATAAAGACACACAACACATGAACACCAAATTTTTTACGTGGAAAACCCATAATGGGAAAACCCATGGTGAGGATTAGCTCACAATATAATATAACCGGTTATAAGATATTACAAAGGGTGGCTCATGGCCAAGAATCACTGTCCAAAATGAGAGGCTCATTTCCTACAAAGATACAATGGCTTACAACCATAAAATGAACTGATGAAGTTACACATAACAAGTGTTGATTCAGTTCTTTTGATGCTCAGTAAACTCACATACCAGTAGACATATATTCACCTTTATTCATCTTCACATACATGTTTGTTTCTTATAATATAAAAACTACCCAATATATATTTAACTCATCTGCAAGAATCAATTAGGTCGGCCTAATTATATGCATCCCTTATTCACCAAAAAGATTAATTGTTAGCTTCAAGTTTGTACAAAGCTTCTCCAAAAACAATTCAAGCATGTAGCATGCTATAATATGTTGGCATGGACCTAGAATAGGTTATGTTAGAAACCAAGATCAGACATGCAAACAAAAAGGCCTTCCACAAAAGAGAAAAACAATAAAAAACAAGAGATTTGCATGAAGATGTGCAAATTGATATATTCAAAATTAAGATATTACAAGAGATGATTTTCTTTATAAAAGCAATGTATGCAACCCTAATGTTGACCTAAAAATAGCTCAACTAAATAAATCTTACATATTAATTAAGTAAACTAATTATTACCTAATAAAAACCTAAGTAAACTTAATAAAGTGTAATTAAATAATTAATTACACCAACACCCTCCCTTAAGTGCAACTTAGGGAGACTAAAAAAGCATGCACCTAAAACTAAGATGAATGCAAGAAAGCATGAATGGGTCCCGACAACAAGGCCTGATCAGGTACCCATGTAAAAATGCAATGAAAGAGTAAGAGAAAGAGGAGACAATCCAGTGGGACAAACGCCCCCCCCTCAATGAGATGACCTGCTGCAAAGAAGCACTAGAAGAACACTGTGGAGTAACACTAGAACCTAAATCCGGCAAGCAAGGAAAGATACTTTTGTTTACAAAAAACCATATCATAATCATAATAATGCAACAACAGACGCGATGCCATAGAACACTAGAAAACTCCAAGTGGGAACAACCCTAGAATCTATGAAGCAACAATAGATAAAATGAATGATGTATTACTGAAAATGAAGTGCAAAGATTCAAGTTTCACCCTTCCAACTGCCAAAACATCCAAGTAATCTCCAAAAAACCCATCGGGCCAAATCTGGACTAAGCGATCAACCTGGGACAGATACAGAAAAAGTGCATGACTGAAAAAATAGAGCTCCTTAATATCCTTCCAACACCACAAGAATCGCGAAAAATCAGAGATCGTGGCAAAAATTTATGAGCTCGGGAGCCATAATTGAAGATCTGACTTCAGACAGTAATAAAATGCACTAGCTGCAAAATCTAATAGAAAACCCAGTACCATTGGATAGTGCTTGGAACCAACTTTCTGACAATATCTCATTTTCCCAATTTTGACAACCGAGTGAAAAGTTATGCCCATTTTCCCACATCTGCTTATTTTGCGAAAAAGCAAAAAAAAGGCCCCGAGGGCCGGGCGCTGGTCACCCATGTGACTCTGGCGGAATATTATTTTAAAATTGTTTTTGAAAAATAAAATACCTACCGACAGTTAGCCAGATGACTGGTGGTCACCGCTAGCGGTTACCGCTGCCGCTAGCGGTCACCGCCAGATCGAGCAGGCACCACTGCCATGCGGTTGGCGGGCTCCACTAGAGCTCCGCTCTGCGGGTGGTGCACCTCTGTGGCGCCGCTCCGGTAGCACCCATGTTTTTTTATTATTATTATTAATTAAGTAAACTAATTATTACCAAAGCAAAACCTAAGTAAACTTAATAACGTGTAATTAAATAATTAATTACACCAACAGGTTGAACATACATACACAATACAAAATTAATTCATTATACCATCAACTATTTATTAGGTCGGCCAAAGATAGACTTAATAACAAAATATAGCAACAGAATGATGCCAACTCACCATACAAGCACCTGTACATCTGAAATTTTGAATATACAATCTTCTAAAAACCAAGAACCATCTCCAAAAACTATAATGAAATATATTCATCAATAGAGGATTACAAACCAAAATTTAGGATGACATTTTTGTATACCAGTTCAGAATATCAGATCAAGCTTGAGCATATGGTAACACATATAACATGGTGACATCAATGATAACAGAAAAACTACATAATGGGATGTTCTTCTTCATTCTTCCAACAATCTCCCCCTTTGTCATTGATAGCAAAATATGCCAAAAGAATTCAACACAGTCTCCCCTTTTCTCTTCATACCATTCTCTCTCCCATTGACATCAAGGACAAGGGGTGGTCCAAAAAGAATGTGAATATATATACAAGGATGGTCTGAAACATTGTATGATCAAAAGAATCAAAATTCTTAACTCCCCCTTAGGAGTTTGTCTCAAAAATGTGTAAACTTGAAAAAGTGGTACCGAGAGGAAGGTGAGCTTTGAAGCTCCTTGAGAATACCTTTCCATGTTTTCTTTCCATTCTCCCAACTCTACTTAGCAGATATCAACATCCTATTTAGAGATTCTAACTCTATCAGGCTCTCTTCAACATCATCTGATGTGCAAGGAGTCAGGTTGATCTTGTCCAAGTTTTTTGCATTAGCCAAAGCATTGGCCATAGGAGTGTATTCCATTCTCACACTATCACCTAGTAGACCAAATTTTTTGATGATATCTTCCTTTTGTTTCTGTAGAATAAAGAATTTATCTTTGTGAGTAGTGATAGCATTCCAAGTTGACCTGTCTCTATCCTTAGATGCACCATATGTATTGGAAACAACTATCAACTAGGAATCAATGGAGTCCATGAGATCTTTGATGCTCTATGTGGTATCCGACCACCTTATACAGTAAGCAAATACAATATTTTATTTGGACTCACAAGCCTTCACAACTTCCAGGCTCTTTTCCACATTGGTGTGTGCCATCACACACTTATCATGAAGTTCTAAAAGTCTTTTCTATGCCATTTTCTCCTCAATTTCTTGTCTGGTCTTCTTACCAAGTACGGAGGAATACTCCTTAAAGGAATCCAATAGAAGTTTCAAAATTTCTACTAGAGTGAGAGATGTATCTATTGATGTACCAAGAGTGGCCTCCTATAAGGTTTTGATGGCATCATCAATGAGTTTCGTCCCCTTTTGGTGTGTTTCCAAAATTTCTTTTCAACTCCCAAATGCATGCAATGCATCTCCTAACACCAATTTGTGAATTGGAGATATCTTATTAAAACCACCACTTCCTTGAACCATGGGAAATTGTAGAAGTTCCAGATGAATTACCGGTTGGAATCTTATTTTCTTGGATAACAAACCTTTTAACACATTATCGTCAGAGGAGGATTCTCTGGAGGACCTTTGTGATTCCACAACCTGCCTTATTTCTTCTTCATTCTTTCTAGCAGATTCCCCATTTCCTTCTTATTCCTCTACTTTTCTTCTTCTACTTTTTCTTCTTCTCTATTTTCACCTTTGTCTCCTTCTTCATTCCTTTCACCTTCACCTTTATCTTTTTCTCCTTTAGTTTGTCCCAGAGGGACAAAATCAAACTTCTCTGCTTCAACATTTTCATCATTCTATTATTCTATTTCTGGAGGATCATTTGTAACATTTATTTCTAGAAGGACACCTATATTACCTGTTTCTAGAGGAATGTCTTCATTTACCTTTGCAAAAACCTCTTCTCATGATTTTGGTACAGAAACGGATGGGAGTGCACCAAACATACCATATTTCTCAGCCATACCCTTGATGACATCTGCAGTTTCTTTCTTTATCTTCTTTATTTTCTTTTTGTCTCTTGTCATCAAAGTGTTTACTCTTTTCTTCATCTGGAACATTTTTGAACATACCTTTTTCAAGGTTTCCAAATTATCTATGGTCAAAGAGGATCCAATTTCCTCAACTGCCTCATTCCTTATCTTTTCTTCCAACTCAATAGTCTTTGATCTTCTTTTCATCAGGGCCTCCCACAACTTATCAAGTACATTAGACTTACCATAGTCCTAGTTAACTTCCAAAGTAATAACATATTGAATGATGGCTAGCATCAATGATTACTTGTCCTCCCTACCTACTTGAGTATAAATTTCTATGGTAGGTTGTAGCATATCTTCAAAATGAACTGAGCTATTAACCAGTGCTTCTAATCCGAGAGGGGAACCAAGTCTTACTGGTAAGGCTTTTTGTTTTTCCTGGTCTAGAGATGCCTCTTATGAAATCTTTTCCTTCTTCAAGTTGGGTTTGGTATGCACATGAACAACAAAATCCTATTCTACTTCCTCTTCGGAGGTTGACACATAATGCTACCCTTTTCTTCCGACACTTGCTTCCCATGAAGCACTTTCACCAGAGGGCATGCTCCTTCTCTTCTTCCTTACTAGTTTGGCTTCAAGGTCTTCCTCCTCTTCTTCTTTCTCTTCAGTGATTCTAAGGTTTTTCTACCTTGTTACCTTTTCTTTTATACCTCTTTTGAATTGGTGCCACTGGAGGAGCCTCTTTCCTTTTTCTAGATCTTTTAGTAGGTATGAAAGGAGCTAGACCTTTTCCTTTACCAAGAGCATTGGGATCTACCTTTATTGTTGCAAGGGAAGAAGCTAGATTTGAAAGAGCGGTCCTGCTAGATCTCCTTAGACCTGATGATTCTCCAATATTCTTCTCTCCCAAGGCTCTTCTTTGTGCAATCTATTCATTGGTGAAGCCAACCTTTTAAATAATTTTATCTACATTCTTCCTTATCATAGGCATCTTATGTTTCATGTGAATTTCCATAGATATCTCTACATATGTGCCAACTCTTGCTTCATTGGAATATTTTGGACTCTTCAATAAAACTTGCACATAGCCTTTAGTTTCATCCTTTGTAATTTCATAACCAGACTGTTGAATCCAGAGAGTTTGGGGTTCAACTACTTCAATCATGCACTCATCCAAGGAGACATGAAATATAATGTGATCCTTGTATTTGTCAATAATTTTCCTAGGGATTCTTTCCCATTCATTCATATTTCTTTTGAATATAGCAAAGAATGTTGTCAGTGTTGGAATGCTGGATACACAAGTTGCCTTGATGAAGCTGCAGACTTCAATGGAGGACCTTTGCCAAGAAGAAATATTCACCCACACAGAAAGTATGATAATGACTTTCAAAATAGAGATTCTATTATGATGATCTGGATTCTTAATTACAAAGAGTACATATGCTTGATTATATAGGCAAGAGCAAAACCTAAAATGCATAAGATGTTGCCAAGTGTTCAAATCACACTACATGTGACAACAAGAAACCCTAACCTAGGGAATGATAACAAGATGGAGATAAGTTCTAGAAAAGACAACTCATCTTCTAGAAGGGAATCTTATCTCAACAACATTATTAAATGATAAAAAGTAACCTAGGACTAATATGATTAATTAATGCCTAAGTTAACTTATGCTAGTGTAATAATTAATTAATTAATTAATTAATTACACTAACACCCCCCCATAAGTGCAACTTAGGGAGGAAATGAAAATGCAATGATTATGCATGATGATGATGGGTCCTGGCTGATGGCCATATTAGGTACCCATGTACATAGGATGAAAAATGCAACTAATTTCCCACAAATGGAGAAAAGGGAAAAACCCAATGGGAAGAAAACCCCTCTCCAAAAAGGAGATGAAAGGCAGAAAAGTGATGATTGGAGGACTCAACATCATCCCCCCAAGGACAACAATCATCACATGGATAAAATACAATCAATGGGCCCCCCATAGGAAGGAAATAGGGAGACTATATGGCCCCCCCAAAAGATGTGATCACCTGCAAGAATGGTAAGTGTATGTAGACAAAATATGATCCAATGTCGACAAACAACTTGTCTCCCTTTCGGAAGAAACAAAACTAGGTGCAAGTGTAGAGATGCTTCCCATTCTGCATAGGAATTGAAGGAAGGAAAGGAATAGATGGAGACTTGATTGCCCCCCCATAATGAAGTGTCCTCAAAACCACTGAAATAAGACTGAATCCAATCCAATGGCAGATGCTAAAGGAACTTCGATGAAGATGGAGGAAGTCTCATATATGAAATCTCTGAATAGAGGAGTGATATCCCCTCAAGAATTTCCTCCAAACCTGTAGAAGTAGCCAAGTTAGTGATACCTGAAACATATCCATCCCATGATGTCAAGTCTAGAAAACAGAATGTGTCCTAATGAATGATGATGATGGAAGCCTCAATCAATGACTCTGGACAAGGAATCACTAAATGCGAAGGGATACTAACTATTTTGATGGAGAAGAAGAATCATCTAAAGCAACCTTGTCAACCTCTTCGGAAGATTCAAGGCAATCCAAACAAACAACCTCCTGCATAGCAATATCATCATGGGGTACTTGATCTAAAACCTGACATTCTAAATCATGACCATCGAGGAAGGGTGGAGTATCTGAATCTCCATATATCTCCCAAATCTTAGTCCAAAGGATGTGAGGACTATCACAATGATCAATAGATTCCAAAATATCACAATCAACATGCATTGTAATCACTGCTAAAACATTATAACTACTGCAACTCTAACCAAATTTTTGAATACCTTGACCTGGATGGGGAACTGTACCATACAAATGTGGCAACAATTCAAGTGATTGGAGATGGTGGATGATCCCATCTCGCCATTGTTTATAGTTTCCCATGTGCAACATAGTCAAAGAAAGATAATATGCAAGCCCCATAATGTACAATCAAATTCTCCAAAATTACAAAGGCAATGACCTTCAATATCAAATAGAAACTTCCAAAACTGATATGCAACTGAAGTGATGCCACCCAAAACAAAAAACCTTTTTCCCAAGCTTCAGGATATCCAAGTTATTGAACAAATGCACCAATTTCAACAAAACAAATGCAAGAGTACCTGGAGCTGAAACTGATCAAAGATTGGACTGATGAAAAGTGCTTTGAATTACCTTCCTGATGCCGTTGGAATCACTGAATTTTAATCAACGGTTGTGAAGATATGAGTCTTTATGTCCAAACTATAGGGTTGACTTCAGTTGACTGTAGAATTTTTTGGAAGCAAAATTTCCTAGAATGGATCTTACCACTGGAAAGAGCACTGAATTCCCTTTTCGATGGTATCTCGTTTGTAGATTTTTGATACCCTGGTGAAAAGATATGACAAAATGAAAAAATCTGCCCTATTAGGGCCTGCAGGCTAATTAGGAGCAAAAATATAAGCCCCTCGGGCGCTAGCACCTTGTCGTTGATGTGACCGTAGGTGTAGGGTTAGCAAAAAAAAGGCACCACCACCGACGGCGGTGGGGCGGAGATCTGGGTGGTGGCTTCGCTCACAAATAGCGGACCACCTAGTCACCGATATATTCGGGGCCTTGGGTGATAAGGGCTCAGGCACCGGCGGTGGTCGACGAAGTACAGAGCACGGGCTGACGAGGAAGTAAACATCGACAGCGGGTAGAGTTCCGGCCGGTGAGCAATGAGGAAAGGCTGATGAGTGGACCAATGCACGGCAGTGGACCCAGTAGAAATGTACCTCCTCCTGCAAAAAGCTCGACCAACAAGACAATGTACTCTGCAGACAAAACTGATTTGATTTGATTTTTAAATATTGCAAAAAGCTCGACCAACAAGACAATGTACTCTGCAAACAAAACTGATTTGATTTGATTTTTAAATATTGCAAAAAGCAATTTAAAAATCAAAACTAATATATTGAAGCCCTGTTAATATTGATGCCGATGGATTAAAAATACCAATGCCGATGGGGAAACAAACCCTATAGTCTATGGATTAGAGAAATATGATGCCGACTTAGGAATAAATTGATGGTCGGCCAAAAAATATTTTTCTGCAAACTATAGAGAATACCCAAATAATATTTTTTTTGCCAAATATGAGCCCGTTTTTTGAAATAAAAAATGCTCGTAGATCTAAAAAAATTTTGCCATGATGGAGGACTGAAAGGGGGGATATTTTTTTTTGCAAATGTGTACGGATAGTAGAAAATGCAAAAACCTTAGATATACCTCAAATGGCTGAATATGTCCAAATCGGAGCCAAACTTTCTTGATCCTGGGATGAACCTTCACTGGAACAGCTCTGATACCATGTTGGAATGTTGGATACACAGGTTGCCTTGATGAAGCTGCAGACTTCAATGGAGGACCTTTGCTAAGAAGAAATATTCACCCACACAGAAAGTATGATAATGACATTCAAAATAGAGATTCTATTATGATGATCTGGATTCTTAATTACAAAGAGTACATATGCCTGATTATATAGGCAAGAGAAAAACCTAAAATGCATAAGATGTTGCCAAGTGTTCAAATCACACTACATGTGACAACAAGAAACCCTAACCTAGGGAATGATAACAAGATGGAGATAAGTTCTAGAAAAGACAACTCATCTTCTAGAAGGGAATCTTATCTAAACAACATTATTAAATGATAAAAAGTAACCTAGGACTAATATGATTAATTAATGCCTAAAGTTAACTTATGCTAGTGTAATAATTAATTAATTAATTAATTACACTAACAGTCAGGGCATTGTCTCGATTCTTCAAATCACCCAAGTTGTGCATGTAGTCAAAAATTTGATGTGTAGAAGGTCTTGATGTATCCCATATTACTACATCATCTCTTCTAGGAAGTCTTCTAAGAAATTAGTACAATAGACATACAGTCAAGGAACCAAAATTAAATACATATTTCTTCTCCCTTGACATCCTCATATTCTCAAACAATTGCTACTGGAGAAGTTCACACAAATCATATTTTTCTCCATTTTCTACCATGTCTTATCTGGTGTATATAGCTGTAGCAAACACTGATTTTTCCCTATTTGTGAAGTAGATCTTGTGACCGATCATTATAGCAGCATACTTCACAACAGGATTGATGATAGGTTTTTTTGCAAGGTCTCTTATGTTAAATGTTGCTCTGGTGAGTTCCATCACCACTTCATTTTTCACAAACTTCAATACTGGTACGGTTCCAGTATCATAGAGTTTGGTAATTGCCTTGATCACCTATTTAGTTATTAGGTGAGGTGTATCAATCCATAAAAACTTATCATGCATTCTACTAAGAGAAGGTTTAACATATTTGTCATCAAGAGTGGAACTGAAGTTGGGAAAATAATTCCACCGATCCAACTTCTTTGCAACAACATTTTCATACTCTAGTTTTACCAAGAACTCATCCCCAGTGAGCTCCTTGTGCCACATATCTATCAATTTTTTATGATTGTACTCCTTAGTTTTAACACGAATGTACATTCTAGTGTCTTCAGTGGGCATGACACCGTGAGGAATCGATGAGAAGGTGCCTAGAGGGTCGTCTTCAAATACCTTCATGGAATACTTCCTGTAGGAAGGTCTAGGTCTTTTTTATGATTTTACAGCTACAAGGGTTTCCATATTTTTCACACACCAAGCTCTAATGATTTCAAAAAGAAGATTCACATAAACCCACAACATAGAAGTGTAAAATACCTTTTTCCTTTGCGAGAACCAAAACTAGGGTTTTTCTCAACTCACTCTTCAAATCGCCTCAAGATTGCTCCAAATCACTCTCTAATTTCTTCAATCGCGCAAGTGATTAAAAAAAATTTATAATTTTTCTTTATAGATCAATCTGTTGCCCTAATTTGCATTAAATATGATGGAATTCAAAAAACTGATAAAAGCTCTTCAATGTTGCATTGAAAACCCTAATTTCTTTTGCAAAACATCACGCTTGAAAATTTTCTTCTAGTTCCTTCTGCATAAGCTCTGTTTTTTCATTATCTACAACATATCCTTGTGCCAAAGTCTAGCATGCCTGATATCTAGGGGGTCAAATAATTTTTTGTTAATGCTCCCCCTAAGACCATGCTGGGTCTAATTGCTGGAGGGATTGTCTACACCAAATGAGGGCACAAACTCACTTAATTTTATTGTGTCTTCTTTATTATTCCATATCTTGTTCATTTCTTGCTTAACCTAATTCTTTTCAATTTTCTTCACTGATTCATTCTTCTTTATCAGATCAGATTGCTTTCGTCCTTTACTCCTATATACTTTTGAAATGTGTCCGGGCTTTTTGTAATTGTAGCAAACAATTTTTTTCTGCCTTGATTTACTTCCATTAACCCTTGATCTGCACTGATTTTCTTTGTGTCCAAACTATTACATGTATAGCAATAGCCAACAAAATATTGATTCATTCTACCTCCATTGAATGAATTCATCATCTAAGTTATGCATTCACTAGCTCTATGTCCGATTTTCTTGCATGCAAAACATTTTCCAAAGAAGGATCCAACATACTCGTTTATTCTACTTCTACACGCCATTTCCTTGTGACCAAATTTATTGCATGAAAAATAAAAACTATTGAAAGATGGATACCTTTGAGAATTTGGTTGTCTGATAGGCGATTTTCTAGCAAATCTTCTTGGATTTCTTGTTTGTTTTCCTTTATTAGAGTCTTTTGATTGTTCATTTTGTTTGACATTGCCATATCCTTTGAGATTTCACCTACTTCTAGTCCCAAACCACCTTTGTCTTTAGCTGGTTTTTGTCCTGCAATCAACTCATCAAGCTTAGTGGAGCTTGTTTTGAAGCTATCTTCACATAATTTTTCTTTTCCTAGATCCACTCTCAGGTTTACCACTTCTTGTTCAAGCCTTGAGCATTCATCAGACTTGCTTTGCACCACTATACTCAAACAATCTTCAATTATTTTCTTTTCCTCCACTTGCACCTTCAATCTAGTGATTTCTTCATTTGCTTGTTTAAATTGCTCACTTACTTATTTTTGTCTTCCTTTGAATTTCTTTAATTGCTCTTTCAATTTCTTGATGCATTCATTTGCCTCATCAAGATTTTCTTTCAGATCTTTTTTTCATTTTCAGCTTTGTCAAGATCATTAAGAGTTGTCTAAAGTTCTTCTTTATCATCCATTTGTCCCATCTTCAAGATCTTCCTCAAGTTGTTAGGCTTCTTCAGAGGAACCAAGCTCTGATACCAATTGTTGAACACCCAAGATACTGAGAGGGGGGAAACTTATTGAACACACACTATCCAAAAAATATAATGCATATAACAGTAAGAATAAGAAAGAACATTAACAAAGCATAAAATCACACAACACATGAAAACCATAATTTTTATGTGGAAAACCCAAAATGGGAAAAACCATGGTGAGGATTAGCTCACAATATAATATAATTAGTTATAAGATATTACAAAGGGTGGCTCATTTCCAAGACTCACTGCCTACAAAAATACAATGGCTTACAACTAGAAAATGAACTGATGAAGTTACACCTAATAAGTGTTGATTCAGTTCCTTTGATGCTTAATAAAATCACATACCAACATACATATATTCACCTTTATTCATCTTCACATACATGTTTATTTCTTACAATCTCAAAACTGTCATATATATTTATATATATATATATATATATATATATATCTAACTCATCTGGAAGCATCAATTAGGTCAGCTTAATTAAATGCATCCCTTATTCACCAAAAATATTAACAATTGGCTTCAAGTTTGTACAAAGCTTCTCCAAAAACAATTCAAGTGTGTAGCATGCTACAATATGTCGGCATGGACCTAGAATAGGTCACACATACATCTGCAATACAAAATTAATTCATTATACCATCAACTATTTATTAGGTCATCCAAAGATAGACTTAATAACAAAATATAGCAACAAAATGATGCCAACTTGTCATACGAGCACTTGTACATCTGAAATTTTGAATATACAATCTTCTGGGAACCAAGAACCATCTCCAAAAATTGTAATGAAAGATATTCATGAACAAAGGATCATAAACCAAAATACTGGAGGATATTTCTACATATCGATTCAAAATATTGGATCAAGCTTGTGCATATGTTAACACATATAACATGGTGGCATCGATGACAACACAAAAAATACATAATGGGATGTTCTTCTTCATTCTTCCAACATATTGCACTTTCACCTAGGATGCTCCTGCATCAAACACCTGGGGTAGGCAAATTTTGTGAATCTCGATTTACAAAATGGAGTTGATCAGTAGTACCACCCTTTAAGATTGCAAGCAATCTTCAGAAAACTCCATCACTAAAACTTGTACCTCTAATTTTTTCTTCTTTCTCCTCTTCCAACACCTAGCCAAAACAAGTATCCTTCTCCTCTGACGATTCTTCTCTGCACTCAACATATTCAATGTGGAATTAGCTCCACCATAAACCAACCACCTCCACCAAATACAAAACACACTTTCTTCCAATATTGTGGGACTCAACCCACCATAGTCTGACCACCTCCACCAAAATGCACTTGCACTAAACATTGAAACACCCAAAAAATCTTTTGTATACCAAACATCACTAGCAAACTCTGTTTGAACCAACTTATTCAAACTATTCAAATCATCTTTCTCAAATTTTAAAAAATATAAATCAATATAATCCTTCGCTGCAATTATTTCATCTACACAAAATGCACTCTCATCTTCATCACAAAAATGAAAAATATTGTGTATTACCTCTTTCGATACAACCTTTTTCTCACAACTCTGCTGCCATATTTTTTTTACCTTCACTCTTATATGCACCTTCATTTTCCAATACTTTCAAGTCCTCCAAAGGACACTCATCCACTACTACAACATCATTTTCCTCTTTTATTGTTGAACTTTCTTTGTGTTTCTCATCCTCTGCTACAATCTCACCATCTTCTTTCATGTTATCCTCAAAGCATACTTATACAATATTTTATCCATCTTGTTCACCTACATACACAACTATGAATTTTGTTTTCCTTTTTTCTTTGTCATTTTGTTAAACACTTGCCACACACCCTCAATCTTCAACCTCTCAGTTATAGGCTGCCTCACCTATAGTGATCGGTCTACACACCACACACACTCCACCCTCAGGCCCTGGTGCAAATTGCCTCAAATCAACCCTTCTACTTGCATTCTCAGAAACTCCCACTCTGATACCAAGTTGATGTAGGGGGTTCTCAACAACCCTCTTTATTGAAAACAAACACTCAAACAATCTCAACAATGTATTTAAATCTACAACATAGTCTCATGAAATTACTTGAAATTTGCAACCAAGGTATTCTTATTCTTGAAATATGATTACATAGTCATTTCACTCATCAAATGACTAAGGGGCAGCAACATATGCCCCTTACATAATTTGAAAATGAAAACAAAAAAATACAACAAAAAAAACAACTATGTGCTTCACAAGCACCTCCAAATCTGCACCTTTCTCCTGCAATCAATCACCTAGAACCCTTCAATATTCAGCCATGGAGCCTTCAATATTTAATGGCTTCCTTAATCCTCTCAACCTGCAACAAAAAGTCTTCAAAACCCCTTTTGACAATACCACACCAAGATCTCCCTTTTTCCAAACCTGCAACCATAAATGAATGCCAAAAATATGTCACAAAAACCCTCTCCAAAAATTAAAAAATTGATTTTTTCCCTCCAATAAGAAAAGCCATGACCAACTCCTCATGATAAGTTGTTTCCACAAAGGAAAAATCAATAAATTATTTTTCATGCAAGTTTTTAACTCCCCACAAACCCAACACCCAAGTTTGATTTTTCAGATTTTTCTAAAAATACAACTTAACTCCCACTACCTCCACTTGCTAACTTGCATAACAAAAATGATTTTTATTTAATTAAATATAATTATTTTCAACTTATTCAAATTATCCTCCAAACATGAATTTAACTCCCTAACATGAAATGAAAATATAATTTTAAAATTTGATTTTTTTTATTGATGTTGGTTGCACTTTCACCTAGGATGCTCCTATGTCAACACCTCTAATCAATATATTTGGAATGCATAGGAAGGTATTGAAACTAGAAGAACTATAGAAAAAAACCAAAAAACTACTCTGCAACCCAAAACAAAACTATAACTCATTGTTTCCTCTTTTAATCAATTTTTTTTTAAAGCACTTGGAAACCAAGCACCAGGAACACATCCTCATCATCTTCATCACTTATAAAACCAGCTACAACCTAGCAACTCAACCATACATTCATAGATAGAAGCTTATCAAATCAACACTAGAGGTTGACACCAATAGCTTACTAATGACAACATAATGCAACTAATCAAAGACATCATTAGAAACCTCATCAATACCAATTGAAAATCCTCTTACAACAATCTTCTTCTCATATAGTTGACACCAATGAAAAAACAAGCTTGTTGACATCAATGACAACACCAACTCCACATACTTGCAACATATAATTGTTGATATATACATTCATATGTAGATGAGTTGCAATATATTTTACACTTCCATTGCATGTGTTCATATATAAATATAAAAAGTAGCATATTCAATTTAAAGGTTATGATCTAAAATAAGAGAAAGGGTTTTATTGGAAAATCTAAAAACTTAATCCCTTACTATGGAATGGTTTTAGATAAAAAGGAAAGGTTTTAATTAAAAATAGGGATGAGGTGTATACTTGAAACTATAGAAAATCTAGATATTTGTTATGCTTCATTTTCTTTTGAAATCTACAACATAAATTAATAGGACGGGTTCTTGAGTTTACCTTCAAATTCTTTCATCTCATCCAAACTTACAAAATATAAAATAAAATGAGAATGGGATTTTCATCATACACTTGAGAGTAATTTTAGGTTTGTTAAATTTTAAATTTTAAATTTTAAATTAGGAAAAATTAGTACGTTATAATTTAAATATGTTTGTTATTTATTTATACTCTATTTTATTCTTTCATGTATAAATTGTGGCATAATTTTTTTTTATTAAATTTAATATAAATAGTTAAAGAAAAATTGTAGAGTATTACATTTAAAAATATATAACTTTAAATTATTTTATTTACTTATTAGACAATTAATTTAATTGATTATAATTTTAATATTATTACACATTTTAGCTAAACATTTGATTAGGGAGTTATACCTCTTTAAATAAGATGGTCTTGGGTTTTGAGGATTAGCCTAATTTCTAATGCAAATTTTAATTATTATTTAGACTTTAATTAAGTTTGGTTGAGTAATTAAATTCATTTAATTTATTTTAGGCTTTAGTTGTGAGGTATGTATTAAAATTTAATTCAACTTAAGTAAAATTATTTGGTTGTAATATAGAGCTTTGATGGAATATAATAAATATTCTCAATTATTTAATTAATGAATAAAATAAAATTGATTCTTGTGGCTAGGGTTTGTTTCTTTTCTTTTGTATTTTTTCATTCTTATGTCACTTTGCACCTCTAGCACAAGAAATCCTTTAATCTTCCACATTTATTGTGGGTTTTTTAGCTAATCCTTTTTATGGCTTTGAATGACTCCAACTTATCAATTCATGCTAGTATTGATGGTTTGGAAAATTTGTACAATGGAACATTTGACAAAGTGACCCAAAAAAATTGTTCTAAAAGTATTTCACATATGTGGTTTTTTCCATCCCTAAGTTTGGTTATGCACGTAAGTGGTTAGAGAATTTCACTTTGATAGTGTATTTTTTAGGAGAAATCCCCCATAGGACTTGGTTAACAAGCATGGACCTTGCATGGGGTTCATCTTGACACTATTTAGAACCTTACTAAAGGGTTTTTTTTTTTCTTTGTTGAGGTTAGCCATGCTAAGGCCATTCTCAAGCATAGCTTATGATATGCCTATGTATCTCTACTAATATTTCAGCAATGGATGTAAGATTTTATTGTCTTAGATGAAAATATACTTTATTGGCCTGAGTTCCATGGTCTACCCCTTCCTTGTCAAAAAATTTTAATCATCATTGTTGCTTCCCTTGGGAAGGTCATATGTGTTGAGACTAATAGGTTTTATCAAAATCATCCATAAAAACATGTATGTGTTGAGATTTGTAACATCATATTATGGCATAAAATCTAATCAACATATTATACACCATATTATGGCATAAAAGCTAATCAACAAAACTATGAAAATAATATAACAAGCTCACACCACACACACCAAACACAACATAACATAGAAGACTCATGTATGCCAGAGCTCCCAGTGTGTGAACATGGGCTTTGATACTAGATGTAATATCCCGCAACGCAACCCAAAAGGGTAAGAGCCAAAAGAGGACAAGATAATTTTTTTCTAAATATAAAAAATAACATACATATAAAGTAATTGCCGACTTGATAAAACAACAACAAACATGTCAAATATGACCTAAAGTACAACTTCAAGGAGAGGGCTAAACCACCCTCCAGAGAAAATCCAAACAGGAGAAAAAAGGATAGCTCCAGAGATTTGCTCTCGAACTTGTTGCTCTGCTCCGGAAGTTGTTGCTCTAGAACTTGCAGTTTTGGAGCCCGATGCTCCGAAACCTTGTTGCTGCACATAGACAGCCAACAAAAGGCACCAGTGCTCTGGAACTTGTGATGCAACTCACAAGACAACATTGAAAGGCGTTGCTGCTCCGAAACTTAAACAAAATTAAATGTAAAGGAGATACACATATGTAGTTCTAGTTTTGCATAAAAATTAGGGAAAAAAAGCCAATAATAAACATCATAATACAAGGGATTCAGATACCAACACCTGAACCCCTAAACCAAATATAAAATATCACATTTCTTCTAATTTATTTTATGATTACATTCTCTCTCAATAGAGTACAATGTGCATAAAGGAACAAGAATGGATACAATAGAAATTCCATGAACAAGATACAACTTCAGATAGGATAAATACACAAAGGCATGTACATGAGTGCAATATGATAAATCAAGTACATGGGATAGATCAACTCCAATTGGTGCTCCAAAACCTGTACGTCGGTCCCCAATGGCGGTGGCGACGCCTCCCTACCATGTGGACTCCAGAGAGACCACCCCACCGTGCTCGAAGGTAGTCACAAGGTCCAAGAAAAATAACAAGACAAGGGTAACATAAGGCCAACACTCACATCAGACATGGAGCAACCAAAATACCAAGCACGAGGCCAATAACACAACATGGAGATGCTCATACAATACATGTCGGGTACTACTCATCACTTAAAGATACAAGATACAAGAGTGCAAATCAGATGGAGTTTCACCATGTGTGCTCGAAGGGATGGCACCACACGAAGTCAAATACACCCCTCATATAGACAAGGAACTCAATCATGCTCGGATCAATGCCCTGCAGATGGATAGGCCATCTTGAGTGCATCCTTAGCTTTTACAAGCGCTCAAGGCCATGCACAAGGACTCATTTTCTTACATTTTTTTACTCCATCCCGTTGAACCAAAGAGGGACCCAAAGAAAATATGAAACAATGAAAAATCGATTAAAACCATCATTGAAAACCATTTAAACATCCAAGCTAATATTGCTGTAAAAGAAGCCATTGAATAGCTGAAAACCATAAGGAAATGAAGGCATAGAATTTTCATGAAAAATAAAAGTGCTCAAATTAAAAATTCCAAGCTTGAACCAGTTCAGATTTCAACGTTTCAAGCTGGGATACACCTTCTATTTTAATTTTAGAATCGAAAACGATGAGCTGTTTTGAGAAAGATCATTTTGACAAATTGGGTAAAAAGAATACATACAAAACCAAAAGTGCCCGGAATTTGAATCGGACAAAGACCCAATTCATAATTTGACGTTTCTACATAGAATCCAATAATATTTTTCATTTTTAATAGGCGGTAAAAGAGCAGCAATGAAAAACGTCATTTTACAAGTAGGCATAAATTTGGGTAAAAATGAAAGTGCTCGGAATTAAAATCTGTCAAAGACCCAGTTGAGATCTTGACATTTCTACATAGAATCCACCCCTTAAATCCATTTTTTATGAAGAGAGTAATGAGCAGCAAAAAAAAATGGCATTTTAACAAGTTGGCACAATTTGACCCAAAAATGAAAGTGCCCAGAAATAAAATCTGTCAAGGACCCAGTTGAGATCTAAATATTTATACATAGAATCCACCCCTTAAATTCATTTTTATCAAAATAGTAATGAGCAGCAAATTAAATTTCAAAACAACCATCATTCAAACCCCCAAACAATACAACAATGACATAAAGGAGTTCTTCCAATTTGAATGAAATAAAAACAACCCAAATCAGAAAATTACCAGCCAAACAAGAAGTGTGAGTGTATGTTCAAATTACCAACCACATAAGATTGAAGAACAACAGAAAAATACCTCAATATGCTCCAAAATGTAAATGGTGGAATGCCAAAAGAAGAAGACACAATCCAACTCCAAATCCAGACAACAAGTAAGATATGGTGCGCCGATTTCAACAATCTACCACCCACAAATTTCTTCTCAAAAAACCTTCACAATCTTCCCAACCTCAGTTGCTCAAATCATGGGGTTTTCTTCTCCATGCCAAAACAACAAATTTGCTTCTCTCCAAAAGATAATGATCCCCCAAAACAAAACTTTCTTTTCCCTTTTTATTTTTTCCAAACCCAAAGCAAAATGAAAAATAAAGCATTAGATAAAACTAGCTATTAAAGCCCCCCCAAAAGAAACAATTAATTAAGGTTACAAATTAAGCAAAATTAAAATTGCACAAGGCTGCCCCAAAAGATTTAAATAAAATTATGAGGGCTCACAAAATAGATTAATAAAATCGTTTAAAATTTCTAAACGAAATGTATCATTCTCTTGAATGATCAATAAAAATCATTTAAAATAATATATTTAAAATATCATGGATAAAACCATTGCAAATCTCCCATCAATAGTACATTATAAAATACCATAAATAAAACCACATCAAGATGCCACTGAAACCATAGAAAAACATTGACAACCAAAATATAGCCACATAATAAGATTAATAGAAACCATGACAACATACCCCGACAAGACATACCAGAAAACCACATACACCCGAGAGGTGCGCTAGACATATGACTGAAAGGTACTCCAGACATTACCATTAGGTAACTGGATGGTATGGCATCGACTCGAAAACACTGCACTAATAGGATATAGTGGGCTAGGGTATGGGACATTTGGCCTGTATGGCTACCTCCAGTTACCACTATCGGGGAATAAGAGTACGCTCAGGCCTGTGAACTCAAGCTGAGTCGATACTCAGTATCTGCATCACTCCAATTACATGTCAAAGTACATGTACATATGACATATATCATATAACTGAAACACATCAATCATCAGGAAGAGGGTCATGATATCGTAAGCCTCTCGAATACGAGTGTTATGACATCATCCCTTCCTATCCATAATCATACAAAAGAAATGATAAATAAGCATGTAATCCATAATAACTAATCATGGTAACCTATCGCATAATCATCAATGTCTAATCTCATTATGATAACATATAGAATGCTAAATCAAAATTAAAATACCA
Organism: Sequoiadendron giganteum; assembly: GCA_007115665.2. Lineage (NCBI taxonomy): Eukaryota > Viridiplantae > Streptophyta > Pinopsida > Cupressales > Cupressaceae > Sequoiadendron > Sequoiadendron giganteum. Next base: position 396,282,292 of record CM021106.1, read on the forward strand.
TCTTACCCAAGCTAAGGTTGGAGAGGTGTTACATCCCCCCCCCCTAAGATTTGACCTACTCTTGGAAGTCATGTAAGCTCAATATGCAACCATGTCACACATTAGTACTCAATATCTAAAAATTAACATTAAAAGATTGTACTCCATTCCAAAGATGAGAAATATAATATACATCATTCATCATTGAGCGAAATAGAAAGGACAACCATTTAACATTCACATTTCTAAGAATCATTAACAATATATTGGCATATGCCTTATAAAATCTCAACATGGAATAAAAATAGCATGGTTAATCTTGCTAACATCACATGTATCACAAATTATCAAAATAAACATTTATTTTAACATCCACATTCATTGAAAGATAGGTTAAAATACACATTGATTTCCACTAAGAATAGGGTAAAGAAGATGCATAAGCACTCAATTCTTTCCAACACACCATTGTTTGCAACAATATTTTCTTCCAACACACTTTCAATCCCATACATAAGAACATATTTGACAGCATTTTCAACAAAATATAACAATTTACACTTTCTAAAGCATAATAAGCCAATTTTTGAACTTTTCATATGTAACTATATCCAAGATGAAACATGAATTTACACTTACATACATACTTATATCACTGGGAATCACATCACAAGGCTACGCAAGGGTCCATCTGGACACCGGGAAGTAGCATACTAAACCATGATACATAATCCATGAGCCAAGAGCCAATATCCATCTCACATAATCCATACCTCACGCTCAGTGGCTTGATGGTGTTAGGCCACACGCACATGGTGAGACCATCCAAACAAGACCATAATGACCTATCTCTTGTATATAAGGTGGTTAGCCTCCAAGAAATGGTCATCACACATAGGTGGGTAGTGGGTCCTAGCTGTATAACAGCCTCACATACCCCCATCCTCAAGGTTCTCTGTGTCTACTTCCTCGTATACTCTCAATCGAGTTCGGCTCTCCCGTACCCGATGAGGAATCACTTTACAACACAAGACCGACATTTGAAACAACAAGTAGGAAACTAGTTTAGCCACCAAAGATCATAAATAAATATCAAATAAAGATTCAATTTCAGCATTAAAGTAAGAAATGTGCACAATTTCAACACTAAATCAAATGTAACCACGAGAGTTACATGCAAATAAAGATCACAAGTGTGGCTAAACCATCACAATAAAATATAAATAAAGTGTTGGCCTTCACAATCAACAGAAGATCATCAATAACCATAAAGAAAGTCCACAATCTTTGAAATTGCACTGTACAACACTGTGTGACTAGATACTAGCCACCAAACGTGGAAGGAGGGAATAATGTCTAACTATCGCAATAGCCCCTCATGTGGTGCAGAGTGAGCACATCAACCATGTATGGCATGAGGTGTACTCCTAGGCTACACCCCGCATCATATCATCATGTGGCATGGACTCGCCAAGTAACCCACGCACTCCTTGGCTACCTGCATGGGATGTGCACCTCGACCCCATCTTGCATCGCATCTCGGTGTGGCATGGCATACACCAGTCGAAGAAGGCACGTACTAGTTATATCCCACATTGCAGTATTTTTGTGGCTTCGTGGAAGTAGGCATGCGCAAAACACACCTCGCATAGCGATACCTCATGGAGAAGGCACACGCAGGTACTCATCGTAGCCAGCGGTATACATGGCTAGGACATACCCATATGCTAACTAACCCAAACACTGTCGAAAGCAAGCATGAGTGTCCCTCTATAAGTGTACGAGGCCCCATTACACTCATCACACTAGTAGGCTAACATAACACAATCTCATAGTGCACCTTCATGTGTCCATGCACATGGCATTGTATCCATTGCATCATGTTGACATACGTGCAAATATATTATATATAATGCATATATGAGTATATTAATATGGGGCTACTCGAGCCTCACCTCTCATATGGATGAGGTTGACTCACTAATGCCAACTCAACGCCCCTATAGGAATCCATGCAAAGCTAACAAACCAGTGCTGTTGTACTCAAATCTAGGGAATAGGCTAGCACATATGGATCAAGTACCTTGATCCATCATAAGGGGAAGTAGTGAGTACTTTCCTTGGGATCGGTTGAGCTAAGATTGCTTTGTGTCACAATATGCACATGCTGCACACCCCACCCAAGGAACTTTGTGGCTGCTACTACCCCGTCACAGATTGAGGGACTAGAGAACCAAAAGAAGAGAATCTAAGAAACTAACTTTTGGCTACTTTTGTATATATATAAATTTCAACCACATGTGGGTTGGCCCTCAATCAAGTAACAAAATAAAATCACACATAATGGTATGGTTAATCCCATACCTAAAATATAACATATTCCTCATGGATGGGTACACAGTATCACCATCCATGGCACACAATGCAAGTACATGATATTCACAAAACTCAACCAATGCACAATTACTAGTTTCTCACATATATATGGGAGTTACATTTACATACTCAATTCCATTACTTTTCAAAAGATCCCATACCATAAATACATATATTTTCATAACCAATGTGATTCCCTTTCCAAAATCATATCATCCATGGATGGGTACCTTGTACCACAATCTCACGGGAACACAAATCAAGCACATGATATTCACAATACTCAACATGAGCACAAATATAGGATGTTCACATAATAGGGAGTACTTTTTCCAATTCTTCTTACCAAAATAAAACAATTATCCACTTCTAATTATGCAAGATCAAAACAAACTTCCCAAAAACCTGCACTCCCAACATCCATACAATCTTCTATTTTCAAGAAAATAATATCATTAAACACAATTTAACAATTACAACCTTTATCACATGCATTATATCACAATGCTACATGGAGTGAATCAATAATGCCATAATAATTATCACATTCACATTCACTATTATTAAGTGGTAATTCACCTTACTACACACATGTGTTAACCACATTCACTTACTATACACAGAGCAATATTATTACAATGTTTACTCAAGACAAGGTATGCAATATTATCACTTCATCATACATTAATCATTTGTATTCATCATTAATTTGAAATGGTTTCACTATTCCCTTTTCTCTAAACCTTTACTCAATGTGGCGGTATGATCTTCTATTCCCATTCATACATGATTCATGATTATGAATGCAACTTGGGGACTTAGGTCCTCTACCCAAGGTTTGATCTAATAAAAAAAAATATTCATGAATGCATAAACATTTTCTCATAAGAAATAAGCATACAATGGATTTTAATACACCACACACTCAAGGTAAGCATTTTTGTTAAACCAATGATAAGAGAGAGGAGAGGGAGAAATTCAGAATTCTCACACATGCATGAATGCAAACATGGTTTCGTCATCACATAATCACTTCCACACAAATGCATCAATCATAAGAGAGCATGCAATAATCTCTAACAACACGATCATGCATTTTCTATTACCATATTTTATAACTTCAATGCAATATGGCATGCAAAAACAACTTCAAAACCACATGGGCTACAACCACACTCAAGATCCATTCAAGGGTCGCAACCCTTTACGTAATAAAATAACCACACATCAAGAAGGAGACCAATCAAAACACACTTCATGGTAGGCTCTAGGGTAACTAACCCTCACCAAAGCATTCCTCAACAAAACATGCAAGGGGGAGGAAACAACACTTGTTTCCATCCACCACACACAACACACCAAGCACGTATTAACCATAAACAGGGATCTCAGTGCTGCAACCTAGGCTCTACCTCTAACTCTGCCTCTGGCTCTACCCTCTAGGGGCATCCTAAAAGAAACTAGGAACACATCAAAATAGATCATCACAAGGACGATCGATACACCATATTATAGCATAAAAGATAATCAACAAAACTATGAAACAATATAACAAGCTCACACCACACACACCAAACACAACATAACATAGAAGGCTCATGTACGCCAGAGCTCCTAGTGTGTGAACATGGGCTCTAATACCCGATGTAACATCCTACTATGCAACCCAAAAGGGTAAGAGCCAAAAGACGACAAGATAATTTTTTTCTAAACATAAAGAATAACATACACATAAAGTAATTGCCGACTCGATAAAACAACAACAAACATGTCAAATATGACCTAAAGTACAACTTCAAAGAGAGGGCTAAACTACCCTCCAGAGAAAATCCAAATAGGAGAAAAAATGATAGCTCCAGATATTTTCTCTGGAACTTGTTGCTCTGCTTCGGAACTTGCGATTCTAGAGCCTGATACTCCAGAACCCACTGTTTTGGAGCTCGATGCTCTAGAACCTACTGTTCTGGAGCTCGATGCTTCAGAACCTGCTATTTTGGAGCCCGATTCTCTGGAACCTTGTTGTTGCACACAGACAGCCAACAAAAGGCGCTAGTGCTCTGGAACTTGTGATGCAACTCACAAGACAACATTGAAAGGCATTGCTGCTCCAAAACTTAAACAAAATTAAATGTAAAGGAGATACACATATGTAGTTCTAGTTTTGCATAGAAATTAGGGAAAAAAAGCCAATAATAAACATCATAATACAAGGGATATGGATACCAACATCGGAACCCCTAAACCAAATATAAAATATCACATTTCTTCTCATTTATTTTATGATTGCATTCTCTCTCAATAGAGTACAATGTGCATAAAGGAACAAGAATGGATAAAATAGAAATTCCATGAACAAGATACAACCTCAGATAAGATAAATACACAAAGGCATGTACATGAGTGCAATATGATAAATCAAGTACATGGGATAGATCAACTCCAACTGGTGCTCCAAAACCTGTACGCTGGTCCCCAATGGTGGTGGCAACGCCTCCCTACCATGTGGACTCTAGAGAGACCACCCCACCATGTTCGGAGGTAGTCACAAGGCCCAAGCAAAGCAACAAGACAGGGGTAACATAAGGAAAACACTCACATCAGACATGGAGCAACCAAAATACCAAGCACGAGGCCAATGACACAACATGAAGATGCTCATACAATACATGTCGGGTACTACTCATGACTACAAGATACAAGATACAAGAGTGCAAATCGGATGGAGTGTCACCATGTGTGCTCGAAGGGATGGCCCCACACGAAGTCAAATACACCCCTCATACAAACAAGGAACTCAATCATGCTTGGATCAACTCCCTACAGGCGGATAACTCAACGCCCTGCAGATGGATAGGCCATCTCGAGTGCATCCTTAGCTTTTACAAGCGCTCAAGGCCATGCACGAGGACTCATTTTCTTACATTGTTTTACTCCATCTCGTTGAACCAATGAGGGACCCAAAGCAAATATGAAACAATGAAAAATCCATTAAAACCATCATTGAAAACCATTTAAACATCCAAGCTAATATTGTTGTAAAAGAAGCCACTGAACAGCTGAAAACCATAAGGAAATGGAGGCATAGAATTTTCATGAAAAATCAAAGTGCTTGAATTAAAAATTCTAAGCTTGAACCAGTTTAGATTTCAACGTTTCAAGTTTGGATACACATTCTATTTTAATTTTAGAATCGAAAACAAGGCGTTGTTTTGAGAAAGATCATTTTGACAAATTGGGTAAAAAGAATACATACAAAACCAAAAGTGTCCGGAATTCAAATCGGAAAAAGACCCAGTTCATAATTTAATGTTACTACATGAAATCCAATATTATTTTATATTTTTAACAGGTGGTAAAAGAGCAGCAATGAAAAATGTCATTTTACAAGTAGGCATAAATTTGGGCAAAAATGAAAGTGTTTAGAATTAAAATATGTCAAAGACCTAGTTGAGATCTTGACATTTCTACATAGAATCCACCCCATAAATTTGTTTTTATGAAGAGAGTAATGAGCAGCAAAAAAAAAACGGCATTTTAATAAGTTGGCACAATTTGACCCAAAAATGAAAGTGCCCAGAAATAAAATCTGTCAAAGACCTAGTTGAGATCTTGACATTTCTACATAGAATCCACCCCTTAATTTTTTTTTTATCAAAAGGGTAATGAGAAGCAAATTAAATTTCAAAAAAACCATCATTCAAACCCCCAAACAATACAACAATGACATAAAGGAGTTCCTCCATATTTTATGAAATAAAAACAACCCAAATCAGAAAATTACCAGCCAAACAAGAAGTGTGAGTGTATGCTCAAATTACCAGCCACATAAGATTGAAGAACAACATAAAAGTACCTCAATATGCTCCAAAATGTAAATGGTGGAATGCCAAAAGAAGAAGACGCAATTCAGCTCCAAATCCGGACAACAAGTAAGATATGGCACGCCGATTTCAACAATCTACCACCCACAAATTTCTTCTCAAAAAACCTTCACAATCTTCCCAACCTCAGTTGCTCAAATCATGGGGTTTTCTTCTCCATGCCAAAACAAAAAATTTGCTTCTCTCCAAAAAATAATGATCCCCCAAAACAAAACTTTCTTTTCCCTTTTTATTTTTACCAAAACCAAAGCAAAATGAAAAATAAAGCATTAGATAAAACTAGCTATTAAAGCTCCGCCAAAAGAAACAATTAATTAAGGTTACAAATTAAGCAAAATTAAAATTGCACAAGGCTGCCCCAAAAGATTTAAATAAAATTATGAGGGCTCACAAAATAGATTAATAAAACCATTTAAAATTTCCAAATGAAATGTATCATTCTCTTGAATGATCAATAAAAATCATTTAAAATAATATATTTAAAATATCATGGATAAAACCATTGTGAATCTCCCATCAATAGTACACTATAAAATACCACAAATGAAACCATGTCAAGATGCCACTGAAACCATAGAAAAACATTGACAACCAAAATATAGCCACATAATAAGATTAACAAAAACCATGAAAACATACCCCGACAAGACATACCAACAAACCACATACACTCGAAAGGTGCACCGGACATACGGCTGAAAGGTGCTCCGGACATTACCATTAGGTAACCGGATGGTATGACATCAACTCGGAAACACTGCACTAATAAGATACAGTGGGCTAGGGTAGGGAACATTTGGCCTGTATGAATACCTCCAGTTACCACTATCGGGGAATAAGAGTACGCTTAGGCCTGTGAATCCAAGTGGATTCGATACTTAGTACCTACATCACTCCAATTACATGTCAAAGTACATGTACATATGACATATATCATATAACTGAAACACATCAATCATTAGGAAGAGGGTCATGATATCGCAAGCCTCTCGAATACGAGTGTTACGACATCATCCCTTCCTATCCATAATCATACAAAAGAAATGATAAATAAGCATGTAATCCATAATAACTAATCATGGTAACCTATCGCATAATCATCAATGTCTAATCTCATTATGATAACATTTAGAATGATAAATCAAAATTAAAATACCATCTTACCCAAGCTAAGGTTGGAGAGGTGTTACAAGATTGATTTGTCCAATTATTTGAAAGAATATGTGGACATCTAGATTGGAAATATTCATCACACGTAATGTGTGTTACACCTAAAATTTCCCAATACTTATTTTTTATTCCAGTATATCAAGAATAATATTAAGGATTACCCTTTGATGGCCCTCCAAGTCAAATCACCTCAATTTATTGAGATTCCTTCCTCAAGAGCTAAGGAAAAATGGACTACAATTTCAAACTAAACAAAAAAAAGAAATCTAAATCTAGAAATTTCCAAGCTAAAGACCAACCCACCTCAAGTCACCTAGTTTCCAAGGTGTAGCCAACTGATGTTTCAAACCCTTTTTGAGAAGGGGAAAGAGGCTATCCCACCTAGTGGTGATCCTTCCCCTAGGCCAAGGCTCTCTTAGATACCCCAACCAATGTTTATTTTATCCTCTTAGCTAGAAGCTCCTATTCAATCTCCCCCTCTCCTAAATATCTATGAAATTATTACAACTTGCTTGGATTCTTGGAGGAGGGAGAGTATACTACAAAAATATGAATAATTTTAATTCTCAACATCCAATTGGGTATTTTTCCTCATAATTTTTTTTGCAAAATCCCTTCTCTCTAAGATTCGAATAATGATTAGATGCATCTTGATTTTTTTAATGAATTTTATCTCTTGGAATGTTTGAGGTCTTACCAACCTCCACAGGAAATATAAAGTATGATATTTTCATCAAAATTAGTAAAATTTAGATGTTCTTTGTTTACATTAACTCAAGATATCTAGTTTTTTTCTTTTAGCTACTTGCAATGTTATTTGGATAGCCAACTCTATTCTTTGCAACAATCCTGACGTTGGTCATGGAGGGTTTTTCACCTTTCTCTCTCCTAGGTGGATTCAACATATTTTCAATCACATTTTTGACCCCACTAACCGTATGGTACAAATCATATTAAATTTCAATAAATTATTCTTTTGGTATAATAAATACTTATGCTTCTAATGATTTTATTGAGATCTCTTTTATTGCAATGGATTGTTGATTCATTGCATGTTTCCACTTGGTTCATGTGCAAAGATATTTTTGAGATGGATTATGATAAAAATGGGACTTCTCCTTTACACTTGACATCTAGAGAAAGAGAGGTGTAGTATTACATGCATAATAAATTCACTAATTTTGATCCCAATATGGGCCACCACCATATTCATTCAAATTGGTATATGTGGAAATTTTTTTGGGTTGATCCTTATAGAGTCTTTAAACACATAGATCATGCTATGATTTTTGTATAACCCTTTTTTCCTTTTCTAGATATTTCTCACTCCTGGTTGATCCTTTTCTAGATGTTACTTTGTTAAACCACACTCCAATCAAGTTTAAAATTTAATGGAAAGTTGGTGTACCTTAGAGTTATAAAAACTAGTGTTTTAAATACATATTGTCTAACTCATCAACCTTCATTGGCCCATATTTGACATGTGTAGAACATATAAGATTTTCCCACTTAGCCCATTAGTTCAATTCCTTGGTAGAATAAAGCCACTAGGTTCACTTCTCACTTCCTTCACATCTATGGACACCAAATCGATATATTTTCATGTCATGCATATGAGGCCACAACCTCAAAGCTTTGCATTACTATATTGTAGATCTTGAATACAACCCATTTCCTCCTACTTTGCAGGTCAAGGTGGTTGATGTTTACCATCAAAATAAATTACTAATAACCATTTGACTATAGGTGCTCAAATAAAATCCATATTACATTGGCTTGAGATTAGGGATAGAGATTCCAAGGAATTATTCCAAACTCTCATAGATCACCATACTTCACATGGTATTAAGCAGATCAAAGATGGGCTAAATTTTCTCAAAGAACTTCTTGATATCATCTATCATTTTGTTAGACATTATGAGAACTTTTTCATAGCTTATGAGATTGAAATTTCCTTACAACAATGCCTCCAAGTTTTTCCCTATCATATTTCCTCTACTCAACAAGTTTTATTTGATCAATTGATCCCCAATGCTAACCTCAATGAATTTTTACTTACCATGACCAATGACAAGAATCCTAGTTGTGATGGCTTATAAATTCTAATCATTAGATAAATTAATTGAATTGGATTAAGGTTATCATCCACCCAATGCCAAGGTTTGTATCTTTACAATAAGTGGATCATTTGTGCCTTTCAGGATGATGAAGCCTAGAAAATCCAAATATGATATTACATCTCTTCTAGTCACACTACTAAACAAATTAATTGGAAGGGGATTGGGCTTCAAACCCTTCTTATCATGAAAAATTGTGTAAATCCAAGATTATTTTATGATATAAAGTATCTCGAGAGCCTAGGAATCCATGAAACCTTGGCTTCTTTGGAATAGTTCTAGATTTTGTAATGGTGTTATTATTAATTGATATAATATTTGGTGGTCCACCATTTTGCAAAGTTGTGACCACCCTTTATTAAGGTTTTCTTGGGTTTGTGCCTTGAAATTTAATAAATAAGGAGTTATAACTATGCAAGAACTTTTATCGAGAGATTCTATGAGACTTTTTTCATGGAATGATGATAAATTTAAGTTTCACCTCTCTAATCAAGACTGTGAAAATTTTGATATAGTTATGGGGCCCATTCTAGCTGGCGTGATTCATAAAATTGGTATCAATTCCTACACACCCGAGTGGAAAGATTGTGAGTGGTATCCAAATGCCAATTTTAAAAATTAAAAAGCACAAAAGGATATCATTAGCTCTCTCATCACTTGTGTATGGTGTCCACTTTGAATCAACAATGTTATTTGTAGACACCACTCTCTATTTGGCAATGCCTATTCCACACCATTTGGTAAAAAGTTCTAGAAACCAATTTGGCCCACTTTTCATGGTGAATTCTTTTCTAAGGCCTTCCCATTGGCTCCAAGTTATTCCTTTTGGAATCCCTCAACCCGTGTTTCCCATTTTATTGGCATTCAAAGTCACTCAAACACTTTTTCTAATTTTTTCCTAAAGCTCAAAATGTTTGGACTTGGATTCATGATTTTCAAGCCCTTCAAAACTAGCACCTTTTTCTTGGCATATATTTCTCTTCAGGGATTAGCTTGTGTCCTTCACAAATAAAACTAGATAGAACATTATTTCATGGTGGAAATTTTATTTAACACATAGAAAGATAGAAATTTGGCTATTTTTTCCAATTATGTGTCGATCATCATATTTCACTTTCTATTAAAACAATGAATTGTTCCAATGTGTTATTGTAGACTCAGGTGCAAGCTAACAAATTTTCTCTTGATGTGGCTCATTTACAAGTTCTCCTCAAACACTAAGGTAATGACCCTTACACATTTTCCAAAGTTCCTTTGTCTCCCTCTTCTTTTAAGGGTCACTCACCTTCTCATGTACATCAAAATAGATGAAGCCTCTCTCCTTGAAGTAATCATGAGACTCACTCCCAAGATTCTCCCCTAAACCTAACTATGAGAAGAAATCATGGTCAATGGGGTTGGTCACAACCTAATTTTTAGTGCTCCATATCTCTGCCACCTATAGGAGGAATTTATGGGTGTCCTATTAGTGGTACTTCTAGTTGGTTTGATTATAGCAAGCTCCCTTGATTTTCTCTTGTATTTTTTCTTTCCCATGCTATAGAAAAGAAGATAAAGAGAAATATAATGATGGATGGGACTTTCCCATGGACATTTCAGACCCTACTAATGTATGAGGTAAACTAAATGATCAAGCTCCTCTCCCCCCGTTTTCTATTATTCTCACTACCTAGCAACCTTGTTTATGTTTTTATACTTTTATCCTTAGCCTTCTATGGATTTTAAGGGCATGAATTTTCTCCACCCACCTTATTTTTGTGATTGTGTAACATTATTTTATAAATGATAATATAGACACTTATTCATCATAAAGAAATCTTGTAATATGAATTTATAGGAAAATTAAACTAAAATGATTAAGTAGAGGTTTTAATATACATGAAGATGAAGATGAAATGGTGAAAGGACAAAAATACAAAGATAAATGCAAATAACACACAATTACCTTGAATTTTACCTTTCTCACCTCATGGATTGAGCTAAAGTAGATGCACCCATGTCTAATTTATATGTGCCTTTTGATATTGTAGTTGGATTGATTGTGGTTATTTATACCAGTAGAATGTTGTTGGGATTGAGGATTGATAGAAGAAAATGGTAGGATAAGGATATCATGATGAAAGAATTATTTTGAATAAAATGATAACATAAGGATGTGATGATTGTTGGTAGGGTACATGACATAGAGAAAAACCTACTACAATCCACCATAAACCATGTGTAGAGCATCAAACCAACAAGGGGGATAGGTTAAGGGGTACCTTATAAGGGTCATGTCTCTATAAGAGACCAGGTATTGATATATTTATGTAATAGATAACAAAATAGGGGGACATCATAGATATATATAGTGAAAGAACTATAATGGAGGGTAGAGACTAAGACCTACTTATGTAATGACTATATGAATATATGTAAGGAGTTATAAGGATTCAATGGAAATATTTGTTATGGATTATTACTGCTAATGTTTGGACTATATATATGGTACTATCAAATAGATTTCCTTACTGAACTTACTTATTTCTACCATTGTACCCTCTGGGGTATGAGCTAACTACATAAGGGATACTAGGGTATAAATATTTAGATTGTAATTCCCATCTCCTCTTGCTAACATTGGTTTCATTGTTGAGACTTTAGAGAGGATAGTGAAGAAATTTAGAGTAAAATAAAATGGACAAACATAACACAAGAAATAAAATTGTGGAGACACTTCTCTTATGTACTGCCTCAGTGAGAGGGGGGCTGGGAAATTAAGGGATGTGAAAAGACCCTTAAAAATATGAAACTATTCAAAAATGTAAACCACCCATGAGATATATAAGGAGTAATGGAAGTTTGGACTGGACAAACCCATGGGATCATGAGATAAAAAAGGAAAAGGGAGATAATTGAAAGGATTAAGTTGGGAATGGAGATAAATGCAGAAGAAAGGAGGCTGAAACAAATTCAATAAAGGTAAGAAAGATACTGTAAAAGAATGGAAGAACATAAAGGAGGAAAATAGAGTGAGACTTAGAGTTTATGGAAGACAATAGAAACAAAGAGGTTGAGTGCATCAATGAGGGTGATACTAAGTGTGACACTATGGGTGCTACTAGAGGATAAGAAGAGAACACACCATTGAGGGTGTTGTTGAGGAATGTAGAGAAAGGGATTCACAAATAGGTTCTAGCATAGACCAGATTATCTAGAATTTAGAAGGAGAAATTAAAGAATATGGAAATAGAAAAAATGAAATGGAACTAGTGGTAGTGAGGATTATGACACCCCCCCAAAACAAAAAACCAACTACTCATTTGGTCTGGAGGAATATTCAATTCAGAATAAATGAATATTGGTTAGTAATTGGAACCCCTATACAAATCCTTTGAAACATAACATTTGATGTTGTCTATTTAGATGAGTTAGTAACTAGAAGCATTATAAAGATAAGAGGATAATATGTAGGATAAAATAAGGAGGATTATATGAGATTAACAACCCCTAACAAAATAATACTATCACATTACCAAATGATGCTCACTAACAAAAGGATATCTCCAAGAATGAAATGATTATTTGAAAAGACACAATGCCAAATCATGAGTCACCCTTAATTTCACTAAAATAAAGAAGTATTTCCATGGAAGAAGTAGAACAAAACGTAGGAAACCAACAAGGAGAAGAAAAATATAAGTGTATACAAATTTAACATAGGATACACAAATAGTGACTGTAACGCCCCGCCACGCAACCCGATAGGACAACTACAACAAATACATAATATATATTTTTTTAAAGTAACAATAACACATTGCAACATTAAAACTTATATGCACCATGAATATAAAATAAAACATAAACCTAATCCTATGGGGTGCATGGTACCTTACTTAAATGAACCCAACAAATAAATGATATGTGATACTATCTAAACCGGAATAAAGAAACGAGAATAAACATGATCAAAGTACATCAAGAATAAGATATAATCCCATAAATATAAATCATATAATATTACATTTAACTTCAAAGTTCAAATACAATTGTGGAATATATTTACATAGATACAAAAAAATATAAAATCATAGTTACATTACAATGCCATTTCCCTTATAACATTGGGAAGGGTAGAATCAAATTACAAAAGTACATAAATGAAAGAGAATTCTTTAAGGAACAGTCTTCTCTGTGTGAGCTCCGAGATCACTATAACTGTATCCATGCCACAATCATAATAGGGGACCCAATGGTGCATTGCATGTTTCCACCCAACCGTGTGAACCCAAAGGAACACCCCCCATGCAAGGATTCAGTAAGAAAGAACCATTGGCCACATACTCAAACATAAAGGACACATGTCACAAGACTCAAGCCCATAATCCAGCATAAACATCAATAGTAAAATAGACAACTCACACAACTCTAGAGGTATAAGAAAACAAGGGAAAAAAGGGCGCGATGGGAGAGTGTCATCGTATGGCCTTCATGGATTCACCTGACTACCTATAATCTAGGAGCCACCTCCATCTACAGTTAACCATATATCTTTTTTCAAGGTGTCACCCCATAGGGTAACTCATGCAGAGCCAACTACCTTTCATGATGACAAGGTAGTGACCTTACCAACCAATTCTTCCCACCCGTCCTTAGCCTTAGGGAGTGCTAACGATAGGTGTGAGGTGTCAATTTTTATCTTGTTATATGATAACTAATCCCAACCCACTAAGTAAATTAATTAGGTTTTCAATTGATAAGGAAAATCTACCACGGGTGACCACTTGTACACTAGCCTCGAGAAGAGCCACTCTCCCCTATGGTTTCCCTAAAACTAAAAACCAAGAGATGGGTACCACAATGCCCAAACCAAAGAATCAGAACCACAACAGGGTACCTCCCACTAACTCCCACATGGTAACAATATGAACCAAATAAAAGCAACCATAGAAAAACATACACATTTTCCCTAACCTTTGGAGATACGCTAAATCCACACAAGACATACTAAAATTATTACATTTAATTTAATAACACGATTTCAAACTATATAAAATTCAACCTAAATTAAACACAAGACATATCAATTATGAATTTCCATCACTCAAAGTCAAGTAAGAAAAACCAACTCATGCAATTAAAACCACACATCATATAACCCTTCATTTTGAACAAATAGGAAGCTAAGGTATAATCACATAAACCTCGAAATACACTATATAAAGAAATTCACAATAACTAGTAATCGCAAAGGCATCACTTCCACATTCTATATCAAACATTAAACATGACCATGAATACATTCACAACTCATAAAACCATAATAGAAAACAACGTAATATCAAATAAGGGATAAATCATGACTTCTATGGTTAACATAAAATCCACATTGTAAACCTGCTTAAGCCATTAAAATTGATTTTGTATAATAATAGCCTTCTAATTAATCATTTAACCACTATAAGTATGGCATAGAGATAATCTAAGAGCTAACATCATTCTACCTTAATGGGTTTCACATTAAGGTCCATTACCGATTATGAATGACCCTAATACAACCTAATATTATAATGAATGCAAGTTAGGGAGCAACATAAAAATCGCATAACAATACTAGATATAATTAGTTGATCTGGAAGAATCTACAACTTAATCACTTACGACCTTAAACCCATCTAGGTACATTTTCCCCTACTTGATCTATCTTAACCTTTTAATTATCATTTAATCCATATGTCAGTTGAGGGAACAACTATCTATGAAGGAACTAGATTAAACCTTTCCAAGGAAAAGAGTTGTAGTAAATCAATCTAAGTACATAGAATCATTAATACCAAGTTAATGCATAACTTCCAGAGTTATAAGAACACAACTTAACATAGAATGGTTATGAAGATATTCCAAAGTTAATAGCCTAAGGGACCAATTTATTTTGAATACGCTCCAATTGAAATTATATAGCTTAACCTTACTCAATTAAATTAACTAACCTATCTATTTTAATGAACCCTAATTCTCGAATATATATATAATTCAATCCTTTTCCCCTTAAGGAATATTTCCCAATTTCATTATTTACAAAACAATTAGATTCACATGAGTAGTGAAATACTTTCACACTCACCCTAATATTTTCGCTATTCCATATACGTATGTATAAGAATGTATACACAAATAGGAGAACATTTCCAATAATCTATTACATTCTAATTAAATATATAATTTAAAATATGGCAATCACATAGTTAAACATATATAATAAATTAACGCTAGTCACCACACTAGCACTAACTAAAATATCTCATACTTCTAATTAACGCCACATCATCAATTATAAGAAATTTAAATTATAAATCACACAAGTCTCAATCAAATCACCATTTTCCTCTAATAGAATCAAAATAAGGAAATTCACTAATATCTCTAATTTAATCAAAACCCAATATCTAATTTAATTAAATATCTTCCCACATTTAAATAATTCACTAATTAAATAACTAAGTCTATAAACTTGCTAAAAAGATAATTTGAAGAGCAGCAATGATAATTCCATGATTAATAAACATAATAAAATATTATTTTAAAATTCATGTTACTAACTTAATTTATCAAACCCAAAGTATAAATATTATTTACTAAATATAAATTTTTAATTCTATTATATTTCTGATTTTAATTCTTTCCCACACAGTAGTATCTAAGTTTTGATTTTCCTAATTAAAAGAAATCTAAATTTTAAATTAAGAAAATCAGTTGCAGAACAAAAGGAAGATTAAGTCTATTATTTGACTAAGTTCAAAAATTGGTTTTGAGCTACATAATTAAATTTTACAATAAATTTGATTTTTCCAAATACAGCCAAACTAACAAAAATAAACAAAACCAATTTCCGCAGCAATGTCAAAATGCAATTATTTCTCTAATATTTAAAAGAATAGAAAGGAAATCATTTTCAGACAGATTTGCAACTCAATTACATTTTCCTCTTTTAATTTTAAAATTTATCTAGACAAAAAATTACATTAATTCTTCTTTCCTTTCCAAAATACTCAGACACATTTCCAGCCTATACTTCATATATATATATATATATATATATATATATATATATACATATGTGTATATATCCATACTAAAATAAAAACATATATATATATATATATATATATATAACTTCTCATTAAAAAATAACTTTGATATTAAGTTTGCCACTATAAAATAAAACATAACATATATATAACATTTGCATTTAAAAAAAAACCATATCACACCTAACCAAACACGCATGCTTAAACAAAATGGGTGAGGGGCGAGTGAACATAGTCATACCCACCTCATACCCCAAAGCATCAAAGGGAGTGGGGAGGTGGTGGAGGCTCTGCCTCTACATCGCCATCCCCATATGAGGGCGGTGGTGGGAGGCAACGCCTCCCCCAACCTCCCCCCACAACCATAACAAGGCACAACCTTACACTAAATACGAACTTGCCCCCGGATTAAAAAAATGGGTATCTCCCATTACGTCGTACGACATTCAAAGCATAGGGCTCCAAGAAAATATAAAAAAAGATATATATATATATATGTAAATATATATGTATTTATATTTTCCCCATCCAAACTACGTTAAAGAAATTACAGCAAACATAGAAACATATAAAACAATAGAGGATTATCAACAAAAGGATTTCCAGAAAAGAGAGGGGTTTTCCAAAAATTACAATAGAGAACAAGATCAACAATTTTCGAAGGGATACATAGAGGAAAGAGGGAAATCCTTGAACAGGTAAAAAAAATTTACAGAGGAAGAGGGATTTCAATTTTTTTTTAACACATTAAGCCTTTATCCTTTTTCATAAAAAAAAAAGATTTACAGAGATCTTAATAAGGATTTTTGAATTACTCGGAGTCCAACGCAAGCTCGATTCGAAGATGAGTTGCACAAATCCATTCAAAGATAAATCTTCAAAAATAGCAATACAAGCACCCACAATAACAGATTCAGTTAAAATCCTAATGCAAAAACCAACTTTGAATTTCCTTGATCGAATCGACGAAACATTTTCAAAAATTAATTATCCCACTGTAAATTTTTCATCAAAAATTGAGTTGCAGACATTTTCCCATTCTTCCCAATTTCTTCCCACTTGCTTTTTCGAAAAAGCAACAAATGGGAAATACATCTTTTTTCAGAAAAAATCAATCAGGAGCTGTCATAGAATTTCTGGCAACTTCCCATGCAACCAAATCCACTAACTCAGAATTACTGTCACTTCCCAAATTTGGAAGAGAATCTTCCAATTTTAAATTTACACGATTAAATACCTTTTAAAATACTTTTAAATCATAATTAAATAAATTCACTTTCAACAATTAAAATTTACATTATAATATTTTTTTTTGCAAAATCCCACTCTATTAATATTTTAAACTTAAAGTTTATTTTATAAGAAAAATCACTTTTTATTTTAAACAAGGGCAAACATGATAATGTTTCCCTAACTTAGTTTCTTTTCAAAATAAAATTAAACTATAATAATTTATTCAACAATATTATTTAATTTTATTAATTTAATTTAAAGAGTCACTTCACATTATTAAATAACAATGATGTGCTAATGTACTTATTATTTTTCCAAGGTATAAATATCATATGCGACATCGGGCATCCCATAACTTTAATATTTTGCAGCATGAAACAACATTTAATTAAAGCATAAAACACTAGTTCAAGACATTAATATACTTGTAAAATTCATAAAATAAAATGATTAATTAACAACCTTACCCACACGAACACAGAATAGACAAGACAAGAACAATCCTTGAACCAACTACTGACATAGGCGGGGGTACTTTCTTACCAACTCCCTTACAACATCAAACCATTGGGTAGATAGGATGCACTCAGACCTGCCAATTCGGGTGGAGTCGGCATCCAGTACCTGCATTCCTACATTACACAAAATGTCAAACAACATGTGCATTTATAACTCATAATCAAACACATTGTGAAGGAGACTTACAGTGAGGCAAGGCACTCACGGATGAGCGATGCCACCCCATCTCCTTCACCCAAATCAAAGATAGTAAACAGTATCTAAGCATCACATCATCATAACATGAATATCCCACACATAAGTCCATCTATCATAATCAAAAGAGCATAAATATTTGCCACGCCCAACACATGGCAAAAAAGATGTCAAATAGAGTATCAAATATGCATCAGAACATAGCCAAAAATCACACTGAGGCAAACACACACACACCAAAGCAATATCAGAATATCAAAACATGAGAGGCACTTTAATACTTAATTGGAACTAGGTATATTTGCATGCCAAATTGAAAACTAGTCATGGAGAAATCAAGAAAGAGAAAGAGAGAATAAAGAGATGGAAAAATTGAAACTAAGGATAGAGAAACTAAAACTCTGACAAGTTATAATGGAAAATCAAGAGATGTTTGCAACAAGACCCAATATCTAGTGTACTTAAAATGGAAGAGAAGGCCACATTAGAAATGAGTTCCCCAAGGAAGTAGGTGAAATTAAATCCAATGCATTATGAGTAGACCTACAAACACTACCTAAAAAGATAAACTATGTCTATTGCAACACCTGTAGAGAGTGGGATGACTATGACACCCAAGATTGTCCCTCATATTTGTTTATACTAAGGGAAGATTCTATTGCAATAAATAATAATGACCAACAAATGATGGCATATGTTAAAGGACTAGTAGAATGACCATTATACCAACATGATCATGGATATAAGATACTGCCATGGAAAAATTAAATAATATTAATTATATACAATCAATCAAACCAAGAAACTTATAGTGATAAAGGCCAATTCCATGGAGACATAGGCTGAGGAAGAGGTAGGAGAAATAAAAATGATGCCACATACTTTAAATATGGTAAACCAAAACAGTTTGCAACAAAAGTATTTGGGAGACGAAAAGAAACCCTACAAATTCTAAGGTAGTAAAGAGCATGATGGCTTTAGTTGTGACAGAGGCCAAACCTACTATAGAAATGTGGCTCCACAATCAAAGATAAAAAAGCTACAAAACCTCAATCCCTCAAGAGGGGCAAGGTTAGTAAGGAATGTACCAAAAGAACCCACAAACACAAAGGAAGAAAGATACAAGGAAGAGAATGTGGAGACTAGTAACTCTAATAGATAGGCCCCTGACAACAAAAAAATAGTGGTGATAAACAAGAAAAGGAACTAACACCACACATAAGGATCAAAACACAAAAAAAGAGGAAACCACCATGGATGACAAGGCTTTTCACCCTTCTAAGAAAGAATGTGATCAGATAGTGGAAGAATCAAAACAAGTGGTCACAAAACAACAAAAGGAGGAAAAAAACCTATATTTATATAGCCAAGAAGTAGGAATACTTAAATAACTAATAAAATGGATAAGAAATCTAACCTCCTAAACAAACTCCAACAATTTTATAAATATTGGAGCAAATAAGGAAAACTACCATAGATCAAAACTATATACAAAGAGGATAGACAATGAAAAACTTGTCCAATCATGATCATAATAAATATGGATCATAAAAAGATAGCTAATGGCATGGTAGACCTAGGATTTGATATCAATATGTTACCAAAAATAGTATGGGAATAGATAAGAAAACTAGAACTACAACACACACCATATAGCATTATTCTAATAGACAACACAAGAATGAAAACCCTAGGCACATGGAAATAGGTGGAAGTTAATGTCAATGGAGTAAAACAAATAGTAGACTTTGAAGTAGTTTCCATAAAAGAAACATTTGATTCATTCAACGCCTTACTAGGAATAAGATGGTTTTTGAATGCCAATGGAATTGTACTCCTGCAAAGAGGAGATATAATTTTTTGATACAAATAGGATAATCCATATTCCTCTAATAAAAAACCCAAATGAAACATACATAGAGGAATAAAACCTAGAGGAGTATAATGAATTTGACAATAAATACCTATATACAATTTTTGAGGCTACCACTAAATGACAATATAGAAAATATAAATTTAGAAGGAGAACTTGAAATTGAGAACACCATATATAGCACAAGAAATGAGGAAGTGTTAGATGCATGGATGCAGGAAGAACCAAAACTCCATTCTTGGAAAATTACTAGCTTCCACATAATCTTTATGATTATGAATTCACCGACTTGAATGCTTCACATTCTACCACATTTACAAATAATCAACCATACAACAGTTACGAAAGAATTGAAGACAACATAGAACCTACATATAACAATACTCTCCATATAAATCACATCTCACAATGAATCTCACATATTAAATTACCTAAATACTCAAGCCTTGGAGACCTACTATCCTTTATATCACAAATAGAAAAGATCTTTAAAATTAAGAAAAGAAGACTAGACATACCAAAACACACACTTATCTATAACACTGCATGCTGGTGAAATACACAAAATTAACATTTAACACATTGGACAATATTTAAGATCTTGATCAAGACAAGGTACCTACCAAAGGAAGGGGAATATAAGGAAATACAAAAATATAATGGATAGATCCCACTAGAGGAACACATTAAGATTTGCATTAACACATGGAAATACAAAAATGAATATGATGACTAGATATACATATATTTATTTTATTGGACACTCAAACTGGTACCACAAACTTGGTATATCAACCAAGAACAAAGAGGAAAAACCAATAATTGGTAATAACTGAAAAAATATTTTACTCACACATGTTTTATTTTATAATATTAACAAAAGCATGCATAATGCACGAATTAAAATAATGGATATCATATTCAAACTAAAGGAAATTTAGGAAATGGTGGTATCAAAAACTTCCATATCGACTCCCCAATCAAAATTTATATGAAAATATATAGAAAGGTTGGATAAAGAGACTATATTATCAAAAAGAAGATGTTACCTAACAAACAAGAATGATGAGGATGTTAATAATATAGTTGTAGAAATTAAATAAGGGGAAAGAGACTTAGGATCTCCCACCCAAGCCAATTTTTTTTTTAATAATCATCCCATTAAACCAAAATAATAAAATATTTCTAAAGAAGGAAACCCCAAACTATTTAAGATAAGAGATTACTAGGATGACAAGCTAGTAGAAAAATTTATAGAAATGTTATTGAATTTGAAGAAATTTTCCCTAGGAAGTTTATAAATTTGAAAGGCATAAAAGAGGAACTAGGAGTTATGAAAATAAAATTGAAAGAGGGAGCTAAATCGGTGAGGAAAAGACCCTATTGATTAAACCCTAATATGAAGAAGAAAGTCAAAAGTGAAATAGAAAAAAATTTAGAGGCTTAGATAATCAAACCCATGGAGGATGCAAAGTGGATTAGTACCATGGTAATCTAGAACAAAAAGATAGGATAAATAAGGATTTGTGTTGACTTTAGGGAACTGAATAAAGCATGCATCCATGACCCTTTCCCTACACCATTCATAGAAGAAATTTTGGAGTTAGTGGTAGGGAGAAAAATATATTCTTTTATTGATGGATTTCCACAATATCACCAGGTAAGAATAAGTGAAGAAGACTATCCCCAAAAATTATTTACAACAAAATGATGATCTATATGTATATATTGATGTCATTCGACTTGAATGCACCAACAATGTTTAGTAGGGTTATGATAAATGCTTTTAAGGACTTTATACATGACTTCTTGGAGGTATATTTTGATGACTAGATGGTTTATTGATTATTCAAAGATCACATCCAAGCACTCATAATGATGCTCATCAAATGTAGAAGCATGCAGATTTCCCTAAACATGAATAAGTGTTTGTTTGTAGCATCATATGGCACATTATTAGGTCATATTATATGAAAGGAGGGGTTGATGGTAGAACTTATGAAGGTTATACTAATCATGACTTTACCATCACCAAAAACACTATCCTAGGTAAAAACCTTTGTAGGTTACACTAGAACCACTGCAAGTTTATAAAAGGGTATGTTGAAATAGCCGCACCCATGGAGGAACTACTAAAAAAGAAATCCGATAGAAGCATTGAATGGAATGAGTAATTCCAAAAAGCATTTGACACATTGAAAAACATAATTGTAGATGTACCAATACTTATATTCCTTGATTGGAATACACCCTTCCATTTCCATGTAGATGCCTCAAAATTTTCTATAGGAGTAGTATTAGCTCAACCTAAGGGAAATAAAGATCACTCTATAGGATTTGCAAGTAGAAAAATTTCTAAAGTAGAAAATAATTATACCACCACTAAAAGAGAAGCCTTAGCTATGGTCTATGCACTATAAAATTTTAGACATTATCTCCTATCAACACCATTTACATTCTTCACAGGCAATGAACCATTAAAATACCTACTCAATAGGCCTATAATTCAAGGGAGAATATGACGATGGTAACTCCTATTCCATGAAATTTTATTTTAAGATAATGGTGAAACCTAGAAAACAAAATCAAGGACCTACACCTATTTAGATTAAATACGATACCAGAGGAACTCAATGAAATTGTTATACTATTATAAAAAGGTGATTTTCCATTATATATCTCATCATAGGCTAGAGAATCACTTGTTTGGAAGTCTCTACCATAAAAACTGATAGGAGAGTTACATCACATAGGGAAAGATGAAATAATAAGAAGGGTGGTATTTGAATATGAAAGAAAAGCTATCCTAAAATATCCCATAAGGGAATAGTAGAGGGAATAATTGTGGAGAGACAACAAAGAGAGTTAAATTAGCTAGATTGTGGTGGATAACCCTACATAGAGATGCTAAATAATACACTATGAACTGTGACATATGTTAAAGGGTGGGGAAACCTGCTACAAGAGATGATATGCCATTAAAACCAATCCTAGCATAAAATCCATTTTAAAATGGGCTATAAAATTTATAATACTAGTTGATCCACCTATGAAGCACTCTAAGGAAATATTTATCATCACCGAAGTTGAGTACTTACAAAATAGGTAGAGGCAGAACCCACTAGGGATTGCACCACAAAAATTACCACAAGATTCCTATATAAAAATATAATCATTAGATATGGTTTCCCACTAGAATGATAGTAAGTGATCAAGGGAATAATTTTGTTAATAAATTAATTGTGGAGCTAACATAGAATTCATGATCACACATAATAGGAGCTCACCATACCACCCACAAGAAAATGAAGAAAGTGAGGCTTTGAATAATATAATTGGTACAATACTTACAAAAAACATGTGAAGGAAATAGGATAGATTGGGACATTAAAACACTTGCAATATCTAGGCCTATGAAACATCATATAAGAGGAGTACTAAGTTCACACCATTCCAATTAGTATATGGGACTGATGTGGTAATACCAATGAACTTCATAATCCCCAATTTATGTACTATGCACTAACTTTGTAGTTGGATGATGATGAATCCTTAGCACAGAGGATAGAAGAATTAGAAAATTTGGATGAGGATAGGTTCGTAGCACTATACAATCAAAAGGTAGAATGAAAAAGATAAAAATACTAGCATGACAAGAACCTCTAAATAATTTTTTTTCAAAAAGGGGATTTAGTATTACTTTATGATAGTAAATTTAAAGAGCACGGTAAATTAAAGGTGAGATGGATAGGACCATAATCTATTCATGAAATTGTAGACTTAAGGGCAGTGAGATTAAAGAGACTGGATGAAAATCATAATTTAGGGTATGTGAACAGTGCAAGACTTAAACACTAACACCTACCAAAAGGATGAGAATTATAAATTTTGAAAAGACACATGCTTTATACTATATAACATATGTAACATATATCATTAAACAATAAAAAATAACACGTTAGTAACCACAAATTTTAAATGGCTTCAAAAAATCATGAAAGCTAATGGGAAAGAAACATCAATGTGGTCACCAAACATGGTTATTTAAACACCTCACAACTCCACTCAAAGTACTACATTTGAAATCCTTGTGATAGAAAACAACTTGAGCTCTACTAAAAATACTTTAGAGAACAATGGAAACCCCTATTTTGGTGAATGTAATAGAGAAACCCCAACTCGAATACAAGAAGTATTTGTTTAAAAGTATGGAAGTCAAAAAATATTGTGTTTTTTCAAGCATTTCAATATATATGGTATACACAAAGGATATAAGGAAATACATCCATAAGCCCATAGATGAGATAAATCATATGAAATTTGAGGAGTAGAGGAAAACCCTACTTGCCCCGAACTAAAGTTGATATCTACCTCAATACCAAGAGGTGGGATAGAAGCACCTACATGGATGAAAAGATTACCCAGATTTTTGTGACGAGCATGACTAGGTTAGACTATTCTTAATAAAGGTTCATGATGCATTCATTTATCTAGAAAAACCATACCACATCACAAGGGAGACAATCCATGTGGTAACAAGATTAAGCATGATTGGAGAAGTCCCAACAAAGAAGGCAATTAAAACTGATGTGGTCACCCAACTCATGGGTACAACACCAAATGGGTGTAACTTAAGTGTCAGGGCTATTAAAAACCCAAGAGTGTGGTACACAACAATGAGCATCGTGTATAAGATCTACTACACCAATAGAGAGGACTCCTCCACTACCACAAAAATTCATACCACATATTAGATGCAGGTAAAAGGGAAAGACTTTGACCTCTGTGAGGTGATGCGGGAATAAATTATGGAGAATTTACAAAAAATAAAGACCTCCCAATATAATTTCTACTATGACACTCTACTCATAATCCTAGTCTTCTACCTCCTCAACGAGTTTCCAGGATTCAAAGGGAAGGTATGGTAAACATATTTAATACTAGCAACTCAAATAAAAATGCACGCTTGCCAATTCCCAAACAGGAAAATATACACCACAACATATTGGGGCTTCTTCAAAAGCTTCCAATAGTAGATACAATCATGAGAATAGAGTCCATACAATTTCATAAAACAATGCATTAATACATCATATTCCTAGTAGATAAGGATTATACCTACATGGAGGTGGTGGAACCATGAATGACTTGGATCTTAAAGCTACCCTATGAGATCTCACAAAAAGAGGTAACATGCATATGCAAAAAACATCCTGAGAAAATTGAAAGACCCAAATATAGAGCAATTTGGGACATGCAAGGAGAAAATGGATCAAATCCATAAGAAAAATGTTGAGTAAAAGTATTAGAAAAACAAGGAGTAGTTGTAGAAGTAGTTGGGTATTGCACCCAAATATACCACACAACCATCATCATCCACACCAGCTCTACCAATGCACACACCTACTTCAAGGATTTCTATAAGGTTCCAAGGAGTCACTAGCACCCAATTTGAGGGCCCCACATCATGTTTACAAATAGTGACAACTCTAGACATCCAAGAAATCTTAGAAACACTAGTTCAAATGAGCGTAGAGAAGGGCCACAAGGTAAGGCTGAAACAAGTAGTGAAATGGAAGATCATCACTTCTATATATGAGAAGGAATTAGAAGTTGAGGAGGTACATAAAAATCCACAAAAGAGGAAAAGGAAACCACATATGTTGTAAATACAACAACCAAAAGTGGTAGAGCAACCATAATCTCTCATTGATGTGATGAAAACTACCAACACCATGATGTACCAATGAAATTCCCCCTTAGTTATTAACTATGTATGATGACTTAGATAAAAAAAGGAAAAGAATAGAATAATAAAAAGCTTGATATTATATACAAGAAAGTTTGATAAAGTTTTAGAGGAATACATTAAAGACTTTCCACAACCTAGTGTTGTCACAATTCGGGAAAGAAGGGAGAAAACCATCAAAGAAGAAGAAGAAATCAAGGAGAAATAAATCACAAAAAGTAGGGCTAGATCTTATTGTAGATAAAAACAAAAACAAATACAAGCCCAGGCCCAAGAACTTTGGATAAAAAAAGAATAAATACTTTGATGGGAGCTAGTAAGAATAATTTGAAAAGTTCCAGGAGAAGTCTAGACTAGTCTATGCTCATATTTGTATTAATGTGGCTATTAATATAGTCCTACCAACTTCTATCCTTGTGAATTCAAAACTTGAAAACTGGACCCAACCTCTGGAATATGAAAATTTCTACCACTTTTTCCAACTTTGTAAGAATTTTGGTCACCTCATTGACTCTTGTGAGAAAAAACCTACGGAGGGACCCTTTGTTATTGAGAATTCTCTCTCTGAGTAGTTACCCAAGCCCCCTATGGTTACTTTTGTTGCTCAACCACCTAAATTTTTTGCTTCCCCTATGGTTACTATCCTCCAAGGGAAGGGAACCCTAGTCTCTAGCTTGGACGCTATCTGGGCTGAACCTCTTACTATTTATAATGACCTAGATAGCTTGAACCTCATGGTTGTTCACCCTACCAACAGTTTTCCAACCCCAAACTTCCCCAATAAAGAGATACCTACAATAGGGGAAGAAGTGAATATGGACATTGGGGATGAAACTAAGGGGGTCTCCCTTATGATGGCCAATTTTTAGATGTCCCTAGAGAAGGTTCTTGAATTTGAAGTGGGTGTTGATTTGGAAGAAGGGGAACTAGTGCATTTTGATACAACCTGTGCTTGGAGGAAATATCTTTTTTTGTCTCAAAAGGAGGAATGTAACTTGAATGACTCATTGGCCTTGTTAGGATTTCCTCCTCATCCCAATGATAAATAAGATGGGGAAGACTGGTCACAAGCCCCAATAAAATCAAAAAAAGAAAAAGAAGTTGAATGTTGGGGGCGAAATAAGGTGGGTAGACCATCCGAAAAGGATTCCAGAACCAAAGACACTATAAGGGATGTGGCTTCTGGGAAACAAAGAACCTTGGATTTGATCGGAAGATCGAAGTCTAAAAAGAAGTAACCCTATTTTTTCCTTTTTGGGGTTTTGGTGTTTCTGTCCCTTGTTTTTTCAATATTAAGTATCTCTCCTAGAATATAAGGGGCCTAAATAACCCATATAAATAGTTTTGGTTAAAACCTATATCCTAGAAAATAAAGTGGATGCTCTTCTCCTTCAAGAAACCAAGATGAAGAAGGAGACCTTTGATAAGGAAATTTTGAGTATCTAGCCTAATACAAATTATTTTGTTAGTGAGGCTGAAGGTGCTTCTGGAGGTATTGGGGTGATCCCACAATGTTGGTTTACAATTTCTGGGAGATTCTGATTTTTGATGAAATCACATATTTTTAGAAAATATAATGATTTAAGCTTAAAAATTTCCATTTTAAGGATTCCAATTAAATATGGTTTGATCAACCCACCTTAGATCAAACCCCCTTGAATAGAACCCTGCTAGTTTTAAACCATACCTATAATGAAGTCTCCTTTACACCTATCAAAATGCTAATAAAAAACCACTTTTTATTTACCTTTTGGGGGATCAAATGAATTCATTGAAAATTTATTTTTTGTAAGTATGTAGTCCTTATTATAAGCTTCCCAAAAAGTATAATTTTAAATATATTTTATTTTATTATTAATTTTATTTTTTATTTCTTGTGAATGTAGGTTTTTCTCTAAAAATCAAGCTCTTTGTTCTACACATGTGGAAAATAGTAGATTATCAAAAAAAAAAAATTGAAAAATATCAGTGCACTGTATATTGAAATCCTTGATCCAACAAAAAAAATAAAATTGAATTTCTATACATAATTTTTTTTTATGTTGTATACAGTCTGCCTATGTCTGAATTATAATTGGTTTGACTTCAAAACTTGATTAAGGAAAAAATATTCAATAAAACACTATGAAACAAAATGAAAGCACTAGATATCATAGCTACAAATCTAAATTTGAAAAATTAGAATTTTATCCTTAATGGAAAAAAAGTTAATTTTTATACGGTGAGAATCACTCCTTAAAAAATGGTTTTTACTAAAAAAACTAGATTCCAAAGGAGATGGAAAAAGAAGTGCAATTTGATTCCAAATGTTTTGAAAAAAAAAATATTTAAAATCTACAAAAAAAATGTCACAAATCATTAGTTTGCATCATCTTCAAATTCCTCACAGTTTAGCTGCTTTAGGTGCCCGAAAGTGAAGATTTAGTTATAAAAAATTAGTTCAGTGTCCAGTTTGGCCAAAAATTGTAAACTAGTATTGTGGGATCATCCATTGCTACCCTTTGGAATCCCTCAAAATTAAAAGGAAATCTATGCTCAGCTAGTAGGAATAGTCTGGTGGTTTCCCTAGAAGATCTGCCTCCCTAGGAGAAATGGAATTTAATAAATATCTATGCTCCCAACTTGAGCAAAGACTAGTTATTGTTGTGGGAGAATTTAAATGATGCTATTAAAAATAGAAAGGATGGTCATTGGATGTTGGGTGGGGATCTCAACTCCCCCCTTCTACCTTCAAAAAATTCAGGGGGAATGGATGACTATTCTGATAGCATGATGGAGTTAGCTGAATTCCTAAACTTAGCTGGTCTTATAGATATCCCTCTTCAAGGCTCTAAATTTAGTTTTTCTAATAGAAGGACTAAAAACCAACTTATCCAAGTCAAGTTAGATAGGTATCTGATCTCTACCAATTGGAATATCTCTCAATACCTCTCTCTATCTGCTCTCCCAAGGTATGGCTCTGATCATAATAATTTAGTGCTTGAAAGAAATAATGATCACAATAGGGAACCTTTCCCTTTTAGATTTGAAATAATGTGGAGCCTGCACCCAGAGTTTGTTGTTCATGTTAAAATTTAGTGGGAGGAACCTTTAACTGGCACCCCTAGTTTTTCCTTGCAGAGAAGCTTAGTAGAATCAAAAAGAGAGTGAAAGGGTGGAATAAGGTGACCTTTGGTAATATCTTTGAGATTAAGAATTCTCTACTAAAAAACTTAAAGGAAGTCTAGGATAATATGGAGGCTAGTCTTGTGGATGAGGAGACATGTGCTAAGGAAAGAGACCTCAGATATCAATGGTTTAAGATAAACAAAAAGGAGGAAAAAATTTCAAAACAAAATTATCTTGTTCAATGGCTAACTAAAGGGGATCAAAATACAAAATTCTTCCACCAATATACCTTGAAACATAGAATCATGAACAAGATCAGATCACTTATGAATGAGGATGGCACCATGGTCTCCACTGAAAAAGATATAGCTAGGGAATTTTTTAACTTCTTCTCCTCTCGCCATAATTCCCCAAGCAATGCAAATTAGGTACATGACGAATTTCTTGAGGTGATTCCTAGAGTTGTTTATGATCTTGACTTAAAGAATATGACTAATGTTGTTTCCATGGAAGAATTTAAACAAGTTGTGTTCTATTTTGATGCTTTTAAAGCCCCTAGCCTAGATGGGTTTCCTCCTACCTTTTTCCAGACAAAATGGGATATTGTCAAAAATGATCTTTTTAATGCTGCTAGAGATTTCTTCAGGCTAGGTAGGCTCCTAAACTAGCTGAATGCCACCTTTATTTCCCTTATTCCTAAAAATGTTGAGGCATCTTCAATTAAATATTATAGACCTATTAGCCTCTACAATACGGTCTATAAAATATTCTCTAAAATTATTGTGATTAGACTGAAACCTGTGTTAGGCAAAATGATTGCCCCAAACCAGAAAGGTTTTGTCCAAGGCAGAAACATTCTTGATGTTGTCATCTCTACTCATGAAATTCTCCACTCTATGGACCACAATAAAAATTGTAGGATGTGATGAGTCTAGTTATTGGGCTAGTTATGGGTAGAATCTATAGTCTATTTGCTAAAGTTACCATAGAATTTTATACTACATGTTGATACTTTATATAATTTTTCTCAAACCATAAAAAAATTGGGTTTAATTACATTTCTTCAAGTTTAATGATATTTACCTATTATGTGGACTATCTATATTAATATTGCATGTGGTTAATGAATTTTCTATAAAGGTGGTTATAGTTATGCAATTATTTTGTGTATTGACATTGCCATGCAGACATGATTGAGAATGCTAAGTTGAGAAATGCAACCACCAGCTGATCACGCAGAGGAAACACATGAAGATCAATTGAGGATGATGATGAGAGATTCCTATGACAACCACATGTAACTACCTTATTCTGATATTTAATGATATTGAGAAATGTAGGCATTACTACAGTGGTCGAGTCCACATTTAGGCATGCATGTCTAAATGAATTCCCTTGCATGTGTAACCACTCTGCCACTCTCTTTTCTGCTTTCCCTAAATGGTGTCCTCTCAATTAGTGGGAGTTGAATGCCTTGTTTAGTTGATAAATAAGGTTGGATCCTCCTTCTCAAGGGGTTGTTGATTGCCAAGCTATTGTACAATCTAATAATCAGACATACTCTTTTGTATTTTGCAATTTCAAATGAATGAAATAAGATTTTGAGTTTAGTATCTGAATTTTGTATTAGTCTTAGAGGATACTCATCCAAGGGGGGCCACTTTGTGAGTAATTTGTTCCTTTAGTTTAGTTAAATTATTATTATCTTTTGTTTAGTCTTTAGTTAAGAATCTGGCACCGACTGTTCCTGCAGCCACTAGAATTCCATTCTGTGACTGTTCCTGCAGCCAAAGCGGGTAGAGTAGTTTCCTGTTTGCTGCTCAGATTTTCATTTATGTTATGCATGTTTAGTTTTGGTTTTATTGTTGAGTAGTGTTCAACATTTACTTTATATTCCTTCCATGCAATTTACCTTCGACATTAGTCTCTCTTAGTTGTAGAATGAAGATGACTATTTTCAAGTTCCTAGTGCACATACTGTATTGATCCATTTCAAGTTCACGTCCCTGGGTTGACAATTTAAATGTAACTTCATGATGGTTAAAATGCCTATTCAAGTTAGATGTCCAATCTCTGAATCGTGGTTGTAAAGGCTTAGTTATTAAGATCATTGTAGGAGGCCGACATTTTTGGCATCGTTGTCAGGGATGGCATCAAACTAGGGAGTCCTTTGGAGTCATTGATACTTTTTCTGCCAAAGTATTTATAAAGTTTGCTCTTAGTGTTAGAAGTTATGATCCACTATTTTTCCCCACCCATTCTTTGTGTGAGTTGGTTGATACTGAGTTGATACCACATGCATAGAAGAAGAAGAGATGCTGATGGGAGATTCCTTCCTAATAATCTAGAGCCATTTTAGCTAGTAGAGTTTCCAAATCTTCCCAAAAATGAGGAAGAAGAAGAGGCACACCCCTTTGCTGATATATTCCCTGACTTGACCAGTTCTAAAGTTTCCCTTGAAGATCAAAATCTAGTTGAGGAACCCTTTATTCTAGAACATCATCAAGTAGGCATGGCTGATGAAAATGGAGACATGCCCAACAAGCAGAACCAACCAGCTTTTCCTTTTCCCATTTCTCAATAGAATGAAGTAGATAACCTCAAGAATATCCCTACTTCAGTCCTCCCTAAGTTCTATGGAATTTTCACAAAAGATCCTGATACATTCTTGTTTGAGTTTTATATACTCTGCAGAAGCTATGATTATACCACTGATGCCCACAAACTTAAACTATTTCCTACTACCTTGAAAGAAGCTGCATTGAGATGGTTTATGGGCCTTGGTAGAAAAATTGTGGTGACTTGGGAAGATATGAAGACAAAGTTCCTTGAAAAATATAAGGAGTATTGGAGGGGTAGTGACATGAGAGGAGGTGACATTTTTTGAATGCAACAAAAGGAAGATGAGAGCGTGTAGGATTTCATTTCAAGGTTTTTATTTTGTCTGCAAAAATATCCACACCATACACTCAATGAAAACTCACAAAAGTTTATTTTTCTTAGAGAAATTAGTGAAAGTTGCACTGATGCCTTGGACCTGATGGTTGGAGGAGATATCACTCAAGTCCCTTGGGAGGATATTAAGAAGCTATGCCAGAACTATTCTAGGGCAGCTTCAAAGAAAGGAAGAGCTTACCAATCCTCTAAGGGTAAGTCATCCACCAGTGGAGTATCAAGAAATGAGATTACTAATTTGTTGGCAGATTTCAAGCAGTATATCATCAATAATGTAGCTACTCAACTGGATACACTTCAAGCTAAGAAGAAACATGAGGAGGCAGAGGTAATGCTGACATAATATTTCCCTCATTGTAGATAGAATAAGAAGGACTAAAAATACAAGGTGATAACTAACATTGACAGTAAGAAGATTCCACCTGAGTTCAAACCAATTCAGATTGAGGAAGACCAAGTCTACCTTGTTGCACAAAAAAGGCCATGGGCTTCAAGACAAGGTATGCCACCAGATCCACTATCTTTTTCTAGGACATATTTTAATTCTTATTCATCTGGTAACTAGTGGCAACCCCCTTGTCCATCCAACTATGGAGGATATCCACCACAGTCTTGGAGTAACCCTCCAAATGCTTGGTCCAATTATCAAAATTCCTCACCTCAGTGGCAACAACCTCAAGGGAATTGACAACAGTTTCAAGGACCTTAGAAACCACCTCTAGGAAATTGGAAACAAACATCTCAATGGAGAGGTGGCCAGCAATGGCCAAACCATATAACCAATTACATGCAACCACCTTCTCAACCCCAACAACCTACTATAATGCCTCATCCTGCTAATACAAGTTCAAATGTTCCCA
Organism: Sequoiadendron giganteum; assembly: GCA_007115665.2. Lineage (NCBI taxonomy): Eukaryota > Viridiplantae > Streptophyta > Pinopsida > Cupressales > Cupressaceae > Sequoiadendron > Sequoiadendron giganteum. The sequence goes on from CM021106.1 coordinate 396,315,377, forward strand.
AAACGTACTTAGTTACCAGCCCAACCCACACCAAACCCTAATAACAAAACACAACAACTTGTATATTCTACTGACCTAAACCAATTTCCTGCATATGCTGTGAGTTTAAGTGACATACGTCTACATCAAGAACTACCTTGTCAGCTTCTTCCACCTACATTATCATCAAGCTTCCTATGGAAGAGCAAGAAGAATCTCTGACTGATCCCATTCAACCTTGTGCACATAAAAATTTTGAACCAGTTCCAGCCAAGTAAACAACACAAGAACCACCATTCCCCCAGAGATTGGAAGTGGCCAAACAAAAAGAAGACAAGGAGGAAACCGATTTTGATATTCTAGACCAACTAAAGCATATATGTGTCTAGATACCCTTGTTCCAGTCCATAAAAGATGTCCCTATCTATGAGAAGGAAATTAAAGAAGCATGCCTCAAGAAACCAGGTAGGAAAAAGAAGGACCCCACTATAGCTCATGTAGTAGGACAATTGACTAACATGATTATTGGAAAAGTAACTATCCCCAAGTACAATGATCCAGGTAGTACTATAGTTGAAGTTATCATAAATGGGAGAAACATAAAGAATGCTTTGATTGACTTAGGGGCAGCAATCAATGTGATGACTAAAGACATCCTGCAACAACTGAATATTGCAAGCATGAGATCCACTCCTACTAGCATGCAGCTTGCTAATAGTTCCACTGTTAATCCTAATGGCATAGTAGAAGACCTTGTGGTGATTCTAAACTCTTGGGAGTATCCAGCGAACTTTATGGTTCTTTCTCCCAAAGATACACTAGGCATATATCCCATTATTCTTGGTAGGCCATGGTTAGCAACTGTAGACACTTATATTGGATGTCGGTCAGGTGACATGACCATTTATGATGGTAGGAACACAAAAAATCTTGTTTATTATCCTCCTCCTCAACCATCCCATGATGAAGATAATTTTGTATCTCCACAAGTTGGTGAAGAGGCCGAAGATGTTAACTCTATAGCACAAATCATGATGCTAGGAAGAAATCCTTTCCTGTAGCTTCAAGACGAGGATGAAGTGTTATCTAGTATCATTCAAAACCATTGTCAGATAAAAGAGACATCACCCGCTCATGTGTCTAGTCCTATTGAACTCATGCAAACACTTTTGTCAATTCTACCTAATCTTCCTGCAACCACTATCTCTGCAGACAGACTTCCTAAAACCACTCTTCCTATAGCCATTGTCTCAACAAATAGACTTCTTGTAGCCACTCTTCCAAAAAAAAAACTTCCTACAACAACAAGTATGTTTCACACAATTTTTCCACATGAACTTAAGGTACCATGTATTAATGAAGCAGCTATGATAGATTTAGTTACACAAGTACATGTATCTGAAGGAAAATATCTGAATATCAATAGTAAATTGAGTAAGGGACAATAGTTGACATTGGAAAATTTACTGAAAGCCCATCAAAATGAATTTTCCTGGGATTATCATGATATGAAGGGATTGGATCCAAATCTCTGCACTCATAGGATATATATCAAAGATGATTTTACACCTGTAAGGCAACCACAAAGGAAGATCAACCCTGCATTGAGGGAAATTGTCAAAATAGAGTTGCAAAAGTTACTAGATGCAAGATTTATCTACCCTATTTTAGACAGCCAATGAGTGTCTGCATTGGTAATTATGCCCAAGAAGGGAGGAAAATAGCAATTTTGTGTTGACTATGGGGAGCTCAATGATGCTACTAAGAAGGACCATTTTCCCTTGCCTTTTGTAGATCAATTCCTCGACTCTCTTGCAGGAAAACAATACTTTTATTTTCTTGATCGATTTAGTGGCTACAATCATATTCAAATTGCACCAGAAGACCAGGAGAAGAAAACATTCACATGTCCATGGGGGAAATATGCGTATTAAGTGCTTCCCTTTGGGTTATGCAACACACCTACAACTTTTCAAAGAGAATTCATCAACATATTTTCAGACATCTTCCTTGACTGCATGAAAATCTATATGGATGATTTTACCACCTACGGTGCTGATTTTGATGAAGCCTTGGAAAATTTGAAGAAAGTCCTATAGAGATGTGAAGACCAAAATCTATCTCTAAGTAGTGATAAGTTCTTCATGATGATGCAGGAAGGTGTAGTTCTTGGCCACTACATTTCCCACCATGGCATTCAAGTTTATCCTACAAAAATTGAGGTAATTAATAATTTGCCTATACCTACAAAAAAAAAAGATGTTATAAGTTTCTTGGGACATGCAGTATATTATAGAAATTTCATCAAAGATTTTAGAAAAATAGTAGCCCCATTGTATAGTCTCTTGACTGAAGATGTTGAGTTCCACTGGACAGAAATCTATGATACAACATTTTCTGATTTAAAGACAGCTTTGACTCATGCTCCTGTACTTAAGGGACCTAATTGGGAAATTCCATTTCACATCCATACAGATGCCTTAGATTATTCCATAGGAGTAGTCCTAGGAAAAAAAGAAGGAGCCATTGAGAATTCCATTTATTTTTTCAATAAAAACTTGCAAGGAGTTGAATTCAATTACATAGTAACAGAGAAAGAAATGTTGGTAGTAATCTATGCTCTGAACAAATTCAGGCATTATATAATAGGTTACTAGATCTTTGGGCACATTGATCATGTAGCCATTAGATATCTCATGAATAAACCCTTGATCTCAGGAAGGTTAGCTAGATGCTTTTTGTTGATACATGAGTTTGACATAACTATTATGGACAAACCGGGGAAGACCAATTTTGTTGCAAACTTTCTTTCAAGGCTGACCACATCTAGATAGCCATGCCATAGATGATTCCTTTCCTGATGAGCATCTATTGTCCATTTGTGTGCAGACACCCTGGTATGTAGATATAGCTAATTATCTTGTGATAGGGAGATTCCCTCCTCACTTCTCTCCAAAGGAGAGGAGTGTTGATTGAAAAATATTTTCCTTTTTCATGGATAGATGGATTCCTATTTTACATTGGACTAGATCATGTTATGAGAAGATGTGTGAGAGAAGATGAGACCTATGACATTCTACATGCATGCCATGATGAACCATGTGGAGGACACTTTTCCACCAAGAGGACAACAATAAAATTTTTGAACATAGGATACTATTGGCCTACACTCCACAAAGACACAGGGAACTATACATGAAAATGTGATAGATGCCAAAGAACGGATAGGCCAACAAAGTTAGATGAGATGCCACTCTATCCACAAGTAGTAGTCACTCCCTTTGACAAGTGGGGATTGGAATTTGTGGGACCCATTGACCCCTAATCAAATGGAAAGTCTTATATTTTGGTATGCACTAATTATGTAACTAAATGGGTAGAAGTAAAAGCCATGAAACATGCAAGAGATAAAAAAAGTCACAAAATTTCTTTATGAAGAAATTTTTATATGGTATGGAGTACCCAGAGAAATAGTAACTGATCAAGGAGCTCAGTTTACCTCAACACTTGTTACAACATTAGTTAATGAATATAACATAAGGCATAGAAATTCCACTCCTTATCACCCTCAAGCAAATGGACAAGTTGAGGTGACAAATAGAGAGATTGAAGCCATCCTAACCAAAATGGTGAATATTCATAGAAAGGATTGGGCAAAAAAATTATCAGAAGCGGTTTGGGCTTACAAAACCACATGGAATACAACTATAGGCTTCACACCATTTGAGCTATTGTATGGGAAGACAACCATGATGCCCATTGAATTTGAGCACAAGACTCTCATAACTATAGTTGAATTAGGGATGGAAATTTTTGAGGCACAAAAAGAAAGGATCATGCAGCTGAATGCATTAGATGAGATGAGGAAATCAGCCTTGCACCATACTAAAGTTGTGCAGAGTCAAAGAGTCAAATGGCATGATAAATTTATAAAAGAAAATAAATTTCAGCCAGGTGACTGGGCACTACTTTATGACTTGCGATATCAGGATAATGTAGGAAAATTGTAGACAAGGTGGCTGGGACCATATGAAGTTGCTAAGGAATTTCCAAATGGAGCTTTGCAACACACCACCATTGACCTTGTCAGATTCAAATTACTGGTAAATGGGGATCATCTCAGATTATATCAAAAACTAGATTCCAAAGAAGAGTTCCTACAACAGTTCATCCAACATGCAACACCCAAGCACATTTCTTGCAGCTGAAGGTAGTGGACCTAGTGTCCCTCCTTCTGCCTAATTAAGGTACAAACTTGTCATAATAAAGACTTCTACTTTTGTAGGAGTCCATTTCTCCACCCATCCACCCATCTGTCCATCTATACCACCTTTCTCTCTCTTCCATCACTTCATTCCACTTCATCATCATTAATTGCTCAATTATTTCTTAAAAAGGTGAATGGTAGTATCTCCATGCTTGTTGCAATGAATCCTCTACATAATCAAGTTTGTACACACTCAAGTATGTGTGCATTAATTGCATTCTTAATTATTTTTTAGAACATTTCATTTAATCATTATACGTTAGTATGGATGTTCACATATTTTTTATGACCCCCTGTCCAATCACTGCTGCCATATTGCATGTGTGGATACATGTCCAAATTTAGGTTAGGGGGAGGGGTAAGAAAGATGCGAATATATTGCCACATGTCAGTCCATGATTGTTTGCGTCAACAAATCTTGCTGAGTTGATTTGAAATTTCAAATAAAAGACGGCTCGCATGTGTGATGTGACACTAAACTGCCGCCAGCATTTCCTTTCATTATAACTCCCTTTTATTACCATATCTTGCCATTATTAACCCTATCATAATCTTAAGATGCAAATGGTAAATGGTAAAAATAGAGTAAAGGAAAAATTTAGTCGACAATTTAGCTAGTAGGCAAGCATAAAGGAATTTTCTTACAGATGAGAGTTAAGGAAATTTTGCAGAGTAAGAGATTGATTACAAATAATGGGAGCTAGATTCATTCGAAATGAGCCCTCAGTTCATGATACTTTGTTGCAAGATGCACAGTGCCAAGCCGAATTTCGAAATTGTGGCTGGTTGGATTATTTTTTGAAACTAGACAGTTTTGACAAAGGTATTGCATTGGAGTTTTCCCAAACATTTTCAGATGGAAAGGCCGTAGTGAAAGGGATAGAGGTCGTAGCAACTGAGGAACGAACTACAGAAGTTTCAGGGTTACTAGTTGATGGCGAGCCTTACCCTATTTCTAAAGATTCCAGGTCAGCCAGAGCTATATTCACAATACATGGTGACCCCCCATTGACTATTGAAAAACAAGGTGCTAAAAGACTCTCTTTGCCATAGCCATGGAAGAAGGCAGTTGTATACATTATCAGATATATCACTTGTGAGGGTCGACTGTCGAACTTGCATTTGGTGCATTCCAAATTATTGAGTCATATGAGGCATGGGAGGAGGATGAATGTGCCCAATGTCTTGTACAACCTTCTCTCCATCATGGCAGTGGAGACTCAAAAAGGTAGGGACAACTCTGTATCCCACCATTGTCTCATTAAATTTTTGGTTGTAAAATCTCCGCATGATGCAACACCTAGAATGACCTAGAAGGATTTTGTAAACATTGATCAATATAGACTTGAGTAGTTACAACCTAGGGTTTCACCTCAGACACATAGGTCTAGCAGAAAATTAAGCATGGTTGAAGATACCCCTAGTGTTGATCCTAGTGTGAATCCTCCTACTGAAGAAAGGACTATAGATGTTAGTTCTTCTGATACTGAGCATGAAAAAGAAAATTCTCCATCAATTTTTGATGATGATGATGTTCCACTTGAAACTGTAATAAGAACAAGGGCACAAAAGAGGGAATTTGAAGCAAGGAAAGGAAAAACACAACCTGTGCAAAAAGAGGTGCCAAGTACTAAGAAAAGAAAGGTTGGCACTATTCATCCTACAACCAAGGAAAAATGTAAGAGCCCTCTCAAGAAAATAAAACCGGCTGTTGATACGCCTTCAAAGAAAAACCCTGAGCTTGGTGGGACATTGTGTGAAAGCACTGAAGCTCCAATGGAGCAGGAAAATGTTAAAGAAGAAAATATATTCGATCAGGCAACAAAAATGACCTTGGAGGATCTTGCTGCCCTTGCACAAGAAGTTGAGACTCAAGAACATGAAGAAATTCAGGAGTTCCTACAACAAGACCAAGGCTAGGAGTTCCTGCAGCAAAATGAGGAAATAGATCAAGAGTTCCTACAATAACTGCAAGAATGAGAAGAGGTCCTGCAACAAGAGGAAGAAAGAGAAATTGTACCTCTATAGCCTGAACTGGTGGGACATCCGAAATCTATGCAGATAGTTCTATATGGGGAGTATTCATCCAAAAAAGTCCTGGTAGGAATCCATAACCCTCCTGATTTTTTAGTACATGCAACAATTTTGAATTTGTGGAAAGAGATACAAACAAGAGAGGAGGAATGGAAAAAGGAAAAGAAAATATTGAAAAAGGAAATCCAAGAGAGGGATGAGATTATTGAGGAAAAGAATGAAGAGATCATCTTTTTGAAGGAGAGGGTGAGCGACATTGCAACCTTGGTGCCACAAATCCTGGAATACAGAACCCCTCCAAGGGTTTATGCTATGCACCTAAAAGAGAAATATTTCTCCTTCAAGTTGTCAAGAATTATATCAGGTTTGAACCCCTCCATTGAAACTCCTACAAAAAATTTCAATGCTTATAGAATTTCCTCCCTTGAGATGAAAAATTTACTATGTGAATTTTATTTACACAACTTTGTTGTAACTAAAAACCAAGACTGGAACCCACTGCTATATGTGGGGGACATCCCATTAAGAGCATTCATGTCTTGGGTTCAAAATGAGATTAGCTAGGGTGAACAATATAATGCTTATAAGGGAAAGGAATCCAATATTCCCTTAGTCATGAAAGCTGAATCAGGGAACCCCAAAGGAATTTACACCAAATGGAATAGGATGCTTTTCAAACCGAGCTATGGTAATAGGATTATGCCTTGGATTGAGGCAATTTATAGTGAGTATGAGGTGAAAACAACAGCAAAAGAGGACACTATGAGAAGATACCTATCCTAGAGATGGAACACATTAATTGATGACCTGAAGCAAGTTGAACCACATTCCATCAACAACTATGTTGCTGCAGTAAAAGTAATTGAAAGGTACATTCAAATTGGTAGAGCATAGGGTCGAGACTAGTTTCCCCTGAAGTTTTAGCCACCTATCCTCATGTGGCTTCTACAAAATTTTAGATTCTTCCGGTATGACATTGCTGAGGAACATCAAAGATGGAGAAGACTTGACAGGTTGGGAGGATTCTACTAGAACCCTGATTCATCCACAACTGACATAGATATTGGACAATTATCAGTTGCATATTTCAGAGCCTTGACCAAGCAGAAGCATAACTCTTCCCCTAATGGAGGATCAACAAAATGTCTAGTTGGGGGGAGTGATGTGTCTAGTTTTTGGGCTAGTTATGGGTAGAATCTATAGTCTATTTTTCAAAGTTACCATGGGCTTTGATACTGCATGCTGATACTTTTATATAACTTCTCTCAAACCATAAGATATTTGGGTTTAATTCCATTTATGCTAGTTTAATTATATTTACCTATTATGTGGACTATCTATATTAATCTTGCATGTGGTTAATGAATTTTCTTTAAAGGTGGTTATAGTTATGCAATTATTATGCGTACTGACATTGCCACGTAGACATGATTGAGAATTCTAAGTTGAGAAATGTAGCCACAAGTTGATCACACAGAGGAAACACACAAAGGTCAACTGAGTATGACAATGGGAGATTTCTATGATAGCCGCATGTAACCGCCTTATGCCGATCTTTAATGATATTGAGAAATGTGGGCATTACTACAGTGGTCAAGTCCACGTTTGGGCATACATGTCTAAATGGATTCCCTTGCATGTGTAACCGCTCTACCACTCTCTTTTCTGCTTTCCCTAAATGACATCCTCTCAGTTAGTGGGAGTTGACTGTCCTATTTAGTTGATAACTAAGGTTGGATCCTCGTTCTCAAGGGTTTGTTGATCGCCAAGATATTGTACAATCTGATAATCAGACATACTCTTTTGTAGTTTGCACTTTCCAATGAATGAAATAAGATTCTGAGCTGAGTATTTGAAGTTTGCATTAGTCTTAGAGGATACTCATCCAAGGGGGTCCACTTGGTGAGCAATTTGTTCCTTTAGTTTAGTTAAATTAGTATTAGCTTCTTTTTATTCTTTAGTTAAGAATCTAGCACTGACTATTCCTATAGCCAATAGAACTCCATTCTATGACTATTCCTATAGCCAAAGCGAGCATAGTAGTTTCTTGTTTGCTGCTCAGATTTTCATATATGTTATGCATGTTTAGTTTGAGTTTTATTGTTTAGTAGTGTTCAACATTTACTTTATATTCCTTCCATGCAATTTACCTTCAACATTACTCTCTCTTAGTTGCAGAATGAAGATGACTACTTTGAAGTTCCTAGTGCACATACTGTGCTAACCCATTTCAAGTTCATGTCCCTGTGTTGAAAATTTAAATGTACCTTCATGATGGTTAATTGCTATTTAGGTTAGATTTCCAATCTCTGAATCATGGCTACAAAGGCTTAGTTATTAAGATCATTGTAGGAGGCCAACATGATGGCCTTCAAAATTGATATCTCTAAGGCTTATGATAGACTCTCCTAGTCGTTTCTCTATTTTTCTTAGGAAGTTTGGGATAGAAGGAAGATTTCTTAAGTTGATATCTGCTTGTGTTACCTCCCCTATGTGCTATGTTCTGGGTAATGGTTCTCCCCAAGGCTATTTATTTTGTGGACGTGACCTTAGGCAAGGTGACCCCCTTTCAACCTATCTTTTCATAATAGTTGTTGAGGTTATAGGAAGGAATATTAAAAAATTGGTGGACTCTAAATCCATAAAAGGTGTTAAAGCTACTACATCTCTTTCTCCTAAATCCCACCAACAATTTGTTGATGAAACACTCTTATTTTGGGAAGCCTCGGTGGGGGAAGTTGGGCTTTGGAAATAGGTTCTAAATGACTATGCTACTATTTTAGGCTAGTTTATCAATTACAAAAAAAGTAAGATATACGTCTTTAATACTGACCAAATTGTGAAGGAAAGAGTGGTGAAGATATTAGGATGTCAGGAAGTTGTCCTACCTATTGCCTACCTCGGGTTACCTTAGATTTCTAGAGAGTTGGAAAATAATTACTGGAATCAACTGACTGAGAGAGTTCAAAAAAAGTTGGTTGGGTAGAAGGGGAAACTTCTTAGCTTAGCTGGGAAGATCCAATTGCTAAAATCTTCCTTACAGAATATTCCTATTTACTACTTTTCTCTCTTCAAAATTCCTACCTTCATAGGGGAAAAAATAGAACAGATTCAAAGAAGATTTATGTGGTCAGGAACTGAAGAGAAAAATAGGTTGTCTCTTGTTAGTTGGGAGAAAGTTTGCACTCCTAAAAGAGATGGTGGATTGGGGATAAGGAGAATCAAATTGCTTAACAAATCCCTTACTGCAAAAGTGGGTTGGAACCTTCTAGAAGGGTCTAAAAAATATCATTGATAAGTGTCTGTCCCTTAAGATTTATTTTACTAACGTCAAGGTGCAACATGTGTATAGAGAAGAGAATAAGTCTGCTCATTGTGCTGGAAACGAGGCAGTGAGGTGTATTGGGTGGACCCATTGGGTTAATAATAATATGTCAAGGTCATTAAGGGACATGGTTCTAAAAGATAAATTTGAAAATGATTACAATTTGCAAATTTGAGCATTGGGAATGGCGGGGGAAGCATTGGAGATCTTGTGATTTTAATGGAATGCAAAGTAATGATGAGTTATGTGGTATGGTGTTGAGCTTTTTGATCTTTTATGGAGGTAAAAATAATCATTATCTCCTTCCCGAGATGATTAAGGATCACATGGATAATTTCAAGTTGAGGAGAGACGTCAAATCCAAATGTGTTGGTATGCCTAATGTCAGCTCCTCCTGTAATTGTGAAGAGTTGCAATGTAAGAATATTAATGAGACTAACTATTTGCAAAAATAATTATGAGATCATGGCTCTGGGAATTGTGTCCTTAGCTTCCCCTAAAATAAATTTCACGATTCCTAATTCTTTATGGGATTATTTTGAAACTATGAGTAAAAGAGCCTTCTACAAGTCAGGTAGGGAGCCGAAGAGGTGTGTGTTTATGAAGAAAAAATGCAGCATTTAAAAAAACTTGTAGAGTGCTGAGATGGGTGGGCTGAGGAAGCACATGAAGCCTCCAAATTGTGAGGTGCTCAAATAGAACTTGGGCTTGTGGAGATTATTTGAAAATGCAGGTATGGTTCCTTTCTTTGAGTCCATGAAGGGCTATAATGAGAGCCTTACTGCCAAATTCACTAACTCGTGGAGGAGGAGAAATGTAGCTATAGGAGCTGTCAAGTTTGAGGTGATGGTGAGGTTTATCGTGGAAGCTATAATATTGCAAAATCGAGGTATAAAGGTGGATAAAAAGAGGGTCCGACTACTAGATGTATGTGGAAAAGTTTCTTCATGATGGGGAGAACCTAGAACGCTTCCAAAATGGGTATGCGAGGTTAGAGCTTCTGCCTCCCTATGCCTTGGTGAGTTTGTTTGTTATGAGGTATTTCACATTGGAAGGAAGATAGATGTTTGTGCATGCGTATCATTTCCCATTGCTAAATCATATTAGGCATGATGAAAGAATTAATTTTTCCTTCTATTTATTATCATCCTTGCAAATTAACATAGAGAAAGGTGCTAGCCCTCCCCTACATCAAGTTTTGATGCCTTCTCTGTACAAGAATTCTCTTGCATTAAACCCTCATGGAAAACCTATTGTTGCTAGAATTGATAATAAAAAATGCAATGATGGTGATAATGCTAAACCCCCTCGTGGTTACAAACCCTACTAAGAAACCTAATCCTTGCCTGCTTCCTGTTGTTGCTGATAGAAAGGTGTTAAACCTTGCTAAGAGCCCTTCCCTTGCTTCAAAAAATATGAATCCATCTACCCTCGTGATTCCAAAAATTTCTTGAAAAAATTCCATTGAGTCTAAATTAGTGAAAGTGACTCCAGAGAAGAGAAACCATTCTCCTCTTCTTCTAGAATTACACAAGTCCAAGAAGATTAAAAAAGACCCGAACATTCAAAATGAAGTTATTACTATCAGTGAGGATAAAAAGGGCATGAAAAATGAGGATTTTAAAGATATGAAGTAGGTTCAAGGTAGTGGTGGTAGTGGTGGCCATAGGTCTACACGCCTAGCAAAGGCTACTTCCAAGGATAGGAAAGGAAAACAAAAAAAAATAGTGAATGAAGAGGAAGAGTTGGAAATTGAAGAATTTGAAGCCTAGATAGATGAAGATACTAATGGGATGGAGTTTGAGGATACAACTTATGATATGGGCGAAGAGAATTCAGAAGAGGAAAGTGAAGATGATGAAGAGGAGGAAACTGAAATGGAGGATGACCAAAAGAATGATACCCTGACTATTTCAGATATTGGGAATATTGGCAATGATAATACTATTGATGATTCTAACCTGGATTATATGAAAAGAAGACTCACATACATGCAATTACAAATGGATGACATGGAGAAATATTTTTCACATCGATGAAGGTGATTAATGGGATGATGAGAAGAGCAATGGTTGACATGGTTTTTGGACAAACTAAAATTACCAGGAGGTTGAAAAATTTGGGGAAGTTTGATGATTTGAAGGTGTTGGATGAATCAAAGGGACTTGGATGGAGGGAGTATATCTCCCTAATTGGAAATTATTGGGACCTGTTGGGAAAATCCGAGTAATGACTCTCTTTTTCTATTGTTTAATGACTGCTCTGCTTTTTTTGTCTTTTTGATTTATGATTCCAGACTGCTATTTCATAATATCTTTGTTATGGTTTAGGACATGTTGGTACATGGTGGATTTGATTAATGGTCTGCGTAGATTTAAGTACTCTAGTGGTAACTTTATTTTTTTGAGTAATTATGGTTGTTATATGGTTATGGTTATGATATATGGCCTGTGTGCCACCCTGGATACTTTTTTTTTATGTTGGTTGGTGGTGTTGTTTTCCCACCCTATTTTTTCCTTTTTTATGGTATGGTTGTAACCATGGGATCAAGGCCCTTTCCCTTCTAATCTAATAAAAAAAAATCTACAATTCAAATCAAAAGTACAATAAAATAAATCCTTGAGGAAAAGATGGCTATTCCATTTTAACTAGCTAATGTAGCTGAAAGAAAGAAAAATTTAACATTGTTAGCTTAACGAATAAATAAGTAAATAAAATAAAAGCCATATTACAGTTTACACATCATGAGTTCCACCATGTAGCTTCTGACAAAGGCAACTAAGGAGAGGATAGAATGATAATATTAAACTATATCAAAACTATAAAATATAATATCATTTTGTATAATCAAATTTCCTACACAATGGACATGCTTTGCAACAAATACCAATACTATATGTCTAAAATATCACATATGTAAGAGAACTTATTGCTCCTCAAAATAAACATAACATAACCAAAATTTCATCAAGTGAAATATTAATGATCATTTTATAAGGCTAAAATTACCATCGTATCATGATGTCAAATCATCATCTATCTCACAACACCCAATCTAACACACTATCAAGGCTATCAAGTAGTTAATGCAAATTGCGATGTCAATAATATTACCATATCAATACCATCAAAATAGTAATCATTCCATTTCAAAACCATGTACTATTGATAAAAATTTACCATTTAGATTCTCATCTCAATATTCTAAGACAATTTCAATCTCCCAAAGTTGACATCAAGTGTCAATAACTAATAGTTGACATAAGTTCTCATAACCAATGGTAATAGGATCCAAAAATAAAAGGCATGTAATAATGAATCCTTGATAATACAGTATATTAACTCTATATTCGAACAAAACCCAAATAAATTTACTTAACAATAACATTTTCTTCCTATTAGAACAACATTATCTTTATTCGATTTGTAATTTATGCAGTGCAATAATTCTATTACATATCCTAACCCAGTTTTCTACCTTCCATATCATATTTGAGTTCTCTTTTATTTTCACTTTCTAATAATTTCCTTTCCAATACTTACTTTATGTGCACAAATAACAAGAATTTTTAACTCTAAGATGCATTGCCAAGTATTCATGATGGAACATTGACATAATAATATTGATAAATAAACTACATACATTAAATGAAATCACACAAAACATAACATTAGACACTTTCCTACATATTTTATCATTTCTTAACCTATAAAAGCATCAAAATTTTATAACCTACTATAATTTATCTATAATTGATCTCCTTATTATTATTAAAAACTTAAACAAATTAGGTAAATAACATGGTGAAATTAGTATAATCAAGATTTTTATTACATTATGACCATCCATAAGAAATTTATATACTTAAGTCTTACTAATAAATAAATCAAATCAAAATTTTAACATAATGTTCAAACAAATATCCTTCAAATCGCTTCCTACTATTTGAATCCTATTTAAGATGAACCTTGAGTTAATATGCTCAATTTCTAACATAATTAATCATTTAAGGTCTCAAATGGTTATGGTTTTGAAGAATTTAAAAATAATCACAACTCACTATCTAATAAAATGTACTAAAATACATTAATAAGGCCAACTAAATGAATTGCTTAATGAAGGGAATGCAAAGAAACTACTTTTAATCACAATTTAAAAAATTATATCAAGAAATATTTTTAAAATGAGAAGACACATTTATATGCATGGATAATTATATCAAGTAGCATATTCTAAATCTTGGTCATCTCAAATACATCTCATAAGGAATAATCTTATTTAGGACTGTAATGGCATAAATTTGCACCTAGGAAAATTTCCCATTAATTTACCCTTACCTTAGCTTTACAAGTTCAATGATGTAAAAACCCACCACCTTCATTGTGAATTTCCTTTGTATCCCTACCATTTTGTGTCGGTGGAGGAATTTTTTTCGGGGATGTGGGTGTGCCACATAGATGTTTGTGCGCTATGCTATCGTCTTGATATATACATGCATGTAGAATATATAGACTGTTACACTTCCTAATTGCCTATGGAGGTAATTGTTATGCCTTGCATAACCACCCCATCTTTTGTCTTGGTCAAAATGGGTCCCCCTTTGTGTTTTTGTACTTAGTTGTTTTTGGAACAAAATTTGGAGTATAGTTTTGCCAAGTATTTTGTTTTTCTTCTTTGTTTTCTCTATCAGAAGCGGAACCGGAGGTGAATCGGGTTTTGAAAGGTCTTTTGAGGTGTATTCTTTTGGTTCTGATCCCGACGGTCTTTTCTTTGCCTTTGTTTTTGTTCTTTAGCGGAAGCGGAGCAGGAGTGGGAATTGGGATGGTTCTATTCAAAACTTGCAAAATAAAATTCAATCCCGACTCCAACTCTGCTCCCTTTTTAATGTTTGTTTGTCTCGGTTTTTGTGTTTTGTTTTATTAGGTTGGTCTTTTAGTTAACTTTTGTTTTTGTTTTTGTTTTGTTTTTAGTTATCGGACGCGGAGTCGGAATGGGAATAAGGTTTGGAAATTTTATGATTTTAAGATCTTGTTTCCATTTTGGTTCCGACCCCACCTTTTTTTTTTTTGTTTTTTTGTCATTGACTTTTTGACGGAAGTTGTACTATAGACCAGTGTTTGTTCTCTTACAGTTCCGACTCCGCCTTTACTGTGTTTTAATGCATTAATGGTGGTTGCCGATGTAGGTAGAAATTCACATTTTTTTTCTCTTTATTAAGGGTTAAAGCCAATTATTATTGCTATTATTACAAGTCTGAGAGCGCGAAGAGCAATAGCAGAGTTCGTTTGAGCGAATTGATCGAGATAGAGAAGGGATTGTGTGCGAATTGATTCAAAAAGTCAGCGTGGATTTGTTTGCATTTAAGGTAGGTCTTTTATTTTTGTTCTTTATTGTTTTATTTGCAGTTGCGTTCGTTATGTTTTGCTTTGTATCTGTTCGCGTGTTCAATCATTGTGTTTTAAGCAATTTTATGATCAACGATGTGATTGAATGAGTAGGTTCTTGTTTTGGTTTGTTTTAGTTTATTTTTATCTTTTTTGTTTTATTTTGTTGTGTCATTTCTTTCTATTTTTGGGCATTGTCATTTTCACGACTTAATCGTGATCGCGTCAGGTTGTTTTCGATTTGCAGTAGATTTAGATTAGATTAAAGGTTTTTATTATGGTGTAAGTTAGATTAAGAATTTACAGTGAGGTAGATTACAGATTTTTACAGTGAGTTGAGGTAGATTAGGTTTATGGTTTAATTTAGGGTTTTGTTGTTTGGTAGAATGGTAGGGTTTTAAAACCCGTGCCCTAGTTTTATTAAGTTTGTTAGATTAGGGTTTCGTCGGTCTCTGCAATAAGTTTTAAATAAATGGCTCTAAAATATAATTGTTCCCCTACGGTCATATGAGGGTAGAGTTTTTAAGCTCCTTTGCTATGTTATGGCGACCTAGGTTTAATAATGAAGTTATGATAAAAATGAATAAATTTGACGATGTCATGATTAGCATATGCGGAGGCGGGATTGGAATGGGTATTGGCATAAGAGTTTGTTTTTACCAAAGATGTGAATTCCATTTCTATGTCATTTTCAATTTCGAGTTCTAAAAAGGTTTTTTAAAGTATGTGATAATTAGCGGAGGCGGGATCGAAACTGGTCTTAAACTTAAGAATTTTTGTTTGTAAAGGTTATCAGTTCCGTTTTCATCCCATGTCCGGCTCCACATATTGTGGAAAGTCTTTTGTCGAAGTAACGATAAACAAATCAGAGGCGGAGGCGGAATGGAAATAGAATATGAAATGAGAGGAATTCGAAGAAAAACCAAATCCTTTTTTATTCTGATCCCGGTTCCGATAACTTCCCTGATTCCGACTCTGAGCCCGTTTGTTACTAGCTAAAGTTCCTATATTGGTTTTTGCTCCAAGTCTTCCAGTCTTGTAAAAATGATTATTTTGTGTTTATGTCCGACTCCGACTCCGATACATATGTAATAGGTATGTTTTTAAAACAAGTTTTATAATGATTTATTGGAAGGGGTCTAATTAGAGGTTTGCTTGCAGGAGATTTAAGAGATGTCAGGAACGTCAAGAGAGGCTGCATGAAGGAATCAACCGGCTGGAACATCAAAGCCTGCACCAAAGATCAAGAAGTTGAAACCAGAACAGTTACCTTATACATTAAGGTATGATCATAGGAATCCGGTGGTGAAGGCGAGCAAGGTGGAATCAAACTGGTTAGATATCACAGATACCAATCTGGGCCAGTATAATTTTGAAGAATTAAATGAAGAGACCTTTGCAGAAAGGGAAAACTTGATAGGGAGAACTCAAAGGATTGTTGACTCCGGTCTTGCACATATCACTGTGTTTCCTTTGTCAGTTTAGTGTCCAGAGTTGATATATACAGTGGCCAGTACTTATAATCCAGCTACAAGATTATGCATGGATTCACAGAATAATGTAATTATAGATCTTACTCCGCAAATATTCCAAAACATATTCAATGTTCCTGATCCCAAGAATTTAGTGCAGTTAAATGAGGCTGAGGCATTGGAGAAATACAGTAAGCATAAAGACTCCCATAAGTCTCATTTAAACAAAAGATGGTTAAGTACTGAGAAGAAGTCTTTGAGCAAATTGGCAGATCAGCCAAAGAGGGCAGACTTCAAGAAGGAGATATCTGATTTAATATTGATGTTGTCCAGAGTGTTTGGGAAGAGGGATGCCTTCCATTTCAAGGAATGGATGTTTCATTTTATTCAAGTGATTTTTCAGGGTGATTATCAATTTGATTGGTCCATGATTATTTCTGATGCCATACATGATCAGCTCACAAGGGTCAGACAAACCAAATCTTTCTTCATGATTTCATATGTGGTCTATGCAGCAGCAAGATTGGGGATTTTCCCAGGATTAAATAGGGTAGGTATAATGGGAGCTTTGGATGGAAAAAAGAAGGTATGGGAACACTATGATCAATTATCCCTTCAGGTTGTTGAGACTCACTTCAGAAGAGTCAATGATGCATTTTTATATGTGGTTATCAATCAGTTGAGTGGAGACGCAGGATACAGGTTAAGTCAGGAAGCTATGGCTTTCATTTCTGAATGGGGAAGTTGGTACATCCAATACGCCAAATTTACATACTTCAGATTGTTTGGGTTTGAAGGTCATCCTCATTTACTTCCAAGATGTTGCAGCAATAGAATAGTGCTTATGGAATTTGTATATCAAACCATCGGAGTTAATGCTAGATTTGGGATGAAGCACAAGACAGGATGCCATAAGTTTCCTATGACACTAGGGGAATATGGTTGTCAACACTTGAAGGCTGCTAAGGTGTTTTGTAATGAGTTGATACAATTGAAATTGGGATTGTATACAGCTCGTAAGTATTTTGATCCAAAAAAGAAGATGTATACTTTATTACCTTCTGTGTTTACTAGACACTTTAATTTGTTAGAGGATTTTTGGTGTGATAGGCAGGATGAATTTGACTTGAGGAGGAAGAATTATGAGAGATTACCAGTCTCACTTATGGTAGAGCTGGGTATTAAAGATAATATTCCTGACACTTTGGTGGATGATGGAGTGGTATTAGATCCCTCATATGAAGCTTTGAATATTGGCACCAAAAACTTAGATCCAATAGACTGGAGTGAAGAAGAAATGATTGACATTAAGAAATTGGGAAGAACAGTCTTGGATAGAAGTGTGCAATGGTTGATGATGAGGACTCAAGCTCCTCAGGGACCAATCCTCAAGAAAGGTAAAGGGTATAAGAGGATTAAAAGAAAGGCACCTTCCAAGGAACCATTGGAATTCTTTCCTCTGGATGTTGAAGAAACAGAGTTGGAGGTGGTTGATGAAGAAGAAGAGACACCCGAGGGAGATGTTCCAATTGAATCTGTTGTTCCTATGCCCACATTGGGTGAGTCATCTACACAAGCCCCACTCACAAGAAAGAAAAGCAAAGAAGTTCAAGGAGTGCTTTATGCCATGGCTAAAGCTACTAAAGGAAAGGATCCTACTATTGAGCAGATTCTTACATAGGAGGAGCAATGGAAACAGTTTGAAGATGCTACCAGAGAATCTGATGCAAGGGCTGCTACGAAGAAACAAAAGGAAATAGAGGCAAAGTTGCAATTTGATGCTATACTTCAACAGCAGCAATCGAAGGAAAGAGAAGTTGAAACAAGAACGACAAATGATACAATGGAGGAGCAAATGAGGCAACGAGAGCATGAGATCAAGGTCAAAGCTGAAAATGACAAGCTGGAATTGATACAAAAGATCCATGATCTCAAGGAGGAGAAAGCAAAAAACCGAAGGGAAAAGGAAGCCCTTGTTGCTATATTGAAGCTTGCAGAGGAGACTCAACTGAAAGAACAAGAGGCTGAAGCTCTAAGGAAAGAAAAGGAGGCTGAAGAGCTGGTAAAGAAATAGGTAGCTGAGAAAGAAAGGGAAAAGGCAGAGAAACTCATAGCCTTGGAAGAGGAAAGATTGAGAAAAGAAGAAGGAGATAGGAAGATGCAGGAACAAAGAGATAGAGAGGAGGCTGAGAAGTTGGTGCAGTTGCATGTACTGCAGGAGCAACAAGAAAAGGCAAAGGTTGATTCTCAACCTGAAGTAGATATTCAGCCATCCTCTATAGTTGCTGCTTCCTCTTCCATGATGATGGCTCCTGGTGCTCCTACTTGGTTGAAATTAGATCTACAGAAAAGAGCTAGAACACCTCCTCAATCTCTCAATTGGGAGGACATGATGAAGGAGATTGAACAGGAAAGGCCTAAGAAGAGGGCTAAAGTTTTGCACTCTACTAGACTCACAGATAAAGGGGAGATAGTTGCTGAATGTGTCGTGCCTATGATTGAAAAGGAGATAGGGGATATGCAGCTTACAGACTATCAATTGAGTACAGTTAACTTGGGAAGACCCACTAGAAATCAACAAATGAATTTGATTGATGTGGTGGCTTCAATGACGAAATCCAGAATGATCAAGGACAAACAAAAGAAAGATGAGCTTAAGGCTCAGTTAGATCAGTTACATTCATTTTTGAAGAGTGTCTCCTCTCCAAGGTCACAAAAGGTTGCAGCAATTGAGACTCCTATTTTGCTAAGCAAAAAGGAGGTTGATGATTTGATGCAGGTTAGAGGTAAGGCAGAGATGGTTGACAAGTGGATAGATAAAGTGAACCGGGAGGTAGGTGAGGTTTTGGAAAAGGGGTTTGAAACCTATAAGGAGGCGGAAGGAGTAATAAAAGAGATGCATCAATATATTGAGGCCTCCGAGAAGTTAGAAGAAGAATACAAAGAGTATAGTGAAAAGTTGGAGAAGATAAATACATTGCCTCTAACTACTCTTTTAGAAGAATCTATACTCGAAGATGATAATAAAGATTTTGTAGAAAAGACTTCTTGTATCCTTAAGTTTAGGGCTAGCTTCTTGAGCAAACATAAGGATGAAATTAAAGGAGCAGTTAATAATTTAACTGAGCAGCTGGAGGAGTTGGAAGCGGTTATGGCTATAATAGTAGATGTGAATGTAATGACTAAAGATGGCATGCCGTTAAGTCAGGTTAGAGAGAAATGGAAGGAAAGATTCCAAGGAATCATGCAGGATGATGGAGAAGACTTGGTGATAGATCGACTTATAGAGGTCAAGGAAGAGATAAAATCTGCAGGAAGAGAGTTGGTCAAGGTAAAAAGCATGAAAGAATTTGCTACAGTTGAGTTGGATCGCATCAAATTTGAAGATAACTAGATTGATGGGCCAAATATGGATATGCTACAATAGGTCTTCACCAGTTATGATGAGTTCATAGCAGATCCAGCATCACATGCATAAAATCTTGCATGCATGATACTCTTCTTCCTTGCATGATGCATGATGATCTTCTTCCTTGCATGTTGCATGCATGCAGCACTAGCAGTCTCAAGGACGTGGGATCTTCTTTTCTCCTATGTTCTATCTTCTATTGTTAGATCAAACTGAATGTGTAATGTAAGAACTCAAGATCAAAATTGATCTGAGTTTCCAAGATAGTTGATTGTTCCTAAAAAGGTGGAAAAGCCTAAGATAGAAGTAAAAGTTCGAACTTCTTTTTTGTATTCTATAAATACCAGTGGGGTATTACATTGTAATGGTCGGCTAATTGAGAATTGGATTGGCTTACCTAGTGTTAGGAGATAGAATTTTCAGAGAGCATTTTGTAGAGATACATTGTACCAGATCTTGTTTACAGTTAATAGAATTGCAGGTTTACGAAATATGGAGTTTGGCATTAAATTGTGTGTTTGATAAGGTTAATGAGTTATAATCCACTTCAATGCCAGTGATTGTGCTGAAGCATGATAGTTTCTTATATGATGAAAGTCATTAGAAGAAACCAGGTTTAAAGATTATCTTGTTAAATTGTCATTGAATTAAGGTTATTAAAGTCTGCTGATCTATAGTTTTAATGATGAATGAATGTGTGTGGTTTTGAGATCTTGGAAATATTTGTGATAGGCGAATAGAGGAATTGAATTAAGCACCTAAGATGTATATGATGGTACAGTTATACTGTGGGTTGTGTCATGTTATGGTTTTTGTGATTGGTTAAGAAAACATTCATTTGTTAAAAGTATATGTCTGGATAGTAGATAAATTTAATTCATACTTACGGATTTACCCCTTGGATCTATCTTTTTCTTTTATTTTAAACTCCTTGATTTACAAAAAACTATTTTGACAAAGAGAGTCATAGCTTGAATCCTTTGTTACCAGTCCAGGCCCCTTGAATATTATAGTTGCATGAACCAATTGAGTGACATCAGACAGTTGAGAACCAACTACTTGGACCTTGGGAGTTAGGCCACTACATGTAGTCTTTCTTTTTCAGGAGAAATAGAATAGAAATATTCTATTTTAATGTTGTTTGTGTCATTTTAACCATCAACAGTAATGTCTCCTATCAACTCTTGACCAAAAAAAAATCTCTTTGACTCCATTTTACCTTCATTCTTTCATTCTCTTACATTCTCTAACTCATTCCTTCATTCTCTCATGCTAATTTCTCACTCTTGCAATACTTCTTGATCATTCTTGCAACATTCTTTCTTCTCCATCACTCTTTCTTGCAGCTACTAGCTTCTCACTTGGCTCCTATAGAGGCCTTTTTCTTGAACAACATCATCATTATAGGTTTATGAAGTTCTACCTCCTTGGTGTGGTGGTGTCATCTTTCTCCTTCCACTATCGACCTTGAGTGCTTATAACATGGAAGGTGATATTGTGTCTTTTCATTTACTTGCATTATCATCTTGTAGAGTAGCATTCAGGTTGCCATTGCTCTCTACTTTATTGTGTCATTTTTGTTCTCTTCTTTATCACTTTTCTCCATATCATTTCATATTGATTGTATGTTGAGGTGGGAACACTGAAATGAGGGTCTGATTGAGGCAGACCTCAAAAACCAACCCAACATTTTCCCTATTTTTATGTGTGTAGGTGCAGGTTCACCCGCTTGGAGCTAGTTGGAGAACTAGACCATACGTGAGTTGGAATTCTTCTCCTTTCTTTGTCAATTTTTCATTAGAGTAGTTTTATAATATTCTTCTTGTACTTTGCATATCTATATTTTCCTTTCAAACAGTGAAACTAGAAAACTCGGGTTGTTAGTAGGCTTAGTGAGTTTTTAACTATCACCTAACCCTTTATCCGTATAGGACACCAACACACCCCTGAGACTTCAACACAGTGTGCTCAATTCTAGATCCCATGTTGTTTTCCCCAGATAGAGAGTTTTATGGTCTATAGTATGAGACCTTTGCAGTTGAATCACTTGACCCCTGAAAAGCACATATCATTAGCAAAAGGGAAATAGGGTCTTGCTTTCCCTTCCTTTTCAGCCTCTCTTTTTTCTTTACCTATTGATCAATCTAACATATTTTAGGTCAGTTCATTCCTTGAGACTCTCCCATGACCTGGAGCCTTGGGGGTGAGGAATCCTCCTACTCTACATTTTTGGTGAACCCAACATGAACATCCTTTTCATTTCATGGTATCGAGAATCCTTCTCTCGTGTCCTAGGTGTGTTGTAGATTCATGTGTCGCAGGGCATGTAGCTTTGTGACCCAATCTATGGCCCCTAGATACGTAGTTATAAATAATCTTGGATATTCTAAAGTGAAATCTACATAAGTCATTGTCAGTACGTATAGTCACTCAATTTTTTACATCTTTTGAGCTAGTTCCATCTGAGTACATGAACATGGTATTCTTCACGTGTACCCCTCCTATTGAGAATGCAAGTGAAATTCTTGATATAAATTTCACCTCACATGATGATCCATTAAATAAGGAGCCTTCCCCATTATACATTCCTACTCAGATTAATTGCAACATCATGACTGACATCTTAGTTGATCTAATGAGTCAAGTTAATGTGATGATGGAGGAAACTCTATTTATAAACATCTTACATAAGAAGAGATATAAGAGTCACATACCACTCTTTGTACCCACGATGGACTCTTTATTTCCCCTATGGCACTATTTATTTATCAGTCTAGGTAAGACCCAAGGATATTGATGTGTCATTTTTTGTGATCCTAGAGCTTGACCTGTTCAAAGTCAGGATAGGTATTATGTGGCTAGCCTCTTTGAATGGCATCACCTTTGTAGTACATAAATTCTTAAAGTTCCCCCACAAAGGCACTATGCAATGGTGCATGACACTAGCTATAAACTGCTAGTGTTGCGTGGGAGATTCTCTTTAGGTCACTTTTGGCCCACCTTGGTCAGACCTCTCCCTTCAAGGGGAGATTTGTTATATAAGGCTTATATTAAATATAAGACTAGGAGCTTTGCATCAAAGGTTAGTTATCTAGTCTTTCCCTATGTTGTTTTTGTAAAAGCCTCTATGATAGTGCAGTAGAAACCTACCTCTTCGGCCCCATCAAAAGGGAAGGGGAAGCCTACTCATTCTCTAGAACCTTCTTAAAAAATTTCTCCATCTACTTTTTCTTCTTGTCCTGTGGTGACATCTTCAGTTCCCACTCCTATTCCTCACATGGGAAGTGTGATGTTGCCCACATGGTGAAAAGAAAAGTTTCAAGTCTTTGAGCTTCCTATCCTACTCATGATTCCTTGACTAGTTTTCTATGTTAAGGGGAAGCATTCCCATGGGGTTGTTCTTACTTCTTAGCCTCTATGGCCTCCTACCCTTCTTCCACATTGTCCCTTAGGTAGAGAATGGGAAGAAACCCATCATTAAGGCACCTATGTCTGTTTCTCCTCATGTGGTTGTTCCTACTCAGGAGACCACCCTTCCACTAAAAAATGTTGTGAAGGATACCCTTGAAGTTGAGTAGTAGCCTCCAATCTCTTCTCAGGTTGTGTCCTCTAGTGCCTACAATTGATGTAACCAACATGTGCATGAGCACAAGCATCGAAAAAAGGCTCTGGCTATAGAGAACACTATTTTGTAGAAGATAGAGGGGGAGCTAGTTTCCTCTATTTATGCATCCTCTTTTGTTATTCTTCTTTTTCCTGCTATGTCTGCCTTGGTTCCCATCACTTCTATCTTGCTTTTGGATCCTCCAGTGTGTCTCGATGATGCTCACCCCAAAAGGGTACAAGTCTTCATTGCTCCCTCCATGGATCCTCCTCTCTTGATACCCCTTTTCAACATCTCTCCTTTCTCACAACCCATTGGCATGCCTCATACAAGGGTGGTGTCTTCTATGGCTGCCTCTAGTTTCTCCTCCTCTTCTACTTTATCTATGAGAATTCAACATCCTCTGCTGAAGTGAAAGTTGGAGTATGACCTCACCATGGGTGTAGGTTGGACGAAGGGTTTTCCTTCTTCGAAATATAGTTTTCTCTTGGCTTGCACCATCCTTGTGATAGAGGCGGCCCTTGCGTCCTCAAAGTTTATCACTACCCCTTTTGATGAGGCCAACCGTGACTCTTGGGTGCCTTGCCCTTCTCCCACCCTGTTGCAACAAGGAACTCCTAGAAATTTCATGTTCGATGGATGATATCCTCACTCTATCGTTGAAGAAGACCTTGAGGGGTCTTCTTCCTTGACCCTTATTGAAGGCAAGTTAGAGGGCACTTCCCTTGCTATATTTCCCTTGTAGGCTCATCCTCCCTCCCCTTATAATGATCTAGATCAAGAGAAGAATGAATTTTTGGTCGATGAGGATTGGAGTGTTTCCTCTTCTACATTTGTAGATTAGATTTGTTTGTTTGTTTGTGTTCCCCCGTGCTTGAATTTTTGTGTTTGTGATCTTTCTTTGAGGACCCTTGCTACCCTTGTAGGTACTTGGATATAGGCACAAAAAAAATTTGTGCACTTCTTTTGTTTGTGTCATCATTCTTTTATGTGTCATAAGATTTCTTTTCAATATTATGGATGATGTAAATCATTGGGGCATTTAGGCCTTCTTCCATGTTGACCCAATTTTTATTTTCATTTTGTCTTCATGTGCTCTTTTTAATGTTCTAAGAACTTTGGGGATTGATGACCATTCATATGTATATTATATTATATCTATCTATATTTATGGACAAATCTCACCCTGAACTCTAAAATCCCCCTATCTCTTGATTTCTTCATCTCGGCTTGTCTGCTTCTTCATGTTGTGGTTCTTATGTGTTGTCCCTCACATGTGGGACAATATACCACAAATACATCTTGCCATGTATCTCATGCCACAACATCTCCACCTCTCCTTTATCTCCTTAGGATGTAATGTGCTCCTCTGCATAGCACACACCATCCTAAGGGGGGCTACCATGCTTTTCTAATTTTCAATAAGGTGAATTCTTTCAAAAGATTCCTTGGTGTCAAATTTTCTTTAAAATGAATTCCTTGACAAAAGAATCCTTTATTGAAAATATCTCATTTTCCAAAATTTTGCATTCTCTCAAAAGGGACTCGATGAAATTTTATTTCAAAAAGGATTCTGTAGCGAAAGATTCTAAAAATTTTCCTTTCAAAAAAGGGGCACTATTTCTAAAATGAAAGAGTCTGAAAAATTTCATTCAAAAAAGGAGAATTATTTTCACTAGATTCCTTAACAAAAGGTCTTTCAAAAGGATTCCATGATGACAAAATCTAAGTGTAGAAAATGTGGTGTCTTTCAATTGGTGTATTCCCTCAAAAGGACCCCTTGGTGTCTTTAAGGTTTTTGTGCTGAAGGAATCCCCTTTGGAAGCTTTCTTCTCAAAATAATTTATTGGTATCTTGCAATGTGTGTCTTTTATCTGATATTTGATTTCATGTGTCTTTGTGTCAGACATCTTATATCTTGGCATCTATCTTGGGGGTAGTCTGACTAGACCCACCTTTTCTTTGACTATCTCACAATGTAGTTTGCAATAGCCACAAGCTTATCTATCTAATTAGTGTTTGTCTTGTATCTATCTAATCAGGCCATTTCTTATCATTTCAGATTGTGTCTTCTTGTGTCTTATGGATGAGTGTCTTATTATTAGATTTTTTTTGTCTGTAGCCTAACATATTTATGGTGAGATCACAACTAGCTTTGCAGGATCAAAGACCCATGTCATCTTCACATCTTGGTGGAGCTCCCTCTTTCACATAAGGGTATACTAGATTGAAGATCTTCCTCCTTGACAAATTTGTTATCTTGTCTCCAGCCTCTTTCTAATCTAGCTCACATACACATTGACACATATGCTCGCTAAAGTGGGGGAAAAATGTAATGGTGTAAATTTACACCTAGGAAAATTTCCCATTAATTTACCCTTAGCTTACAAATTTGATGATGCGAAAACCCATCGCCTTCATCCCAATTTTCCCACATTTCCCTACTATTTTGTGTTGATGGAGGAATTTTTGTTAAGGACACACACATGTCGCACTGCCATCCTAATAGATTCTTGCACCTAAAATCTATAGAAAAATTACACTTCCTGATCTCCTACATAGGTAATGTATCCTACTGAATCTTGATCGACAAAAAATGACTCTTATCCTCCATTTGATCCATTCAAACTTCATTCTTTCATTCTCTTACATTCTCTAACTCATTCCTTCATTTGCTCATGCTAATTTCTCACTCTTGCAACACTTCTTGATCATTCTTGCAACATTATTTCTTCTCCATGGCACTTTCTTGTAGCTACCAGCTTCTCACTTGGCTCCTACAACATCCTTTTGCTTCAACACCATCATTATTTTAAGTTTACGAAGCTCTACCTCCTTAGCGTGGTGGTGTCATCTTCTTCCTCTATCATCCTTGAGTGCTTATAGCAAGGAAGGTGATATTGTGTCTTTTCACTTGCTTGCATTATCATCTTGTAGAGTAGCATACAGTTTGTCATCGCTCTCTACTTTATTTTATAATTTATATTCTCTTATTTATCACTTTTCTCCATATCATTTCACATTGGCTATCTATGGAGGTGGGAACATTGAAATAGGGATCTAGGAAGACCCCAAAACCCGACCTAACATTTCTCTTATTTTTGTGTGTGTAGGTGTAGGTTCGCCCACTTGGAGCTAGTTGGAGAACTAGACTATACATGAGTTGGCATTATTCTCTTTTCTTTATCAAATTTTCATTGGAGTAGTTGTATAGTATTCTTTGTGTACTTCACATCTCTATATTTTCCTTTCAAATTGTGAAACTAGTAAACTCAAGTTGTTAGTAGGCTCAGTGAGTTTTTGATTGTCACCTAACCCTCTTTCCATACAAGATGCAATCACGTCCTTGAGACTCCAATGTGGCATGCTAAAGTTTGGATCCCATGTTTCCATCCCTAGATAGAGATCTATCTAGTCTAAATTTCAAGACCTTTGTAATCAGCTCACCCGACCCCTGGAAAAAATCTATCATTAGCAAAAGGGAAACAAGGTCCTGCTTGCCCTTCCTTTTCAACATGTATCTTCTTTCTTTACCTATTGATCAATCTAAGGTAGTTTAGGGTAGTTCGTTCCTTGAGACTCTCTTGTGACTTGAAGCCTTTGGGGTGACGAATCCCCCTACTCTACAAGGACAATTTTGTATCTCGAAGGTATGCAGTTAGAGATAATATATTCATGAAAAGAGTAAATACAATCTCTATATAGTATATTCCAAAAATTAATTAACTAAATATCATATTCTCAACATTTAAAATATGAAAACACATAAGTATATTAATTTTGACATGACCAATAATGAACAAAGTGAAGATGTGCGAGGAGGTGAGAAGAAAGGTAGGGGACCTTGGGGGACAAGCGTGGGGTGAAATTGAAGTGGAAGAGTGGCCACATGAGGTGTAGGCTATAGAGGGAAGGTAGAATGTGTGAACACACACCCTGCTATGGGTATTTGAAAAGGGAAGGTGGGTAAGTAAATCCTATCCTGTGTACAAAGTTGAAGGAAGGTTTAATAGGTGAAAACATGGATAAAACTCTTGCCTGGGTCTCTATTTGCAAAAAAAAAATTATGCATGCTAAGATGGGTGACCAAAGGACTGGAACCCTAGATCTGAGATGGAGATAAGTACAGGGAGGTGGCCATGAAATTAATCTCCTTATAAGAATGGTGTGGTGAACTAGTCAAGCAAAGGTGGTTTTTGGCGTGGGTGGTTCTAGGAAAAGACCAAGCCAGGGGCGGATACCTACGATAATTGGAGAGATAAAATGAAATATGTTGTGCCTGTTGCACACACGCCTCGTTCGAAATGGGGACCCTCTCTTCCCTCTTTTTTGATTGCCGACCCCCTTTTACTTTTCCTTGTTTTGCATGTCCATTTTTGTGCTCTAATAGGTCAGCTCACCCATCGAGGACACGTCTTAGGTTTGACCGAACTTGACCCTTTTGAAGAATGCTAAGTCTAACATCAATTTGGGTTTCCCTTGTCAGAATGCCCTTTCTGACGTCCATGGTCCCTTCCGGGCCTGGACCCCTAGGTTTCCTTCTCTGGATTTCCATTCCGGGTTAGTTGTTGCTGGCGTCCGACGCCAAGCATCTTTCCGGACCCCAGACCCCAGATTTTAGATTTCCACATCTGGGATTCCGATTGCATTTCGCCATTCCTCATGGTAGTGGCTAGATGTCTTTCTAGCCACTGGACTCCAGGGCGTCTTCCGTCGCCTATGAGATTTCAAACTCACCAAATTTTTGGCCGCCGTACGAAGGAATTAATTGCTGCATTAATGGCTATTTCGGTTATTTAAATGGATTTTCCAGCTATCATTTTCACCTAACCTAGTGATAGAGAAATTTGGAGAGCTCCGAGGCATCAGGCATTTTCAGCCCCTGAATCTGAGCTCTTTTTCCAATGTCATCCGCCTCGCCTTAGTTGCTGTCCCAAGAACTGATCAATAAATTAGAAAAGAGAAGGAACCTAGATAAGACTATGGAAAACTGGTTTCGGCAGGTCTTGGACATGGGGAACATAGGTATCAACTTGGTTGTCTGGACAACGAATAAGTTATTGGAGGTACAAAGAACCCTTGAGGGCATAAGGCAAGTCTATGAGGAGTTCTTGAGGAAATACAGAGCAACCTACCCAAAAATGAGGCCATACTCGCATTGCCAAGCGAGGTCTGGGAGAAGGACCTTGCTCTCAAAGATGATGATCACTAGCTAGTGGATAAACGGAGGAGATATTTCGATCACTGGAAGAAAAGGCTGGAGCAGATCCTGGAACGTATAGTGTCGGATGTCGAATGGGTCAAGGATTCAAGAGACGAGTGCACTCGGTACCTCAAGTTAATGACAGGGTATGAGCTACCTGTTGCTGAAATAAATCCAGAGAGCATAAAGCTACACTTCTTGAAGAGCATGGAAGATGGGATGTCGGCTAAAATCACTACAGAATTCATGAGTTTTGCTGCCCAAGCCTTCGCACAGTTAGAACTTTTCAGAGATAATGCTGCCAAATATGATGATGATTGGAAAAAGCTTGTCAGCAATTCTCAGGAAAGGAGCTACCAAGTGCTGCGATCGGATATCATGGAAGTAGATAAGCTCCAACCAATGATCTTGAACTTTGTGGAATATGCAGCGTTAAAGAAACGCGAAGGAAACCCTATCATCAATGAAGAATTCCTCAAGAAATAGCTACAGCAAAGGGCAAACAACAAAAGGATGAAATTGCTACAGTGTTGCCACTAGATGACAAAATAGGGAAAAGACAAGAAATGTCTTATAAATGAAATATATTTTGGGGTAGGTGAAACCCTAGTGTAAAGAGAATCTTGGCCACACAATAGAATCAAATCCTGGCCATTAATTTTGGTTTTTGAAAACTATAAATAGGGCTCTCCTCCTCTCATTTTAGGAGTGTTGAGTTGTTGTAAAGGCATGCTGTAGAAATTATAATAGAAAATACAGTCATTTCCTGGTGTATTTATGGGTTTCTCCACATGTTTCATGATTCTTCTCCCTTTAGTTAAAACTTTGCTTCAAATTACTTTGTTGTCCTAGTTTCTTAGTTAGCTGTAGTGGTTTTAGTATGTTGTCTTTGGTTTTGAAGATTCATGTTGTGTGTATGCTTTCCTTGTCCATACTTTTGGTCATTTGCTGCTGGTAAATGACTGTGTAAAGTTAGTCTGGACTATTATTTCATAGCTGCTCATTAAACTTTGTCTTTGTTCACATTACATGGCGAATGAATGATGAATATCTGCAATCCTTAGAAGATAGCATAGATTTCATGACATTGTGAGAATTCAAATTAAGTGAAATTATGTTTAAGGAAACTTTCCACAGCAGGAACCTCCATGATCACTATTCATTGGTAGTTACAGGTCTAGGAACCATCCTTCTTCCTCACCCTTTTTCCCTTTTTTTTAGAAAAAATTTGTGTTAAGATTCATTGCACATTGTAAAGCCAAATCTGACGAAACAATGGAGTCCAAGACTGTTGTCCGAGCCTATAGTGAAGTGCAGTAATTTCATATTCGAAGAACTCCATTCATTGACCCAATTCTCCCACAACTTTAAACCATGTAAGACTGCCTTGTGATTCTAGCAAAATCACATCAAACAACTAATATATTCCAAGCATCGTCATGACCTGACATCCGAGAGACCTTGGGATAGTATTCTGCAATTTTATTGTGGAAGATTGTCTTTCAAGAGAGGTAATGCACCTACGTATTACCTATGTTGTGAAGTGCATAAAAACACCATCAACAGAACTGGTGCTAGAAGGAGGGCCAAAGGGTAAAGATAGATCGAATTGGGTCATTCCCCCCTGAGAGATTCCACTGAGTCTTGAGGTCTACACCAAACAAGGGAGAGTTTTAGGAATTATAGCCCCCTCTTCACTCTAAGATAGCTAAACAAGGGGAACCATCCATCATCGATTGCGCAGAGTAGCTCACTGCTCTTTCACCTCCATCTCTTTCATCTTCACTGGAAGCATCCTTCCGCTCATCTAATCCATACAGCATCCCAGGTTACCTTTCCATCTGGGCTAAACGTTGTTATTCAGCCAAGCACAGTCACCAACCCTACTGCTACCCCGTCAGTTGTTGTCATCCCATCGCAGTTACAGACCAATCTAGCATAGCCACCTCCACCACCTTTCCCAATGGCATGGTTGGGTAATAACCCATCTCCTCTCACCTTTAACCTCTACCATGATATGCCGAAGAATCCTGAGAATTTCTGCATGAAATTCAACTCTAGTGATCCACAGAGGACAGCCGAGGAGCATGTCAAGATTTTTGAAATTGCCTTGAAGACTATGTAGGTCATATACAAAGATGTAGCCTGCAGGCTCTTTCCCTACTCCTTAGGGGAGGGGGAATTCTACTAGTATGCCAATTTTTTAGCCAAAACTATCAGCACATGGGATCTTCTGAAGAATGCATTTCTTCAAAAGTTCAAGACCCCAGTCAACCCTGCAGATTTGTATTGACACTTCATGTCGGTTCAAAGGGAAATCAATAAATCGAGCAGTTCCTTCAATGATCACTTCCACAGAGCGTACACTCAGCTACAGGCTCCGTACGTCTTCAATGATGCTATTGTCCTACCCCTGTACTATGCAGCTTTGGACAATCTCACTTCAGCCCTAGTGAAAAGAATGAGACCACCACCAACTAGGTTGGTTGATGCATATACTGAAGCCATTATTGCTAGCATGGATTTGGGACAGAAGATATCTAGTTCGTTGCCGTCTTTCGGGCAAACCGTGCATCCAGCACAAATTTAGGGACTCACGCAAGCCTTGCACCATCAGATGCCCTTGCTGAATCTAATACCACAGTTACCTCTAGTTCCGCATCCTGGGCAGCCATTGAACCAGCAATATCCAGTACCTCACTACTTGTTGCCTCGGTATCAATAGTCGCATCCTCAACAATCCCAGGTGTCTGCATACCTTAAGACAGTAGAATTACCACCCACTCATCAAAATCAGTCGGTGGCACAACTCGTGTTCCTTCAAAATGCCACAGTGCAACTGAACAATGCTGAAAATGATAGAATTGACGAGCTCACAGAAATGATCAAGAAGATGTCAACTGAAATGACACACCTAAGGAATCAGAATAACCAGCTGTAGGCATTGCAAAAGAGCATCTAGGCCAACCTAAATAGGGAAAATTGAGATCAGTGTGAAAGTCAGGACAATCGGGATGCTAGCACTTCGTCGGGGTAGAACTATGACAGAAATCAGAATTCGGGCTAGAACTTCGATAGAAGGCCCTTCCAAAGGCAAAATCGGACGTGGAATATGCACCTGAACAACAGTGGCATTCCCATGCCTCTCGATCAGCCCAACAACAATAGCAATGAAAACCCTACAAGCGAAGTGTACTTGGTAGAGGCTGCTTTATCTGGTTGGTGTCGCATTCACAAAGTGAGTCGCCATTCTGAACTAGATTGCCCAGAATTCCAAACTGCAGTCGAGATTTTCTAGGTAGAAGTTCAGAATGTAGTCGACAATTCAGGATGTAGGGACATTGTCCCATCCAATTCATATGATTCTTCGATGTTGGTACTAAACCAGGCTCCCTTCCCAAGGGAGGAATGCAACACACCTGAACTGGAGAATGCTGATTTGAGCAATAACAATGTGGCGAGAGAGGTAAGTTTTGAAATTCCCTTAGCTCAGCTTTTCAATTCAGTAGATAATGGTCCCAAAGATGATGACGAGGAGCCAAGGGAAGATGAAGTCCAAATGTTTCACCAACAGACCACCCCTTACAACCTGAGAAATATACAAGCTAGTGGTCATGCTAGAGGTCCTTTTACGACCTCCACTCTGCCGAACAATTTTAGCACCCCTCTTGATCCAAATGCAAATAATAACCTGGGTTTTTCCCATACCCCCATGCGATACCTCAACAGAAATAAATAGCAAAGCGGCAGCCAAAGCCAAGCCGCAACCTCCTCCCAAAATGTGTCATGTGATCAAGAAGTTGAGCAGATGGGGGAGTATATTGCTAAAGAGTTTAAAAAGGTAAAGCTGAGCGTATCAGTGTTTAAACTTCTAAAGGTACTTGCCGTTAAGAACGCCTTTTTCAGGATGATAAATGGGACTCCACCATAGGGGTCAGCTCAGGAAGCTCTAGCAAAGAAGGTTTTTTTTGGTGATCAGCCAAATGAGCCAGTCATTAAGCAGATTTTCAACAATAAGGCTGACCTTCCAATAGGTCAGCAAGTAAACAGGCAACCCGATAGGGCCACTAATCAGATACAAACTCAGAGCAAGGGAAGTGAGAAAGATAAAGGCCAAGTCGCTCAGATGGATGTTTCTAAAGGATTGTTTCAAGGGAAATTCAAAACTCCTCCCTTTCTGACCACCATCCATATGTTCGGGAAAAATTTCCACAATTTCCTACTTGATTCAGGAGCCTCAGCCAATGTTATGCCCCTGAGCGTATGCAAAGCACTCAGAATAACTCCAAATCCCTCTCGACGAAATGTAACACAACCTGACAAGACCGAAATCAACATAATGGGGGAAATTAACAGAATACCCATGCAAGTTGCTGCTGATCCCTAGATCCAACAAACAATTGACATACAGGTGGCCGATATCCTGGATACCTATGGTATAATCCTAGGAAGGGATTTCATGAGGGCGTTGAACGGATACGTCGTGACTGATTACTCGCATATGTGGCTGCCATGGAAAGGAATGCTGAATCAGATCAGGATCAATCAGGGGCCACGAATGAGATTTATGATCACTGAGTATAACAACATGATCGAGGTGATGTATTCCGAAATAGGTTTGGGTGATTATTCGCCAATGTTATATCGGAATGAACAAGAATACCCTGAAGACAAAGGAATGAGTGAGGTCTTCCTCGTACTATGCAGTCCGCCTGCTAATTTGACCAATATTTCTCAAAGCACTGAAGTGCTCATCGAATGTAATGATGAAGAACTAGGAGAGAACGACACTTGGGGACTGCTCGATGGTTTCTAGGACTTCATGGAAAAATGTGTTCAAGACTAGCTCAGCCTAGGAACTCGAATGAACTTCCGAGAGCTCTTCCTCCCTAACTAGTGTAGGGTACACAATGCTGCCCACTTAGAATTTGACTATTGCCTGTGTCAAGTAGTAATCAAACATGTTAGAAAATAGTTTGCTCCAATGGAGTAAACAAGATCTACACCACCCGAACAAACACATTCCATCCCTGTATCTCCTAAAGCAGTCGCTGAAATGAGAGCTCCATCGAAGGTGAGAGTCAAAGCTGCTAGTGCTACATCCAAGGATTCTCCTAGCTTCTAGATATTGCACTTTGATGGATCTAAGTCCAAGCACGGAGCTGGGGCAAGTTTCGAATTGATTAGTCGCAAAGGTAAGTCATACTTTGTTGCCCATAGGCTGCAGTTTTACTATACTAATAACCTAGCAGAGTACGAAGCCTTCGTCCTAGGCCTTTTAATGGCATGAAGGAAGGGTGTCAGAATGCTCCAAGTGTATGGAGATTCAGAGTTAGTTGTAAAATAGGTCAGGAATCTATATTCCTACTATGATCGAAGACTCACTAACTACCGGCACTGCGTATGGGATTTGCTGGAGGGGCTAGATGCATTCAACATTTAGTTGATTTTGTGCACTCGGAATCACACCACCAATGCCCTAGCATAGGCAGCAAGCACGTTGTAGCCATTTTCCCTATCGGGCCTCAGAAGATTCATGGTGGAACTCACCTCCATCCCATCAGTTCCGAATAATGTAGCTAATTTCCAAGTATTCAATGATGACAAGCATATTCTGGATTTCATCACCAGTTCGGATGTGTTTGCTACGCAGATAATCGATGAGGTCAAACTCGAAAAGGTGGAACTAGATATAGAAGGGATTATCAACCTAAAGACCAACACCATCCCTAGGGGAATGGTTCAATTGGAGTGAATCTTTGACCTCGATCAGATTAGAGACCAAGATCAACAAGTTAAAAAGGATACCATCAGCATCCAATGTGACACTTACAATCTAGGAATGGCTAGAAATGTCAAGAATGTGTTCATAGGCAAAGTATGCACCCATGAAGAAAGAAATGGGACTATTGAAGCTCTGTGGAAGTATCATGATGTCATCACCTAGAGCTATGACGATCTCAAGACATATGATACGTCGATCATCATGCACACTATCCCTCTCAGACTAGATGCAAAGCCGTTCTGGCAGCGACAACGCCCTATCAACGCTCTATTGGAGCCAATAATATATAAGGAGGTACATAAGTTATTGTTATTTAGGATCATCGTTTCGGTTAAACACTCCACATGGGTAGCAAATTTGGTTCCTGTCAGAAAGAAAAACGGAGAAATCAGACTGTGCATGGACTTCCGCAATCTGAACCGGGCCTCAGAGAAGGACAACTATCTTTTACCTTCATTGGATGAGGTGTTACAAGTAGTAAACGGATCCCAGATGATGTCCTTCCTAGATGGATATTTGAGATATAACCAAGATATGGTGCAGTATGAAGGGAGCGAACATTCGGTCACCTTCATGAGCACCCCCTGAAGGATGCTGAACTGCGCTATTATAACATTGAAAAACAGGCTTATGCCCTTGTTAAGGGAGTCAAGAAGTTCTAGCATTATGTCTTATGCAACAAGGTGTTTGCTATAGTTCCCAATCCCACAGTGAAAACATTACTTATGCAAAACGAGTTGGGGGAATGAAGGGAAAAATGGATCGCGTTGCTGCAGGAGTATGACATGGAGATCCAGCCGATGAAGCTGGTAAGAGGATAGGCACACGCCCAAACAATGGCCAGGGTAGTTATTGATGCTGGACCTGAACTCACAGTACACCAGTACCAACTGGAGGATGTCTCCTCAGGGGAGTGGTACGATGACATAGTGTACTACCTATTGAATCATAAATGTCAGCCTCATCTACAGGGAGTCCAAAGGCGAGCCCTTAGGCTAAAAAGCAGTAGTTATATGTTACAGGGTGCCATATTATACAAGAAAAATCATGAAGGTATCTATTTGAGATGCTTGGGTAAGGAGGAAGTTGATCGCGTTCTTAAGGAATTCCATGACAAGTTCGGGACTGGCCATGGCTCAGGTCTATCAACTACACACCAGATATTGAGAGCTGGGTATTATTGGCCCACCATTTTCAAGGATTCCCAAGGTCATGTTCATACCTACCACATGTGCCAGACTGTTGCCGCTAGAGAAAGGAATGTTGTTGTCCTATTGCAACCTGTTCTAGAGGTAAGACCTTTCGCGCAATGGGGTCTCGACTTCATTGGTCTGGTATACCCTCCATCATCTGCGGGACATAGGTACATTCTAACCGCTTCTGATTACTGCACTAGATGGACAAAAGCAATAACTTGTAGGCAATGTACAACTGAAGTCGTGACCAATTTCTTAAAAAGTTTCATTTTAAATCATTTTGGTTATCCATATGCTCTAGTATGCGATAACGGCCTTGTGTTTGCTTCATTAAAATTCACAAGTTGGACCTTTGACTATGGCATCGCCCTCAAATTTTCATCCAATTACTACCCTCAAGGAAATGGCCTTGCTAAGTCCACCAACAAGAACTTGATCACGGTGATCAAGAAGCTGCTAGATAGGAATCCCAAGGATTGGCATACCCAACTCCGTTTCGCCTTGTGGGAAAATTGCACCCATCACAAGGCTACCCTCGGAGATTCCCCATACCATCTAGTCTATGGCTTGGAGCCTGTCTTTCCCATACACTTGAAAATCCCTTTCCTCTAGTTTTTCAATGACTTTTATGAAGGAGGAGACCACAGAGAAGCTCGCCTCACCGAGCTGTTGCACCTTCAAGAAGTGCTAGATCATGCATTAGAAAATTTTTCCAAACATCAGGGCATAGTCAAAAGATGGTTCGATCGCCGAGCCAAAGTTAAGGCCTTCTGCATTTCTGATCTAGTCCTTTACTAGGACAAGGCCCATGAAAAGAAAAGGGGACACAACAAATTTGACAAGCTTTGGCTTGGCCCCTTTCAGATCGCTGAAATCTTTGGAGATAATGCCTTCTGCCTAAAGACTCTCACTGGTGAAGATGTCTCGTTGCCTATCAATGGGCAGCACCTTAAGCATTACTTCCAGGCTTGAGCTCTTTTGGGATCTATCTGTGTAAATACCTGTATATAGGTTACAATAGGTTTCCCGCTTTTTCCTTCAGTTTTGCTCGTTGTCCCGGCTATTTTGTCTTGATTTTGGAAGAGTCTCCTTGTTCTGTTGTGGTGGTCGTGCTTGGCATGACAAATGGTTAGCCCTATTGCCCGCTCTGGTTCCGTTCTTTAGATAAGCCTTCATTCCCTGTTGCTAACCTCTGAAAGCTCCTAAGTGATGGTTTTTAACTTTTGAACTCTGAGTTAACCTAGGATGGATGTCTGCTTGAATCCCCTACATTTTTCATGGAACACAAAAGAAAAACACATTTTAAATGTTTCCAAAGAATGGTATGGTGACTCCTGGGAAGGAGGGATAAGTGAAAAATCTAAAGTCAGCTCCAGTGACCACTGGGATTCCCAAGCCCATTGTGAGCTTCGTTGCTTATGCAATTGAATGGACAGAAAAGAGAAAGTACTGAAAAGAAATATTAAACTAAATAAATAAATAAAGTGAAAATAACAACCGTATGGGTGTGCGAATATCTCTACCGGGGCTATGGATGCCTGGCTGGTAGTAGAGCTATGTTCATGGGGTCACAATGATAACTCCATCGGGGCTATGGACGCCTGACTGGCAGTGGATCAATGTCCAGGTTACTCTTGGGTTCATGCAAACTACATAGCTTATCTCCCCCAACCAGTGGTTACTCCTGCTATCTCCACGGAAAGGAAATGAACTCACCATGCACACACCTCCATGATGATATTGCAGTTTGATTCAATCTCCCCTTCCTTAAACTATTCTTAGTTTAGATTTGAAAGTTAGCATTGGTCTGCGAAACCAGAGATCATGGGCTCGAAATGGATATTTATCTCTAGAACGTCGGGAGCATTCTCCCAACAGAGTCACCATTTTTTGTGCCTGTTGCACACACGCCCCATTCGAAACGGGGACCCACTCTTCCCTCTTTTTTGATTGCCGGCCCCTTTTTGCTTTGCCTCATTTTGTGTGTCCATTTTTGTGCCCTAATAGGTCAGCTCACCCATCAAGGACACATCTTAGGTTTGACCGAACTTGACCCCGTTGAAGAATGCTAAGTCTAACATCAGTTAGAGTTTCCCTTGTCATAATTCCCTTTCTGACGTCCGCGGCCCCTTCCGGGCCCGAACCCATGGGTTTCCTTCTCTGGATTTCCGTTCCGGGTTTGCTATTGCTGGCGTCGAGCATCTTTCCAAACCCCGCACCTCGGATCTCGGATTTCCACGTCCGGGATTCCGCTTGCATTTTTCCATTCCTCACGGCAGTGGCTGGACGTCTTTCCAGCCACCAAACTCCGAGTCGCCCGCCGTCGCCTGTGAGATTTTAAACTCACCAACTTTTTGGCTGCCATACGAAGGAATTAATTGCTGCATTAATAGCTATTTTGGCTATTTAAACGGATTTTCCTGCTGTCATTTTCACCTGACCTAGTGATAGAGAAATTTGGAGAGCTCTGAGGCATCCAGCATTTTTCAGCCCCTGAATTCAAGCTCTTTTTCTGACATCATCCGCCCCACCTCAGCTGCTATCACAAGAACAAATCAATAAATTAGAAAAGAGAAGGAACCTGGATAAGACTATGAAAAACTGGTTCCGGTAGGTCTTTGACATGGGGAACATAGGTATCAACTTGGCTGGCCAGACAGCGAATAAGTTCTTGGAGGTAGAAAGGACCCTTGAGGGCATAAGGCAGGTTTGTGAGGAGTTCATGAAGAAATATAGAGCAGTCTACCCAAAAATTGAGGCCATACTTGCATTGCCAAGTGAGGTCTGGGAGATGGACCTTTCCCTCAAAGATGATGATCATTGGCTAGTGGATACATGGAGGTGATATTTCGATCATCGAAAGAAAAAACTGGAGCAGATCTTGATACGTATAGCGTCGGATGTTGAATGGGCCAAGGAGTCAAGAGACGAGTGCACTCGGTACCTCAAGTTAATGACAGGGTACGAGCTACCCGCTGCTGAAATAAATCCAGAGAGCATAAAGCCACACTTCTTGAAGAGCATGGAAGATGGGATGTCGGCTGAAATCACCACAAAATTCATGAGTTTTGCTGCCTGATCCTTCACACAGTCATAACTTTTCAAAGATAATGCTGCCAAATATGATGATGACTGGAAAAAGCTCATCAATAATTCTCAGGAATGGAGCTACCAAGTGCTGTGATTAGATATCATGGAAATAGATAAGCTCCAGCCGATGATCTTGAACTTTGTGGAGTATGCAGCGTTAAAGAAACGTGAAGGCAACCCTATCATTGATGAAGAATTCCTCAAGGAATAGCTACAACAAAGGGCAAATAGCAAAAGGATGAAATTGCTACAGTGTTGCCACTAGATGACAAAATAGGGAAAAGACAAGAAATGTCTTATAAATGAAATATATTTTGGGGTAGGTGAAACCCTAGTGTAAAGTGAATCTTGGCCACACAATAGAATCAAATCCTGGCCATTAATTTTGGTTTTTGAAAACTATAGATAGAGCTCTCCTCCTCTCATTTTAAGAGAGTTGAGTTGTTGTAAAGGCATAATGCAGAAATTATAATAAAAAATATAGTCATTTCCTAGTGTATTTCTGGGTTTCTCCACATGTTACATGATTCTTCTCCCTTTAGTTAAAACTTTGCTTCAAATTACTTTGTTTTCCTAGTTTCCTTAGTTAGCTATAGTGGTTTTAGTATGTTGTCTTTGGTTTTTAAGATTCATGTTGTGTGTATGCTTTCCTTGTCCATAATTTTGGTCATTTGCTGCTGGTAAATGACTGTGTAAAGTTAGTCTGGACTATTATTTCATAGCTTCTCATTAAACTTTCTCTTTGTTCACATTACATTGTGAATGAATGATGAATATCTGCAGTCCTTAGAAGATAGCATAGATTTCATGACATTGTGAGAATTTAGATTAAGTGAAATTTTGTTTAAGGAAACTATCCATAGTAGGAACCTCCATGATCACTATTCATCGGTAGTTGTAGGTCTAGGAACCAGCCTCCTTCCTCGCCCTTTTTCCCTTTTTTTTAGAAACAATTTGTGTTAAGGTTCATTGCACATTGTAAAGCTAAATCTGACGAAACAATGGAGTCTAAGACTGTTGTCCGAGCCTACAACGAAGTGCAGTAATTTCATATTCAAAGAACTTCATTCATTGACCCAATTCTCCCACAGCTTTAAACCACGTAAGACCGCCTTGAGATTCCAACAAAATCACATCAAATAACTGATATATTCCAAGCATCGTCATGACCTGACATCCGAGAGACCTTGGGATAGTGTTCTACAATTTGATTGTGGAAGATTGTCTTTCAAGAGAGGTAATGCACCTATGTATTACCTGTGTTGTGAAGTGCATAAAAACACCATCAACAAAATATAGTAGAGGGCACAAGAGTAAGCCACAGAAGGGCAATGAGAAAGTTTGGCCTCAGAATGGCTCCCTACAACAAAACACAGTTTCAGGAGGTAAGAATCCAATATCAATCCCCATAAATCAGCTGACACTAAGGAAGTGCAACAATGCCATAGCGGTCCATTCCAATATATTGAATCTGAGAGTGGAGCGGTTGAAAGATAGGGAAATCATTGCAAAGTGGTGTGGCAAAAGGGCTTTGGGTGAGAAAGTTAGGAAGTGGTGGCTAAATGAATTCAAAGATAATGTAAGTGTTAGTCCCCTTTCCATGGATTACATTTTGATTCAATGTATAAATTAAAAGTTTAAGCATGAAATATTGTATGGAGATCCTTTGTTTTTTGAAATTTTTTGGTTTTCATTATGTGGAATGGACAATGAATTTTGATCCAACTAGGCACACTATTAAATTTGTCCCAATGTAGGTT
The DNA here is from genome assembly GCA_007115665.2 of Sequoiadendron giganteum. Lineage (NCBI taxonomy): Eukaryota > Viridiplantae > Streptophyta > Pinopsida > Cupressales > Cupressaceae > Sequoiadendron > Sequoiadendron giganteum. Next base: position 396,355,886 of record CM021106.1, read on the forward strand.
TGATTGTATAATTTTCTAGTGGAATATTAGAGTGGGGAGGCCCTATAAGTGATTGGGGATGCGCTAGGACCTTGTTTTGGGGTAGACAAAAACTTTCTGAAAGGAAAACTTGGGGTGAAAGCAAGATTGGTTGTTACGGTGGATTTGGAAGTAGGTTTGGCAAAGGAATTGATTTTGATGATAGCAAAGGGGAAATGGTGCCAGAAGTTGATAATTGACTATCCATAAGAAGAGTGCAAATTCCTTTCAAGAAGGAATTTGTTTGCTAGGGTCTCTAATTGTGAAGGGCTTAGGACTGAGCCTGAGTTGGTGAAGGTTCAGGAAGATTCCAACAAATCTTCATTGGATAAATTTGGCTTGGAGGTTGGAAAAGAATGGAAGAAAAAAGAGGTGGAAAGATGGTTCGATCCCTCACTCGTGAGTTCCCTTAAGAAGAGGAAGATCACAACCCAAGAGAATAAAGTTGAAAATGGGCAAGTGGAGGTGAAGGGAGGGGAAGTAAATGAAAAATCCATCATACTCTAGTAGCCATTGGAAGATTTAAATAACAACAAGGAGGAGGGCATTATAAATCATAGCTTAGGAGGGGGCTTAAACGAAGAATTGATGAAAATAGCTATGGAAGTTGAAGAGGGGTGGTAGGATGGTGGAGTGTTTGATATGGGGTGCTTGGAGGAGGAGGGCTTGTGGGAAGCGACGAATGGTGAATTATAGCAGGAGGATCATTTAATGTTGCTAGAAGCTCTAGAGGACCTGGAGTTAGTGCATGAGGAGGGTGAAAATGTGGAACCCTTTGGGATACAACAACAATTAACAAAGAAGACAAAGCCGGATTGTGGAAAGAAAAAGACCAGGGGTAGGAAGTCTCATCAAGAATTGAGGAAAATAGATGGTGACATGGTAGGACAGGAAAAGATATCAGTGCTTTTGAGGTCTAGGAATGGATTTCCCCTTCCCTCAGCACCATGAAGATCCTATCTTGGAATTTTAATGGCTTAAATGCCTCTAACAAATAGCACTTGGTTAATTGCAAAATGCAAGTAGCAAAAGTGGATGTGATTTTGATCCAATAAAAAAAGTTGATTACCATTGATTTTGATGTAGTTAAGAAGTTAACAAGTTGGAATGCAGATGATTTCCATGTTGATGGTGCCTCAAGGGGACTTGAAATATTCTGGAAGGTGCAGATAGTCTAGGTCGAGATGTTAGAAACTGGCTCACACTAGCAAGGTTGTCGGGTGTGGAGCATTCAATCAAAGCTAAAATTTGATATAGTAAATGTATATGGCCCAAACTCATGCATCAAGAAGAGGGATCTATGGAAAGAAATTGAAACTTTTCTGAAACAGTATCAAGGTGAAAACTTCATTATTGTGGGAGTTTTCAATGCAATCTTAGAATGTAGTGACAAGTTTAGTGGGGTACAGAAAGAGAATCAATCTTAGAAGGACTTTCATGAATGGATCACTTAGAATCAAATCCTAAGCATTGATTTTAAGAATGACACTTTCACATGGTCGAATAGGAGGTCAAGTCTTGGGTAGATCACTGAGAAGCTTGATAATTTTTTGTTCCACAGATGTTTAGATGCTTTCCCCTTTCTTTGGGAAGCAAGCAATGCTCCCTATGCGGGGTCAGATCACCTCTCGCTTCAAGTACACATCCAAGAGGATAACAAACCACTCAAATCCCCATTCAAATTTGAAAATATGTGGTACAAGGATCCCAATTTTAAGGAACTAGTGGAAGCATGGTGGAAAGGTTTCAGCGTGGAAGGCTCCAAGATGTTCTATTTTGTGACAAAACTAAAGTTGTTAAAGCAAAAGATTAAAGAGCGGAATTAGACACACTTCAATAATATCTTTGAAACAAAGGAAGATATTGAGGAGAATCTTCAGGAACTAGAAGAAGAAGTAATCAGGGAAGGGATGAACCTGCAAACCTATTTTAATGAAAAATAATTGATGGGTAAATATGAAGATGTGCTAGCAAAAGAAGAGGTGTTTTGGAGGCAGAAATCCAGGGAAGTGTGGCTGAAGGAAGCAGATAAAAATATGAAATTCTTCCATAACAGTACAAAGTAGTGAAGGTATGTGAATGGACAAGTTAGCATCAAGTTGGTGTATGGTAGGATGGTGGAGGATCTAAAAGAAGTGGTTGAGGAGTCTGTCTTTCTACCATAACCTTCTAAACAATGTTGAAGTCTCAAGTTTGATTCACCAACAAGAACTATTGTCATATCCCTAGGCTTATATCAGACGAGCATAACAAGATGTTGAATGGAAATTTCTCTAGAGAAGAAATCATAACAACATTATTTTAGCTACACCTTGATAAGGCACTTGGTTCGAACAAGCTTCCAATCGATTTTTTTTAGAAGTTTTGGGATTTGATTGGTGTAGAGTTGGCATATGCCATTGAAGCTTCTTGTAATTCTGGTAACTTAATAAGAGAAGTAAATAATACCTTGGTGGCTTTGATACCAAAGAAGGAGGCTGCCATGGATTTGGATGATTACAGGCCCATTTCCCTATGCAACATAATCTATAAAGTAATAGAAAAACCAGTGGAAAATAGATTGAAATGCATTCTTCCCACCTTGATAGTTGGAGAACATTTGGGCTTCATTCTTGGGAGGTCAATTTTGGATGGTATAATCATGGTGCAAGAAACCATTCATTCGGTTCAGCAATCCAAATAGGAAAGTATGCTAATAAAATTTGACATTAAAAAGGTATATGATATGGTGGAATGGAGGTTTTTGATTAAGGTAATGGAAGCCTTTGGCTTCAATAAAAGATGGTTGGATTGGGCCTTTACGTGTATTTCAACTCCAAGGTTCTTAGTGTTGGTGAATGGATCTCCCAAGGGCTTCTTTGAGGTATCCAAGGGGCTGCATCAAGGTGACCCCATCTCTCCTTTTATATACATACTAATGGTTGAAGCTTTGGGCCAAACAATCAATCTGGAGTTATTACAGGCAGATTGAGGGGATAGAAGTGACCAACAACCTTCAAGCTATTGTGCATCAGAAATTTGTTGATGATACCATGTTGATGGGCTCATCTAAGTGCAAGAAATACATTTCTCTAAATGCCATTCTGGGAAATTAATCTCGCGTGGCTAGGAAGTCAGTAAACAAAAACAAATCAGAATTTTTTTCTTTAACACCAATGTGCGAAAGGAACAAGAGATTTTAGATGTTTTGAATTTCAAGATAGGAACACTGCCATGCACTTACTTGGGGGTCCCCTTTGAAAATGGGTTGAGGTCCATAGGTCTACAGGATCCATTGAAGATCAAACTTGGTGCTCGAATGAATTCTTGGAAGGGGAAGTGTTTGAATTGGGCGGGTAGAAATACACTACACAAATTAGTTTTGTCTTCTCTCCCCATCTATCTAATTTCGGTGATGGAATTGCCACCTGGGGTGGAGGTCATTGTCACTAAGCAGACGAGGAAGTTATTTTGGAAAGGTAGTGATGAAAAAAGAAAGGTGGCATTAATTGCTTGGGATAAATTGTGCAAGACTAAGGAGGATGGAGGCATGCCAATCAAAGTTCAAAGTTTACATAACAAAGCATTGGGGGAAAAATTGGTATGGATAATGCACAAGGAGCCATAGGCAAAATGGCCCAATATTTTGCATAACAAATACTTAGATGGGGATGGTGAAAGTAGTGTTTTGATCTCAACAAACCCACCTTTAGGCTCGCGAATATGGAATTTAATGGAAAAATGCGAGATTGTTTGTGACTATCTCTCGTGGGACATCAAGGATGGGAGAAAAACATTGTTTTTGGATGATTCTTGGGATAGTTACTTGAGATTGGACAGTTTGGTATAGGTGGGTTTGGTAAAGGAATCACTCAAACATTTTTGGGGCTCGTATGTCAAATATTGTCATCAAAGATGAGGGATCTCAACCATTGGGTTGGAAATGGAAAGACATTAGCAATCTAAATCTGCCCCAAAGGGAGGTACAATTGCTCTTGGATGAAGTGGACAAGTGGGTTATAGTGTTTCATGAAGGTATTGACTCACTGATATGGGTGGGTACAAAATCAGGGTGTTGTAACATAAAAGATGGATACAACATGTTGTACAAGAAGTGTCGTATGCAGTGTGAGAAATTCCCATTGAGGCTATGTTGGAACAACATGTGTATCCCAAAATTTGGGACCTTCATGTGGGCTGCGACCCAAAACAATATTTTGACAACATATAGATTTCAAAAACTAGGTTTCCAAGGTCCCTCAAGATGTGTATTGTGTGAAAGAGAGGAAGAATCCTATGATCATATTTTTCTAACTTGTCCCTATGCCCATGCCTACTAGAAGTGGTTGTGGGAAATTATTGGATGTATTAGTGCACTATTGAATAACCTAAGAAGCTTGTTTATGGCATGGCCTATTTTGAGGAAAGGTTCAATCTTTGGTGACATTTGGATAATCAGTCCCTGAGTCATTGTGTGGGAACTCTGGAAGGAAAGAAACAAGAGGATTTTTCAAGGCAAGAGCATGGGATTTTCATCCCTCATTAATAAAATTGAGGCAATTTTTCTTGAAACTATGAATGCTAAGCTATCCCACAAAGTGGTTAAGGACAAATGCTTCTTGGAGTGGGATTCTAGGCTATGAGTAGTGTGGCCTACATTGCGCATTCTTGAATGGGTCGGGAAAAGGGGTGTGGTATCCAAGGAAGAATAGGCTAGAATAGTTTCATCTCCCTCTCCTAAGGGTTGGTTTAAGCTAAACTTTGATGGGGTTTCCAGAGGAAATCCAAGGCCATCTGGTGTAGGGTGCATTATAAGAGATTGGTGTGGGTTGACTATGCAAGAATACTCGAAACAACTTCTGAATGGTACCAATAATGAGGCAGAATTCTCTACGATTATTCTTGGACTATCACTATGTAAAGAGGGGTCTAAAAAAGGTGGCTATGGAGGGAGATTCAGTGTTAGTAATCAATCCAATTACATGTGGTGAATCACCTAACTGGAAGTTGCAAGATTTATTAGATAAGACCTTGTCAATGCTACAAGTGTTTGAACTATGCACCATTAATCACATCTACAGGGAAGGTAATGTTGAAGCGGATGCACTAGCCAACAAAGGGGTAGAGGAGTTGTAACATGGTTACCCATGTGTTATGGGGGATGTCTTTTCTAGGCCTTATTAGCTAGATTCAACACATGGGAAATTGGAAGACATAAGTGGATTGGAATGTGGCATTGGCATTTGGATAAGTACCTCAGGATCATACAATGGCATTAAGTGAACTTTACTCCCCCAGCTAATTGGAGGCTGAACCAAAAAGTTTGGAATTCTTTGGCCTTAGATGGGACATCCTCTAGTAGTTTGGGATGTGACATGGACCACTACAACTTGGGTGAAGGAAGAACTTGGAATTTAACAAGATTAGAAAAAATCTACAAATAAATACCACTCTCTTAGAGTACATGAGAATAACTTCATTTAGGGACTGGAATGACGTTGGATCCAGGATGGCTCATGTGTGAATTAAATATCCTCCTTCTTTAAATTATCAGTGGTAGAATTTGAAGCTATGCGAAGGCATAATGGATACACCAGTGAGGCTTTGATGTTCGAAGAAACAAACAAGTTGCATTCCTAGGCTTCATATCAGATCAGAGATTGGAGATGATTTGTCTTAATAAGGACATTTTGTGCCTTGAAATGATGCAGATGGTGTTGGGTAGATCCTTTTGCTTCTCTTCCAATAGGACCTAGGAAAGTTTAGATATCTCCTCAAGGTTTTTAGCCACTCTTTTGGACATGGGGATTTCCAAATTTTGTTGCTTTCTACTTCTAAGGATGGTGTTCAAGGAAGATATTTTGGTAGATGACTTGGAGGTGGTCATGACTCTTGAGTTGGGGTTTGGTATTCCATTGTTAGATGACATCAAATGCATGTGCAGGCTTGGTGTGGAGGTGGAGAGGCTACCCTATCTATTGAACATGGACACAAGGGGCTTGACAAGGCACATAAACTGGGCGACAATAGCCTAGAACTTCCTATGTCATAGGCTGGGAGTGATTGAAGTGGAGGGAATTCAATGGTGTAGAGAGTTTTTTGTAATGGTAGAGGATGGCAAGTTCTACGACAAAGATGATTGATAGAAGATTAAGGAGCTTCGAGTGTGGTTGGTAGGGGTTGTTTCACTTCCAAGTTTTTGATGGTAAGATAGGTGTTGTGGGTGGGAATTTGTGGGTAAGTGTGCTTAGAAGAGATTTTCATGATGGCCCCAATTTTGTGTTTTGTAAACATGTACACATTTTCTAGTTAATATACTATATGCAACTTCGGTTGCATTTTATGGATTAAAAAAAATGACATGACCAACACCTTATTAAACCAATATTCAACTCATCTCAAAATCTAAATTTAAATAAATATACCAAGGAATATTGTAAACATGATACTCATTTAACTACACTAATACTTTATTAAACACTAAATTTTAATTCACCATCACATTTTACCAATCTATTGTTATTTTAGTATTTATTTACAAAAATTAAGGTAAGTAACTAGTGATTATTCATATTAAATTAACTTAACATTATCAAATGTAGACCTGAAATGGAGAGCTCCTCGGGTGGTGGTAATGGTTGTGGTGAATTTTCAAATTTTGAAAAGGTGGGATTTATTGATGGTATTGTAGGCATTGATGGTGGATAGTTTTCTCCTTGATTGGAGAGCTCCTCAGGTGGTGGTGATGGCGGTGGTGCATTTGAAATTTTTGAAAAGGCGAGATTTCTTGATGGTGTTGTAGGTGTTAATGGTAGATAGTTTTCTGATGTGGGGGTGATGTCAGTTGGTTCCTTTACTGTAGGTAAGTGTTGTGGGACCCCTTTGGTGGGAAATGAATTTTTTGGGAGGAATGGGGTCCTGAAAGTTGTGTGCAATACTCTTTCTCCATCGTCCTTGCTTGAAAAGGGGAATCCTGGGGCTAAAAAATTGGGGCCAGGTCAGTTGTCATGCTTTTGATGAGACTCCTAATAGCGTGGATATTGGAATTGATAAGACTAAGAATTTCTTTTTTCCGAGCTCTATATTAATTGGAAGAATCTATTTGGGGTGAAGCCTAAAGGTAAAAGTACTTCTCCACCTATTCCTTTTGTTGCTAATGCTATTACTGGAGAATATTCTATCTTCATCCTAGATTGCATTGATGATAAGAGCATGTCAAATATGGACATGGCTCTGTTTGGTAAATCCATTAGTCCTCAGCCTCATATTGAGTTGGTGCGTAAATTTTTTGTTAGTCGTTGGAGGCCTAAGGGACAAATTGATGTAGCTGCTATGGAAAAAGGTTTTTTATCCTTCACATTCAACTGTAAAGATGATTTGATGGTGGCACTATCAAGTGACCCTTGGTTTTTAGGGAAGTCTTCGTTGATGTTGAAAAAGTGGTAACCTGGGTTTAACCCGAACTCCTACTCCTTTACGACTACCCCAGTTTGGGCTAGACTTCTTGGGCTCCCATTGGAATTTTGGGATGAGGAAGTTTTTAAAGGGGTAGCAAGTACCTTTGGTTGTTTGTTGTCGATTGACCAAACGATGACTTCCAGGAAGCATCTGGTTTATGCCAGATTTAGTGTGAATGTTGAAGAATCTACTGATTTTCCTGCTATGATAAAGATAAATTCAAATTTTGGTGTGTGGGAATAAATAGTTGAATATGAGTCCATTTCATTTCCTTGTTTTCATTGCAAGAAGGCTAGTCACTAGGCAAAGACATTTCCTCTTAAAGTGTCGAAGCAAATGTTTAAACAATGGTGTGAGAAGGCGAAGGCTACTAAACAATGTTCAGAGCCTTTGGAGAAAGAGGGGTCTCCCCCAAGCAGTGTAGGTGAGGCTATCAAACCTAGTGATACGGGCCTGGGTGTGGCTGAGAAGGGTGAGAATCTAGAGAGAAAGATAGATGTGGTTGATCTGGATAAGGATCAGGAACTGGGAGGGGAGAATGTTGCTTCCCCTATTAATGATACTATGGAAGAGCATACAGAGGTTATGAAGGAGTCTATTGAGAAAATGGAGGTTACAAAGATAGAAAAGGCTTCTATGTATGTGTGTCCTGATTCTCCTCTGGTGGAAATGAATTAGAAACATGAATATGAGTCAAAGGTAGGACTTGAGGTTTTTCCTGATGTGAAGGATAATGTTGATGTAGAGGACTTGGATAATCCTTCTTTTTTTCCAGTTTGAGGGCATAAAAAGAAGCATTATCCCTCATGGGGAGGTGACTAGAAATAGGAAAATATCTGACTGTGGATCTGAGCTGAGAGGTAGAGGCAGGCCTCCTACAAATGCAACTAGGGAAAAGGAGAGTCGATTGGACATTATTGATCGAAAGTAGAGGAATCTACTAGAGATGTGCTCCAAGAGCACCTCCCATAAGATATTATGAAGGTCATTTTTTGGAACATGAGAGGGTTAAATCACCCTCATAAGAATGATCTTCTGGCTAACTTGGTTAGAGATCATCGTCTTGGTATTGTGTTAATTCAAGAAACTAAGATGGGTATGGATAAACTAGATAGATTGAAGAATAATATTTATAAGAACTGTGGTATGCACTGCTCAAATGTTGTGGGTGCTTTGGGAGGGATTGTGACTTTTTAGAGTCTCAAGTCGATCTAGGGGCTTGAGTTTTTTAGATATGGAAATCATGTGGCTACTTCCTTCCTTAACTTGAGGGATAATTTTTTCTAGACTCTTTCTAATATATATGCCCCTAATAGTAAGAGTGCTAGAAATAAAATTGGGAATTCCTTGGCACCTTCAAAATGAGGTTTTTTGTTGGTAACTAGTTGGTCATGGGGGATTTCAATATGCCTTTGCATGATGGTGATAAGATGAGTGGATCATAGATTGTGGATGATAGCAGATATGACTTAATCAATCTCTTAAATGATCATTCTCTTCTTGATTTGGATCTCAAGGGTTCTTCTTTTACATCTAGTCTAATAGGCAGGTGGGAGATGCTCTCATCTAGGTGAAACTTGATCATGCTTTAATAACCCCGGATTGGTTGATGTCTTACTCTTGCTCACTTTATGATTTGACTAGATTGGGTTCAGATCATTTTCCTTTGTCTTTGTCGCTAGATCTTTTGGGAGGAAAAATAATTCCTTTCAGATTTGAGAAGATGTGGACCTATCACTTGGATATTTGTAATTTGGTTAATGGATGGTGGAACATTCAGGTGGATGGGTTTGCTATTTTCAGAATTGCTAAGAATCTTTCTAATGTGAAGGACAATATTAGGAAATGGAATAGGTCTTCCTTTGGTCACATTTTTCTTGATAAGGAGTGGGTGACTAAGGAGCTTCATGATGTGCAAAATTCTATTCAAGTCTTTAGGTATGATCAGGCCCTGGTTTTGAAAGAAAATGTTCTTCTTTCTAAATTGCATAATATTGTTGTGAAGGAAGAGGAATTATAGAAGAAGAGGTCTACGATTATGTGGCTTAACAATGGGGATACTAACACAAAGTTTTTTCCCCTGTCTACTTTGAAACACAGGGCTACTAATCGCATTAAGACTATAAACTTCAATAATCAAGCTCTGGAAAATGATGTTGATCTGAAAAATGTTGCTTCCTCTTACTTCTATAATCTTCTTGTGATGAAGGGGGAACTTGATTTGGATTTTCAAGTGGATATTCATAGGGACATCTCTTAGATCATTGATGAAGAGGCTAAAAGGAATTTGGTGGGCATTTTGACAATAGAGGAAATTAGAAGTGTTATTTTATCCTTTGAAGGGAATAAGGCACTAGGCTCGGATGGCTTCCCCATTATTTTCTTTCAGTTCTTTTGGGAAATTATTGCCAAGGAGGTGGTTGCAACTACAAAAGAATTTTTTCGGACTAGCTCTCTTCTAAAGGAATTGAATTCCTCTTTTATTGTTTTTGTTCCCAATAAATCAAGGGCCTCTTCTTTTGATGAATTTCATCCTGTTAGTTTATGTAATTCGATCTATGAGATCTTCTCCAAGGTGTTGGTGGTTAGGTTGCAAAGGGTTTTTCACCTTATCATTTCACCTCAACAAAATGGGTTTGTGGCGGGTAGGAAAATTTTGGATTCCATTCTCTCTGTTCGCGAGAATATTCACTCCTTTTTTTAAAAAAAAAGAGGGTAAAAATTTATTAAATCAGCTTGCAAAGTACAACAAGCAGGGGCCTCAATCCCGAAAGAGAAAACAACATCCAAAAAACCAACAAATGGAAGCCCCTGAAAGGGACACAACTAATCATCCATGTCTTCCTTGACCAAACTCTCAAGATCATGAACACAATTTTGGGGCAGGTGAACCTAGTCCCCCACCTTCCATCCTTCCAAGCGATTAGAAGCCCACTTAGCTAGACAATCAGCAGTCCTATTCCACTCACGAGGAACATAGAAAAAAGAGATTACATCCAAGGAAGCACTTAGACAAAGAATTTGTCTACCTACCACAACCAAATGCCAATCCACATCCTCCATCCTTTACAGATTCAACATATCCACCACAACCTAGGAGTCAGACTCATAGATAATCTTGCTCCATCCTAGAGCACATCCTCTTTCAAGGGCCAAGAGGACAGTGAGAGCCTCCATGTAATTATTGGTATGAACCCCCTTATATTTTGAAAAAAAGAAAATAACCTTACTAGAGCTATCCCTGCCAACTCCACCAACCCCAACATGTCTGGGATTTCCTCTAGAAGACCCATCAGTATTGATGTCAAGAGTCCCTAGAGGGGGGAGCACTTGCCCTCCCTACAAACCTTCCTTTTAGCTTGCCTGCTTCTAACCTGTTGCTTCTTACAAAGAGCATCACTAAAGCCCGCACCAAAAATGTTCAAATTTTGAACCACTTGCACGTCCCTAGGATCAATATCCACCGAAAGGTCACACTTTGTAGCTAGAGTCTCCTAAGTCATATTTATTACTTGCAACCACACTTGTTGCACCATCTTTAGCTTATCCTGAAAAATCCTACGGTTTCTTTCCAACCCACCTGCCAGATAATAAAACTTGGACCAATATCCTAAGCTACTTCAAGAAAGGGAGTCTTAAAAGGAGGTTGCCAAAACTATTCCAAAACACCGCCAGATAGCTAGCATGAACACAAGCATGCTTCCATGCTCCCCACCACCAATTCCAAATAACTCAGGTGAAGGAGCATTGGAAAAAGAGGTGTGAGCTATTCTCCTTACTTTTATTACATACAACATAGATAGAAGGCCCATGGAAACCCCTCTCCTAAAAATTCTCCTAGGTAAGACATTTGTTTTGCACCACAATCCATAAGAAAAAATTACATTTGGGCCAAGACAACTTATTCCAAACATGCTTCCACCAAAACATATCCATCTTATCAAAATTCAGTCTTTCCAACTCTTGATATCTAGAGGCCACCGAAAACATTCCCTTCGGGTTAGGTCCCCAAGCGAGGATATCAACTCCTCTAAGATAATTACACACTCTACTTTCTAGTATCCTAGCAAGAGCCTCCCTCTCATCCTTGGAACCCCTTGGAGGCCATTCACGAGGTTCTTTCCATCTAGCTACCTCACCACGACCCACCTGTAGAGTCACCTTAAAATCCTTAGCTTTACTCCAACCTATTGCAAGAAAGCTATCACAAAGAGGTTGTAGATGAGGGTAATAAGACAAGATAGGAGGGAACCCATCCCAAGAGTCCTCCCAGAACAAAGCTTCAGAGCCCCTATTTCAAATACAGAAAAGGCCCTTTTTAACTAACTACCCTCCTTTCTTCAAAGTATTCCAAATCATGGATCCCCTTCCCATCAAATTATATCTTGGAACCTCTTTCCCTTCCACTCCACTAGGATACTTAACATTAAGTATTTTTGGCCAACCTTGATCTTGGCTTATGCACCATCTCCAAAAGAGCTTAGTAGCAAGAGCACTACCATTTAGGCTCATTTTTCACAAACCAAGGCCACCATCTTGCTTTGATCTACAAACATAATCCTACTTGACCAAGCTCCACTTAGAGGAGAGCAAGTTACCCATCCATAAAAAATTCTTGGAAAAAGAATCAAACTCCTTAATGAAGCAAGCTAGAGCAACCTGTACAAAATACCTATAGATAGGAAGACCCTGGACCATAAAATTTAAAAGTCATTCAACCAGCAGTTGAATGCCACCTATGGGTCCAATGACTCACCTTACTCCATATCTTATTTGGAATTTCCCACCATGAACCCCCTAGCAATCTATGGTTTGAAAGAGGAATTTCTAGGTAGGAAAAATGAAGAGTTCCAATCTAAAACCTCAATATCCAAGCAATCCAAGCTTGAATGAGAGAAGGGGTATTGAAGAAAAAATATGGGACTTTTCTTCATTAATCTTTTGTCTTGAGGATTTCACATAAATATCCAAAGCCCTTCTTAAAATAACTACCTCTTGAATTCTAGGAACACCCATCAAAGCAGTATCATCCACAAATTGGAGGTGGGAAGAAGGAGGAATGCCATGCCCCCACTTCCAACCCTGAATCAAACCCTACCCAACGTGAGAATTGAGAAGTCTCCCCAAACCTTCATGCATCAAAATGAATAAGGGGAAAGGGGATCACCTTGCCTAAGGCCTCTAGCCACACTAAATAAGTTTTTAGGGTCACCATTAATCAGGACAACAAAATAAGGTGAGGTAATACAACTCATTACCTAGCTAATGCACTCGCTCCCAAAACCAAAGGCCTGGAGAATTTTTTGTAGGAAACTCCATCTAACCCTATCATAAGCCTTGGCCATGTCCAAATTTATGAACATAGCCTTCTCCTTATGGGTAGCCATAGAATGCATAACTTCAACAACTATGATAATCCCATCCAAAATCTGTCTTCCAGTAAAAAATCCTCCTTGCTCCTTGGAGATTAATTTACTGAGCCATGGCTTTAACCTTTCAACAATCAATTTTGTGATTATTTTATATGTCACATTACACAACACAATAGGTCTAAAGGAGTGAAGAGATTTGGATCCTTCCTTTTTGGAATGAGGACAAGGAAGGTTGCATTCAAGGCCTTAAGCATATGCTTATTTCTAATATACTCCTGCACCAGTTCAAAGAGTTCCATCTTGATTATATCCTAGAATTCTTGAAAGAACTCTATGGGAAAACCATCCGACCTTGGGGCTTTACCCTTTTTCATTCCAAACACCATTGCTTCAATCTCAGATAGTGAGACGGGCTTAATGAGAGCCTCATTCATTTTAGGAGTGAATTGAAGTAATGCAATCAAGCACCAACTCCTCCTCAACACTAGCAGGATCAAAATATTTTGTAAATAGATTCCCAAAAAATATAGTGGCCTCATGAGAAATCTCCCTATGAGAGGAAACCAAAGTCCCTTCAATTGAAATGAGAGAATTGAGAAAACTCTTGTGTCTCCTTTCCTTTACAGTATTGTGGAAAAAAATTAGTGTTTTTGTCCCCTTCTGGGAGCTAATCAATCTGAGCCGTTCGCTTCCAATAAATCTCCTCCCGAAGATCCCATTCTTCCAATTCTCGTAGCACAACAAATTATTCTCTATAAAGAACATAAGACATACCCTACTCTTTGATTTGATGAGTAATGGTGTCCACCTTTAGCTGAGCATTCCTTTTAGCTATGAAAAGGTTTCCAAAGCACATCCTATTCCACCTTTTCAACTTAAACTTAGCATACTACAATTTCTTAACAAAGGAAAACATAGCAGTGCCATGAGCAGGCTTCCCTTCCCTCCACCAAGCAAGTATATGATCCTGAAGAGAAGCATTCCTCAACCACATAATCTGAAACTTAAAAGAGGGATTCTTTTTCATCTGAAACTTAGTAGCAGATAGAATGATTGTCTAGTGATAAGAACCTGTCCAGTCCAAAATCTCCAACCTAGTATTCAAACTATCCTCAGTCCAAAAACAAGACACAAGAAACCTATCTAATCTTTCTTGTATAGTCTCTACCCCACATCTTATATTATTCTAGGTGAACAAACCATTGGAAGCTATAACATCCAAAAACTTCAAAATTCAATGTTACTCCTCAAAAGTCCTTCAGAAGGGTCAAGCCTAGGATTACCTCCCTGCTTCTCTTCCAAACTTAAGATTGCATTAAAATCTCCTACCAGAATCCAAGGAAACAAAGGAGCAAGAGAGTGAACATATCCTATATATGACAAAACCAAGAATTTTCCCATGAAATCAATTGGAGTATAAAAATTAGTAAAAAGGAGATTCTCACCAATCTCACAACAAGTGGCCACCAAGGAAATAGAAGACCTACTAGAGGTCCACCAAAGTGGAACCAACTTATGAGGATCCCATAAAAAAGATACGCCTCCAGAGCAACCTTGAGCTCCAATGCATTGACAGAGACATCTAGACCAAATCTTCACAACCATGTTGAGCATAATATCAACAGATAACTTAGTTTCTTGAATAAAAACCACATCAGGGGCATAAGACTTAATCAATTCCCAAATAGCCTTTTATATAGGGATCATATTCAACCCCCTTACATTCCATGAAAGAATAATAATTTTTGAGATAGAGAAAAGTGGGAATCAATGGTCTTCCCAAAACTGGACTCCACTAAAGTCTCACCAACTAACTTCACCTTTTCTTGGTCTTTCTTCCTTCCCACCTTAAGAGGCTTTTCTGAAACATCCTTTTTAAAGGGTTTTTGTTGAATGCCTAAAATAGGAAGAGTACCCTTACCTTTAATTCCCTCCCACCAATACTTCCCAGTGCAATACATAGAGCATGCAGGAGTTGAACTCTCCTACATTTCTTTGGATCCACTTGCTCCCAACTCATCCAAAGGCCCCGCAGAGACATTTGTGTCCATCTACACCCCTACTGCTACCTCCTGTGGATCAAGCTGAAAAGAATTGTTCTCATCCCCACCTATTTCCCCTACCTCCAAAATATCTTGTCCAACAGACATATTAGCAATGGCTCCATCAAATTGTTCTAGATCATCTAGAGAATCAAACCTATTGAACACCTCATCCGCCTACCTGTCCTTAAAGGTCCTCTTTTGGCCTCGACCCTTATTATGAGCTCTAGAAAGATTGAAAACCTCCTTATCCTCCCTCACGAGAGCCTTCCCTTTATCTTGATTAGGAGGTACACTAGCCGGCCCCATTTTTTAATCCCCTGTAGGTTTAGATTTAGGACACACCCTCTACAAATGCCCATATTCATGGAAAAATTGACAGTGAAACGGTAGCATTCATAATAAAGTTGTTGAATCCATGAGCTTGATCCCAACCAAATCTCCATGGAGTCGGGGCAAGGCTTATTCAAATAAATTTCCACACATACATGAGCATAGGTAATTACCTTCTTTTCCATAGTTTTTCTTGAAGGACCAACTGGTTTTCCAAGCTAACTTGCAACTAAGTTGAAAATGTCCTCTCTCCAAAATTCCAAAGGAAGCCACGGTAACCTCACCCAAAGAGGAACCCACGAAGGAAGCTCTTTTGTAGGGTTGAATCCAACATGCCAGGGCTTGATGAAAAGGCCAAATTAATTGTAGAAATATGGCCCCCTTCAAACACTTTACTTCTATCTGACATGCAAGTAAAAACCACCTAGAAGTAGCCATTGGTAGCTAGCATTACATCCATATCCCCCTCTGGACACCATGTATGACGAGCCCACAACTCTAAAAAGGGAAAGGGCACCCGAATCCCTAGAAACCTATAGATCAAAGCATGGTTTGATAAATAATTGATGTCATCCACAACAGACTCAAGATGGATTTCAATGACAGGCCTATTATCACTCTTGGCAAGGTAGCCATTCACCTTTGAAGGCCTAAAACCTCCAAACAAAACTGAAGGCTCTCCCATGCGAGAACTATTCTCACCAAAAATTAGGTTCTCATGCAAAAGCACTAATGGATTGCTTCCTTCCACCGCATCCTTAAATGACATACTCATCTCGCTAGAAGAAACCCCTCTCAGAGCCATGCAGGGCCCAAAAAAAAGAACCCCAAAGAGCCCAAAAATAAGCTTGGGAAAGAAATAAAAAGAGCACCAGACCACCCTCCACCAAGATTCAAACATCAAGTAGTGCACGAGGCCACCCAAAATACCAGATCATGCCCCAAACACATGTAGTCCAAGAAGAACATCGAGTTTAGAAGGAAAAAATGATGAAGGAAAGTACTAAACGAAAGAAGAAACATGACCACCTCTGGCCACAGTCCCCACACCATAGAAAAAAACCCCCCTGATTTGCCACCAGTAGACCACACAGGAAAATGGGGCGTAGCTAGGGTAGAGAAACCCTATCCCACGTGCACATACCATTTTGCAGTGTCACCATTCCTCACCTTCATATTCGTCGACCTTGAATAATAAGAATATTCACTCCTTAACTATCAATAAGCATGTTGGGTTTATTCTGAAGCTTGACTTACTTAAAGCTTATGATAGAGTTGATTGGGGCTTTCTTTCCAATATTTTGCTATCATTTGGCTTTGGGGAGAAGATAGCGGCTCGTGTGCTTCAATTAATTTCCACTCCTTGGTTTTTTGTCCCTTTCAATGGATCAACTTATACTTTGTTTGACTGCTCCAAGGTTCTAAGGAAAGGGGATCCGATATCTCCCTTTATATTTATCATTATGGTGGAGTCTTTGGGGCATCTTATTCAGAGATGCATTGACTCAGGGGGTGTGGTTGGTTTAGCTCCTTCTTCTAGAAATTTGATTTGTTCCCATCAATAGTTTGTGGATGAATCTCTCATGCTTGGGGAGGCCTCTATTAAGGAAGCCAGGGATATTAAAATTATTTTACATAAGTATGAAGCTACTTCTGGGTAGAGGGTTAGCTTACCCAAGAGTTTGATCTTCTTTTTTAATACTTCATCCCACAAGTAGATAAAAATTGCTAGAATTTTGCAATGTCAAATTAGTGATCTCCCAGCTTCTTATTTGGGGCACTCTTGAGTCCTTGTGGTGGGAGTTGATTGATAATTTTAATTCTAAATTGGCTGGTTGGAAGGGAGCGGTACTGAGCAAAGCTGGGAAAGTGCAGTTGATTAAGTCTACTCTCCAAAATCTCCCTGTCTATGCTCTCAATTTATTTCTCATGCCTAGGAAATATGTGGATAAACTGGAAGGAATTCAAAATAATTTCCTCTAGTCTGGAGTTGAGGACAGGAGAAGAATCCTCCTAGTTGCTTGGGATGGTGTCTACAAAAATAAAAGGTCTAGTGGATTTGGAATTCACAAAATTCATGAGTTTAATATTGCTCTTTTGGGTAAACAGTTGTGGAAGTTATTCTCTACTAAGAGTGAACAGGTGAAAATTGCTTGGAGCAAGTACTTACGAGGTGTTGATTCTATGAGAGAATTCTTGAATCCTGACTTTTCTCCCCCTTCTGGGTCTGCTCTTTGGAATTGTATGGTCAAGGCTTGAAGGCTTTTATCTAAGGGGTTTTTTTGGCAGTTGGAAAATGGTAGAAAGATTCTATTCTGGGAGGATATTTGGATTGGAAATAGGCCGCTTAAAGATGAGCCATGGGCTCAACCTCTTATGGAAGATTATTTGCGGTGGTTTGGTAGATTTGTTGTTTATTATACTTTTGAAGTATGTTGGAAAAGGTTGCATGAAGTTGATCCGAGGCTGGAGGCCTTGTACAAGGTGTTGACCTTGGTCCATATCCCTTCTATCCCCTCTAATGATAAAATTATATGGAAACCTTCTTCTAATGGTAGCTTTTTTGTTGCTTTGGATTTTCATATTAATGATTCCTTTGTTGGCCTGGTCCCTTTTTGGGCCTCTATTTGGTCTTCTAGATTGAATCCTAAGCTTAATATTTTCTTCTAGCTTTTATGCCAGAACGAGGTATTAACAACTGACAATTTGGTCAAGAGAGGTTTTATGATGCCCAACAGGTGCTTTATGTGTGAAGAGGAGGTTGAGGATTTCCTCCATCTGCTGAGTGGTTGTAGTTTTTCTAGAGGTGTGTGGGCACATGTACTACATCTTTGAAATCTTAGTTGGGTGTTCCATGCTTCGTTTAAGGACCTATGGTATCAATGGATTTTCCCTACTTCTAATCCTGCTCTACAGGTTTTGTGGTCTCTCTCTCCGCCTCATATTGCTTGGGGCTTGTGGCTTGAACATAATAATAGGATCTTCAGAAACTCTACTCTCCTTGCTATCTTTGTGGCCTATAAAATCTGCATGGCTATTAAAGAAAATTTTGTGGCTGGGATATCTTTTCGAAATGGGAAAAAGATAATGTTGATTCATTATGATATGTCTGTTGCACAAAAGTGGAAGTTTCCACGTGATATTTCCCTCCCAGTTACTAAAGGGAAAGCCTCTAGAGAGAATGTTGCTTGGAAAGCTCCTCCAGATGGTTGGGTTAAGGTTAACTTTGATGGAGAGGCTAAAGGAAATCCAGGACCTGCTGGTTGTGGGGGAGTGATCAAAACTTCTAATGGTAGACTCATTTTTGTTGTGGGCTCCCTTTGGGAACCCAAAAAAACTACTATGCGGAAGCGGTTGTAGCCTATCATGGACTCAAACTGGCTCAAAAGAAAGGATTTAAGAAAGTTTGGCTTAAGGGGGATTCTCTCAATATCATTAATAATTTGAAAAAGTGTGCTACGACCTCTTGGACTATTGAAATATGATTAAGGATTCCATTGATATCCTTAATTCTTTTTATGATTATTATATCTCTCATATTTTGAGAGAGGGAAATAGTCTGGCTGATATTTTTCCTAACTTGGGAGCTAGAGGGGATTAGGAGTGGGATTTGAATGATCCTCTACCTATAGAATATATTGTCACTATTAATCATGATGGCCAAATCTAAGGTGATTTATGATCTTTTAAGGCTTTCGACATGCATTTTTTTCATCACGTGGAAGGTTATGATATGGAGGAGTGGTAATCAGGTTTTGGCTTGCATTGATGGTACTAAGGGATATATTCATAGTGTGCAGATTACTATGATAATTAATCACCTTTTCCATGTCTCATTTATCACTCGGATTATGGAAATTCTTAGCGTTGCTTTCTTGAGAAGCTTCTTCATTGTTCTGAAAGTTTCAAAAATTCTTGACTCTATTAGTTTGATTGCCATGGGTGGAGACAGAAATTGCACGGAGCCATTCTCATGTGACACGGTAAAGAAGAAATTGGAGGTCTGGAAAATCCTTCAGAAGGGAGGGTTGACACCTTATCTTGAGAGGCTTGATGGTAATAACCCTCAGACGACTGCTCTATTCGCTAAAAAATGGAATAATAAGGTTTTGAAACTTGGAGGTATGGAGTTTGATGTTAACAAAGACCTCATAGCCAACATTACTAGTTTTTCGATGAAAGGTATGAAGTTCTTTAGAGACAAAAAGGAAGCGCAAAATTCCATGAAAATATTCTTTAAAGGAGATGAAGCCCAGGACCTTTACGTGGCAAGGAGTGGGGGATTATACAGGAAATCTATCAAGGCATTGTGGGGGGATGTGGGAGAGGAGATTATGCAGTTCATTTCCCTTGAAGGAAGATAATCTATGGTAAATAATTATCATTTTTTCTTACGTAACCATTTTTGACATAAGAAAAATATTTCCTTTCCCTTTTACCTCTTGGCCTCTTTGAATGTTGGCATTACAGATCATAAGAAAAATTTGAAGAACCCTGTTCTTCATGTGGGGTTGATCCTCTTAATTTCTGACTATTCCAAATCTTTTGAAGTGGTTAATGTTGGAAAGAAACATTGCAAATTTCATCTGGTGTTGTCATTGATGTCAACCCTAGTCAGTGATTCGATCCAAACTTCAATAGTTTCTTATACCGAAAGCCAGATCGAAAAAAATGTATTATCTGTCAAAGCTAGAACATGGTATCCGACATAGTTGTGTTTTTTGATTCATATGCAATTCTCTGTTATCATTTTGAGTTGTGGATCTCAGGGAAGATATTTCAATGTATGAACTATGTTATCCATGAATCATAGAACCTCGTATTGATTCATGTGCAATTTAGAAGATCCGATTGATTGATTTTTTGTCTAACAGTGCATGAAGGCCAACTAAGTGAATATAGTGCGTTGTGGATCTTCGAGGGGTAATTTTTTGAAGTGTTTTATGCTCGAGCATGTTGTTTTGGGTCCTCACTATATTGTGGCCGACTTTGGTTGGTGCGCATTGAAAATTATCTATAGATTGAGCCGACAGTTTGTAAATATTTTATGTTTTATTGAAGCCGACATGTGGTTGATTAAATCTTTAGTTGTGGATAATATAAGCGATCATTTATATCATTTGGATATATGTACGAAGTGTATTGAAGTATGTTGTGAAATTTAGAAGGATTGTAGAGTGATTATGCACAATTTCACTTGTGCATAAAATGATTCGTGATGTGAATTAAAGTAGACAGAGTAGAAGAGCAGAATCAGACAGAAGGGAAAGAATGTGATTGATGTGCTTAATTGGAACTATAATCAGGCATTAGTAGATGCTATTATTCTAGTTCAAATCTTCTAGATTTAATCCAAATGTTTTGTAAGATAGCGAGTCTTCATTTTTTATTAGAGCAATGAGCTCTAGGCAGTGTGCCTCAATGCATGTGCATTCCCATTTGTAAACACATATTCTGAGTATACTCATATTATGAATTGGCCTTCCACCATGGTTTTTCCCCTAATAGGGTTTCCATGTAAAAATCCTTGTGTTATGGTGGTGTGGTTGATTACTTTTTCTTCTTGCATTTTTCTTTTGGTTCAATGCTATAAGTGGTTTAAAGATCAGATTGACAAAGTTAAATTTTATTGAACATTGATTCATGCCCCCTCTCAATGTTCCTTGATTCCAACAATTGGTATCAGAGCCTAGTTCCTCATAAGAAATTTAAAAGCTTGGGGAAGATCCAAGAAAGTGATTCAATGGATTCTAGAAATCTTCATAAATAAATTATGGTGGCATTAGATGATCTTAATCAGTCTAAATTTGAAGTCCAAGAATTACAAGCAAGCCTCTTGAATGGCGAGAAATTCATTCAGTCATTGAAATATCAAATCAGTAAGTCCATGGAAAAGAGATAGGAACTATGTGGTCAAATCAAGTAGAAAGACAACAAAAGCATGGAAGATGAACACCTAAGTCAAGCCGTGAAGGAAAAGATAGAAGAATGTGAAAAGTTTACCAGAGAAAATGTTATCCTAAAGCATGAGATGGAATCTACTATTATGAGGATTACCAAGGAGATTGAAGACATAAAGAAGAATGAAGAGAAACTTGCTGAATCCTTGAAAAAGAAATCTGAATAATACAACTAAATCAATGATGGATTCATTTAGTTGGCGCTTGAATTGTAGCGATCTAGAGACAATGAAGAAGAGCTTGAAAGAAAAATTGTTACCCTCAGAGATGAGCTTTCTATTGCAAATGTATAAAAGGAGAAGTTCAATATTAGCTCAGTCAAGCTTGATGAACTGATAAAAAGTCAGATGACTAGAAGTGACAAGCAAGGTATTGGATATGAGAAAGGAGAAATCTTCAGATCTGGACAAAGGAGACTTAGGCAAGGAAATCAAATGAACAAAGCTAGAACATATCTGGTAAGACAACCTAATGATCAAAGGTTCAATGGTTACTATTTTTTTTCAATAAATTTGTTCATATGGCTACTTAATTATAGATAAGTTTGGTCATAATTCTTCGATCAATGTTTCAATTACAATAAGTTTGGTCATAAGTCAGTTGAATGCAGAAATATGTCAAACAATTTTTTCAATAGAGATGTCAGATGTTGTGCGTGCAATAGATCTGGCCATATTGCTAACCAATGCAGATCAAGAGAAAATCAATGGAATAACTGGTTAGGACAAAGAAATGTGATGTGCTACAATTCAAACAAAACCGGTCACATTGCTATATTTTGTAGAAGAAAAAAGGATTCGTAAAATCAAAAGAAAAACATCCAAAAGGATGAAAAGGGAAAAGGGAAAGTTACTACAGATGAGATCAAGAAGAAAATGAAGAATACATGGGTGAAGAAGAGTCCTTATGTTGTAGAAAATGAGCCAGCACCATAATCTAGTTCTAGAAATTTATCCAGGAATTGGTTTAAGGGCTCTGGCCCAAGGGGAGTTCTCAAGAAAATCTTTTAACCCCCTTGTTGGTAGTTGATACCAAAATGTGGAATATAGCATTATTTGCATTAGTGATGTACAGTTGTTTTGGGATCTCTTATGGTGGAGATTTGTGCAAAATTGAAGGTCGACAAAAGAATTTTCTTTCACAGTATGTGAAAATAGGGTATCCGGATGACCTAGGGAAAAAACATTTATTGTGAATAAAAAGCTAGGTGCACGAATGATAAAAATTCATTTCTATCTCTCATTTTTCACTATGCATTTTGATAAGAATAAGTTTGGAGAGCTCTGCAGGAGAATTTTGGTGAAATAAAAAGTCTGAAGGTGATTCGATGATCAAACCTAATCTGATGAAAGGTATTTATCTGTGAACTCGTGAACTTGAAATTTTTGGAAATGGCTACTCCATTGGTTGTCGATATAAAGGATAGGCCCCATTCAAAATTCAAATGGAATTCATTCAAATTTGTTGAGATAAAACCACTAGGTGCATTTTCTTCCACTCTGTATGGTGTTTTGCATATCAAAGATATTAGGGCATACATTCATGCAAATGTTGAAGAATTAGGAAGCTCCTAGTTGTTGAATTTTAACACCAATCACATTGTGGGAGAAATTTTTTGTGTAAAACCTTTTGACGCAAGATTTTGTAGGGGGCAATAGTCTTATGGGAAACTTAGCTACTGGGGGACATTGCGCTTAGCTAAGTGACCTCCAGGATTTTATCAAAGCCATCTCTTTGTTTTTAATGGGGGGGGGGTAAAGGGTTAGAAAGATAGCATGCAATAGTAAAAACTAAACTAAGGCGATGTTCCAAAATCATGAGAGAAATAACTGAGCACAATACTGAAGGAAAAGGCTCGAACAGTAAACTATCATCTATCAAATAGATTATCTCAGAAGCACTTCAAACATAAGAACATCATTTTTATTGCATAACATAATCTAATACAACCTCAGCCAACACAGGAGAGAAAAAAATGGTCTGTATTTTATTAAGTTGTATGAGATTACAAAAGCTGAAGAATAGACATTCATACGCTATAGGAAAATAAAAGCACAGTCTTAATATTCTATCAAATGCATGAAAAACAAAGAGGCCGAATTGATTGGCACAATCTGAAAACTTCAAGTCTAATAGAAAATATTACAAAAGGCCAATTCTCAATGCTCGAGAAGTTTTTCTAATCTATTTAACAACAACCTAATAAAAGAGAAGCAATGCTTCTTATATAAGCCAGCCCACTGCCTGAAAGCCACAAAGAGAAAGATACCTCAGAAAAACATCGACGTCCTAGATCTCCTCAAGCCGGCACCGAATAGGAGGATCACCCAACAACATGCCAGCAAACTCATCCATAGAGAACACATGGAGCCTAGCAAAAGAAAGAGGGATGCCCCAGCGAAAAGCTCCATGTGTCGAATGCATGAAACTCGATGGAGGAAAAGTGATACGGATCAGTAGGAAGCTCCAATAGGAGGCCATGTGGTAGACACCTAAAAGCTGCTAGCAATAATGGTCAAGGAAAAGTTGCAAAGGATAATGGTTTGTGAATAAAAGTTCATAGTTTGGCGACTCACAGGGACATTTTGCCTGTAGAATGAACAACCCCAGCAACCTTGGTTCAACACCACTGTTATTGCTTAGAGTTGAGAGAGGGCAACCTACAGGCTAGCCCAAACCTCATTTGATGGCGCGGAGAGGGCTCATAGATTTTCATGCACCAAATTAAGATTGATGATTGCCTTCAACCAAAATTTTCCAGATACCTTTGCCTCTAATTCAAGCTGGAAAAAGAGTTGCACCAGCTGATGCACAATTCCTTCAATATTTTCATTGGTCGGAGACTAATCAAAGGATTGGAAAAAAGAAAGATCCTACTTCTTTTCCTCAATCCTTGCAATTATGTGCTTGACACCTACTACTGCCTGATCTGCGATGAAGGGTGAAGGGAGACCTCGCTGATTCAATCGGGAAAACTTCGTCTGCATGTCACTGGTAATTTGATTCAATCTAGCTCTATACTTTGCTACATGTTGGATGGCTTCATGCATGTAAATGAGAATGTTTACGCCCATAGCCTCCATTATCCAATCTTCAATACCTACACCGCTCAGAGCCTCATTGGAAGTTGTATACAGCTTTCCCAACAATCGCCTGGCCTCCAAAACTTTATCGGAAGTCATCTCCTGCACTTGTTGTATTGTTTCACTAACCGTCCCACATAGGTTGGTCACTTGCACCATAAACTTTATAGTGGTTTACAAAGTAAGGCATAATTCCTTGACCTTATCCCATTATGATGCATATAATTATTTTGCAATCTCTAGCGAGCTCATTTGTGGTGTAGGAGGTTGGGCCCTCACAAGGTCTAATTCTGCAACTCTATTGCCCAATTCCACTCGAAGCTTCAATAGACTTCCCTCCAATACGGATAGCTAACTCCTCAAAGTAGAAATTTCTTTCTCCCATTCTTCCAAGACCAATTCAGCCTGCCTTCTCTTCTCAATCTCTAATTCCAGAGTGGCATTCATCTCATTTACTTCATCGTTCATACTCTGCCGGAGCTGCTTCATGCCATCATCTCTCTACCTCAAATTAGCATGGAGGGTTGCCTCAGACACCCAGTATTGCTCAATTTTATTTTGCAGGGCTGAAACAAAATCCATTCCCAAAGCTTGAATCTCGCTCACCTTTCCCTCCAAGGCATTTATCTCATTCAGCAGGCAATTAATCTCATTCTCCTTGGCCTTATGCTTGTTTTCCCAAATACCAACCTTACTTCTCAGCTCCACTAACTGCTCCTCTTTTTTCTTTGTTTGGTGACTCATCTTGAGGAAGTCGGTGGTCACCACCCTTTCAGTCTTTGTCATCAACTTTACTTTATCCTGTAGACGAGCATGCTCCAAGTCTAGCCCAATAGTGTTGATAGAATAGTCGCTCAGCAACATTTCTCCAACCGATTTGATCATGTTGGGGGTGATTTTTGCAAACATTAGTGAATTCTGACTCTCATGGAATACCATTTGCAAAAGAGGCTCCACCTATCTTCCCGCATCCTTTTCTCTTCTTTTCTAAATTCGGCTTACTCGAGCGCTCTTATTTGCGTCCACCTACAAAAAATATTCCTGGGAAGGAATACCCAGCGCACCAACAAAAGGAAACTCTAGAGGAACTAGTAGTGGGAAGGAAAGTGTGCTCAGATCATCGCTGGACTTGCTAGGCCTCATGCTAACTACCAGGGAGAAGGGTGGAATAAACTGGATGCTCGAAGATGATGGAAACATGGTATGAGGAAAGGCCGGTGAAGCACCAACTGACACGCTGGGCCTCAAGGACAAAAATTGTTGGCTCAAAAGGTCAGGACGGGCCATCATTTGTGTTTTAGGGGTGAAAGGGAAAGTAGGAGATGGAAAGGGAAACCTAGGAGGAAAAATATTTGACTACCCTGGATATCCAGCGATAGGAAAAGCTGGTGCAGATGAAATAGCAGGGGCAGACAAGGAGGAGACTAGCGACATAGAAGAGAGAGAAGAGGGAGGAAATAATACCTAAGGTTCCTGAAGAACTGCAGTAGATACCACTGCTTCTTCATGTTGTGACTCCTCTCTGGTGGATTCTCTCATTCGCGGTCACTTTTCCTCTGGAGAACTGTTAAGCTCCATAATAACTTTCAGCCGATGACTAGAACTCCTTGGCCTCTTCATACCTGATCTAGAGGAGCTGGAAGGCTCTGACATCTACGCATTTGAAGAGTCCTCCTGCTGTGAATGTTTTCCACTGAATGTCGTCTCTTGTGTAGGATACCCCTCAGCAGTGGGGGTGTTCTGGGTTACCTCCTCTTTGGGTTCTGTGGCAGCACTTCTTTTCACAAAGAACTTCTCAAAAACCTGAAGGGTTTGGGGAGTTCTCGCTATCTGAATGCTCGTGCACCCAGATGTCATCAAACTGGTTGTTTGACTCCACCTCCTAGAAAAACCCATTTTTTGTCTTTATCTTCTATCTGTATGTCTAGAAGTCCCTAATTCTTTCAGGCTTCCATCCGAGCTTATTTAACTAGCTGCACAGAAACTGACTCATCTTATGCTTGGGATTGGGCTTTGCCACAACATGGTAAAAGTTCAGCCATGGCAGTCGACTTGTTTCAGTAGGAAAATACTCCAGGCCGATGTATAATTTCAAATTCCCCTCATCAACATTTCTTTGAGGGTCCCTGAATGGCCGAGGCTGGAGTGGAATTTTTATGCCAACCTCTAATGGATTATTCTCTAGGTTGTATTGCCATGTGTCATTGATAACCACCAGCCCATGATTACCCAACTTAGAGTACAAAACCTCTGAGGTGTTAACCTTCATGGTCCTTTTCTTTACCAACGATACAGGTTAAACATGACTGGAAACGTCAAATAGGAAGTCAAATTCTTTTCTCCCCAGTAGTCATTCTCGATATTACATAGTTGCCTAAATGCCTCCAAGGCTAGCACTCTATCGGAAACAAAATGCGGGAGCTAGAAGGGCTCCCAGACAAAACCTTGCATATAGAGCATAGTGAAATCCATACCAAAGAGCCAATCATAAGGTGGCAAGAGACCTCTCATCCATGATTTTTGCCTTGGTGATAATCACACACACATGTTGCTTCCAGATCCATCCAAATCCCACAAAGTTGGAGCTAGGAATGAGTCCGAAAATGCATAATAATCAAAAAAATTCAATAGGAAGGGAGTCCATGTCAAAACCAGCTTTCGCATGCCTTTTTCATCAAATACAGCTAGGTCCATGAACTACTTGAAATAATCGGGATTCTGGTGCAAAATCATGTATACTAGGAAAGAAGAATACATGAACTTGGAACCCAACTCAAATTCCCTCAGCTGTTGGCTCATCTCATCAATTATAACCTTCACGAAGTCCATAAGAGGAGGTGTGTTGTTCTTCTTTAGCATAAAGCTAAGACTCATTTGGAACTTGAAGACCCCTTTGTCTTTATCCAACCCACAAACCAATGCCAGCATAGAGCAGATGGAAGTGGAACCCAACTTTAAAGCGCCCAGAGCAATTGGGAATTTGGGAGGTGCAAAAACATCTGTCAACTGAGCAGTCTCAGTGTGATAAAACTACTATGCCATTTGGAGATTTCTCCAGTAGTCTTAAATTTTGTGAATGTTAAAATTCTCAACATTATTGAGTAAGAGGAATGGAATTCATAGCATATCCTGCGGGGCCTGGGGACTGATAACTACCCTCAAATTAGGGCCACTTATGACTCCAGTTTGGGGGTCAAAACTTGTTATGCATGCCGCCGTAATTTTTGGACAATAATGCACCAGAGGAACCATGTACTAGGGAAGCCCACAGTTCCATAAATATTTGTGGAAAGGGTCTGACATCTTCTTCATTTTCTCGCATGCAGCGTCCCTCAAGATTTTGGGGTTTTGAGATAACTCAAGATCCAAAATATTATCCCAATCCTCTGATAATAGGGCTTGATTTCTAGGAGAAACCGTTCCAATTGCTTTTTGGTCCGCTTGACTGGTAAAGGGTCGGGATGGCTTTGTTGGAATACTTAGGGTAGCATAAGACTCTTGGTCATATATGTTCATGTAGGGTGTTTTCAACCTTCAATCATCAATGCTTTCCATAACCACAACCTGTGTTGAACTTCCTATAATTTCAGTAATTTCTTTGTATTTGCAAGAGGCTTCACAAACACTATAAATTTTAGCTTTTGAAAATGTTTTCTCTTCTTTGCAAATTGCTTTTTGGTCCACTTAACTAGTAAAGGGTCGAGATGGTTTTGTTGGAATACCTGGGGTAGCATAAGACTCTTGTTCATATATGTTCACGTAGGGTTCTGTCAACCTTCGCTCATCAATGCTTTATGTAACCACAACCTATGTTGAACTTCCTATAATTTCAGCCATTTCTCTGTATTCGCAAGAGGCTTCACAAACTCTGCAAATTTTAGCTTCTGAAAATGTTTTCTCTTCTTTGCAAATGATTTGAACAGCTATACATTTTGATAAATTTTCACAATAAATGTCTTCTATGCACTTAACCTGCTTTTTTATTTTCGTGAAAAATGGCTTAGCAAATGTACGTGCCAACTTTTCACATTAGTTACCTCATGCACCACCCTCCTTTTTCACACATGCGAAGAGATCGCCAACCTGCAAAAATACTCTTCACATTTAAGAGGCATGACTTCACATAAGGTGGCACCTGATTTTCTTGGACAATGCGCAAAGGCAACCTTGCCATATCTTTCGCAAGCCCTTTTTCATTTACTAATTTCATGATCGTTCTTGGGCGCATCACCCAACGGCCTTACCAAAATATTTTCCTTGTTTCAAACAGGACAGCGGCACATCATGCTGACAAATGGCCTATCCTCATTCAATTCAGCAACTTGCAACTGTACTTGATTACTAACATCACTTCACAAGCTGCAACACTGAATAACAAGGCTCTCTAGCATCATTTGCTTCTGATGTAATCATAGCTTGCCTTAGTAGGAGAACCCTGACTATCTATAAATAGGACCCTTGACAACCTTGCTAATCACAATTACTTTTAGCATTCTCACTAATTCAGCCCTAGTTTATCTTAGCAATTTTATCATCTAGCTAGAGTAGCAAGCAACTACGGAGATGCCAATTAGATTAGTTTGTAAAAAGACCTAGGCCTCATTTCTAGGAAAGGTTAGGTGTAGGTGCTTGAAGTGAATGACAAGTGTTAAGAACCTGTTATATGTAAAGGCGATCAAATGGGTCATAGGCCAAGACTGTGTTGAGTATGAGGACCAATATAGGGTAAATACCAACATTTTCTCTCACTTTGTCGCTTCACTCCTGGACATTAGCATTTCCAAACGCAAAATTTAGAAGCTGACCAAGCGATTCTTCCCTCGGCGCTACCTCAGACGGTTGGAGCATATAGTGCAGGCCGCCGAATTTGATCATGGGATTCCTTCTATCCATAACCTATGTTGGTTGCTATTGCATGGAGGACGCGTGCCAACCAGGCCCTTTATGTTCGGCTTTGAGTTGGAAACCCATGAAGAACACCGCTCCAAGGCTCGTGCTGGCTACTACTTCCTTATGCGGATACATAATATTGAACCCTTTTGAAACATGTAGTGGTACGAGGACTTCAAGAGGATGGTGTTTCCCCACCTTGCACCATCTGTTGCTATTGTTGCTGGTCCTTCCTCTATTTAAGAATCGTGAAAAATAATCCCATTTTTCTTTTTTGCCTTCTTGCCAACACCTGCCTCCCTAGTAGTGGATTTATATGTATATTTTGATACATATGGCCACTGGCCCTCGCCTGATATAATGTAAATGTTCCACAAATAATATAATATATAATTTTTTCATATATGGGCTCATTTTTCATTCTATCTCAATTTTTCAATACTATTGTTGTTATTCAAAAAGCACTGAGAAAACCCAAAACTTAAAGCAGGAAAAATATTTACATATTTACAAATTCACAAACTCATTGCATAAGTAGGACTAATTGAACTTTTTAAGGTGTATTCCATTAACTGGAATATCGAAAGCATCACCTGCCATAGTTTCTAACTCAAAAGAGTTATACTGTTTGCACTGGGTGATTTTGAAAGGCCCTTCCCAGAGACTATCGAATTTGCCGTGTTGTTCGGGCTTTGCTCCGCATTCGTTGAGCTTGAGCACCAAATCTTTGCATTGCAACCCCTGGTCAGATGCCTTTTTATCAAACCACCTCTTCACCACCTACTGGCGGCTTTTCATGGCCTCGAGAGCATGCTCTCTTTTCTCTTGTACCTCCAGTAACTTAGAAAACTGTACCTCCATAGCTCCATTCGGCTTGATTTCAAGAGATTTGAGCAATTGGAGGGCAGGGATTTCCATAGCAATGCCTCTTTCCCGTAAACCATCTCATAAGGGGATGTCTTTAATATCTTCTTGGGCGTGATACCGGATACGGTCTGCCCATAGCGTTGTTCGGAGGTTTTTATGCCACTCCCTCTAGTGTTCCAAGCCTATCCTTTTGATTAACCTGATGAGGTTTTTGTTTGTGGATTCTGCGAGGCCATTCCCTTGAGGGTGATAATTAGAAGAGGTTTTCAAGAAAACCCCATATTTTAATGCAAATTGGATCATTTTAGAGCCAAGGAAAGCTTTAACATTGTCGGAAATAATTATTTTCGGCGGGCCAAATCTGGCTACCAACTCCTCCAAGAAGTTAACAATTTCTACTTTCATTGCATTTTTTAATGGCACAACCTCTACCCATCTGGTGAAGTAATCAGTTGCTGTCAGAATCCACCTATGTCTAGATGATGAAAAAGGGTTAATCATCCCAATGAAGTCCAGACCCCATTGAGCAAAAGGTTCCTCCACTACTATGGGTCTTAGTGGAATAGCAACATTCTTTCTTTTCCCAATATAAAATTGACATTCACTACAAGACTTTACTAATGAAAATGAATCATTGAATAGTGTTGGCCAGAAATAACCAACACATATGATTTTAATTTCAGTAGTCTTTAAGGAAAATTTCCCTCTAGTAGGGCCACTGTGATAATGATCTAATATCCTTTTGGCTTGTTCCTCATTCACACATCTTAACAGGACACCATTAAAATTTATTTTAAAAAAAACTTCTTCTAAGAGAACATAACTACTATTTTTCAATTGATAGAAATGTCTCCTAAATGAAGGGAGATTGATCAGGTACCTTCCTATTTGCATGAAATTTATCCTGTCTTCCAGCCAATCACTCTCAGAGCTTTCCTCATTCAGCAACATAGGGTCCGATACTTCGAACTCTGCTACTAGTTCATTATTTTTGTCTAGGTACTCGCACAATCCTTTTCCCTTAACAGCCTTAACAGGCCTAATCTCAATATCATACTCTAGGATCTTAGTGATCCACTTAGCTCTTTTATCGGTGATTTCCCCTTCCATTATATATTCCTACACACTAGGATGCGGCACACAAACAATCACTTTATTACATGATATGAGGTGTCGGAACTTCTTTACCACTTTTACAATAGCAAAGGCCTACTTTTCTACTAAATTATACTTTACCTCATACTCCTTTAGGGTGCGCGAGTAAAAATCAATAGGTGATTCCTTCTTATATTTATCATCTTTTTGCATTAGGATTGTGGCAATACTATTGCCACCACCAAAAACATACATAATAAAATCCTTAGAAAAGTCCAGATTAATCAATACAGAGGCTGAAGAAATAACCTCTTTTATTAGCTCAAAAAAAAATTTGGCTTCTGCCATCCACTTGAAAGTCTTGTTCTTTTTTAGCATCAGGGTAATCAGTCAAATGATCCCTACAAAGTCCGCAATGAATTGACTGATGAAATTGAACTTACCCAAAAAAGATTGCACTCCTTTCTTGTTTACGAGTAGACGAAGCTCCCTGATTGCATCAACTCTTTCTAGATCGATGGAAATACCCTCCTTCGAGACAACATATACCAATAGCTTCCCCTGAGGGACTTTGAACACACATTTCTTCAGGTTTAGAGAAATCTTGAATTCCTAGAATTTATGTAAGACAAGCTCAAGATGATCAAAATGATCATCAGCAGATTTGGAAAACACTGTTAGGTCATCCAGATAGATAAGTATAATCTTATGTAATAAATCCCTAAAGGAAATATCCATAGCTCTTTGAAAGGTGGCTCTGGCATTTGAAATTCCAAAGGGAATCTTAGCATATGCATATGTTCCCCACTTAGTGGTGAACGTTGTTTTGTGCTGGTCTTCCTCCTTTACCTGAATTTGATTGTAGCCCGAAAAACCATCCAGCATAGAAAACATTTCAAAACTAGCAACAGTTTGTAGAATTACCTCCATAGAAGGTAGGGGGTAATGACCATTTAGGGACGCCCGATTCAAGTCTAGAAAGTCCACACATGGCCGTATGTCACCATTCTTCTTCTGGACTGGCACCAGGTTAGACACCCAAGTGCTATGCTTGATTGGGAACACTATTCGGGACACAATCAATTTATTCAACTCTTGTGACATGAGTGATTCAATCTTTGGATTCATTGGCCTTTGTCACTAACAAATTAGCTTCGCTCCTTCCAATAGCTCAATTGTATGTTGAATAATCCTAGGATCATATCCCTTAAGATCATCATATGACCAGGCTACTACGCTTGGATATTCCTCACAGAAGTGCTTTAGCCTATCTTTATTCTTCTCAGATACTCCTTTACCGACCTTGAGCTTCCTATCTTCTCCGATATGCAAATCGGTGTAGTTGCCTTTGTCAGCTACAAGATTTCTTTTATCTTTCCTTGCATCATCGGAATCAAAGAGACTCTCTAGAGTAACTAGGCCTCTTGGAAGCTTATTGGATTTCACCTGGATTACTTGATCCCCGTAGGCTTTGGCGATCTTTGGTTGCAATTGGTCAGCAAATTCCCCAGATGACTAGAGAAATAATGCAATAGGAGCATCACTATCAAACACTTTCCAGTCTTGATCATTGTTTGAAACAACAGGTTGTACAATTACTCTTACTACATGTTTATTTTTTAACAACTCGGAAGTTGGCTCAAACTGAGCCCCGACAGTTGTCATTTGGTCAGCTTCGGAGTTCTGCTCTCTTGGTATAGCCTGAATGTTCAATGCCTCAAAGCCTTTGATGAGATCCCAGACCCTATGTTGGTATGATCACATCCGAACATTCTTTGCTGCAGATAGCCCTTGGATTTGGTTGACCACCAATTCTGAATCTCTTAACACTTTTATTTGCTTTGCGCCCATTTTTTCTGCAAGGCTCAAACCATGGACAAGGTTTTCATATTTTGCTTCATTATTCAAGCATGCAAAATGGAAGCGATAAGACCTCAAGGTCTTTTCTTCGGACGGAGATGTCAAACATATTCCTATTGTAGCTCCTACTCTGCATCTTGCTCCATCAAAGTGCAACCAAGGATGTTTCACCTCTAGACTCTTTAGTAACTGTGGGCATAATCTGTCCTCCCTCATGTATGACATAGGTTTCGAGCCTAGTTGCATGATAATTTCCAAAAGGGTTTGTGTCTATAAACTCATTCAATAGAGCTTCTTCACTCTCCGTCCGACAACTACTTGCTTCCTCTTCCTCTAGAAATTCAACATTGAACCTCTCTTCCCGAGTGATTGAAGTATGTGCTGCTTCAAATTTGATCAGAGCTTCACCAACAACATGTTTGAAATGCAAAGTTTCCAACAATAGTTTAATCTTAGCTCCATCCTTGGTTCTCAAGATCAGGTGTGACCAATCTAGTCCTAGATAGCCTCCAACATTTGCAGTGAACTCTTGGGATAAACATATCTTGAACAAAGGAGGAATGTCAATGAGTATGGTGTCTTGGTTCATAGTAATACTGAGGCAGGCAAACAATGTCATAGGCAATCCTTTGACTACCCCGACAGTATCAACTTTATTTCCATTGAGCTGCATGACTCCCTTGTTAAGAGGCTCATATTTTAGCCCCAAAGTATTGGCCACTTGCTTAGGCATGACAGTGGTGCTAGCACCAGAGTCGATCATACAATTATGCAATAACTTGTCACCAATGATAAGCGTTAGAAAGAAAGGCTTAGGTTTAGGCTTACTCTCTTTCCCGACTTCGATCTTTTCTTCCAGTTGATTCATTAGCACTTTATCCAGGTCTGGCTTGGATGTCTTTTCTTCACTGGGCTGACTAGGCATCTTCACATCTTCTTCTCCTGACAATGCTTTTTGTAATAACACCTTTTGCTCCAGAATAGCCAGGATATCCCACAAAGAAACATTGGCAGAGGATTTATTTAGTCATGGTTACTTGCTCCTTCGGTGTCACAGCTGGTGCATCTGGCTATTTGACAATAGTTGGGATGATCATGGGGGATTTTTCTTTCTAAGGAGGTGGGTTTAGAGAACTGGGAGCAGCTGCCTTGGACTCCTGTGGAACTGAGGAGAGGTTTTCCGACGGACTGGCATTGACTTGGATGGACCACCAATCAACAGAGATGTGAATTCTCTAGTAAGTCTCCTCTTTGAATGTGTTTTGTAGTTCGATTACACTCGGGGCACTTGAGCTATAGGAATATCATTCAGAAATGCCGACTCTTCTCCTTCCATCCATGAAAATAGCGCTTGGTCTGGAACTATATCTAACTCCTCCTCTATGGACATCCCTTGCATTTGAGTAGTGAGGACTGCATTATCCATCTGCTGAGAGGCATATGACTATTTTCTGGGATCAGGTGCGTTGCCTTGGCTACGTTGGTCAGCAATCTTCTGTTACAAATTCCCTCGCAGACAATTTTGGGGCATGTGTGCATCATTACAAGGAAAGCACCATGAATTAGTATCTTTTGCAAGGTTATTTTTTCCTGCTACTAGCTCTTTACTTGAACTAGGATGGATGGTTTGCATCGATAGGGTCATTGTAACTACTTGGTTATTCGGTTGAGCTTGAGTATTGTTGCGCAACCTATCTTGTCACTGATTTGACTAGTAAGGAGATTTTTTGCCTTGATAATTTTGGTAAGCCAGCTTCTGGTATGTATATAGCTGTCGCTTCATAATTGTCAATTCATTTGTCATAGTCCGCATCTGCTCCTTCATCTCATTCATTTTAACCATCAGGGGGTTAGGCACTAGAGCTACACTCGGCATCATTCCTAGGTACACGTACATAGACTAGGGAGGAGTTGTAGGAGGGTTGGTCAAAGCTTCTTTAGCTTCCAGGATGTTGAATTCTGGGAACAATGGCATAATGGGTCTTGGCGCCAACTTTCTAGCAACAATAAGGTTATTCTCTGTAGTGACAACAAGACCGTAAGCATCGGGTAGAGTATTTCCACCAATAGCCTGTAGCATCATGGAAATATCAACATTAATGGACTTCAAATAGAACATGAATGCCAAATCTGGAGGAGGCCAACTACCAATAGGAACTCCCTACCAAGTCGAATGAAACCGTGCATTGAAATCAAGCAGAGCTTCATGAGGAGCTCACTTTATGCTAGCTAGTTGATGATATAGCGAAGACCTATCACCATCATTTGAGAAACACTCGTAGAACAGATCTCCAAGGCCATCCCAAGTAGCAATTGAGTTAGCTGGAAGAGTGTGGTACCAGTTCAAAGCCTTGCCTCAGAAAGAGGCGGTGAGCAATCTTAGAGCTACATTTTCATTAGAAACACCATGCACTAGACACACATCTGCCACATCCTACAAGTGCTCTATCGGTGTCTTTGATTCATCCCCAGAAAATTTAGGGATAGCTTTTAAAGAAGAATCTAGAATCAGAGCCCATACTATAGGAGGCACGAGCGCTACTAAAGGACTACCAGCATCCCAGGCTACATAATTTCTAGTGGCCATTGGTGTAGGAGACGGAGGAGAAGGGGGAGGTGAAGGACTACCTTTTCGACCTCTCAAATGCACATAAACTAATGGTGGTACAAGTAGGCCAGAGAATCTTGTAGTTTGTGACCTAGTTACGGGCCTATGGATCATACACTCTTATATCAAGTGAACGTGCTAGTTCGTGTCCCACCGAGCGTGCCAGAAAAAGAACTGTTGATGCAATATTTTGTAGGGGACAACAGTCTTATGGAAAACTTAGCTACTGGGGAATATTGCGCTTAGCTAAGTGACCTCCAGGATTTTATCGAAGACGAATCTTCATTTTTAATGGGGGGAGGTAAAGGGTTAGAAATATAGCATGCAATAGTAAAAACTAAACTAAGGTGATGCACCAAAATCATGAGAGAAATAACTGAGCACAGTGTTGAAGGAAAATGCTCGAACAATAAACTTTCATCTATCAAATAGATTATCTCAAAAGCACTACAAACATAAGAACATCATTTTTATTGCATAGCATAATCTAATACAACCTCAACCAGCACAGAAGAGTAAAAACATGGTCTGTATTTTATTAAGCTGTATGAGATTACAAAAGTTGGAGAACAGACATTCATATGCTATAGGAAAATAAAAGCACAATCTTAATATTCTATCAAATGCATAAAAAATAGAGAGGCCGAATTGATTGACATAATCTGCAAACTTCAAGTCCAATAGAAAATATTACAAAAGGCCAATTCCCAGTGCTTGGGAAGTTTTTCTAATCTGTCTAACAAAAACATAATAAAAGAGAAGCAAGACTACTTATATAAGCCATCCCACTGCCTGAAAGCCACAGAGAGAAATATGCCTTAGCAAAACATTGACGTCCCAGATCTCCTCAAGCCAACACCAAACCTGTCCATAGAGAACACAAGGCCATGTAGCAGCAGCAGCAAACACGCGGCAACGAAGAAGAATACGCAACAACAAAAGAGAAAAAAAAAAGGAATAGGCATTAACTCCCACATAACTGGCGCACAGAAACATGCCACACGTCAAACACAAAGATCCAAGAAAAAGAAAGATGGATGCCCTAGCAAAAAGCTCAGAGAGGAAGCCATGTGGAAGACGCCGAGAAAAAGGAACTATTGAGTGGGCCCGACTCGAAAAGTAGCGAGACAAAGCCACCCGTCGAATGCACAGAACTTGGTAGAGGAAAAATGATACGGATTGGTAGGAAGCTCTGATAGGAGGCCATGTGGTAGATGTCGAAAAGCTACTAGTGATAACGGTCAAGGTGAAACCACAAAGGAAAAGATAACTGCGAAGGATAGCGGTTCATGAATAAAACTTCACAAAACCTAAATTCAAGACTTTGGAGGAGAAGAAGTTCACTGAAATTATGAAGTTTCTCGTGTTTGACAAAACAAAATGGGTTCGGTATATATTGAGTTGAGTGCATGTCGAGTTTATGTGATTAAGTTAGCCTTTCAAGATTACAAAGGAAGTTATAAGGATTGTTATTGGTTTGAAATCATCCGGTGGGTTGTTGACACTAAAATCCATGAAAAACCAAATAGTCACAGATGCAACCGGTTCTAATTTTGACAGAAGAGCCATGGCAGTTAATGATATAATCAAAGTGGATGTCATATTTTCTTCTATGGTTATTGGATACAAAATATATCACTCCATCCGGGATAACTCTATATTTGATACTGTAATCTATGCAGCTTATCAAATGGTCAAAGAAAATGCAGAATATGATCTATGTGAATTAATTAGAAGCCAACTAATTGAAAACCTTGGGAAAATCAAGAAAGACAAGAAGAACATCTTCAAATATGGAAATCTACTTTTGTGTTATTTTTCTACTTCATGAATGAAGTTTTGGGAGTTGGTAGAATGGAATGGGAAAGTGACAAACCTGTAGCCTTTCAAATCAGGGATATGCTATATAGAATTTGAGATATCAAAGCAAGGAAAATTGCTCTTTGGGGCTACTTCAAAAAAATTCAGAGTGTAATGCAAGCTAGGGAATAATTCCTAACTCTATTGTGGAAAAGTATAAGGACACTATTTGCTTAATGGTTGACATTGATCAGTTTCTAATGGAAGCAGGAAAACCTAGGATAGTTTGGATAATGCCTATGGGTTATGAGGTTGAAGAACACATTTTGGAGTTGTATGCTAAACACTTCTTGAGTAAACCTCGGGATCCAATAGAAGAAAGGTTTGGTACCTTTGCATAAAAGGATATACAAGTGCATGATCAACTAAGGAATCCTGTGATAGTTAGGAGAGTGAGAAGGGAAGTTGAAGCTTTTGTAGAAAGCCTTGGTATATCTGTTGAAGCTGTGAGGGAAGCTAGGAAGAAAAGAGAAGAAGCTGAAAAAGGGGATCCTACTAGAACTGAGTTAGCTAGTTCAGAAGCATCCTCTGCCCAATCTAGAACTATAAGGAGCTCTACTCTCTCATCCAGTCCTACAAAGAAATCAAGTCCTCTAATAGCTCAAGTCAAGATATCCGGGAGAGAAGGAAATATAAAGAAGGATAAAAGCACAAGAGTCTATGTTGTTGTTTCAGAGGATGAAGAAACTGAATCTGATGAAGAGGTAAGAGAAATTAAGCAAAAAGGTTCAAAAGAATCAAAATTCTCTAAGGACAAGCCCTCTGGTGAAGAGAAAGAAAATAAAAAGATGAAAACTGACAAATCAGGTATGTCTGTAGAAGAAGTGGAAAAATCCCTAATTAAGAATGGTAATCTTAGGCCACTTTGTGAATGGTTTGACACCTTTAATGGTGCTTGTCAAAGAATTCTTGAGGAAGCCACAATAAATTATTTGAATAATTTCAATATGACTCTCATTGAAATAATGTTTGGGTTACCTAAAGGTCTGTATGAAGTTTTAGAAATGAGGAGAGTGCATGCAAGAACAGAAGAAGAGCAAATGAGAGAATGAATAATTGTTGATTTGCATTTGGTGATGTCAATGGATGAAATGAAGAAGATACTAAGTGATGCAAAAAGGGATTTTAAGAGAAAAATGAGGGTGAACAATTTGATGATTGGATAGACTGAAGAAGTTGCAAAAGACACTGAGGAAATCCTTAAGGTAGTGTTGTTGAAAAACACATACAATGTTGTTTCTGAAGAAGCTCATAGTGAAGATGCTCCATCTGGTCCGGTAAATGAAGAAGGAAAAGAAAATACATTTGAGGATAGTTTGAATCCTCTTGACATGCAAGATGTTGAAATTCCTATGGAGGTTGAAGCCCCTAAAGTTGTGTTAGTTGTTGAAATTGAGATTCCTGAAGCTAAGGAAGAATCAGTGATTGAAGAAAAAAAGGATGAAGCGAAGGAGATACCTATGGAAGCAAGAGACACTCCTAAGGTAGTAAAGGAGTTTTTGGAAGAACAATAGGATTAGTTTGATTCTGAACTAGTTAAAGGTCCTATCAACTTGGCCACTCTATCTCCTATTGAGAAACTGAAGGCAGCATCGTTTGCTCAGGCTAGGGCAAGGGAGCAGATTTTGAAATATCACATTGAAGATAGTGAGTTGTTAAATCTTGCGTCTAGTATTCTGGAGAAGATCATGCCTACATATGTCAAGAATTCATCCGATTCTCCATCCGGTCAGCTGAAGAAACTTGTAAATTTTGTAAGTACTCACTTTGAATCTCTTGAAAAGCTATGGATAAGGATCAGAAGGAATTTGATGCAAACAAGTTTGATAGATTGAAGGGAATGATTAAAAATAATAAATCTTTGTTAGCTACCTGTGTAAATAATATTCAAGGTGCTTTGTCTGAAGGTGAAAACTTTTATAAGTCATGCTTATCATTGTCTAAGTTCACTGAGGACACTAAGAAGAAAATGAAGGAGTATGAGAAATAGTTAACAAATATTTCTCAAGCATTTGATCCTCTAACACTTTCTGTGAGCAAGCATGAAGGTCAATTCATATCCCTTCTTGAAAAAATCAAAAGTTTGAAGCATGAAGAAGGCAGAATTGTTGAAAAAGTATGCGAGCTTAGAGGACAAATTGGTCCTAAGATGGAGGCAATGCTTAGTGCATTGAAGGAAGCAAAAGATGCTATGGTTGTCACTGATCTGACAAACCTTGATTCAACAGAGATGCAATATTACTTATTTTGTGGTCACATGACTATTTTGGAGAGTCTCAAAAAGATTTGGGACACAAGTTTGAGCTTGTTGAAGAGCAATTTTATAGGCATATTCAAGTTTATGTAAGTTTTAGAAGCATGTGTGTACATATGCAGTTTGTTCATAGCATTTTTTTTATTTTGGTATACGGATTCCCATCTTTTCCATTGATGTCAAAGGGGGAGAGTGGGATAGTTAAAATTGATATATTTATCTCAAGGGGAGTTGTGTTTTGAAGTTTTGAAGGTTGGCAGTCTATTCATGTTGGTACTAATCTGACACAGTCATTTTTCACTAAGTGTTGCCATCAATGCCAAAGGGGGAGATTTTTGGAAAGAGACACTACACATGTCATTTGGTGTTGTCATTTATGGAAACCCTAGTCAGTTATTTGATCCACACTTCAGTAGTTTATTATACTGAAATCCAGATCGAAGAAATGTATTATCTGTCAAAGCTAGAATAGGGTATTCGATAGAGTTGTGTTTTTTGATTCATATGCAATTATCTGTTATCATTTTGAGTTGTGGATCTCAAGGAAGATATTTTGATGTATGAACTATGTTATCCATGAATCATAGAACCTCGTATTTATTCGTGTGCAAGTTAGAAGATCCGGTTGATTGATTTTTTGTCTAATAGTGCAAGAAGACCGACAAAGTGAATATAGCGCGTTGTGGATCTTCGAGGGGTAATTGTTTGAAGTTTTTTATGCTCAAGCATGTTTTTTTGGGTCGTCACTATATTGTGGCCAACTTTGGTTGGTGTACTTTGAAAATTATCTATAGATTGAGTCAATGATTTGTAAATATTTTATGTTTTATTGAAGCCGACATGTGGCTGATTAAATATTTAGTTGCAAATATATATAAGTGATCATTTATATCATTTGGATATATGTACAAAGTGTATTGATGTGTGTTGCAAAATTCAGAAGGATTGCAGAGTGATTATGCACAGTTTCACTTGTGCATAAAAGGATTTGTGATGCGAATTAAAGCAAATAGAGCAAAAGAGTAGAATCAGACTAAAGGTCAAGAATGCGATTGATGTGCTTAACCAGAGCTGTAATTAGGAATTAGTAGATTCTATTCTTCCAGTTTAAATCTTCTGGATGTAATCCAAATATTTTGTAAGACAACAAGTCTTCATTTTGTATTAGAGCAGTGAGCTCTAGGTAGTGTGCTTGAATGCATGTGCATTCCCATTTGTAAACACTTATTCTGAGTATACTCATATTGTGGATTGGCCTTCGATAGTGGTTTTTCCACTAACAGGGTTTCCACGTAAAAATCCTTATGTTATGGTGTTGTGGTTGATTGCTTTGTGTTCTTGCATCTTTCTTTTGGTTCAATGTTATAAGTGGTTTAAAGATCAGATTAACAAAGTTAAATTTTGTAGAACACTAATTCACCCCCCCTCAATGTTCCTTGATTCCAATAGTTAAGCCACTCGCTACCCCTAAGGGTGTGCAGCAAAAGCAAGAGGAGGGTTATGATATTGTCTCTGAGGAGGAGTTGGCCAACAAAAAATAGAAGAAGAGGAAGCTTATTCTAGAAAAAGAGTCAGCATCGGAGGATGATGTGGATTTTGTGCCAGACTCTCTGGAAACCATGGATGCATATATGATGTCCCTTACTCTAGGGAAGCATAAGAAAGAGGGGCCAAGCCCTAATTAGGGTTATGACACTTGTAGTGAGGAGTTTGTTGATGAAATGTTGAGTCATAGCAGAAAGGAGAAGAAGGATACGGTTGGTGAGGTGTCTTTGCCTCCCCCTTCTTTGGAAAAAAGGGAGCTGATCATGGAAAGTAGTAAGAATATGGTGGTGAGATTTTCAAGTAAAATGGTGGAATTGGATACTCCACTCAAAAATTTTGGTGGATAGGATGTTGTGGTTTCTTCAAGTGGGGTTAAGGAACAAGATGTTGTGGTTTCTATAGGTGGGGTTAGGGATTTGTAGAAGGATAAGAAGGATGTGGCTGAGGTGGGGCAAGATGCTGGGGATTCTCCTATGGTGGACCCAGATAGGCAGATGAAAAGGAAGGTAGTTGTTGTAGAGATTGTGGAGTCCATTCATAAAATCAAGACGCCAATTGCGACGCCAATTGTTGTTGATAAGGGTAAGGATGTTGTTGTGGACTTGGACAAGGTTAGCTCCTTGCATGAGGAGGATGATGAGGGTAAGTATGTTTTTAATATTGATGATGTTTTGAGAGCCACCAAAGAGGGTTCCATTATTTTTTATAAGCTTTTTAAATGGATTTTCCATGAACTAAATATGATAAATGTGAAAGTGTGTGGTTTTATGAGAAAAGAAGATGATTCCCCTATTCAAGATTAGATTGATGATATTAAGAATTCCTTGAAAATTGTGGTGGAGGAAATGCTTCTGATGAAGCATAATCTTGAAGGAAGAGTCCTCACCTTGGAAAATCACATTGAGAGGTTATATGCTAATATGGATAGAGGAAGGGAGGGGAATAAATCTGGGTTCAATGTCGAATTTGTTGGTATTACTTCCCCTATGGATAGTGTCAAAATTGGCAAGGAGGCTGATGATAATGGTGTTGATGGCAAGCTGATGGAAGGGGAATTTCTTGGTGATAAGGGTGGTGAGAAAGGTTATGTTTTGATTAGTGAGGATAAATTAGGTGGGCCTTGGGTTAGGACCTATAACAAGACCAAAGCTCAGGCAGGTGCTTCTATTAAATATTTTTCTACTGCTAGGGATGAAGGCTTGAAGAACATGGCATGTGATGTGGAGGTTGCTAATATCTTGAAAAATATGTAATGTTGTTGGGTGGGGTCCTCCTTTTTTGCTGAATTTTTGTTGTAGTTAGGCTGATATGTTCTGGTTGATTGTATCTTTCGGTTCAGCTTCTCTTTTGTGTAAAGGGTTATGGGCCCCTTCAAAACCCATTTTTTACCTCTAATCAAAGCTAGTGATTATTCATTGATGCACAAAAAAATAGATTTAAATACAACACAATTAATTTTAGTCATTAAATCTAGTTATACGTTGTATATAAGGTGGTAGTAAAATAAAATTAGAATTCAATCTTGACAATACAAATATGTAATGAATCA
Organism: Sequoiadendron giganteum; assembly: GCA_007115665.2. NCBI lineage: Eukaryota > Viridiplantae > Streptophyta > Pinopsida > Cupressales > Cupressaceae > Sequoiadendron > Sequoiadendron giganteum. The sequence goes on from CM021106.1 coordinate 396,398,659, forward strand.
ATCAATTATTGAATATAATTAACTAACAAATCATTGCAATACCAAGCAAACAAAATAAAAAGCACAAGACCCAAACAAATTTGAAAGCTCGCATGTGGAAAAAATTGGATTTGATACCAATGTCATGCCCACACTTACACATGGATATAAATTTCAAAATAATTTATTTTGAAATAAAAATGATCTATATTACTCTTTTTTTGTGCACACTCAACATTATTGATCATCCAATGTGTTGAAAAATACACTACATTATATGAAATAACATAAATCAAAATGAATGAGTGACACAAAACCCATTTCCATTCACCCTACAAAAATGATGGCAACTTAATTAGTGAATGGTCAAGGAAAAACCCATGTGATTATTCCCCTCCTTTAGGTTTCTATTTGTATGCGGGTTGTTTGTGTCTCAATGACACAAACTATGTTAAACCATTAAATTAAGTATCTAATCATATTATTAATGCTATATAAACTCATGTGAATAATTGATTAAGAAAATAGATATTTATCTTAAAATCACCAAAATTAAATTGAAAGAAAATTATAATGCATACCCATTAACAATTTAAAATTATTAATAAAGTATAAAATTGATCTAAATGAATATTTAAAAAAATTAATCATAAACTAAAATATATATATATATATATATATATATATATATATATATATATATATATATATATATATATATTTTCTTGCAAATTCATATTACAATAATAATTTTATTTTAATTTATTAATTAATTTATCAATAATATTTATTAAATTCTACCAAAATTATTTACTCCAATGAAGCAATCTATTAAGTTAAATTTTAAATTTTAATAAACACTTCACAACTAAAATCCAAAATAAAATAAAATAAATTAAATTACCTTAGTTAATAAATAAAATATTCTAATATTTTATAATTAACTATAACACTTGTAAATACTTAAATTTTACTACATCACTAATCCAATTACATAATTATTATTATTTATTACTTGGGCTAATTTTTCAAATTCAAAATAATAAATAAATTATTTTATTTTTACTAATTAACTAAACAAATTTTATTATTTATTGAATTATTCCATCTTATTCATTTATTTTGAAATAAATATAACTTTTTTTCTTACCTAGAAATAAATAAATAAACAATTCAACTAATCACATGAATAACTAATAAATAAAAGTCAAACCAATCTTATATATCTATCATTCATTTTCACACCACATCATTAAATCTCAAGCATTCACATAAAGATATAATAAAAATAACTCTAACAACTATCATTTAATAAAGTCATCTTAATCGATCATAACCATCCATTTGCAATCAATCTTGTTCATTCATCTATTAGATTATTCTAGTACTTAACTTATTCTACAAGATGATGCATCACAACCATCTATTTCAATTTTACATCTTTAAATTTAGCCCATTAATGCCCCCAATCAAATCAAATAAAAATATCTAAATCTAAATCAATCCTCATCTTCAACCATTTCAAGAGAGAAAAATTTGGAGGTACATGTTATTGAAATTTTAAATGTCTCCATGAACAATCACATCAATTTCATCCACAAATACATCTTACATGGGTTTTCAAACAAAAAAATACCAGATTCATGGAAAATAGCACTTCAATATCTTTCTAAAAGATGCTTATATTAAATATTTGGATCGATATTAAGGAAAATATGATTATCTAAAGTTGATCTTGTAATGTTGTTTTTCTAAAAAAATTACATGCATTTTTATTATTCATAACTTGAGAGGAAAGCACATTTTATTTTATTTTGCAAATGGATTTAAATATTTAAATCTATATTTTTATATTATTTTTTTTTTAGAATTACAATAAAAAAAACTTTCGTAGATTTTTTTTAATTTTTAATTTGATTAATTTATTTCTTTATAATATTTTAGATCAATCCACATAAATAATTATATGCTTACATTATTTGAAAACACTTAATAAAATAAATGTATATAAGATAATATTTCAAGTGAATTATATTTCTATTTTCCTTAACAATGAATGTATCTACTATAAAAAAACATTTTTTTACTACAATAATATACATTTGTTTTCAATACACATTATTATTGAATTAAAAATATTGCTTTTCAAAATAAAGGTATAGCGTTATATGCACAAATATGGAAATAATCACATCCTCTCAAAATAAGGTTGATAATTGTATGATGGATTTTAAAGAGGGTTTGAAAACTTAAATTAAAAATAAATCTTATCATCCAATTTGAAAAAGGTTTACTCACCTCCTAAATATAGGACTATGAGTGTATTAAATTAATGTTTTTGAAAATAAGAATGCAACAAAACCCAATTCAATAACTCAATAACTACTTCAATGAGAGTGTGTGCACAAACAAAGAAAATAAAATAAAATTAATATTACCTCCACATGTGTTCCTAACTCCATTGTACTTGATATTGCTACAATTTGGCTGTAATGTGGATTTCTCTTGATTTTTAGCATAACCTTAATTCACAAAATGATAGAAAAATGATGACATAAATTCTTAGATAGATTGTGGATTCACAAGATAATTATGGATTGATTTGAATGCTTGAATGATGAGTGATTTATATATTTTTCTTGATACCTAATCAACAATGTAGGATGATTTGGAAGATCATGGGGTTGATTAAGAGAACATGATGAATGTGAAAGTGGCATGTGTCAAGATGAAGGGCTTGATTAGTGAGTTAGCTAGATGCATGGATGAGATGATTGGTGTATGGATAAGATGACTGACTGCATGGATGAGTAAAGTGAGAGTGAGTGAAAGTGAGTTGATGTTCTTTTTGAGTCAACTCACTAAATTAGAATATAGAAGAATATATTAGTATAATTAAATAAATAAATGTATTTAATTAATGTGCATGAGATGAAGATATAATTAGGAAATAAATAAAATATTAGTTTTATTTATTTTTTATAAAAAATAAAGATAAAAAAAGAAAATTAAATTTATTTATTTAATTTTAGAGGAAATATTAGCTAATTAAATATTTAAAACTATTTAATTATGGTGGATGAGAAGAATGCATGAACTAATTAAATAATTAAAAAATATTTAATTAAAATGGATAACGAAAATGATAAATTAATTAAATAATTAAAAATTATTTAATTAATGTTGGTGATGTGTTAGCTTAACTAAATAATTAAAAAATTATTTAATTAATATTAGTGTATAGATTGATGAGAAATGGTGATGAGTTAGACCAAATGTGTTAGTTACTTTTAGGTGTTTATATTTTGTGCCTATTTGAGATAATGTGTTTATTTCGTTGTTTCAAAGACATATTTAAAATGTGAAATTTTTGGTGATGACATGCCCTAATGTGCCCTAGTGGACCAAGGGATGGAGGTTGGTTGCCCCCTCAAGAGATTAGCCAAGAAAAATAATATTTTTGTCGATCTCATGATTGAAAAAATAGGATGGGTTTAGTGGATCAATGATAAGAAATAAAGGAGTTGGATGAAGGATAAATGAGGAGAAATGGATGATGGGATGAATAAAATGGAAGATATTAAGGTGTAGGGGGAGATTTTATTTCTGGGAGGAGATGAGTTAGTATGGAAGAAGGAATGAGGTATAATGTAGTATAATGAAAAATAAATGATTTTTTTTAATCAAATTTTGTATAGTGAAAGCTATAAGTAGGTAATGAGATGGACATGGAACATGGGATATAAAGTGATGTAGGATAAAAAGGTGATTTTTTTGTTATCCTTGAAAAATTTAAAGAACAATCCTTATTTTATATAGAAAATGGATATTATGCACAAAGGTATGAGGAACCAAGTTGAAGTTGTACCCTTTACATGGTATTTGACTCTGAAAACAAAATGGTTGTCCTTATTCATAATAGACATACATAAACCTTTTTGAATCTATATGAGAGAGTAACACTTAGAGCATGATAATCCTAGAGAAAAAAAGGTATGAATGAATTTATATGCAAAGGATTCTTGTTTCTGCAAGAAGCTACCTCAACACATACAAGTTAAGTATTCACCTTGGTCATATTACAAGAACTTCCCACAAATACTACATACAGAAACAATGGTCATGCCCCATTGTATGCTTCTCTAAACACATTAGGATATTGAAATATCAAGGTGGCATCAAGTAAGCATTAGAAGGAGACAAAAAGATAAATCTAAAAGAAAAATACCAACTAATAAAAAATATTGATAACCATCATATCTCTTGCAAAAAGGGTGTACTTGATATTTTATTTTTCTTGCATAGGAAGGATACACTCATTAAGCCATAGATTGGGATGATGGGTCGAATGATTAGGAAATAGGTTTGTAGGCAACATATTGATTTAATGGTGGTATTTTACTCACAATTGTTATGAAAGCTTGTTTCTTTTGTGACATGTATAGTTTTATTTTGCTTGAGTGTCAAATATAGGTGGTAATGATTTATTATGGATAGAATTGATGATGTTTATGTGTGTATGTTTATGGATGTCAAAGTGCATGTTTGTTGTTTGACTAGATTATTGGTAGAAGATGATGATGATAATGATAATGATAAAATTATTAGGGTGATGATAATGATGGTAATTTATAATGAAGGGATATGAATGTGTAGGCATATCGAAGGCTTCTTGAGATCTTATTAGTAGCCAAGATAAAGTTGATTGATTTGATTTGATTGGATGATGATAGTGATAAGATTGTTGATGATAAAAAATATGAGTGTGTTGTCAATGATAAGAAAAACATGATGATTAGGAAGGATACATATTGGTAATGATTGGTTGGATATAATGGATCAATATTTATAGAAAGGTTAAGAACAAAATATGTTGTATGGTTTGATATTATACTAGAATGTATGGATTTTTGGAATATGTGACATTTTTAGATTTTTGAAATATGTAATTTTTTGCGATGAAGAATTGTTGATAAAATATTTTATTTGATGTGATGGTGAAAGTGAGATAAAAGACATGTATCAAGATTTATTCCAAAGTAGGATGTAATCACCTATCCCTAGTGTCTAGCAATGTATGGGACACTATGAGTGGATGAATGGACTAGTGTGATGGAAATGGATAGTTGAGAGATGGGGAGGATATTCATTATGAAAATGTATCTAGGATAAGGTATTTGACATATAAGGACTATCTTGTAATAGGATAACATGTTTTACCTATGCTAAATATTTAGGTAGTGCTATGTAGGCGATGGCGTGGCATGGGATAACATGTGGACAAAAGAAATGACCATGTCAAGAGTTTTCCAGAAGCATGTTTTGAAGTATATGTCCCTATTATTTATCAAGATCAAGGTGGATAGGGAAAATAGATGAAAACATAAAGAATTGTATGGATAATTGTGTTAGGATGAAATAGCATGATGTATGAGATAAGATGCTCCTAACTAGAATGGTACACATAGACAATTGACTGTATGCATGAGGCCCATGAATGGATTTTCATCATGCTACTTTTTTTTTCATTTTTTGATTTTTTCTACACATGATGCCTATAAACAAGTTTTCACCATGGTACTTGCTCAAGGTGCTACAAAAGTGGTTTTCACCATTGGATGAATTATTCTCTTTAATTTTTTATATTTTTTCTTTTTTTCTTTTTTGAATGATCATCAACTAGGTAGACCATAGCAGGGATAACTTTAAGAAACCCCCCCCTCAGCAAAGGTGTAAAATATTGGCGAATCTTTCCTTTTATTTGAAAAAATATTAATTTTCCCTATCGAATCTTATGCACATTATTCAAAAATTTGTAAAATTCTGGCGAATCTTAATGAATAATTGGTAAAAAGGAATAATCACACTAGCGAATCCTAGTGAATAATTAGTAAAATGATTAATTACAATGGTGAATCTCTCCTTTAAAAATTTGCATAGTTGGTCGACGTAGTTCCCCCATATTTTTTTTGTTTTTTTTAATATTGAAGTAGGGGCCTGGGGGCGGCAGCCACCGGCGGGGTCAAGGGGCAGCACCCCTTGCGAGGGTCAAGGGGGCAAATCCCCCTTGTGGGAGTCGAGGGGGCAACACCCCCTCGCAGGGTCTGGGGACAGCGGCCCCGACGCGCTCCTGTCACGATATAGGTAGGGTCAAGGGGCAGAGCCCCTCGCCACCAAGCATAAATTCACTATTGAAACTGCATTGGAGCACACACAGATGAAGTGTTTTTAAAAAATCTCACTTGAAAAGTAAGACTAAATGAAACTTGAAATTTTTACCATCGATTAGCTTTTAAATCAGATGGCTGCAAGTTCATTTCGTGAGTGAATATTGGTGTGAGTGAACATCATCAGTGGGACACTTAGGGATGTCCTACCGATACAACGATTTTATATGCACTTAGTGAATTCCATGACTTTATTTGCACGTGCCTTTTAAAAAGGTTGTTGAGTCCCGAAATTTGTTTTGGGCCACATGATCAAATCTAATCGTGTGGCCCAAAACAAATTTCGGGCCTCAACAACCTTTTTAAACGACACGTGCAAATAAGTCACAGAATTCACTTGCAGCCATTCGATTAAAATGATAATTGATGACAATAAATAATAAACCTATTCAAGGCTAAAATATCCCTAAAATGAAATGGTAAACTATTATTAGTGGCGATATTTCCCAAAAATTAATTGTAAGAATATATAATTACTGGCGAATACAAGTAATATTTGTATTTACACTATAAACTATTGGCGAATCGGTTCCGATGACACGTCATTTAAAAAATAATGCATTGGCGAATTAATCGAGAAAAAAAAAAATTATAAAAACTTGGCGATTCGGCATCCTTCCTAGCTTGTATTATTCGCCATTTTTGGAGGTCCTGATTTCAAATATTTTCCAGTTGGCGAAGATTCACCACTAAAGTTTTCCTTGGACCATAGGGTGGTGTTGATGTAGATGTTATCATAATGTGTCAATAATGTCCAGCCTTGAGTATTTTCTTTATAAAGATCAATCTACAGGTACCTAGCCCATGGATGTTATTGTGATCCTTGTTGATACTAAGGTTGGCTTTATCTAAATGCACACATTGTGATAGAGTGTCATTATAGTCCTTATGAGAAAGTGTTGCTTCCAAGACACAGTGAATGTGGTATTTTTGGATTTTAGGCGAGATGTTGAATTTTAAGGGTGGATGTGAGACATGGATGAATGATTTATTAGTTTATATCTAGGATATTTTATTTTCCAAACTTTGGATGGTGGATGATGGAGTGTGAATTTCAAATTTGGAGTATGTTTAGGACCAATGATTTATACACCTTGCATGTTGGTGCTGAATTTTTTTTAAAGGACGTGGACACTTGTGATTGATATAAATCCTTTTTTGATATGGATCCATATTTTCATTGACTATTGGATGTGGATTTGGATTGGATGCTTTGTATGATCAAATTTACTTTAAGATCCATTTTGACTTTATATGTCTATTTTGAATTTTGGATTTATTAGCTTCAAAAACTTTACTTTGATCTTTTTCTTTTTAAGATTTTTCTTTTGTTGGTCCAATTAGTGGGTTGAAATATCTAGGAAATATGGCTTGTGATGTGGATAGGGGGAGTGTTGGAAAAAACCTTATCAAAAGGACTATTCATGACCCCTATTTTGATGTTTTCATTAGATGAAGTTTCCCCTAATATCATATAGGTGTCACTAACATCATTGCATTTATTGATCGATGAATAACCAAGACCTTGATATTTAGGATTTAAAAAAAATTGTATTAGCTCCAAACTACCTTGTTCATGTAGGCCTAATTGTTTTCCTTGATACTACATGCTTTGACATATTTTGTTTGCAATAGGATATGTGTTGTTCTAAAAACAAGATGCTAACTCTTCTGTGTTCTATTAGTAATAATCAATGTTGGTGATATTCTCATTAGTAATAAATTTGCCTTTGATAAAAGTGAGTGACCCAAGTTGATAGGATATTGATTCTTTATTTTTCTTCATTCTTGTATCTTCATCATTCTATGGGATGTTGATTAGATCCATAGTATCTTGTTGACCAATATCATCGACATGAGTTGTAGGACCAAGGGACTTGACTTGTGTCCCAAAATATGTTGTTGCATCAAGGTTGACATAAAAACCCATTTTATGGTCATTCGATGGAATAGCATCGTGTATTCCCACAAACTTAGTTATAGCTTCATCATTTTTAAAGATTTCTAGAGAGAAAGACTCCTGAAGCACTTGTCTTATTTGTAGATCGGGAGGTTATTGGAATATGTATAGAATCATCTTTAATGTTGGGATCATAGATGGAATGGAAAGGGATGATGGGGTCATCATGGAAGCCTAGAGAAATGAGATATTGATCAATCATGGGATGATATTGGAGGATTTGGTAACTTGATATTGATTCATTTTAGAGCTTGTTTCTTCATTCTTTAGACTACTCTCTTAATATAGATCCAATTCTATTGATGAGATATGAGCTTGGATATGGATGGGTGGTTTTTGGATAAAATAAATATTTTGGAATGGTAATAATAAATTTTGAATAAGAATCTCTAGAATTATCATCATGGGTGATGGGATGCATGATGGTGTTCAGTCTAGGATTTCTTGATCATTGATTGGAATTGTTCAAGGATTGGATCAATGTGGATTTCATGATTATCTGTTATGGATATCCCATGAAGGTAATCTTGAGATATGTCATTATTGGATGAGTTGTTTGATGGGGATGGTGTGGATTGATTTTCCAAAGGTTTTAAGGATGAAGGATTGGAAGGAGAGATGTAGGATTCTTATGAGAAAACTTCTTCAAGATGACCTATTATGGAGTCAAAAGGAGTGGATATGTTATGGCTAGGGATGTTATTAATGTGATTTATTTGGGATGAGCCATTACTAGACATATATGGATTATTTTGATCATACTTAGGAAAATTATCTTGATGCATTCCTAATTTCTCATTAGGTAAGCTATGGATATCATTGATGTGATTAATTTTAGATAAATTATTGGGATGATCTTCAATGGTTATGTCACCTTGGTCAATAAGGTATTGAATGATATTTTTAAATTTCACACAACCAAGAGTTATATATCCTTTTTCCCTATCATATTCACAATATTCATTATCTTTGTACCACAAGGGTTTGAACTGACGTTCATATTATCTAACTTCAAGTAACATGATGAGATCAAACTAGACCAATTTTCATAAGATGGATTTGATGGGATCCCCTAGAGGAGATTATTTTCATTGTGGCATAGAGTTCTTCCTAGGTAGTCCCCTAGGAATGGTGACAACTTGAGAGGTTTTTTGCATGTTTAATGATGATTGTGTGTTTGATGATGGTTGTATTTTTTGGAAAAACAATTTGTTTACTACAACATCATTGACAATGTTTTTGTTTTTATCCCATAGGAAAGGTTTGTCATTAGATTGAAGGTCATTGTCCTTGTTTTCCTTATATATTTTTGCAAGACCCTTGGAAATGAGATCTTTTTTATTATTATTTTCATTTCTATGATTTTATCAAATGTGTTAGCGCATTGGAATTGTAAGTGAAAAGTGCATTGGAATTGTAAGTGAAAGCCCATCTCTTGGTTTATGTTTTGGACAAAGATGTGCATAAGTTGTTTCTCATGTATAGGTCATTGGAATTTTATTTTGATATTCCTACATTATTGTAAGAAGGCAACAAACATGATTCTATATTTCATTTTTGGTGTTACATAAGTCTATCATCGATATTCCATGTTCAATTTTACATGAGAAATGACTAATAAAAATTTCTTCCAATTCATAAAAGGTCTTTATCCCATGTGGTAAATGAGAGAACCATTCAATTGATTTTCCTCCTAAAATTTTAGGAAATAATTGCATTAAGTATGTATCAAATTTTGTAATAAAATTCTAGGAAAGCTATGTATAATTCTTGTATATGTTCACATGAATCACTTATTACCTTGCATTTATTAATCTTAGGCATTTCAAAGTTGTGAGGGAAATGTATCATAGGAATTGATTTTTCAAATGGATAAGGACATATGTCTTCAATTGTGTAATTTTCTTTTATGTGTCATTGTTCAATGTCGGCTATTTTCTTGTAGAAGATTTTTATTTTTTGCACCAATTCTTTTTTAGGTGTGAAAGTGGATGTGTTGATGAGATGTTGAATGGAAAAATGTGAAGGGATCAATTTTTGATGTTTTGGAATGTTGAATGTATTGAATGAATGATTTTTATATTGGGGGATAGATGATTATTGTTGTGGGAATGTTGTAATTTGAAGGGATGCATGATTGATTTTGTGGAATGTTAGATGAGGGGATAGATGATTGATTTTATGGGATATATGATTTATTTTTGGAATGCTAGATGAGGGGGTAGATGATTGATTTTGTGTGATGTATGAATGATGTTGTGGAATTTTAGATGAGGGGATAAATGATTAATTTTTTGAGATGCATGATTGATTTCATGGAATGTTAGATAAGGGGATATATAATCTATTTTATGGTATTTATGATTGGTTTTATAAGATTTTAGATGAATACTTTCTAGTTTGAGGGATGCATGTATTTCTAGGTATGGGGAATGTGGAATATTGAGAGTTATATGGGTTGGATGTCTTCGTAGGTATGTTGGATGTAGAATAATGTGAAGCATAGAGGATGTTGAATGTAGAATATTGGGAAAAATTTGGGATGTATGTGTTCATGGTCATGTTGGATGTGGAAGATTGTGAATGAATTGGAATATATGTATTTATGGAATATTGTGAATGATTTGGGATGTGTGTGTTTATGGATATATTAGATGTAGGAATTTGAGATTTGTGTAGTATGGATGAAAAGTTTTGATTATAGGAATGGATGATGTGATATGATTGGATGGGATGGCTTGTTGGTGATAAGTTGTTTGAAAAATGTTATTGTGTGGGATGTTGTGTTGATTAGGCGACATAGTGTGTTTTCCTCTAAAGTAGGAATAATCCCTTATGAGGATAATGGGGGTTGGTAAGAATTTGAGGTGAAAAAAGGAGAAGGTATGCCAAACTCATGTTGAGTATCACCCATGGTTGGGGTAATGTTTAACTCACTTTGATTCAACTTCATGAGCTTTCTATGTAGAGACCAAGTATTAAGACCTTGTTGAATAATGTGTGAGATTAAAAAATTGGACGATTGATGATTTGACCTGGCAATTCATAAACACTTGGGTGGCATTGGAACAAACTCAAGTAAAAATAATGAAAATCATTTTTTTGGTATTTTCTATGTTTTAGTAAATCACATTTTTTGAGGCCTTCGAAGAAGAATTTTGGGTCAAAATTCTAGCCAATCCCTTTCATTGAATAGCCATAAGCTTGCTTTTAAGGGATTGAAATTAGAGCTCTTGGAGATCTTTCCATTAGTGTAAATAAGTCCAAATTTCAGCCACTAAGCTAGGAGTTGTGACCTCAAAAAGTTGGGGTAGTAATGAGTGGCATAATTTATGGATTTTTTACCCAATATTTAGATGATGGACTCAAATAGGGTGCCTTAGGTATGTTCTAAGTCTGCTAGGATGAAAGCATACAATTATGATAAATGGTTTGGAATCTCAAAAGGAAAATAAGATTGATACTGATTAGATGCACCACATTATTGATTAAAAGAACCAAGATATTGGTCAAAAGCACCAAGATACTAGTCAATAATGCTAAAGGATTGAACTATTAGGGTTTTATCAAAAGTTCCATGAAACTACTCAAAAGTGCTACACAACTAGTCAAAATCACCACACTACTTATCAAAGGCACCACACTACTGATCAAAAGTGTCACACTACTGATCAGATGTGTCAAAGTGGTAAAATGACTCAAATGTGATATCATATTAGTCAAATGTGTAGTTTTAGGCCAAAAGTGTAGTTTTATGACTCAAAAGTGTAGGTCTATGGATGAAAAGCATCAATTTGTGACTCAAAAGTGTAATTATATAGAGAGATGCACAAGTGGATTCATCATATTTCACAAAAAAATAATTTTATGACCCAAAAGTGTATTTTTATGGCTCAAAAGCATCAACATGTTGTTAGAGTAATCATTTATTAGCTAATATATAATAAATATTTAATTGATTACTAGGCTAATTTCACTTTATGCCCTTAAGCTAAAATTAGGAGTGTTTTTCTCTTTTATTAGTTTAAGCTATTATTAGATCATTATGTCTCATCACATGGGATAAAAACACTTGTTATGATATAATCCCTTTATCATCTAGGGTTTCCTCTTATAAGCACCCCCTTTCATTGTATTATTTCATTCTATAAGTTTTCTTTTTGAGGAAATAAAAAAATCATTATTTGTAACTCTCATGCATGGAAGGTGTTCTCATTTGTTGTTTGATCTTGCTTTGTGTGTGTTTTTCAAAAATCTAACATGTTATCAAAGAGTGGATTCAACAAACCCCTTCTCCATTTTTGAGGGTTTTTTTTCTCAACTAGGGTTAAAGAAGCAAAAAATAGAATCTTCATGATTTTTTGTAGGTTTTGGGCTTTGACATTTTTTGGTGTTCTTTGGAGCTAAATAAACCTCTCCATTGAATTCAAGAGATTAATTTTTTTTTTTTACAATTTTCTCATATTTAGTTATAGGAACTTCTGAGGTAAATGTTTTTATTGGGAGGCTATATGAGCCCCAAAAGTCATATGTATGACTTTTTTCAAAAAAATTAAAAAATATATATGAAAAAGAAATGAGTGCTTTATTAATATCATTCAAGACTATTTTAAGGTTCTCTACCACTAGAGAAGAGCTCCACCTTAGGTGGTGCCCATTTAGGCAACACTGCAATGCCCACCACCAAGGTTTACCCCTGCGAGCTCAAAACACTTTCCCATGGTCATCTCTATGACCACGGGTCACCACTAGCCCTCATGGACCCCTTTTAAGCCAAGTGTCATCAATATTGATGACCATGACCTATGACCCACACCCCAATGCATAGTGATAAGTCACCAATGCAACTAGGAGAAATCTTTTTTAGCCCCCAAGTTGGCTTATAGAGAAAATTGGGTAACTTTTATGGAATCAAGTATAATTTTTTCCTTGCTTGTCCATTTTTTGTAAATAAAATACCATAAAAAATATGGTTTTGATCCCATTCCAATGATACAGTTATTTTTTCCATATTTTTCTCCAAGAAATCTCAGTAGGCCATTGAAGTCAGATCTTCTTTTTTGCAATTTTGAGGGCATAACTCAGGCATTCAAAACTCCATTTTTTGTGAATGAATAGGTGTTGGAAAGGTATTTTAATTCTCTACATAGAGATACAATCCATTTTGTAGAAAATTCAGTGAGTACACAAAGATTTATCTAATGTGATTTTTCTTTTTTAAACATTTTTGCTCTCAAAGTTGCATTAGGGTTTGGTTTTTCTTGTTTTGGGGGTATTTTTTTTTTCACTATCTACATACAATAGATAATAGAAAATATTTCCTACACATTATTTTGAAAACCTCAACCATTATGGTGAATACCTCTTCAATTGAACATCTTATGCCACACAAATATCACATCTAGAAAGCTCATATGACCATATTGTTCATGGAAAATGGTTTGTGGTCCACTTTGGATGAAGTACAACCAATATTGACTTGTCAATTTAAGATAATTCAGCATAGAAACAAGATGGATGAGGCTATGGGAATGATTTCACTACAAGTTTCAGATAGTCACTTGTTTCATATCGAGTCTTACACCACTCTTAGGGATATGTGGGAGAAGTTCAAAGATATTTTTGACAACATTAATGAGTTTTGATCTTTATAGATTGAGTCAAAATTAACTTTACTTGTACTTTATTCTTTCCCCTCCATTGAGGACTGCTTACAGAAGTTTAAGTTTCTCAGATCTCTCTTGCTAAGTTGTGGGAAGAATGAAACTAACAAAGAAATTATTTTATTTATATCGTCTAAGCTTTGAGGGCCATTTTAGGTCTTCTCTTCTACTTTCTACTCTACTATGGATGTGTTGGGGAATTAATTTACCATGCCATCTTTCAAATTTTTTTTATGAGTGTTTGACTCGTGAATAGGAAAAGTTGACTCAATTTGGTTCTCTTTTTAGTTTCAAAACTCAGGCATTAGTAGCATAAACATCCAAAGGGAAAGACAAAAGAAATTAAATCCCAATATAGATACTTCATCATATAGTGATTATTCCTCCAAACCATCTCAAACTTTAGAACAAAAACCTCAAACCACTCCTTGAAATGATAAACCTTCTAATTCTAGTGAGTCTTCCTCTAAGATGAAGAAGAAATCAAGTGAACCTTACAGTTTTATGGTAAAGATGGACATCCAGTCACTAGATTTTAAAAGATATTATAAGCTTTAGAGGAATCCATGCTACAACATAATATCTTAGCCCCTAAGTCTTCTTCCTCATGATATACAAGCAAAGGTCATGCTCTTTTTGCATGCTCCTTATCCTCTACATCTCTATGGGCACTTGATTCGAGTGTGACACATCACATGAAATTCTCAATATTTGGTCTCACCCCTTTAAGATTGCAACACTCCTTAGATTGCAGTAGGGGATTCTATAGGTTTTAGTTTTGGTCTTAGGTATTGTTCCACTTGAGGGTGGTTTTCTTCAAGATATTTTTTTTGTTCTTGATATCTCCACCAACCTTCTTTTAGTGGCACTGATAGGACAATCAATTTTACCCCAAATGATGTAGTTATTCATGACATTCATGATCCTAATATTATTGTGGCTCCTAGGAGTATCAATTCTTCCTTTGGCTTATACTGATTTGATAGTTTTGAGTGTTCAGCTAGTTCAAGTTCATCTTTCATAACACACACAGACATTGTGAGTAATATTTGGCATGAATGTTGGTAATGTCAATTATAGATATCTCCAGCAAATGAGTACACAAGAATTAGTGTTAGGTCTCCCTAATATTTCTCATATTGATGGTGTTTGTCGAAGATGTGCTCTTGGCAAACATCATCATGATTCTTTTCCTATGAGCAGAGTCACACATGCCAATGCACCCTTAGATTTGGTACATAGTAACCTCATGTCATTTCCAAATACTTCATATTCAGGGGTCAAAGATGTGCTAACACTTATTGATGAATTCTCTAGGTGAACATGGGTGTACTTTCTTAAGTACAAGAGTGATTTCTTTGATTATTTCAGGATCTTTAAGACATTTTTGGAGAAGCAATTTGGTATTTCTATTAGGTGGATATGCACAAACAATGTGGGGAATATGTTGATCAATATTTCAAGGAATTTTGTACTAAGCATGGTCTATAACATCAACTTATAGTTACATACTCCCATTAGCATAATGGTGTTGTTGAGTGAAAGAACACAAATTTATGAGAGATAGAAAATTGTATGATTTGGTCACAAGATATGGATTCTTCCTTTTGGGCTGAAGTGGTTAATTGTGCCAATTATATCTAGAATCATATGCCTCATAAGGAATTACAACATATGACTCATGAGGAGGCTTCGCCTCATGTCAAGCCTGATGTATCTTCGTTTAGAGTCTTTGGTAGTGAGGCTCGAGCATTCATTATTGAAGCTCAGCAAAAATCCATGGAAAGGAAAAGACAACCACTCATATATGTTAGCTATTGTGAGGATGTTAAGGCATAAATTTGTTTGATCCTGATTCCAAATATCTCTTATTTAGGTGGGATTTTTAGTTTGATGAGCTCTTTCCTCATATGGATTATTCATAACTAGCTTCTCCTTCACTACCTACTACTCTCTCTTCATTTCTTGAGTATTTATTATCTCTTGAGTATGAGGATGATACTATAGCTATCCCTCTACCTCTAGATATTTAACCCTTACCCAAGTGGGCCCTTAATACTATTGATTTGGTTGCATCTTTGACAAATGATCCTTTATAATCTCATTGTAATCATTCTTAGAAATCAGGTATTAGTTAAATTTGAGTCATACCATTTCAGACGATCCTTAGAAGTTTTCAGAGGTGTCTAGTATTCTTGAGAGGGATAGTGCTATCACAGATGAGTATTCATCACTGATGAAGAATAATACTTAGGATCTAGTTACTCTTCCTAAGGGAAGATAGTTGGTTCAATGAAAGTGGGTGTACCATACCAAATATATTATAGATGGTTTCAATGATAATTTCAAGTCTCATCTTGTTGCAAATGGGTTCTCTTAGGTTGAAGGCATTGACTATGTAACGCCCCGCCACGCAACCCTAGAGGAAGTTGCAAACAACTACTTAAACAGCCTAATTTTTTTTTTTTTGTTTAAGAACAATTAACATGCAAGTTCATTAACCTATGCCAACAACCTCTAAGGGTACGAGATAGAGGTTATATAGAACCTCAACAAAAAACATGAACTTAATCCATGACATTCATTTAGACAATTATATAAACACATACATTCCAATAAGATGAATTACATCAAAGCATAAAGATAACTTTCCATTTCATTAATCACAATTAAACAATAATATTAAAACTCTCATTCTCCGAATGAGGTAAGTCCAATAAATAAGGTTACATTTACAACTTCCACCTCAATAACAACGGAGGGGTAAAATAACACAAGATCAACTGAAATGAAATAAAGCAAGAACTGATACTGAAACCCATGATCTCTCCAACTGGAAGTCTCATCCATAAGAACATGAAGAAAGAACCCAACGGAATTAGGTGCACGCCACCCAACCAAGTGGAACCCAAAGGCCCACCCCTCGTGCTAGGAGATAGTAACAAGGAATCCTAGCCAAGACCAACATCTCTAGACACAAGCTAAATCATAACTGTACCAAACTGAACAACCAATAACAAGTACCTCACAAGTACAACACACGCGCACCACAACATGGTTACATTGCTCCCAGATATAAAGCAAATCAAGTATGTCATGAGAACCATACCATAGAATCAAACACCAACCAAGGTCACATCAGGTATGTTACGAGAACCATACCCACAATAAACAAGTAATAATCATGGTCACACAAAGTGCCATCAAACATCACATCATGAGTTACCCACTGCGGATCATCGAGCTGGTGACCTCAACCGATCTTCAGCCCTCATACCTACTAATGCAAAATAAAAATCCAATGGTTGTCCTAGACAGAGTGTCATTGCATAGCTCATCATGAGTTACCCACTGCGGATCGTCAGGATGGTGGCCTCAAACCGATCCCCGGCCCTCATACTTACTAATGCGGAATCAAATACCTTTCATACAGACAAGATAGATGGCCTTGCCATTACCGACCTTCCCACCCATTCCAAGCCTAACCGAGCACTTGGATCTATGAGTGAGGGATAATTATCTTTTTAGTGTGAAGTACTACCCAAACTCTAAGTATATTGGTTAAGTTATCACTTAATTACACCACTTCCGAAGGTTACCCAATCTTACCTCTTCTGGGCTCTGGCCCCTACGGAAGCCACTCTTCTACTTGACAACACACATACCATCCAAACACCAAGGGTACAAAGTGCAACAAACAAGGTATTACAACCACTCCTTTCTCAGGAGGCAACCTAAGTTCAAACCCTCTCCAAACACTGGAAGTACAAGGTAACAAAGTCGCTCCTGACAAGGAGGCACAACTCACGTAATCAACTCCTAAACCAAGGAGGTACAAAACATCCACGTTCGTAGAAACCAGGTAACTAACTGATAACGTACTATGCACTACCCAAGGGATTCACAAAAGGTTGACAAACACAAAATGACAACCCATACATTAAAGGACCCCCATCTAGAAGACTTACAAATAAAAAGGAACTTAACCTATTTCCCAAAGTGAGCTCACGAAGGATATGATCACTGAAGGAAATTTGCACTCGAAAATAAACTAATATTGGATATATTAAATCCATTTCTCTTAATAAAATTCTGTATTTTATTGCATTAAATAAACTGATTAACTTAAGTCTCTTTCAAATAAGGGAGAGGTTAAAACTCAATGTTTAATTCCCTACTTGCATAATAATAAATAACCAGTTATTTCTACAATTCAAAATACATTGATTAAAAATGACTATTGCTTCTTCCTTTCCATATAACCAATTTAAAACAGTTAACATGACTTATATTCATATTATTTACAACCAAAACTATGTCACTTAAAAACAATATTTTAAAATAAATGATGCTCTATTTAAAATTACCATGTTTTCCATTTTCGCAATTTAACTTGAATCATGCCCTCAATTAAATTATTATTTTTTTAAAAATAAACCAATTATGTCCACTATAACATATGATTTTAAAATTTCTCAATTCCATAAAAAATAACATGTTATTAATCAAATACCTCATAACGTCATTTAAATCATCATTATAATTTATAAACATATCTATTTTAATTACTAAAATAAATATAAATAATATTATATTATTATATATTATAATACTAAATATTAATACATATTATATTATTATAATATAATATTAATTTTTTAATAAAAGATTTATTTTATTTCCAAAAGAGAAACCCCGCCTCAGGTCACGCACCGCTTAGGGCTGGGGTCGTGCGGATTTCGGGGTGAGGCGGCGTGGATTTCTTTACCAGGCCGCAGTTTTCTCTTAGCCACGGCGGATTCCACACCAGCGGCGGCATTTATGATTAGCAAGGGTGGCGGTTTAATGATGGGGCGGCCGCAGGAGGCAGTGCCGACAGAGTCGGCCACTACGGGCGGTGGAGGGAGGCACTGTTGCAGGCTGCAGGGGGCGCGGGCGCGGGCGGCAGAGCCAACCACCACCATTGGTGGTCGCGACTACACAGTCCGCGCGGCCGCGGGGTTGCTGGGTGTGGCTTCCCCACCACCGCTTCCCATGGGGGCGGTAGTGGGGTGAGCCCCCAACCCCCACGCGTTTACTTTTCCTTTTTTCTTTCCTTTTTTTTTTTAAACAAAAAATTTCGACTGTCATTATTCTCAACAAAATGAAAAAAAAAAACCAGAAGCTTGAAATATCCATATTTTTCAAAATTCGAATCTGGGTAATTTTTACCAGCATAGTTTTATAAAGGGAAATATATATAAACAAAATATACAAGCATATATATTTTTATATTTTCAATAGGGATTTCCAAAATTAATTGAGAAGACCATACATAAAATGATCTTTTGTTTTTAAAACCAAGAACACTTTTTTTTTTAAGAACACTATTTCTAAATAAAGTTTTCACAATTTTGAACCAAGATTTGAGATGGGTTTTTTTTTTTTTTACTTGCAAATCAACCAAACTTAAATATTTTTAACAACATATAAAATTGTGATTCTTTTCCAAAATAAAACTAATTTTAACAAAAGAAAACCTGATTCTACTAGAAGCTTGAAAGACTAACAATGGTGTTCTGGGTTCCTCCTTGATTCCAGCTCTTCCAACAGATTCAACCTCTTTCCAATCCAAAACCAAAACAACAAAATTTATTTCCTTCTTTTCTTTTTCAATCTTTTTCCCAAAACTTCATGATCATAAATTTGTGAATAAATTTCCATAATAATGAAAAATATCAAAATATCTCTACAACCACCATAATAAATTTTTGAAAACAGAATAGCCAAAAAAAGTCTTCTTTTCAAATTTTTGAATTTAAAAATTGCTAAATTGAAATTTAAATGCATTTTCTTAATTTTCAATTCTAATTCAAATATGCATGCATTTCAGAATGGATAATATAAATCATTTCAACATAAATACTTTAAATCAAATTAATTAATAAATTAAATTTCATTTCAACCATATAACCAGATTAATTCACTCACCCACATAACTACAAAGCATACTTTAACACCTTTCTAACTTCCAAAATAAACTGAAACAAGGTAAGTCAAACAATATAAAACAATTGGACCACACCATGACCAACGACACACTATGACTAGGGTGACGACTTGGCACAGAATCTGAGCTACTATCTCCCAATCGAATACTATTGGGCATTGGACACGCTCAACCCTATGAAACTAGGTGGAGTCAATGTTTTGTACCTATCAACCTGCGAACAAAGAGTATATCCACATGCAATATATGTCATCATTAAAACACACCATGCAGAGGAAGTCTCAGAATCGCAGGGCACTCACAAGCGAGTGATGCGGTACCATCCTCTTCACCAATACAGTAGTACTAACTGACAAATCTAACATACTAAAATAATCCAAAGCATAAACATCATTAATTCGAATATCCATATATGTTAATCCAAAACATGCCATAAGATAACATCATATTAAAATACCATCACATCAAAAGATTACATTAACATCGCTTTATAGATAGCGATCAAATAACAGTTGGGTACCATAGTCAAGGTACTAACATAAAGTACAACATAATAGAGCATAACAGTGTTCGAAAAAAAGGACAAAACAAAGGGGTATTACAAACTATTTTGATACCTTTGCCTCTATTTCCAAGATGAACTCTATTCACCTTATACTTTCACTTGTAGCTTCACAAGAATTCAAAGTATACCAGATGGATGTGAAGAGTGCTTTTCTCTATGGTGAAATTCATGAGGAGAGGTATATGGAGAATCCACATGGTTTTTTAGGACTCTTCATTGGTTTTTAGGCTTCACCATTCATTATATGGTCTCAAATAGTCCCCTCAAGCTTGGTATGAGAAGATTGACACTTTTCCACTTTCTTCTAGCTTCACACTATGTTATTTTGATCACACAATGTGCATTTAGTGATAGGAGTGTGATATTTTGATCCTTACGGGTGTTTCATACTCCATGATCTAAAGTGTTTAGTGAGATTTGATGGAGTGGTTGGAGATGATAGATCTTTACCTTCTGAACTACTTTCTTGGTTTATAGGTTATTCAGTCTTTGGATGGGACTTCCATATTTCAGTAGAATTATGATCTTGACATGTTGAATAGAGATTTGGCATGCTTGATTGCAAGCCTATCCCCATACCTTTTCAATCAAGTATTATATTGTCTTCCACTTGTACTACTTCATTAGATGTTACATTGTACAAGCAATTGGTTGACAATATTTTTTACCTAACACATTCACATCCTAATATTTATTTTGTGGTAGGTCTTATCTATCAGTTCTCGCATGATCCACATGAGAGTAATTAGAAATATTCCAAATGAATTTTGAGATATATTCAAGGCACCTCACATTATGGTATTTATTATACATTAAGATATTCTAGGATAGTTGGCTACACTGGCTTAGATTGGGTTGGTGATGTCATTGATAGGAAGTTTACTTTTGGATTTGTTTTTTCCCTTGGTTCTAGACCCATTACATGATCTTGCAAGAATCAATCTACTATTGCATTATCATCCATGGAGGTTGAGTATTGTACAGTGGTTTTGATCATCTAGGAGGTTTGTGGCTTCATCAATCATTGATTGAGTTTGGTTTTCCTCTTGATAGTCCCATTATTATTTAATGTGACAATCAAAGTTCCATTCACATTTATTACAACCCAATGGAGAATTAGTGTACTAAGTACATCGAGATCCATATGCACTTTATTTGGTAGTTGATTCAAGATGGTTTTCTCACCTTGGAGTGCATTCCTATAGAGGAGTAGGTTGCAGACATCTTCATGAAACCTTTAGCATCACCTTGTTACCTCTTGTTGCAATCAATGCTTGGGGTAAAGGAATATTAACCTTGTTGTGTTACTACTTATTTACTTTTACCTAGTTGGGTGAAAATGTTTTAAATGAATATATTATGTTTTATGTATCTTGGAAATATGATGAATAAATGTTTTGATTCCATTTGATGTTTTATAAAGATTCTAATTGTGAAATATATGATGCAAATGAATGTATTGTTATCAGATAACTACTATTACAATGAACTAAGTTGGATGCAAGAAAATATTCAAGCCTCCAGAAGAGAGGGGAAGTATCACTTAGGAGAAGAACTTGGTCTGGTAACCCTTAATAAGCCTAACTAAGCTTTCACACACTCACATCTAGTCTGGTCAAGTGATGCAAGAGCATCCAGTGGTGTAAGGGCAATCCTACATCACCCAAAAATATCTTTACTTGCATTTTGATTTTTGTAGATGTTGTTGCATTTCTAGATCCCCTTTTCGTTGAAGAAGTCCCAACTTTCAGAACTGCTTTTCTGCTTTTTCTACTCAACTGCTATTTTTAGAAGGTATGAATTTGAAGGCGTGAGGAGACAAAAATTTAAGGGAAGCTTCGGGACATTAAAATAAACACTTGGGTGAAAGAATCAGGCTAAGATCATTCCCGGTTCAAAAGTTATTCAAGTTTCAGTTTCTTCTTTTTGCCCTATAAAATCTTCAAAGCTAATTTTGAGGTACTTAAAGGCTCTGAATGGGCCCGAAAATTGGTGGAAAACAAAAGTGGTTAACCTTTAGGCCCCACTTTTTGGCACTTCATTTTTCGCAAGAGCTTTTCGAAAAGGTATTATGATTGAAGATCCAACGGTCAGATCTTAAGTTAGGGCTTCCGAAAGTTGGTGCATAATTAGAATGTTGTTTTTGGCTCCGAACAGGGAATTGGGCTATTTATGGGGTAGTTTCTGATTTTTGTGAGTAGTTTTTGGGGAAAGAAGATCGCATATTGCGAAAAGGGGAATTTTTGTACTTTTCTGTAATTTGCATGTATTGTAGAACTCGAGGATTTGAGATCCTCTGCATGTAAGAATTTCATATTTTTGAAAATAATAAGATTCTCTGGTTTTGTGTGTGGATTTTTGTGACTCGGGTTGGCACCCTCATCATCAAGTTAGGTTAATGGCTTGGGAAATGGTAAGTTACCTTTAATCTTGTTTATGCATGACTTGGAGAGGTGATGGTCTTATCTATGAATGCTTTGATTAAGTTAAGTGTTTGAGTCTCCTTGTTAATGTGCAAGTTATATGTTATGTGCTTATATTTAATTGATGATATATATACATAAAATGTATATATATGTACATATGTATATATGTACGTTTCTATGATCAAATCATACACACGAGTAAAAATGTGCATGAGTATACGTAGATAGACGTATCTATGCATGCTCATGGACGGATTATCCATATGCATGGGAATATTGATTGGATAGAGATGGCATATATATACATATATATATATGTACTTTGTGTATATATATCAATCGATGGGTTTGGGAGAATATATGTTTAAATATTGAGGCGATGATATATAATATATATATTAATGTATGCGTATATATTTACACTAACAAAAATGTACATATGAATATATGAATATATATGCATATGTATTTATATTTATATATGTATAAATATACATGTATTATTATTATGTGGAATATGTAAATATGTATATATGTATTCAAATATCGAATAGACCAATATATATAATATATATATAAATATATCAGTTTGAATAGTATTGGAAAATTTTATTAAGCACACAATACATAGTACAATGCATATGATAAAATACAAAGCGCAACAAATAAAGGATAGTGCATATATTAATGACATTGTATAATAGATTAAAGTGTTGTATAAAGCATGCAAAAGTAGTGCTTAGATAAAGCGCATTGAGAAAAGACTTTGTCAAATACTAAGAATTTTGTGAGGAATATAAACGTGTAAATCATATTTTGACTTGGTCTTCAAACTACAAACACTAGAATAGGGGTATGTGATAATATGAGGAGCAAAAATATGAACTTAACTTACATTTAGAATATTGTTCTGAGTTTATTCTCTAGTGTATAAGGTAGAGATGGAATGAAAGAATAATTCAAGAGTAATGTTGATTGAGGTAAGTCAATTTGTGGAGCTTTTTAACCTTTCATTCTTGAGTGAATAACATGTTTTCTAATGGAGGAGGCGGTTGGTTGTGCATTTTTTTTGAGTCATTGTTTAAGAATCCGTCATCTTTCTTTTATCTTGTTGAGTCAACTCTTTTTCTTGAGAAGTGGCATGTTTGTGAGCTTGTTTTCAGCCAGGAGCTGCTCAAGTTTTTGGATAAATAGAGAAGCATTCTCTATCACTTGGGAAGCATAATGCATTCCTATTTTTTAATTTCTTGAGAGCAATTCTATTGCATTTCCGATTTTAGTGTTTTGTGAGATTTTTTGGGAGAGTTTTTGAGAGAGATTTTGGAGAGAGTAAGAGAGAGAGTTGATAGGTTGCAAGCTGATTTGGTGAAGTCTAAGCTAGGAATCCAGTTTGATCATTTGGATCTTTGCATATACATGCATGATGATTTCTACTCCATTATGCATTGTATGTTTTGAAAAGATTGTATGACTTGTTTGTCTTGTTTGGGAAAGTATGTTCAGCTGTTTTATTATAAATTGGTTATCTTCTTTAGACAAGTAAGAAATATTCTTGATGATTCCATACTAGGGAATGCTATTGTTTGAATTTATGTATATACTCCATATTATGGAATGAGTGTTTGTACTAGTAATATGTACTATATTAAGTTAATGCTTTATTTGAGAAGTTGAGTATAGATTTATTTTGAACTACTTAAGTAGAAGTGTCATAGTAAACGTAGAGGTTAATAGGTTATTCTTGGTGTTAGAATAATCCATGGTGAAATGGGATAGCCTATGCATAGATTATGAATGGTCAATACAAATTGAGCTAGGAAGGTGGGTGAGCATGTGACGTCCATCCTAAATTGGGGGTGATAAATGCGTTGGCCAAAGTAGTGTAAGTTTCCACTATTTAAACTATTAGTTCATTGTGATACGAGTTTACATACTAGGCAGAGAATGTCATATATGTAGGTTTTAGCCACTATGTGACAAACCTAGATATATAGGACACAACACCAAGCTCAAGGAAGGTTATTATTATGAGGCTACCAGAGCAATCTCTTCGTTGAAGGGTGGACCATCTTACTAATTAGGTCGATGCGCGGGGGACTATAATAAGTCCATGGTTGGCAGAAAAGTGCTTGAGTGATGCTTATCCTCATCATTTGGTGACCAAGATTTGATGGAAGGAACCTTGACCATTTGTATATCTTTTTCTAGTAAGCTCAGAGGAGCCATGTATGTAACTATTTTTATGGAAAATTGTAAATGTGAAACTTTATCATGGAATTATGTAATATGAAATCAATACATTGGAAAGTTGTAATACTTTGTTATAATGTAATGGGAAAGTTTGGAATGATGTTTATTTCAAGTATGTATATTATCTTTATATCTGAAAAGAAAAAATTTATTGCTTAAGTGGTGGCATCATAGTTTATTTACTTGAGGTTAAAACACAGTAAAATTTTTGAGTAGAGCAATGGGCATTTATAAGGAAGTTATCCTTAGGGGGTCTTCATGAGGTCTCCTTCCTTCATGTTTTTATACTTTCTTTCATCTCTCTTTTGGAGAGGAGTTTTTATTTCCTGTGAGGTTTTCTCCTTTTTTTTGGTTATGAGATTTGTTTTATTGTACATGGATACCTTATTAGGCCTTGTTGTCGAGATCCATTTTTGCTTTTATTTTTGTTTCTGTGTTCGATTTTTTATATTTTTTAGATACTCCCTAAGTTACACTTAATAGAGGATAGTTTCACTTATTAGCTATTAATTAATTGATTTTTAATTGATTATTAGGATAGATTCACTTAATATACTTAAGCTAAACTTAGGAGTGAATTTTTATTTTATTAGTTTGAGTTATTATTAGATAATTTTGTCTCATAACAAAATATGATGATACTTGTCATTATCTAATCCCTTTATCATCTAGGGTTTTCTCTTATAAGCACTCTTTTTCATTATTTTTTTCATTTTGTAAGTTCTTTCTTTTTGAGGAAATAAAAAATCATTATTTACAACTCTTGTGCATTGAAACAAAGAAAAATGGGTTCATAGGGGTTCACCAATGTAAGATTACCAAAATAGAAAGGGAAAAATTGTAGTGTAATGAACCTATCTTTCTTCTATTTCATTTGGAAATGAGATCCCCCAATGCTAAAATTGACTTTTGGCCTTTAGGTGAGTCAACCCTATGGGAGATCTTGCAATTTCCTTATGATAGAGGATAGGGTAAAATCTTCTTGAACAACACTTTTGGGAGATAAACTTCAAAAAAATAAGTAAATTCAATTATGCAATGTAAATATGGAATCATGTATTTAAAGCATAACTTTAATAGAAACAACATTTTTTTAGTAGATTTGAGAAAGGTAAGAAACTGTGTACTCGTTACCAAAAGTGGTTGATGAGCATCCAAAAATGACAAATGAGTCCTTGTGTAGATATTTTTCTCAATTTTTGGGGTCCTCTACAGATGGATCTGAGATGCCTTTCCCATAGGTTTCACTGCTAAAAAGTAAAAAATGAATTCAAGATCTGAGTTTTTGTGGCATTGACAACGTCTTGTAACAACTTTGCAACTTTGAAAACTTTACACTTTTGAGATATTAATTTTCAATCCTTCTTCACCTATGAACCTGCACATACACAAAGAGAGGAGAAAAATGTTTATTTTTTGGTGGATAAGGGTTTTCCTTGATCAAACCCTAGTTTGGTAATTAAACCTGGAAATGAAAGAATAATAAAAATTAAGGAATGATGAATGGACAATGCTATGTTACAACTCACCAAACCCTTGAATGGAGATCCTTAGAGGACTAAAGTATAAAAAATCTCTCTAAGGTCTTGATCCTGCATGAAATGGCTTAATTGATGATGGATCTTAATGCTTGAATTTGTTATGATGGAAACTGTACTCCTTTCTTGGAGATGGTATAATTTCTAACTTAATCTGGACCTATTTTAGTACCCTTGCATTTATGAACCTTTAAATAGGGTCATTAATATTTTGCGTGGAAACCCTATTAGGGGAAAAACCACAGTAGAGGTTAATCCACAATTTGAGTACTCAAATATAAATGTTTACAAAAGAGAATGCACTTGCATTCAGGCACACTGCTTAGAGCTCACTACTCAAAAGGGAAGGCTCACTGCCTTATAAAAGTTTAGATTAAAACCATATGAAGATTGAACTGAGATGATAGCATCTATTTATTCCAGGTTACAGTTCTGGTGAAGCTCATAGATTGATTTCTAGATCTATAGACTAATTCTGATCTTCACTCTACTCTGCTATGATCTGCTCTCCAATTCACATCACAAACCCAACACTCACACTATTACTCTTCTGATTTTCACATTACACCCATATTCACATACTTATTTTTCTTATTATACACTACTTCATATATATACAATGATAAAAAAAATCTTATATATATATCCGCTACCAAAGATTTATTCATCCACCAGTCGTCTTTATGAAACATTAAGTTCTTTTCAACTTTTCGATCAGATCCACCACTAAATCTT
Organism: Sequoiadendron giganteum; assembly: GCA_007115665.2. NCBI lineage: Eukaryota > Viridiplantae > Streptophyta > Pinopsida > Cupressales > Cupressaceae > Sequoiadendron > Sequoiadendron giganteum. The sequence continues at coordinate 396,425,991 of CM021106.1, forward strand.
TATGCACATCATCCAAAGTCGATTAAGACAAAGAGAGGACCTAAATAAAACATATTCAAACATGAAATAATTTAATTAATTACCCCTTATACATCTGTGATTACTATATTCGTCGGCCTTCTAGCATAAATAGCCAATAGATTAGTGCACCAGATCTCCTAGATTGTGTACCATTGAATGTGTATTAAAAAAATCCTTCACCAAGGATTTCAAACATCAAAAATATTTTGTATGGGGTCCACAACACAAAATAGTAGTCCGATGAGATATACAAATCAACTTTTATACTTATAATTGGATGCCATGTTCTTCACCTTGTTCAGCTAGTAGATACAAAAACTTAGACTGTGGACTGGATGTATGACTTAGGCTACCATTTAGGTTACCATCAATGACAACACTTACAAGCCATATTCCAACAATCTCCCCCTTTGGCATTGATGGCAACACTTAGTGAAAAATGACTAAGTTTCAAAATCATTATAGGTATACTGCCAAACTTTGCTGCACTTTCTCCCCCTAAGATTTATAAGGCATTTTTCACTGCATTCTCTCCCCCTTTGAAATCAATGACAAAGCATGGAAGACATATGCCAAAAAGACAAAAAGTGATACTGACAAGATAGTGACAAAACATGTGTTCAAAATCCTCAAAGCTTCAAAACTTTAACACATATATGCCAACAGTTCTCCCCCTTTGATTAAAACTTCAAAAACTTAAATATAATTTACTGCTACATTTAGAAGATTATCTTATGGTCTTTCTTCACTTTTGGAAGGAATTTATTCTAGGCATCTATTGTGATTCCAATGATAATGATCAAACTATTATTCTTGGATGTTTTGTTAACAATTTTAGTTAAGGATTCTGGAATTGTAATTGCTTCTTCCATTTTCTCACCATTCCTTAGTATTTCCACCATCTACTCCAATCTGCATTCGATTAGATCCTTTACCTTCCAAAAGGTATCAAAAAGTGTGTTCTTGGTGAGTTGAATTTTTGTGTGTTCTAACTATAACTCCCGAAATATTTTTCTGATGGTGCCATCCTAATCCTCCAACATGTCAAAGCTTTTACCAATGCTATTCAACTCTGCTTCAATCTGTTCCAATTTCTCTTTGTAATTACTAACAACATGGGGCCAACAAATGCAATAGTTGTAGATATTGTTAGCTGAATTTATGCACTGTCTCAATTCATTCATTTTCTTCTTCAGTTTGGAAAGGGGTAATCTGAATTGCTCCTTCAAGTGAAAGATAACTTCATCAACTTCCTTTTCTTGAGCTTCATAATTCAATGACTATTTACTACATTCAATCATCTCATCGGGCAGAATGTTCTGCAAGCTTTCTAATTTGATCTTGCAAGCTTTCTAATCTGGTCGAGACTTTGATTTGTTCCATTTTCTTTTCTTATTTAGGGTTTGCAACTGCACACCAAATTGTTTGAAGATTTCGAGAATAATTTGAAATATCTGATAGATTTTGAGAATTGTCAATGAATCGATTTCACTACTTCGAAATCCGTCTACCGAGTGCTTTCCTTCTTCTCTTCTTCAATGCAAAGTGACAAATGATGATTCCAACTAGACTTTTATAGTTTGCACATGTGCAATAAATGCATTTTCCCTAAGTATTTTGGGTGCTCTATTTTCTCAAATAGCTACAAAAGGATCTTCTGTGGACCTATCAATTGTCTGAATTCTTTTTTCTAAAGTTATCCAAAACCTCTATACACCATAAATACACCTTCTTGACTTTTTTCTATGTTTCGGTACCATCATAGATAGGGGAGGAAATATTTTCTTGAAAGACTCCCCCTAGGCCAGTGGCTTGAAATCAATTACTAGAAGAATTATCGGAAGCAGGTTCTGGTATGGAACAATTTCCAGTATCACAATCATTCTTCCTTACCCATGTCCTTTCCATTTGATCTTTGATTTCATCCGTAGTCACTTTTTCTTTCCCTTTATAATTTTTCTCTATATTTCTTCCTCTGTATACCGAACCTCTTATGTTTGCATTTCTGTTTCTACAGAATTTTGCAATGTGACCATACTTATTGCAATTGTATCACACAATGCCTTTTTGTCTTGAACAATCCTTCCAATGGCTTCTACTTGATCTGCATTGATTAGCAACATGCCCAAATTTTCCATATGTATAACATTCAAAATTCCTTCTTAACACATTTTTGCATTCAATGGACTTATGACCAAAGTTTTTGCAATTGAAACACTGACCAGAGAATGATGAAACTCTTGACTTCATATTACTTCTACACTGAGCAACCATATGACTGAACTTTTTACAAGCAAAACAATATCCATTAATCTTTTGAGCATTAGATTGTCTTACCAAATACCTTCCATCTTTGTTCTGTCTGAAATTCTTTTGTCCTAATCTGGAAATTTCTCCTTTTTCATATCCAATACCTCTCTTATCATTTCCAATCTTTTGTCCTTGAGTTATCTCATCAAGCTTCACTGAACTGATCTAAAACTTTTCTGTGTACTCATTTGCAATTACAAGATCAATCCTAAGAGTAGCAATCTTCTTACCAAGTTCTTCTTCATTGTTTATGGATCTTTGTAATTCACTTTCCAACTGAGTGAGTTCCCCATTTATTCTATTGCATTCATCATATTTCTCTTTCAAGGTTTGAGCAAGATTTTACTCATTTTTCTTCCTTTCTTCAATCTCTTTAGTCATCTTCATCATCATAGATTTCATCTCATGTTTTAGGTTTGTATTATCTTTGGCAAGTTTTTCACATTCTTCAGTTATTTCCTTCAAGGTTTGATTCAAGTGAGCATCATCCATATTTTCATTTTCCTTCTGCTCTATCTAATCATAGAGATCCTTTCTTTTCTCCCTAGATTTAACAATTTGATCTTTCAATGACTGAATGAATTTCTCAGCATCTCTAATATTTTATTTTAATTCCTTTACTTCTTTTTTAGACTGATCAAGGTCATCAAGTGCCACCAAAAGCTACTACTGAAGACTACCAGAGTCCATCACATTGCAAGATCCACCTCAAGCTACTAAAATTCTTCAGAGGAACTATGCTTTGATACCAATTGTTGGACTCAAGGGAACACTAAGAGGGGGGGTTGAATCAGTTTTCAACAAATCTTAACTTTTGTTACTCTGAAACTTAAACCATTTTGTCATTACATTAAAAGAAAGATGCAAGCATTCAAAGGAAACATTCATAACACAATGACACATATATTTTTGCGTGGAAACCCTGTTAGGGGAAAAACCACGGTGGAGGTTAATCCACAATTTGAATACTCAAATATAAATGTTTACAAAAGAGAATGTACTTGCATTTACACACACTGCCTAGAGCTCACTGCTCAAAATAGAAGGCTCACTGCCTTATAAAAGCTCAGATTAAAACCATTTGAAGATTGAACTAAGATGATAGCATCTATTTATGCTAGGTTATAGTTTTAGTGAAGCTTATAGATTGATTTTTGGATCTGCAAACGGATTCTGTTCTTCGCTCTGATCTGCTCTCCAATTCACATCACAAACCCAACACTCACACTATTAGTCTTCTGATTTTTGCATTACACCCATATTTGCATACTTTATTTTCTTATTACACACTGCTTCATATATAGACAATGATAAAACCGATATTATATATATTTGCTACCAGAGATTTATTCATCCATCAGTCGGCTTTATGAAACATTAAGTTCTTTTCAACTTGTGGGCTAGATCCACCACTAAATATTTATGCGCATCCTCCAAATTCGGTTAAGACAAAGAGAGGACCTAAAAAAAACATACTCAAGCATGAAATCATTTAATTAATTACTCCTTATACATCCGTGATTACTATATTTGCTAGGTCGGCCTTCTAGCATAGATAACCAACAAATTAGTGCAATAGATCTCCTAGATCATATACTAGTGAATGCGTATCAAAAAAATCATTCACCAAGGTATTCCAAATATCAACAATCCTTTGTATGGGGTTCACAACACAAAATAATAGTGCGATGAGATATATAAATCAAATTTTATACTTATAATCGGATGCCCTGTTCTTCACCCTGTTCAGCTAGTAGATGCAAAAACTTAAACTACGGACCAGATGTATGACTTAGGTTTCCATTTAGGTTGCCATCAATGACAAAACTTACAATTCATATGCCAACAATTCCATCCTCCATTATCACTCTACTTTCAACCTAAAGGAAGGTACATGTATTATTATGGCTTCTTAGGGTGATTAGAGACCTCCCTAGGTGAGTCATCATCTTCATATTTCATTCATGCATCTCATTCTAGCACATTAGAATTGGGTTGCATTGTATTTCATATTTACTAATCTTAGATACACTTAAGGTTAGGGTTTATATTCATATTTACTTTCAAGATCCATTGTTTCTATCAAGGTTTAATTACCGAACTAGGGGTTTGACCAAGGAAAACCCCCCATAAGAAAATCAACACTATATTATGTTTTTTAGGTCTTTTTATAGGTTCAGATCCAAAAATTGAGTTGGGAAGGAAGAGTAGGGATAAAAGAGCATATTCAACCTTTGAATTTTTGAAAAATCAGGATGAGACTGATACACCACTTCTAGCATATGAATGCTAGTATAGTGAATTTTCCAATTTTATGAAGATCTGGGCTTGTCATCACCAAATTTTTTGTTCCTGCCCAAAAACCCTAATCTGGGACTAAATCGACCAATCTGGCATATGAGTCCTAGTGTACATTAATTTCTTCATTTTAGACCTTGTTTCAAGTTGCTACAGGTTTCTAGGTGCACCTCTCTAATCTCTCAATCTTTTATTCTATTTTACATTCATTTACAGGTCATTTATTTAAGCTCTACACATCATTAAGCTTTATCATTAGGTTTTGCATGTTATTTTTCTTTCCAAGCCCTAGCTTGGTGGTGAACCCCTTTCTAGCCTTAGATCATACCCTAGGACAACCTTTAGTAGATATCTTTCCCCCATTGAATCCTTGGATTGAGATCTCTAAGGTTTCCATGAATGAAACATAAAGGAAATAGGTCTAGATCCTAAACTCTAGCTAGTGCTCCATCTTCTAAAAGGTGGGGCTACCTATTTTTGTCATTTCATTTTGGTGAATCTGCATTTAGAGCACCTATTTCTGATTTGGATTACATTATAATCCTATATCTAGCTTGCATTAACATTGCATTAGGTTTTGCATTAGTTAATTTTCATCTAGGGTTTCTAAATCTTGCATTAGTGAAAGTGCATATAGGTTGCATTATTGCATTTCATTTGAAATTTGCATTTGCACTTAGTCTAGACATCATCCAAAATAGAAAACATAACATTCACACAAAATTTGTTGAAAATGATGCAAAAACCCTAATTTGGGACTCATACGCCCCTCTAGGAGATTTAGTCCCAGTACCTGTGATTTTTCTAGATTTCTAGGTGTTCTATGGTGACTGTTATTTAGCATTCAGATCCCTAAAAAACCTTGATTGGGACTCATACGCCCCTTTGGGCGATTTAGTCCCATTTCAGATTGTAAACTACATTTTCCAGCATTAAAAACTCTATTTCTATGCTTTTGTTTGTTGTTGTTAGTTTCCTGTTTTAGTTTATTGAGTTTCTATTTCATGTATTTCATTCGATCTAGCTTAATTTAGATTCATTGTAATTATGGATAGAATTAGATTATTGTACTTTTCATTACCATAATTAGTTCATATTTTGATAAGATTAGATTACATTTGGCATTCATTAGAAAACAAACAAAAACACCTTAAAAACCAATGAACCATTTGGAGAAAGCATAGTTATTTGAATATGTCAAATCTCTTTTTCCAAGTTAACCTAACACTCAAGCCTTTTAGTAGTGATGACTTTGACATGTTAGATGAATCCCTTGAGGATTTCATCTCACAAAGTTTTTCCACTAAGGCTTGTTATGACAAAACGAGACCAAGAGAAGTTAATGTGATTCAACCTGAACTTATACTTTACCCACCTTCACACAAACCTCAAACTCAAAATAAACATGTTTTCACCCTTAAACCACCTAAGAATAATGTTTTGCAAAAATCAAATTATAATACCATTTCTCATACATATAACACTAGAAATAATCCACAACCAAGCCAAACAACCTCAACATCCTTACATTTAACTAACCTATCTTACCTAGTGCCCCTGATTTTCCTTTGAATAGTGGAAAGGAGTAGATCATGTTGAACAACTTAAGAATATTCCCATGAAGATATCCCTATTGGACCTAATTCAAAATTCACCTAGTTATCACACTATGCTTCAAACCTCCTTGCAACAAGTTGTGATCTCCTCTAGTACAAATGCAAATGATGTGGCAACTCTAATTCAAGGAATGAATATGATTAACGTAGACATTACTTTTCATCAACATGAGCTACCTACTTTGGAAGTGAGAAATAAAAATGATGCATTCATGATAATAGCCACCTATGATGGGTGGGGAATAAAAAGAACCCTTGTTTACAATGGCTCTGCCCTTAATGTGTGCAGTATGACACTTTTGGATAGACTTGACGTGGATGAATCAAGAATTCAACATGATTCCTTGTCAATCCAAGGATTCGATAATGTAGGAAAGAAACCTCTTGTTGTGATTGATTTTCCTATTACAGTAGGAAAGGTAATCTTACAAACTCCTATTCATGTTAATGTTTAAAACTATTGTCATGTGTGGAATAATTTGATATGTGTAAGACTATTATATCTTAAATGGGTCCTTGAAATGGCTTGAGAAATTATTATTATGAGATTGTGGGTTTACAAAACACCCTAAAAAATAAGATAAAAATATTAGGAAAGGTATAAGGGGTTTTACGATTTGAATAATTATGGATGATTTTATTAAAGGGTAAAACATGTTTTGAAGGGACTTGAAACCCTACTTAAAAAATACTACTAAAAGAGAAAGGTATGAAGGGGTTTTGTGATTTTAATAATTATGAATGTTGATTTCTATAGTTCTATACCTATTTAGATATTGAATACAAGATTTTATGGTGTTACAAATTTTAGATATTGGATCGATGATTTTACTTGGATAACTAGATATTAGATCAATAAAATAAAACTTTATGATCTTGTGGTGACTCGATTATTTTATAATGTTCATCATCCTTTCAAAAAATCCCTTTTAAGCCTTGCAATGTGATTCATATGTTGTCATGTTACAAGGTGAATGACTTGAGACATGTGAGCATATTGTGATTTATTTAATGTGAATCAATGTATAAGAATTAATGAATAAAATAATTAAAGATAAATTAATGTTTATTATGGTTATAATTTGATATGCTATGATGATGTTTTGATGGTTAGATAGTATGGTTTTGATACAGTAAGAAGCATTTACAGGGTGATGTACCCTTAACACAGAGAGACACTAGGGCCAAAAATCTCAAGTCCAAAAAACATTAGAGACTAAGCCAAAAAACAAAAACCACAGACCAACAGGAGACAAACAAAAAATAGACTAATTGGCATTTTCCCAGTTCTTTGACAGTAGATTAAGAACATCATCTCCAACCCATTCTTGGCCATCATCAACATTCTTCTCGTCCATTTCATCCTTCATAACTGCAGGCAGGGTGTTGGTAACATAGTGAAAAATCTTGACAGTGAAGCGAGTCAAGCCACATAATTTCTTGTCCATCTTATCCATTATTTATTTCAGCACACAGAGCTCCTCCCCATAATTCATAGTCTTCATAGTATCAGCATGCTCCACGCCCAACGGGTCTGATGACTAGGAAGATGATTTGTCCTTCTGCATTTTGCTAATATAGGGAATGGTGTGGGGCCCTCCAACATACTCCTCCTCCTCAGCCCCAGACACCTTCTCATCCCTATAATCTTTGTTGTCAAACCACTGCTCTTTCAGATCCAAGTCATCAACCTGCTCTTTCTTGTTATGCTTAGAAATTCTACCAGACCTTCTAATGATGGTCTCACTGTAGACACTGAAAAATGTCCTAAGTCTGCGAGCAACATTTTTCCTTAGTCTTCATCCTCTAATAATTAAATAATTTTAATTATTCTTGATCATATTCCTTTATTAATTAAATAATTATTTAATTAATTCACTTTCTAATCTCTATTCTATCATGATCAATTAAAATAAATTAATTGTGTCACTAATACCCCTTTCTTCAATAATTAAATAAATCATTATTTATTTAATTATTTATCTTTCATCACATGCCTATAGTCAGATAATAATTATTATTTGACCTTTTATTCTTCTATAATTAAATAATTGACCAAATTATTTAATTATGTGTCATTCTTTTCTTTTAAATAGTTGATCCAAATCAATTATCCATATTTAATTTTTATCTCCTCCTTTAATTAAATTTATGAATTTAATTAAATCTCCTTTTTCATTTCCTCCAAATAAATAATTTATTTGCCACTTGTCCTTCTCCTCATTTTTCGAATAAATAATTTAACCCTCCATTTTGGTCAAAGATCCCCTATAATTATTTCATGTCATATTCATCGGACGTCATAGTTGTCGGCATCATATCTTTTCCATGCATGGCATATTCTGGCTGCATCAATTTTCAACCATAGATCATGGCATCTTTCTAGAAACTCGATCTTGGCCATCCATTTTGTAACCTCCCTCTCATGAATCCTCATCCGTTGATCTTAGAATCTTTCTAGAAGATCAATCTCATTCGTCTGTTCAAATGGTTGTCTATAAAAGCAATCTTTCTTCTCCATTTTTGATTTAATAGCCATTTTGTCTCCAACTTTCTACTTACAACTTGCAGGTGTTTGCACAAGTCTACTTCAAAATCTAAGGGAAAATTTGCATAAGGAGAAATAGGAGAGCAAGAGAAGTGATTCAAGATCAAGCATGGGGAGTATTATTATTTGATGTTTTCATTTTATTTATGCTTTCATTGTATTCTCTTGTTTAGATTGGGATTTTAGCTTAGATTTGTGTTGGATGTCACTTTATCTATGCTACTTGATTTTTCCCATCTTGCATTGGTGAACTTGAAGCGAATCTTACAATTTTGCAAAAAAAATCGTTTGTTTTCTTGTTTGTTTTGTTGTTATGCAGGTTACAACCAAGAATTTGCATAAAATCCCATCATATTATTTTGAGTACAGAAAAATGGGTACATGAAATCGTCAAAAACTATCATCTGGGTTTTGCAGGCCTCGTTTTCAAATTTTCAGAACTTCAAACAATTTGAAATTTTGATATGTTTTGAGAAAGTTATGACCGTTTTAGTGCTTGCAGCTTTTCAATATTCAATTGTTAAGATCCAAATTTTCTTTTGTTTATAACACTTTTGTTGTGCAAGATTTTACTAAACGTTTTTTGGGTTTTGAAGGTCTATGTCTTAGTTTTCTATAGAGTTTTATAGTTTAAAATTGTGTTTAAGTTATCACTATTTTAGTTTGTTGTTTTTATGCAAGTTTTTTTTGGTTTATTGATTTTATGTTTGTAGCGTGTGGCTTTGGAGTGGGGCTCCCAAAAAATTGTTTCTTTTGAAGCAACAAAAAAATTGAGCTCTTAGTTTAAATTATTTTCTTAGTTTAGTTTAGTCTCTTCATTTTCTAGTTTAATTAGCTGTTGACTTTTGAGTTTTAGTTTGGTTTTAAATCTCTTGTGCTAACTTAGTTTTTGTAGCTTTCTCGTTGGTCCAATATCATTTTGTGAAACTACTAACAAATGGTTTTATAGGTTCAAATGTCCAAGGATTATATTTTGAAACCACTTTGTTTGTTTTAGATTAGATAACACTTCATTTGGTGCTCTAAATTGAATGATTATCTTTCTCACATAGATTAAATTAGGGGGTAAATGAACACCATGTCTTAGTGTTTGAGGGTGGTAGGTATTATGCTCTCACCTTGTGCAAACTTGGTGATCAAAAAGCCAGACCCATCCATTTTTGTGTAAAACCATTAGAAGGGTCTGCCTTGATGGGAAAAAGTACTCACCCCAAGGGACGACCCTAAGCGGTAATGAGCTAAAGCCAAGCCCTTCCGAACAGTTATAGAAATTTTTGATTGCAAGGAAAGTTTGCAATCAATGGGATGTGGTATGTGATAGCTCTCCCCCAGTATCTTTATGATATGTAACCCCTTGTTCTAAGGGTAGGGAGACCTCCTGAGGGAGTTTATCATAGTACCCCCTGAACTGGATGCCCTTACTAGATAACTCTTGCTTTTAGTTTCCAAAAACCTTTCTTATTCGATGGTGCAACAAAGGTCGTTGCCAAGGCACCCAAATTCTCGTAGTTCTTAGTAGAGGTGAAGAGCCTATCATGGGAGATTTATGAGGGCTCAAATCTTGGTTGACCCGAGAAGTGAGTGCAATGTAAGGGGGAGCCTGTGTGGCCAAGCTTCTAAGTCACCCACTAAGAATAAGTGTGGTTGGAGTAAAATCCACATGGGATCCAGTGAATATTGTCCTTTCTAACCTTAGGATTGTGCTCATCTTCTTTAAAACATCAAATATTTTTACATCAAACTAGTCCTCAAACAAAGTGCTTGATACTGTCTGTTGTGTTTACTAAGACAAATTTCATCAAAATCAGTCAAAAATCCACTCAAAAATAGTCCCAAACATAAAATTTTCAAAATAACTCTTTGTGAACCACAACTTATTGAAACAAAACCACGAAATACTAATCATCAAAGTTTCAAAAATCATTGTCCAACTCATCTTGACTATGATCTTGGTTTCCAAACTAGAGACTTGCAAGTTTTGCCAGCCCATTCTAAACATCCCCATTAGGAAAACATTTCATCATAGGTTGCATCCCTTCATTCCTTGCATTAAACAATTTGGACTTTCACCCTTAGGTTGCATTTAGGCCTTCAAATTTTCAACATAGGGAGACCTTTGAGATTTTGGAAATTCTGGGTTACACATTCTATTTGTCATTGACCATTGGCATTGTCATTGTCTTGTCATTTGTCACTTTGTCAAGTTTGATCTCGGTCTTGTGTCCTAGTCTTGGTTGTTCTCTTATGGTCAATGACATTTGGAATTTGTTTCCTTGGGTTCATATTAGCTTGATTTCCACCCTTAGTTTAAAATTATTTCACATTACTTTCATTTAGATTCATATTGCCTAGATTGCATTTTGCGTCCTTATATGTCAAAAACACAAAAACATAGTTTCATTTCACCTTAGCCTTAGTTGCATCACTACCCTTGATCATTAATTTGGCATCATATACTCTCCTTGTCATTATCCTTTATCATTAATTAGTCCACCTTTGATATCCTTTGCATCCATTAGTTTCATTTAGCTTCATCCTTTGGTCTCAAAGTCATCATTATCCTTGCATGATCATCTTGCATCCTCATATCCTTATAATCTAAAATATCACAATAACATAGCTTATTCCCATACCATCTTTCATCATTTAGCATTTAGCTTCATTTTCATGCCATATCCTTTGGTCATAAGGTCATTATTATCCTTGCATTATCACTCCACATCCCTATATTATCCCAAAAAAACAAAAAAAAAAAACATATCCTTTGGTCATAGGGTCATTATCATCCCACCATTCCTTAATATTGGTCTTAGGTACATTGGCACTTTGCATCCCTATATCCTTGAAAATCACAAAAAATAGCATAGTTTCATACCCATTTTGCATCGGCACCTTGTATTGTCATCCAAAGGTCACAAGTTATGTATGGTCTGCACTAAGTTTGCCTCATCCATCCTAATCCAAATTCATGACCATGTCTTCACTTTACCTTGATCTTCTTTGTAGTCAAGTTGAATACCAATCAATCCTCAGTCGTCAATACCAACCACTCACATAACCTTCTTACCAACAATCCATAAGCTTCAGTCCTTCATCCATCTACCCTCACTATCAAGAGTCACTTGACACAATCCATACCATTAATCCCCAAAAAAATTCCATTAATAATCCTTATCCTAACCTTGACAAGGGAAACCAACCTTCCACTAGTCCATTCCAATCATCCACATCCTATCATAATCCATCATCCACTAGTCCATTCCAATCCTCCACATCTTATCCTAATCCATCATCCACTAACCCATTGCAATCCACTCCATCCCAAACTACAATACCATCCAATAAAAGGACATTAGTTAATGCTCTCCAAGGACAACTAGCAAAGGAACTTGTTTGACTCCTAAATGAAAAAAACTTAGGAAATCCAATCACATCGTTGATCCTACAAAATCAAAACATTTGGCACCATCATGTCCTCCATTTCCTACCAATACTAAAAAAGATCTTGCTATTAAAGTTCCATTATTTCCATGTCAAATTCCTAGGTCTATCAAAGAAAATCATATCCTTGTGCAAAATCAAATTTCATTGCCTAAAATTGAGGATACATGTCAAAAGGAAAGTCCAAAGCATGACATCATATCTTCACCTTCATATCAAGATCGAAGCAGTCCATCCAAGAAGTCTTTCTAGATAATCATGGCATCCAAAATACACCTATCCTTGTTCAAGAGTCTATTCACAACCATGTTGTCCAAGACACACCTATTTTTGACCAAGATCCTACCATTGAACAAGAAATCCAAAATGATCCTCTCATCAAACTTTATACCATCCATGATCAAACATTTGAAGTTGGTCCTATGCAAACTCCAAACACCTCCATTTCCCAAAATGAGACGCTTTCCTCCTTTGGACACATAGATAATCAAATGAATGATATGGATAACATCAAAGAAGAGAATATATAAGCTGCTATTGATCAAGTCAGAGAACATAGAGAAGCTACCATTGATCATTTCAAATAAGAAGATACAAAATCTACCACAAATCAAATCGACATCCCAAATGATTAAGAAGAAACAAGCATGACGAATGATAAATCCAAAACATCCTATTAACTAGGAGCATCCACATTTATCAAAGTAGGTTTTCTTGCAGATGAGGAGATTCCAAGCAACAACTTCCACATACAAAATGATCAATTCACATCTTTCTTTCAAAACAACAAATACCCCATCGCAAACAGAATCTATCAGAGCATGCAATATCAAGGAAGAGGACTAGGCCTACATGAGCAAGGCATTTGAGAACCAATATAGTTTTATGAAAGTCCTAGATATCAAGGTCTTGGTTATTCTTCAATCAGAGAATCAAATGGTGTTAGTGATACCTCCTTGATATTGGGGGAAAATTTATCTAATACAAACATCAAAATGGGGGTCATGAGTAGTCCTTGTCATAAGGTTTCTTCCAACACTCCTACCATCCAGACTATAAACCATCATTCCAGTATGAATAAATCTTCCATTTGGAACCAACAAAAAGAAAATTATTATAAATCCAAAGTTCAAAATCAAATGTCAAAGGCCATTGAATCAAACAAAAATACAAGTGGATAAATGAAGTTAAAATGGATCCTAAAGAAAAATGGATCAAACAAAGAAAATATTCCAAATACAAAAGTCAATCAAAATATGGAGCCACAAGAAAAGAGGACTCCCACATATAATAAATTTCCACCTCCTTCAAAATGGTCATCAAGCAAGGCATATAAAGAGACCGGTTCCAAATGCTATCCCAATCAAAATTCCAAACTCCATCATCCACCATCCCAAGTTTGGAAAATAAAAACTGCCACATCCAAACGTCCAAATAATCCTTCCACATCTATGATTATCCATCATAATCCTACATCATTCCTGAAGTCTTAAAGGCATACCTCACGAATCCATCACATCTTGGCAGCAACTCTTTATCATAAGGACTCAAATGGAACTCTATCACGATGTGTATATTTTGATAAGGCCAAACCTAGTATTAGAGAGGATCAAAATGACATCAATCAGTTGTATGCAAGTGCTATGATCCTAATAGGACAATTACTCCATAAAGGTCACTATTGGCATATCATGACACCAATATCTACATCAACACCATCAAAAGATTCAAAACAATTAGTAGTCATCCAGAACATTAGGTCGATATAAAAGAATTCACCTTGATGAAAACCTGGAAAATAGGCATTTTGTGTGACATCATTAAAAAAAAAAAAAAAGAGCAAAAAAAAGAAAAAAAATAAAGAATAGTAAAGAGAAAAATTTCATCCAATAGTGAAAACCATTTTTATGGCGCTTTGGATAAGTACCATGATGAAAACCTAGAAAATAGATGTCATGTGTAAGAGCAATTATCTATGTGGAAAATTACACTTGGGGGCAAGTTGTTTCATCTTTCATGCCTTTCTCATAACATTTCCATCTATCCATCTAATCCATATCATTTCCACCCATTTTCCCACCTACCTTGATCTTGATAAGAAATGGGGTACAAACATGAATCATGCTTTGGAAAAATTCTTGACATGTCTATCCTTTAGTCATACACTATCCATGAAATATCATGTCATTTCCTTCATAGAATTTATCCAAACCCATATCTCAGAGAAAATAAATTATTCCTATGTGACATAGTCCTTGGAGATCATATCCTAATTCTTCCATCCAATAATCCTCATGTCTCATATCCTTTGCCAAAATCAATCCATTGTCTTTTCATACCTACTACTAGACTTGGTTTTCCCTTTTCATTAGTTTAAGGATTCTAATCCACTTATCCAAGTTCCCTCCATAATCCCATCTAGTCATAAGGTTATTCATTTCAAATGCAACAAGTCTAATCCATATAATCTTACAATGCACTCTAGCACATCATCCAAAAAATTCATTGGCTTTGTTCCCAGCCTTGCTGCAAACCTTGATTGTTTAGTTACATTATCATCCACGGGATATGTCTTTCTCAATCTTCATGTTGTTTCAGGATGTTTCCTTCCCATATCAAACAACATTGTCATCATCATCATCACCTATCAATTGGTTTTAATCTTGACTAGGCGCAAGATTATGTTTTTCCTTGGATCCTTGTGCATGCCTTTTTGGTTGATTGTGGGTATCTTTCACATGCATTTTCCATGATCCTTATAGCTATCATCCATAATAAAGTCTCATTCATCCATAATAAAGCTTTGTTATCCTTCCCATGGCCTAAGAACAATAAATATCTGGTATCCTTTGTCTTCATGATCATCCTTTACATTCGTCCTCTTATTCCCCTCACACATAATAAACTAGTCTTATACCTAACTGGGGGAAATTCCTTGAATTACATCTTCATGGGAAATAATACATGGTATCAGCCCTTTAAAACCTTCAAAATCCATAAAAAATCATAAAATGTCCTGAAAAAAAAATCCCAAAAAATTCAAAACATTTCAAAATTAAAAAAAATCAAAAAAATTCAAAATCCAAAAATATTTCAAAAATCCAAAAAAATCAAAAACATTTCAAAATCCAAAAAAATCCAAAAAAGTCAAAACCAGGGATAACTTTAAGAAACCCCCCCCTCAACAAAGTTGTAAAATCCTGGCGAATTTTTCCTTTTATTATAAAAAATATATTAATTTTCCTGGCGAATCTTCATGAATAATTGGTAAAAATAATAATCATAGTGGCGAATCCTAATGAATAATCACTAAGAAGATTAATTACAATGGAAAATCTCTCCTTTAAAAATTTGCATAGTTGGTCGACGCAGTTGTCCCATATATTTTTTTGTATTTTTTAATATTGAAGTAGGGGCCCGGGGGCGGCAGCCACCAACGGGGTCAAGGGGCAACGCCTCTTGCGGGGGTCAAGGGGGTAGAGCTCCCTTGTGGGGGTCGAGGGGGCAACGCCCCCTCACGGGGTCCAGGGACAGCAGCCCCGACGTGTTTTTAAAAAATCTCACTTGAAAAGTAAGAATAAATGAAACTTGAAAATTTTACCATCTATTAGATTTTAAATCGGATGGCTGCAAGTTCATTCCATGAGCAAATATCGGTGTGAGTGAACATCATCGATGGGACACTTAGGGATGTCCCGCTGATACAATGATGATGGCGTATGTCATGAACTATTGGCAATAGTGAACAGTGGAGATCAAACAAAGCTTTGATCAGATGTCTTTTTGGGAGCTTCGCGCGAATATTGTAGATTCCCTTCATGATTCTCCGAAATTACACAAGTGGTGTACCTATGCCTTGGTGGACCCCAGGTGGAGTATGGAAGCCTTATCGGCATGAGTGAACATCATCGGTGGGACAATTAGGGATGTCCCACTGATACAATGATGATAACGTATGTCATGAACTATTGGAAACAATGAGTAGTGGAGATCAAACAAAGCTTTGATCGAACATCTTTTTAGGAACTTGACGTGAATATAGTAGATTCCCTTCTTAATTCTCCAGAATTACACAGTATTACTAGTGAATATTATTAATATTTTTAAATTTTACTGTATAAACCACTGGCGAATTAGTGCCAATGACGCATCGTTTACATGGAGAATTAATCGAGATGAAATTATTTTTTTGTAAAAACCTGGCAATTCAGTCTTCGTTTTAGCTTGTACTATTCACCATTTTTGGAGCTCCCAATTTCTATTATTCGCCAATTGGCGAAGATTCGCCACTAAATTTTTTTGTGGTCAAAACATTACAAAATTCAAAAAAATCAAAACATTTCAAAATCCAAAAAAATCAAAACATTTCAAAATCCAAAAAAATCATAGAATCCAAAAAAATCCAAAAACATCAGAAAAATTCAAAACTCCCAAAAAAAAATAGAGTCTAAATCTAAGTCTAAGTTTGAATCGGTTTTGTTAGAATGGTCAAAATATGTTTCCTCTGCATGTTTTCTACATAGGCAAGACTCATCTTAAATGATCCCCCAAGGTATTAGGTCAGTTCCTTTAGGTTGTCCAAATAAAATCATGACTCAATATTTTGTCGAATAATACAAAGTCAAGTCGTGTCGAACTATGAGGTCTCTACACACTGCTGCATAGGCAAGACCATCTGTCGATGAGCCCCCAAGGCCCCCTAGGTCAAGTCCTTTAGGGTTCATCGATTCGGGTCATTTTCTTGGTCCGGAAGCAATCATCATTCAATCACAAAACAACAAATGAATGAAATCTTTCATCAATTGATTATCTTATCATCCATCAACCTAGTCATTTGGCTGGAATGGGGAATTATGTCATTTGTCTCATTCGGTCTTATCTATTGTATTTTATCAGGATGCATCCTTCTTGGGATTAGACTTTCTCAACCTTGGCATTCACTTTAAGCAGGATGTGTCCTTGCAATTAGGTGTCTTGTCAACACTCGTCACTTGGTCAATTTTATCAAATGTGTCCTCTACCTCAAACAGGATGTGTCCTTCCTATGGTTGGATATCATCACATCGCTTGGTCATAATCATCAATCTTCATCAAACAAATGATCAATCTTTTTCAACCTATCGATCAAATCAATTTGTTAGCTTTTGTCAATTTGTTAATCAATCTTTGTCAATCTATCGATCGAATCAATTTGTCATCTTTGTCAATCCACTTTTTCATCAACTTGGTCAATCAATCTTTCCTTCATCAAGATGTGTCCTTCCTGAGGCTAGGCGTGGTCAATCAAATCACTTTATCAATCCTTATCAACCTATCAATCAACTCAGTCATCTTTTTCAACCTAATTAAACTATCAAACAATCATCATTATCACTAGAAAACACTATCTTGGAAAACACTTTGTTAGTTTGGATTTTCTTATCTTTTTGATTGGTTTTGGGTCATGCTACTAGTCTCATCAAGGATGTCCTATCAATTGATTTAGAGGTATGATGATGGATCATGGCCTCTTTTCTTTGTTTTCTGCCTGTGGCTTGTCTTGGCAAAAAGACTGGGACAATTGGGTCCCTAGTATGAGCTAGGGCATTGCTTGTGTTTTTGACTGTTTGTCTCTCCCAAATGGTCAGCTTGCACACCTTGGTTTATGTCATACCATGGTGTTTGTGGTCCATTTGTGACATTTTTGACGCACAATGATGATAAATATAAAAATGTAAGTTGCATGAAAGTTGGTTCCCTTATCATTTCCTATCTATCTTCTTTTCCCTTTTCATGCTAACATCCCATCTCCCTTGTCTTTTTCATGCTAACATCCATCTCCTTCATGCTAACATTTATTCTATCCTTCATCCTCTAGTATTATTTTTCATTTTGAGAGCACATTCGTGTTCTTTGAACCCGCCTGTCCTTTCGAGGGGGCATACCAAAACCCTCCTGGTCATCCTTCCCCTTTCTCTTTACACTGGGGAATATTTCAGAATTAAATTTCTTTGACACAATGCGATGAACTGCATTATGTCAAAGAGGGGGAAAATGTAGACACTAAAAATGTACTAAGTTTGCAAGCAACATTTTTCCTTAGTCTTCATCCTCTAATAATTAAATAATTTTAACTATTTAATTATTCCTGATCATATTCCTTTATTAATTAAATAATTATTTAATTAATTCACTTTATAATCTATATTCTATCTTGATCAATTAAAATAATTTAACTGTGTCACTAATACCCTTCTTCAATAATTAAATAAATCATTATTTATTTAATTATTTATCTTTTAGCACATGTCTATAGTGAGATAATAATAATTGTTTGACCTTATATTCTTCTATAATTAAATAATTGACCAAATTATTTAATTATGTGTCATTCTTTTCTTTTAAATAATTGATCCAAATCAGTTATCCATATTTAATTTTTATCTCCTCCTTTAATTAAATTTATGAATTTAATTAAATCTCCTTTTTCATTTCCTCCAAATAAATAATTTATTTGCCACTTGTCCTTCTCCTCCTTTTTTTGAATAAATAATTTAAAATAAATTATTTATCCCTCCATTTTGGTCAAAGATTCCCTATCATTATTTCATGTCATAGCCTGCATTACCTGCTTGTCTGTCATAGCCGTTGAGCATCATAGTCGTCGACGTCATATCTTTTCCATGCATGGCATATTTTGGTTGCATCAATTTTCAACCATAGATCATGGCATCTTTCTAGAAACTCGATCTTGGCCATCCATTTCATAACCTCCCTCTCATGAATCTTCATCCATTGATCTTAGAATCTTTCTAGAAGATCAATCTTGTTCGTCTATTCGAATGGTTGTCTATAAAAGCAACCTTTCTTCTCCATTTTTTACTTAACAACCATTTTGTCTCCAACTTTCTACTTACAATTTGCAGGTGTTTGCACAAGTCTACTTCAAAACCTAAGGGAAAAGTTGCATAAGGAGAAGTAGGAGAGCAAGAGAAGTGATTCAAGATCAAGCATGGGGAGTATTATTACTTGATGTTTTCATTTTACTTATGCTTTCATTGTATTCTCTTGTTTAGATTGGGATTTTAGCTTATATTTGTTTTGGCTGTCACTTTATCTATGCAACTTGATTTTTCCCATCTTACACTAACTACCAGTCACCACCATAGGCATGACCACCGTGTCCCCTTAGAATCCCTACCCACCATATATTTACCTTTGTTGTCCCTAGTCGAAGGCTCCATCTTCACCTCATCCTTACCTTTCTTCTTTTGGGTGGGTTTGCTAGTGGTCTTGGCAGGGGTCGAATTGAGTTGATAGAGACTAGCCGCAACACTAGTCTGGGAATTTCCTGCATTTCCCTTAAGCTTCTTAGCAGCAATTTTAGGTTTGTGGGTATCAACAACAACCGGATGGGTTTTCCTGATGGGACCTTTGGACATAGCTAGGGAAATATTGGTCATAGAAGGCAGTTCAATTTCCTCCACACGGACAATAGATATGGGCTTGGGCGGGCATAACAGAAGATGGAAATGGTAGAATCTCATAATGAGACCTTGGTGAAGCGGTAGGAGAGGGGTATCATCAGGGTTAAGGCCAGCGGCTTCAATGCATTTTTCAATAGAGCTCTCTAAATCCTTAAGAAGGAAGAAAGGAAAGCTTAATAGGATTTTATTCCTAAAGTGATTTAAAAGAGGGAAATGGTAGAAGTAGTAAGTTTTGTATCTACCTTCAAGAGTCATGCACTTCATAAGGGAAAGGTAGACTTGGTTCCATGGCTACGGAAGGGCCTCTCTCTCAAATCCTAACTGATTATGGATCGGCTTCTCATTCCCCAGAAAGAAAGAATTCATACTATCATTATCTTGAGTCTTGGTATGCTTTGGGTACTTCCTACCAGTACTCAACAACCCCGTTGCCTATGCTATCACTTCCTCGTTTACTTCAAAGGAAATACTGCACAAAGTCACTCTTCGATCTTTCCACGAGTTAGAAAATTGTGTAGATAAATTAGGGTCATGACCCACTTGAATCTCCATGAGGGGAGCCAAACCAAACTCAACACATATGTGCCACACCAATGGATCTTTGCAAAATTTTCCACATTTGTCAGGCTCCATTCACACTCTATCACCACCCATTATGCCTCTTTGCACACAAAATAACCAAGAAACTTGTGAGAGTAAAAGGTTAGAGAAAATGTTTAAGTGAAAGGTCACTCCTACGCTTAGGATTTTAAGCCAAACAGAGCAGCCATGGGTAATCAAGGCAATGTACAGGATGCACGCGTGAGGAGGTAAATCTCTAAACAGAATCTTGGAGGAATCATAAATGAGAATCTTCAAACAATTTTGGCTAGGTAAGCAAGACATGATGGGAATGGGAGGTTTTCCAGCCACGTTGTTATTACACAGAAACCTAGGCAGGATGGTCGTGGGGCCAAATTTAGAAATATCAAGGAACTCAACCTTTAGAAGAGGAGAAAAAATAGTAGAAATGATAGATCACAAGACTTCATGAAAATTCGATAGATTAGCACAATCCCTAGAAGGAGATAACGTAAGGTATGACCCTACCTAGCCTTGATCACAAAGTACCCGCCATAATTCCTCATGATGCCCATTTTTTCAAAAATAGACTCCAACCCATAATTCAAATTTTGCCACTTGTAGGACACCTCAACATTTACACCCATCCTCATAGCCCAAATGACAAGCATGTGGACCCCCCAAACAACCCATAAAAACACATGATTAGTTGTTATCATTGATTAAGTAAGGGAATTGTTCTTTCAAGATAATACCTTGAATACCTGGTGGTATGTTACCCAAATTGCGCTAGAACTTAGAGAATTTCCAATGTGTGCCAAAGTTGGCTAAGGCATCATCCACTTGATTGCCTTCATGGTAAATGTGGGTAGTATTCTTCAAATTTAACTTAGACATGAAGAGCCTTATGTCTAATAGGATGTCTTTAGTGCTCCACCCGAGTAATCTACCGAAGTTAACAACATCAATAATAGACTTAGAGTCACCTTCAATATGAAGGTTCTCAATCCCCATAGAAACAACAATTTGTAAGCCCTTTAGCAATGCATGGGCTTCCACAATCATAGAAGATTGGATACCTATCCCTCCAGAGTAACCAGCCACAAAATTTCCTTTGCAATCTTTGATAACACCTCTTATGCTAGCTCTACCTAGGTTGCCTTTGGCTAGCCCATCAAAATTAAGTTTAAACCAACCATTATCTAGAGGCTTGCAGATAGTGTTACCTTTAGCCAAGGATCTGGAGTTGTCATAGGAGCTTGCATCTAGGTTTTCATGCCAAGCATTGGCCATAATAATTTACCTCTCAATCGGTCCCTTATCTGGGGTTTTCCCTTTAAAGAGTGAAATATTTTCCTCAATGAGACGAGAACCAATACCAAAAACCTCCTTTAGACTCATCTCAATGTTCCTGAAGATCCTTTTGTTTCTCTCTTTCCATAAGCACCAACAAATAATGAGAGGAACTTGGTTCCAAATTTCATGAGGTAAGGGGTAAATGAAGGGTCCAGTGCAACTCAATATGAAGGATTTAATATCCTTACACATAGTCCATTGAATTCCCAAATGTCCTATAGTCATATCCCACATATCAACAACAAATGTGTAGTGTAATAACAAGTGTTCCACAGATTCTTTATTACACTTGCATAAAAAACATCTATTGGGGATTTGGAATCCCCTTTTCCTCAAATTTTTTGTGGTAAGAATCATGTTATGGCAGGCAGTCCACCAAAATAAGTTAACTTTTAGGATCATGTGTCAATTTCAAACCCTCTTCCAAAGGTCAAGGATAACACCCTGGTCCTTCAGTAGATTGTAAGCTGATTTGACTAAAAGATCTCCCTTCTTATCATGAGTCTCGAAGAATTCATTCCCCAAGGTGGTTGAGGGAAGTCTAGTAAGGGAGAGAAACTCCTACAAGGACTTGGAAATGGGGCTCAACTTAGGGGATAAAGGGCAAAAAAGATCCAAAGCATTCCACCTCTTAGCACCAAGCGGCCCAAGTAGGTAATCACTAATATGAACACCAAAGAATTGTTGAGCCAGCCTCTTAAGTTTTCTAAATTCAGAATTTTCCAGAGGGGTATCAAGTAACCAGGGGTCCTACCAGAATCTAATTTTATTACCATTACCAATCTTCCATTTCATCCCATTCTTGAGAAGACCCTGCAGGCTACAAATGCTCCTCCAAGCCAAAGAACCCAAAAGGTGAACCTCCGAGAAAAAGTCAACTAAAGGTTTGTTTTGAATAAATTTAGCATTCATGATCTTACACCAATCCTTTCTATTCCTCAATTGGTCCCATCCTACTTTGGAATTCAATCCCTTATTGGTATAAGAGACAATACTAATCCCAATCCCACCACAATGTTTAGGTTGGCAGACTTTGTCCCATTTAACCAGAGAAAATTTCTTCTTGTCCTTAGTCCAAGACCAAAGGAAAATCTTTTGAATTTTCTCAAATTTCTCAGCTATATATCTAGGGATATTGAATATAGAAAGGAAGTAGAAAGGGATACCCTAAAGAGAAGCAGATAGGACCTATAGTTTACCAACATGGCTAAGGATGGAGCCTTTCCACCTAGCCAGTTTTCTTTGGATCCTTTCAAGGACCAAATTCAAAAAGTCCTGAGTAACTTCCTTGACAATAAGGGGAAGGCCAAGGTAAACCAAAGGAAGAGAACCACTCATGAAACCCAGAACAATAGTCACCCAATCTTGCAGGTTAGGAGTGATGTTGAAGAAGTAAATCATACTTTTGTTATAGTTAATGCACTAACCAGAACAAGAAGCATAGTTGTTAAGATAGTTTTTCCATTTCCTGGCTTTAATCAACGAGGCTTTCCCAAATAGGAAAGTATCATCCATAAATTGTTGGATCATAATCAGATCTAAGGAAGAGGTAGCCTTGATTCCCTTAATAGACCCTTCTGACAATAGATTAGCATAGTTCTTGCTCAATACATCCACAATCATGATGAACAAGTAGGGTGAAAGGGGGTCACCTTGTCTGATACCTCTCCTAGCAAAGAAGAACCCAAAAGGAGTCACATTAACCAGAACAAAGTATTTTACCATTGTTACACATTCCATTATGAGTTTGACCACAAATTGGTCAAACCCAAAATTTACTAAGACTTTAGGGATAAAGTCCCAAATCAACTTGTCCTAGGCTTTTGATATATATAATTTAAGGGCCATACCAGCATAGTTTCATCTATCCATGGAATGGAGTAGTTCATGGGTGGTTATGGTAGCATCAAAGATATGACGACTAGGCACAAACCCTTTTTGAGTGGGGCTGATCTATGACTGATTTTCGCCCCATAAGTCTTTAGATAGTATGTTACAAAGCACATATTCAATATTAAAAATAAATCATATAATGGATTAATGTTGTTTAGGCATATGTTTAATGATATATGGATAAGCTCATAATTCAATAACCTAGGAAACTTTAGCAACTATTGGTTACTCTTGTATGAATTTATGCTTCATAATTCTTATAGAAAGTCATTAGAATTAGTTGAGGTTATTTGTACTTTCACCTTATAATTTTGATCCTTAAAATATTTTTATAATAAAATAGTACTGTTATCATCATAATTGATACATTTTTCCTGAAATATGATATTATCTTAGATACTTGCTAATTGATAACTATTTTAATTACTTATTCTTTCTTATGAATTAGGTTTAAGATAATCTTTGGTCTAATCTCTTTGATGTGTTAGCATGATGGTGAGATACCTTAACCTCTCCTCTTAGAGGACTTCCTAGAGGAAGAATACTCTAAGAGTAACACTACTTTTTGTATGCACGTAAAAATGGTCTGGAGCATATATTAATTAAATAATTTCTATTTGATTAATATTCTTAATTCCTCTACTATTATAAATAAATTGTTAAATTTGTTTATATGGTTCATATATTAATTCTTCTTTTCCAAAATTCACTTTCTTTCTAAATTAATTAAATGGACAAATTAAATCAATTTGTTATTTAATTGGTTTTCCCTCTTCCATTTAAATTTGAATTTTTAAATTCAAATTGGCATATTTTTTTAAATTGGTTAAAATGCACAAATAAATTAATTTGGCATCTTGCTAATTTACCATCTTCATTTAAATTGAATTTTTAATTCAATTTAAGTACATTTCTACATATTTCCTCTAACCACCTCCAACTCACCTGCCACCTCATCATGTGTCTCACAAAAATGAATTTTCTAAATTGGAAAATATGGAATATCTTCAACAAACTTTGCAACCAATTTGGAGCTAACGGAGACACATGGATCCTCCTTCTCTGTGATTCCCTTTAACACTTGGAAATTTTTCTTACTGAAGGGAACCATCTCCTTGATTCCCTCTAACCTCCTGATGCTCCACCATTGATGTCGCACGATTGCAATCTCAACCGTCCATTGTTTCCACATCACCTTGAGCCTTGGAAAATCTATAAATAGCATCCTTTGCTACAGTTTTTCAATAAGGAATAATTGGATAAGCTTATGCTACTAAATTTTAATGCATTTTGAGAGCTTTGTAGCTTAGTTTGCATTTTAGTTCATATAGTGTTATAATGGAAATTTCGTTTTGGATAGCTTAGTTCATTTCATAGTTCATATAACATTTCTATTAGATCATCATCATCAATCTTAGTAGCATCTAGATTTAATTATCATCTCACCATAGGATTATTTAGTCTTCAAGCATAAAATATCGAAAATCCAAAAAGATAGGCATGTAGACTTCATCATAGAATCTCGTATCTTAAGTTGTCAATCTTTGCAGGTTCATGTGCAACACTAATAAGATCTGAGAGCATGATTTTCAAGGTTCCTTGAGATTAGAGAACCATGGAATGAATTAAGAGGATAGCTATAATTTTTAATTTTGCTATTTAGATTTTCTTTTATGTAATACATTTCATGAAGGTGTGTTATACTGACATTGCAGGACATTTTTCATGCCACACATAAATTGGCGCCCACTGTGGGGCCGAGCCCCATACTTTTAATCAATTTTTTGTTGAGTTTTATTTTGCAAGTTCCATCAAAATATCTAAAACGGTGCATATGAATTTTTCTGCAGCGCATCTGGCTCTTGTTTCGGTGCATCTAGTCTCCTGTTTCAGCACATCTGGTTCCTGTTCTAGTGCATCTGGCATCTCTTTCAATGCATTTGGACTTCGTCTTGGCACATCATGGAGTCTAACTTTCACTCTGTCATTTTTTGGTTTCAACGCATTCGGTTTATCTTTCATTGCATTCAGTTGTTCTTTTAGTGCATTCAGTATTTTAGCACATTCAGTCTAAGTTTTAGTGCATTCATTCTCTATAATGGCACATCTGGTTTTTACTGTCAATTTTCTAGATTCTGATTTATATTTTTTTGTGTTGCAAGAACTCAATACGCAGTCAGAGACTATGCAGAAAGACTTAAAAGAATGATGTCAAAGATAAAAACTTGAAACTACTAATATTGGCTTGCAGGGATTTAATTGTTCATTTCCTTTGGTTAAGATAGGAATCTAGCTTAATTAGGAGGAATTTCCACCACGTATGTTGTTTTTGGAATAATAGGTGAGTGTGCTCTCCCCTTAACTAGGTGATCACAAAGCTAGACCCATTCATTTCTTTTCATTTTTACCCTTAGAGGGCATGCCTTGGTGGGACAAGATGTAATCACCCCAAGGGAACGACCCACACTAGTAATAGGCTAAGGCCAAGCCCTTCTAGCTGGTATATAAAATGGGGACTTGAGGAAAGTTCAAGGACCACAAATGGTTATGTCGACAAGTGATTCCCTTAGTACCCGTGAGGTACGTAAAAACCTGTAGAGCTTAACCTCTATAGGCTGGGGGTCCTCCTTAATAGAGCTAATCTTATCGTATGTATAGCCCACCCATAATGGAATGCCCTTACTAAAAACCTCTTTGTTGTAGTAAAACCAATTACTTTTCTATTCTTTGGTACAACAACGGTCGTTGCCAAGACATCTGCATTCTTGCAGTCTTTAATAGAGGTGAAAAAATTTCCATGGGATATTCATGGGAGTTTGAAGCTTGGTTGGCCTAAGAAGAGAGTGCACTATAAGGGGGAGCCTGTGCAGCCAAGCTTCTAAGCCACCCGCTAAAGATAAGTGTGGTTGGAGTAAAATCTATGTGGAACCTAAAAGAATATTGCCTTACACAACCTAGGATTGTGCTTGTTTGATATGTCTTCACTTATGCATTTAAAATAAAAACTCAAGCAAACACAACACTCTGAAATATCCAACCAGTAATCCAGAAGACAATTCAACCAAAACGTTCAAATTCACTGTCAAAAATTAGAAAAATCTATCAAACTGTCAAAAACCAGAAAACACTTTCCAGTTCGGCGCATCCGGTGCCTATTTCAATGCATTCAAACCATATTTCAGCACATACATTTATTGTTCCAGTGCATCCCGCTTATATATCCCAGCATATGCTCTCTCAGTGCATTTGTACCCTATTCTAGCATATTCAAACCATTCTCTAGCACATCCATACCTTGTTCTGGCGCATTTGAGCTATTCCATAGCACATCTAAGTTTCAGCGCATCTAGGCCTTGTTTTAGCACATTTGGTAACTTTTCAAACAAAAACCTGAATTTGACCCTCTTTCTGCCAATCAGCATCCAGTCTGATTATTCCCTCCTAAACAACATCTTTTCATTTTCCTAAAGTTTATGTTGAGGGATTGGAAATCAACCAAATTTGTCAAGAAATCCCTTACCAAGAGAATCAAGAAACCAAAGAAGCACCTTGGCTATAAGAAACTTTTGAAAAGGAGACACTTCTTGTATCAGAGTAGGAAAGTATTGCTTGATTATCGAACCTTCATCCATAGATATCATGACTTTGATAGAGGATATATTGATGATTTTAATTTAGAGCCTTTATCTTCACAAGCTTATTATCAACAAAGAGCTCTTTCACAAAGGCATAATCATAGTCACCCAGTTCATCATTCTTTCATTCCTCAACCAACAATTCAATATTCCAATCATCCCAATCAATTTCTACAATAGAGCTTAATCTTGTTGAAACTAGCATTCCCAAGTGAAAATCCCTCATCTAATCTTTGATCAAACATCTCAAAGTGCCTTCCTCATCACATTAATTTCTGATTTGGAAGCTGCATTTCACCATTAGGATTTATCATCCTTCATCAGGATTTGTCATCCTTCATCCTGAAATAAAGCTTGCTTAACCAAATTTTTAACCAATCTCTTTTGGCACTCCCAAACTTTGGTCAAATATTTAGAACATCATCATCACTTGTATGCCCAACCAAATAAGATCCCAAAAGCTTAAACTTCAAGAAAAATAAATTGAAACCCAAGATACCATGGCTGACCAAGAAGAAAACCCCTTCATAATATCTTTTCAACCGAAACTGATGAGGTAAATGAAGAAGATGTCCAACAAGCCCAACAAGATCCAAATTTCCATAAATTCTTTCAAAAGGTTTTCGAAAAGGATGGAGAAAGATACGTTTTGATTTTTGAAAACAAAGGAGTCAAGTTACCCGATGATTTTGATGTTACCAAGTTGAAAATAAATCCTAAGAAAGCAGAAACCAAGACCCAAAATGAATCAAACAGTGAAGTGAAAATCAATGATCCCATGGACGTTTTGAAATAGCAAATCCAAACTCTTCAACAAAAAATGCAGAATATGCAAACTAGGACTACTAAGAGATATTCCATATAAGATATATGTCCCTGCCCATTTGATCAAAGCGTTAACATGATACCATTCCCTAAACATTTTGAATTTCCCAAATATGACAAGTACAATGGGAAAACTGATCTGATCAATCACGTAAGGGAATTCTGAACGATGAGTCTTGAATTTTCCCATGAGGATACATATTTGATGAGAATATTCCCACGTAGCTTGGGAGGGCAATGCATGCAGTGGTTCTCACAATTACCACCGGGGATCAGATCTTTTGAGGAATTGGTAAACAAGTTCATTACCCAATATTCATATAACATCCAACATTAGATCATGATAAAAGACCTTTGTAATGTGAAACAAAAGAAAGTAGAATCATTCCTCATATTCTTACAAAGGTGGAGAAGGTTATTCACAAGGTATCCCTGACCCATACCGAAAAAGGAAAATATAGAGGTATTCATTGATAACCTAAATGCAGACATGAGTTACATATTTGACTTACAATACCCCCCAAATTTTAATAAATTGATTAAAAATAGGATCAAGATTGAGGAGGCTTTAGTTAAATGATGAATTTTGAAAATATATAACGAAAAAAATTCATCTAATTCCTCCAACAATGATAAAACAAAGTTTTGGAAAAAATATAAAAATAATGACAATGATACCTCTTCTGAAATGCATAATGCCAAACCGGTCTTTAATTTTTTAGGAAGTTCCTCAAATACAAATCAAAAGACCTCTTAAAATTCTAACCAAACCAAAAATCAAAATTCCAGCCAGGGAAATAATCAAAAAAATCAAACATCAACATCCAAGACTCTACCTTATCAAACAACAAACAACCGCAAAAATTTTATGCCTTTGGGTCAATCACATAAATCCACTTTGAGGGAAATTATTGCGGAAACTCTCATCACTCTACTTGATACTCGAGGCTTTGAACCCAAAGTAAAATCATCATGGTGGAATGACGCCCATTATTGTGAATTTCATCGATGCAAAGGTCACCTCACCAATAGTTGCATGCAATTGAAGCATAAGATACAACATTTGATTGACAATAAAATCATAGGGATTGAGTAGCCTCAAAAAACCACTGACCATGGGGTATTGAAAAGCCCTCTACCAAATTATGACAAAGGAGAATCTTCTAACAGTAACAGCAAAGGAAAATATGTAAACTACGTTCAAGATACCGTCATCCTTAATATTTCAGCCATTGAAGATCATGTAAATGACATTGAAATCAATAACCCATCAGGTCTTGTTGCAACCAATCATCCAATCAACAACACCAATATCCTTTTTAATCAAGTCCCCAATATCCTGCAAGACATGGTTGTAATGGATAACCAAGTTAATGTCATCAAAATTAATGGAAAACAAGACAATGTTCCCGTAAACGTGACCACAAGGGCTCAAACTAAATATATTTTAAAGGGCAGTGCTTCCAAACCACCTATTGCTACCTCTCATCAATACAACATTTTCGATAACCTCCAAAAAAACCCCACACAAATATCAATATTGGAGCTTCTCAAGATCTCACCAGCCCACAAAGAGATCTGGGAAAAGGCCCTAGTCGACACAACAATGCCAAATGATCTGGAAGTTTGTGCTTTCGAGGCTATGGTGGGATACCTAGTCACTCCTCACTGCTTATCCTTTTCAGATAATGATGATGTATCCCTCTCTCATCCTCACAACGTGACCCTTCATATCAAAGTTTTGATCCATAAAAGTCGTGTCAAGTGTGTCCTTATAGACAAAGGAGTTGGACTTAATATCTATACTTTAAAACTTGTTTGTGCACTAGGGTTCTCTGAAAATGCAATAGATCCAAGAAAGAAAATAACTATCAAATTATATGATGATGAAAAGAGAGCTTCAAAAGGCTTGATTATATTGCCTATTCAAGTGGGACCAATTCAGAAAAATGTGGTTTTTCAGGTTTTGGATAAGGATTTAACATATAATATACTCTTGGGTCATCCTTGGATCCATGAAATGTAGGTTGTACCCTCAACATATCATCAGTGCTTGAAGTTTCCTTGCAATGGCCAAGAAATCACTATTCCTACTGACTCAAATAGTCCTCAACAATGCAATGCCCTCAAGGTTGTCCAGGATGTATTTGTACCTCATAATCGTGAAGCTCGTAATTCCACTCCTGATATCTCCAACAATTCCAATCAAGCTAATCCTTTAGCCACATCCTCCCATGAAGGAAATCAGTCGAGTTCATCATCCAAACAGCCAGAGAAAAAGGAAGAACCTAGCTCTTCTGCATCTACCAATTTTGAAGCCCAGCTTAATACCATGGCCAAACAATTTGAAGATAAACTCCAAATCAAAGATAAAGTTTTCGATGAATACTCCATTGAACAATCCATCTACCTCTCACAATTAATGTCACCAAAATCCTATGGTCAACCTTTAACCTTATCCCAAACATCCTCACAACCAGTCACACTTTTTGATGGTCGATTCATAAAAGCAAGCACCCAAGCAGAGTAATTTGATGACAAAGATGTTTTGAATTGGCTCTATAAGGATGAAACTGATTCTCAAGCTGCAAAAATATGTTCGAACCACTAAGTATGGAAAAGGATTCTCGATCCTAGAGAAGATGGGGTATGACAGATAGGGACCTATTGGAAAAAGAAAAGAGGGTATCATATAACCTATCCAACCCGTCGTAACCAATCCCAAAAATAAAATGGGGTTAGGATACAGAGAACATCAGAAAGATGAAGAAACAAAAGAAGACCTAAAACAAAAGGTTGTTGAAAGGATTCTACAGTTCCAGGCCAGTGATCACTATGAAACAGATTCTAATGAATATGATTGGGATTCATTGTCAAAAGAATCATGTCATGAAAATAATGTTGATTTAATACATAAGTATACTCCCACTCTTGAGGAGGGACAAGGCTCGGGAATTAGATCACTTGAAGTAGGATCGCAAAATATCGGTGACTCAAGTGAAGATGAGCAAAATCATAGCAATATAGATCATTCAGAAGAGAGAAACATTATAGACCTCAACTTGGCCTTAGTATTATTTGATGAAAACATTGCTATTAGGGCACTTATGACATTTGATTTGAAACCATCTGATGACACTCTACCATTATTGCATTCTAAACTAATAGATTGGGACCAAACCAAACCTATCCATATCCCCACCTTTTCAAATGATGAGGCCATCGCAAACTTCCTCTGTGTTGTTAATCCTGAAACAGTCTCCACCATTGAACATCATAGCAGAGTGTCACAACAAGAGAGTGACAAATTTCATAGCCGAAAAATAAATGAAACAAAAGAAAGATCTGATGGTGAAAATCATTCCATGGCAGTATCATATCAAGAAATAGTAAAAATAAAGAGTGCATCCGATGGTGAAAACCTCTCCGAGGCACCGAAGGATGGGAAATTTTATACAATCCCATAGCACTTTCAAGAGAGATCGAAAATTCTGATTGAACCAACATAGTCCATCAATGTCGGCAGTGCAGAAACAATAAGAACTCTTCATCTGGCAGAATCATTGACAAATCTAGAAAAGCCTAGTTTTATCAAGTTCTTTGAAGAGAGACAAGTCAACTTTTCTTGGTCGTATACAAACATGCCAGGGATAGATCTAGACCTCATCATGCACCATTTATCCCTTCCTTCAAGAATCAAACTAATCAACAAATTTTTGAGAAAAATGCATCCGCACATTGCCCTATTGGTGAAGGTTGAACTAAAGAGGTTATTGGATGTTGGATTCATCAGGCCTATTGACTATGCAAAATAAAAATCAAATATTGTGCCTATTTTGAAACCTAATGGCAGCATAAGGATTTGCACCGACTTTAGAGATCTCAATACGGCTTGCCCAAAAGATGATTTCACCTTGCCTAACATAGACATCATTGTGGACTTAACAACAGGACATGGCATGTTATCATTAATGGATGACTTTTCTGGATATAATCAAATCAAGATAGCTCCTGAAGATCAAGATAAGACAAGCTTCACTTGCCCATGAGGAACCTTTTGTTGGAACGTCATGCCCTTCGGGTTGAAAAATGCAGGGGCCACATACCAAAGATCTATGACAACCATCTTCCATGATATGATGCATACTTTCATGGAAGACTATGTGGATGACTTGTTGGAAAAATCCTACACTAGAGAAGGACATCTGGAGATATTAGATAAACTATTTAGTCACCTGGAGAAGTTTAATGTTTGTCTCAATCTAAAGAAATGTGTATTTGGGGTAACATCAGTAAAGCTACTTGGATATATAGTGTTAGAGAAAGATATTGAGGTAGACCCCACAAAGGTTAAAGCTATAATGGAGATGCCTCCACTGAAAAACATCAGTCAGCTAAGATCCCTCCAAGGTAGATTCCAATCAATCAGAAGATTCATCTCACAACTAGCTGACAAGACTCATCCTTTCACTCATCTCTTGCACAAGAATGTTTCTTTTCGATGGGATGAGAAGTGTGAAGTAGCTTTCAACCAACTAAAACAATACCTGATGATTCCACCAGTTCTAGCACCTCCAGCAGAAGGGAATCCTCTTTTATTGTACATCACCACTACTAACCGATCATTGGGAGCCTTGTTGGCACAAGAAGATTCAATGGGGAAGGAGAGAGAAATTAATTACATCAGTAGAACCTTGAATGGATATGAGATCAATTATACATCCATTGAGAAAGCTTGTCTAGCTGTAGTTTTTTCTACCCAACAATTGTGAAACTATATGCTAACTCATACAATTAAGCTCATATCCAAGATAGATCAACTGAAGTATCTCTTAAGCAAAGAAAATATGATAGGAAGACTGGTTAAGTGGGTAATGATACCCAGTGAATTTGGCATCCAATATCTTTATAGGAAAGCTATCAAAGGACAAGCCATTTTTGATCAACTAGCTGAGGCACCAATTCACGATGATCATCCCCTCCATATTGAATTTCCAGATACAGATGTCCTGACAGTAACAACAAAACAATGGGTGTTATACTTTGATGGTTCCTTCACTCAACATGGATCAGGAGCAGGGATCCTATTCATCACTCCCCTAGGGAACACCATTCCAAAATCCTAACACTTGATGTTTCCTTGCACCAAAAATACAGCCGAATATGAAGCACTTATTATCAAAATCAAGATAGTTGTGGAATGGAAAATTACAGAGCTCCATGTTTATGGGGATTGCCAACTAGTCATCAATCAAGTCAACAATGATTACCAAACCAAAGATGACAAGCTAATGCCCTACAAGAGAATGATTGATGACTTCAAGAAGTATTTTGTAGACATCAAATTTGGTCAAATCCCAAGGAGTGACAACAAAATTACCGATGTTATGGCTAAAATTGCTTCCTTGCTATAGATTCTAGAAAAATGTGACCGCTATGAGTTCATGGTGGAGCAACTGTTTACCCCTGCCTATGATGACTCTGAGTCCCAACTTATTTTCCACCTAGACAATGCCAATACCTCCATCTACAGAAAGATCTAAGCTTACCTAAAAGATAATATCATTCCTCTCGATCTTTCCCACAACCATAAATGAAACTTCATCCACCAATCTTCCCGTCATACCCTTATAGCAGATGTACTTTACCATTGAGGTCTTGATGGAACTCTCTTACAATGTCTAGAAAGCGATGAGTCTGAAACAAATTTATGAGAAGTCCATGAGAGTATTTGTGGAACTCATTCAAGTGGTCTAACCCTCGCTAAGAAACTCCTCTATCTAAGATATTACTTGCCGACTATGGAGAGAGAAGCCTTCTAGTTTATCAAGACATGTCAAAACTTCTAGATCCACGGTAATCTCATCCATGCACTAGCACAAGAATTGTAGCCCTTCGCATCAACATGGCCATTTTGTCAATGGGGGTTGGATCTTGTGGGTAAAATTCACTCACCCTCATCCAATGGACACAAGCTCATTATCATAGCCATAGAGTACTTCACAAAGTGGGTTGAAGTTGTGCCTCTAACCACCATCACAAGGAAGCAGATCTCATCATTCATCCTGAACTATATCATCTATAGATATGGTATCCCTCAATCCATTGTCACTAACAATGGAAGACCTTTCAAGAATCAGGACGTACAAGAACTCTGTGAAAAGTTTCATATTCAACATCAGTTTTCTACACGCGATTACCCTCAAGGGAATGGCCAAGTTGAGGCCTCAAACAAAACAATCCTAAAAATCTTAAAGAAAACCGTCAATGATTTTGGAATCCAAACACCCACGGGAGCCACACCATATGCACTTGTCTATGGATATGAAGCAGTATTTCCAATTGAGGTTGAGATACCGTTACTTTGGGTGTCCTTGAAAGGCCTCATTATAGATGAAGATTACCATGTGTCTAGATTGTAGGAGCTAGAATCGTTGGATGAACATCGTCAGTTGGCAGTAGATCACCTGAAAGTATATCAACAAAGAATGTCCAAAATATACAATCACAAAGTCAAACCTAGGACATTCCAAGTAGGTGATCTGGCATTAAAAGAAAATCCCCGTAATCAGCAGGACCAAGAAAAGAAAGGAAAATTTGAACCTAATTGGTTAGGTCATTTTTTTGTGGAATCAGTCTTTGGATCGGGGGCATATCAGTTATCTACACCCTATAATGATGTATATTTTCTGCAAGGTCAAAACTAGATTAGTAACTCATGCAAGTTAATAAAATCATCAAGCAATCGAATGCAAAGGAGAAATAACAAGAAATGAAAGAAACTAGAAAGATCTCACCCATTCCTATGCTCCATGACTGATTTCCATTGCACCTCCTTGGCCTTGCTATGATAATGGATGCCCTCAGATTGTGTATGTGAGAAAACTCTAAATATCTAGCCCTAGACAAAGCTTTGAAGGATTTTTGTTGAAAACTCTATGCAACTAGAAATTTAATTCTATTATGCCAGTTATTAGTAAGCCTAAAAGATGATATAGAAAATGAAAATAATGAGATTATAAAAATAATAAGTGATTAAGTGATCCCAAAAATTAGATCAAGATTGTCATTTTATAGAAAATGCAATCTTGAATGGATGGATGAGATGAGAGATTGAGAAATGCCCTAGAATCAATGGTCAAGATTCAAGTTGACAACTCTCAATTAGGGTTAGGGAAAAATCCCCAAATGTGTGGATGAGATTTAATTTATGAAATTAAATCAGTGGTGGAGAATAAACGTGACCTTGAGATGAAATTAGTAAAAATCAAGAGATAAGGAGATGAGATTTTAGAAAATCAATAATTTTAGCAATTACTTGATTTGTAGAAGAATAATTCCATTTTGAATTAAATTAATTCAAAATATGGATTTGTGAGATAATGAGTAATTGATTTATGCAATTAATTACTAAAAGAAGAATCAGTTAACAAATGTGAAGTCATTTTTAAATAAATTATTTTATTTAAAAAGAGGAAAATGTCACATAAGGCAATTAAATAATTAATGATAATTATTTAATTTAGAAGAAATAGTTAATTAATTAAATAAATTAGTGAATCTATTTAATTATGAGAGGATTTAGGAATTAGTGACATATTAAATAAATATATTAAAATATACTTATTTAATAATCAGGAGGACATTAATGATAAGGATTAATTAAATAAATGAGACTTTATTTAATTGTAAGAAGATTTTGATAATTAGTGACATATTAAATAATTAAACAAGATTTATTTATTTAATAATCATGAAGAATGAAAGATCCCGAATTAATTAAATAATTAGAAATTATTTAATTAATAGTTGAATGTGGGTTAGAAACATAATTACAAAGTTATAATCATGTTATAACAAAAGGTGGTAAAATAGTGGTCGTAGGCCTAAGTCATTTTTAGGTGTCTACATTTTCCCATCTTTGTCATAATGCAGCTTGTCGCATTGTGGCAAAGAAAACAAGTCTAGAATATGCCCCAGTGAAGGTACAGAGTGCCTATGCCCCCTCAGGAAAATTTTCAAATTTTGACCCGAGGTCAAATTTTTTTGGAAAGTGTTCCGATTAATTCAATTAATGACCAGAAAAGTGATGGCACAATCCGATTCAGAAACTATGACCATCTGTACATAGCTATTAGTTGTTTCAACTATGGCCATCTCTAGTTTAAGTAGCACTTGAGGAGCTCCCTTATATTATTTTCTAAATATTCTCCTATTCCTTTCCTGTCATAAGTGCCATATGACCATGGAGGGAGTGATTCTCCCTATGGCAGCAAATAAGGCTGACTTTTGTAGGAGGGGCCAACTTGTAAACATGTCCCAAAGGGAGTTGGGAAATGGTGAGTTCCATTGTAGTTTCATTTTCATAATATTCCAGATATTTTAGTGAAAGGAACACCTAAGAAATAGATGGTCAATATCTTATGGGGCTTCCCCACACATCACACAAGTGAACTATTGGGATAATTGAAGTTTTTCTAATTTGTCACTTGTCAAAAATTTCTTTTAAAGTGCTAGTCAAATGAAGCATCCTACTTTAGGTAAGACCATGTTATGCCAACAAAAAGAGAAGGCCCATTTTTTGTTTTATTGGTCCCCTGTTGCTAATAGTGACTTGTAACCAAGTTTAACTGTGTAGTCTGGTTTTGTTGACTTATAAATTATACTATTCCTTAGTAAGTCTTCCAATTTAAAATTCTATTCAATAGGAATATGAGGATCTATGATTTTCTTCCAGTTTTCTATATCACAGGGCATGTCTAGGAATTCTATATAGTCTTTCACCTTGTGACCCCATGCAGCTAAAAGGATGACTTGAGCCTCCTTTAAATCTTGAATTTCATGGAGGGGTGGGTATTTGTTCCATGAATCTAACCAAAACATTTCTTGCTCCCCATTATAGACTTCCTAAGACAAAAATTGAGAGATAACTTCCCTGTAGGTTATAAGAAAGTTCCAAGTTACTGAACCTAGGGGAGGATTTGAAATTGTGAGGATTCTTGAAGGTGAATCCACATCTAGGTATTTACTTTGCATTAATTGACACCATATCTTATGGGTTTATTTATACATCTTCCAGATGATCTTTTCACCTAGGGCCAGATTGCAAGCTGACAAGTTTTGAACTCCTGCACCCCCTGAGACTTTTTCTTTGGACATTGTGGCTATAGAGATGAGGGGGATTCTTTTTTTTTATCAATATTACCCTTCCATAAAAATTGTTTGAATATTTTCTCTAATTCTATGATGGAATTTTTGGGGCTTCGAGTACCACCATGTAATAGTTGGGAACTACTGATAAAACTGATTTAATCAGCTATATTTTGCTTGCTAACGTCAACCACCTTCCCTTCCATGAAGTTATTTTAGCACAAATGGTTTTGATGATAGTCTCCCAATATTGTTTCTTTTTTCCTCCTACAAATAGGGGAACCCCTAGATAATTGCTAGGAATTTCATCCGATTGGAAACCCAATTCTTGGACGATATTTCTTTGGATCATAGCATTTGTGTTGAAGGTAAAAACTTTAGACTTTGCATTATTTATCTTTTGGTCTGAGGTTGAGGCATGTTTTTGAAAATTTGTTTTGACTTGCTTTGACTCACATAAAGTAGCTTCCCCAAACAATAACGTTTCATCTACAAATAAAGAATGGTTAATTGCCAAATTTGAGTTTGGGATGAGAATACCTTTCCAATTGTCTTGAAGATGATTTTCTCTAATAGATATGCTTAAAGCCTCTACCAAGATGATGAAGAGAAATAAAGAAAGGGGGTCTCCCTGCCTTATAGCTTGGGAGGAACTGAAGAACCCTGTTGGGGTTGCATTAATTAAAACTAAGAATTTTGCTCCAGATATGCAAGAATGTATCCATTTGCACCATTTATGATTGAAGCCAAATTTCTTGAGAATTTGCAGTAGGAACTCCTAGTTTACTCTATCATAAGCTTTTCACATATCCAACTTCACTATAAAAGCATTTAATTTATGTGCATTTATGGAGTAGATAACTTTATGTGCTACTACAGCTCCTACGGTCTCTCTACCTGGTACGAAGCCCCCTTGCTCATCTCAAATGGTTTTTGAGATAAAAGGTTGGAGCCTCATATATATTACCTTTGAAAATATTTTGTAAATCATGTTACAAAGAGAGATGGGTCTAAAATCTACAAAGGTACTTAGATTTGGACCTTTTGGAAGGAGGGCAATATGAGTCACATTGATTTTTTTTAATAAGATGCATGTTTTTCTTGATTCCTCCATTGCTTGCAAGAGATCTATGGAGATGAATTCCCGAATTTTTTGAAAGAATAAAGTTGTGAATCCATCAGGGCCTGGAGCCTTATCCGAGGGTAGGGAGAAGAATACAACTCTAATTTCATCAAGGGAGAAGGTTTTGAGAAGATTTGTATTGTCAACATGAGAGATCATTGGGGGGATAACATTTAAGAGATCTTCTCTAGCTTGAAGGTTTTGAGGAGGGCCTATGGTTGTATCATTAAGCACGTTTGAGAAAAACCTAACACCTTCCTCCCTGATATCTTCTTCATTGAGAAGGATTTCTCTTGTTGAAGTTGCTTTGATGGATAAGATAGACCTTTTGACCTTTTTTACTTGGGTTGAGGCATGGAATTTTTTTGTATTTCTATCCCCCTCCTGGAGCCATAGTTCTCTTGATTTTTTATACCAATATATCTCCTCTCTGGCTTGGAAATATATATTATCATTTTTATTATCATAAATCAAATTATTTTTTTACAAAAAAAAATTCAAAGTTTTGGAAATATATATTAAAAAACGTTAATGTGATTAATTTCCTGTGGCAGTGAATTTTCCTTGAGTTGAATTTGTCATGGTGGTGAATTTTTCCATGGTAAATTGTTGGCGGTGAATTTTCCCATAGTGAATTTTCCTAGAGCCTTTGAAAGGATGTGGTTATTTCTATATTTGTGCATATAACACTACAAATTTATTTTGGAAAGAAATTTGTGTATATAAATTAATGTAAAAAAAGAATTCATTGTATTTAGAAGATTTTTTATTTATTAATAACAAGTGTATTAAAAAAATTATAGTATTATAGTAAACAAAAATTTATTTATTGTAGATACATTCATTGTTAAGGAAATTAAAAATATAATTCACTTCAAATATTATATCATATATATGCATCTATATTCTTAAGTGTTTTCAAAAATAGATTTAAAAATATATAAAGTGTATGTGTATATATTATGTACACATAGTTATTTTGTAGATTGATTTAAAATGTTGTAAAAAATTAAATTAATTAAATTAAAAATACATTTTTCTATGAAAGCTATTTTTATTATAGATCTAAAAATAAAATAATATAAAAATATAGATTTAAATATTTCAATCCATTTGTAAAAAAACAAGAATGTTATTTTAGAAAACAATATTATAAGATCAACTTTAGATAATCATGTTTCCCTTAATATCAGTCTAAATATTTAATTTAAGTTTTTTCTAGAAAGCTATCAAAATGCTATTTTAAACAAATCTAATATCTCTTTGTTTGAAGACCAATGTAAGACACACAACCTTCTACAATGCAATTGACATTTCTTTGTTAATGGAGATAAATTTTTGGATGAGATTGATGTGATTGTTCATGGAGTCATGTCAATAGCATGTACCTATAAATTAGTATTGATTTAGATTTATAGATTTTTATTTTATTTTATTAGGGTATAAATTAGTATTGATTTAGATTTATAGATTTTTATTTTATTTTATTAGGGTATAAATGGGCTAAATTTAAAGATGTAATATTGAAATAGATGGTTGAGATGCATCATCTTGTAGAATAAGTTAAGTAGTAGAATAAGCTAATAGATAAATGAACAAGATTGATTGCAAATGAATGGCTACGATACATTAAGATGACTTTATTAAATGTTAGATGTTAGAGTTGTTTTTAAATATTGATTGCAAATAGATGGCTATGATATATTAAGACGACTTTATTAAATGTTAGTTTTTAGAGTTCTTTTTAACTATATATTTATGTGAATGCTAGAGATTTAATGGTGTAGTGTGAAAATGAATGGTAGAGATGTAAGATTAGTTTGAATTTTATTTATTAGTTATCCATATGATTAGTTGAATTATTTACTTATTTATTTGTAGCTAATGAAGAAAGAATATTATATTTATTTTGAAACAAATGGATAAGATGGGATGATTCACTAAATAATAAAATTTCTTTAGTTAATTAATGAAAATGAATTTATTTTTTTATTTTTTTTAATATGAGAAATTAGTGCAAGTAATTAATAATAAAAATTATGTAATTGATTAGTGATGTGGTGAAATTTAAGTGTTTACAAGTGTTATATTTAATTATTATAAAATAATAGAATATTTTATTGATTAGCCAAGTAATTTAATTTATTTAATTTTGATTTAGATTTTAGTTGTGAAATATTTATTAAAATTTAAAATTTAAAATTCAATTTAATAAAATGATTAGGTTGTAGTAAATAATTTTGGTAGAATTTAGTAAATATTATCGATAATTTAATTAATAAATAAAATTAAAATTATTATTGTAATATGACTTTGCAAGAAAATTAAAAACAAAAAATATAATAATAAAAAACTAATTGAAAATTATTGTTTAGTTTGTGATTATTTTTTAAAATACTCAGTTAAATCAATTTTTTACTTTATTGATAATTTTAAATTGGTAAAGGTATGTGATAAAAAAATAATAATTTAACTTTGGTGATGTTAGTATACATGAGTTTTCTTTAATATTTTTTTAATTTAAAAAGGTACAAGTACATAATAATGATGCATTTGACAGTGTATAAGAGCATATGATCTATTATTTGGCACTTTAGAGAGGATAATATGCAAGAACAAGCATTTATGAGTGTGAAGTTTTTTCCCACAAGGGTTTCTCCAATGAAGTACATCAATACAAACGTTGCATCTCATTGGGTGGGGAGTTTTTTCCAATGAGGATTTCTCCATGTATATCTTGCATCACTTGTGATTCTCAACTTGTGGTATTGTTGATTTACTTTCATTGTTGGAATTGTTAATCATATATCACATTATTCATAATCTTTAATACACATAATTTCACATTTGCAACCACTTAAATAAGTTCATATTGTTGCAAGTTTCACCTTGATTTCCAATATTTTGTATCAAAGCTAATGGTTTTGTTGAGAGAGGGACACCTTTCTCTTAAGCCTTGAAGGTTTTTTGGCTACAATGAGAGCTTTTTCTTTGTGGGTTTTGCAAATTTGTGAAGTAGATTGAAAACCATGGCTTCTACCTCCTGTCGAGATATTGAAAAATTTAATGGCTTTTAGTTATTAGATGTGGAAGATGAAGATGGAGGATCTCCTTGAAGAGAGAGTTCGATGGTTGGTAGCTTCAAATAAAAAGAAACCATCTAGTGTGTCTGATGAAGATTGGAACAAAACAAACAAAAGGCACGAGGAACCATTCGGTTGTGTCTTGCAAATTATGTCCTCTTGAATTTTTTAGAAGAATCTACCTCATACAAGTTGTGGAAGAGGATAGGTGATATTTACCAAACTAAAAGTCTAACAAATAAATTGTATCTCAAA
Source organism: Sequoiadendron giganteum (assembly GCA_007115665.2). Lineage (NCBI taxonomy): Eukaryota > Viridiplantae > Streptophyta > Pinopsida > Cupressales > Cupressaceae > Sequoiadendron > Sequoiadendron giganteum. The sequence goes on from CM021106.1 coordinate 396,467,572, forward strand.
AGATGTTTATATTCTTTGAAAATGAAGGATGGTGATTTTATTGTAGAATATTTAAATTCTTTTAATATGGTTATAAGTTAGTTTTCATCTACAGATGTTAAGATAGAAGAAGAAGATAAATGCATATTGTTTCTTTGTTCTTTACCTATATCTTGGGAAAATATAATTGTTGCCATAAGTTGTGGTGGTGCAAAGCCAAAGATGGATAATCTCATTGATACACTTCTTTCAGAGGAAATGCGAAGAAAGTTCATGAATGTGGGCTCCCAAGGTGCTTTGCATGTGCGAGGAAGGTCCAAAGAAAAAGGTGTGCCTAAAGGGGACAAAAAGAGAGATAAGTCTAAAGGACATTGTAAAATCCTCAAGAAGAGAAGAAGAGTAAGTGTTGGAACTGTGGTAAGAGAGGGCATGTGAAGGAGTGTAGAAACAAGAAAAAGAGTTCGGAAACCTCCACAAAAAAGTCCTCAAAAGATGGTGATCCTAATGCTTTGTTTATTTTATCTAACACTATTAATAATGATGTTTGGCTTATTGATTCAATTTTTTCCTACCATATTACTCCTCACGAGGAGTGGTTCAATTCATATTCAGCTTATGATGGTGGAGAAGTTTTCCTTGGTGATAACAACATGAAGAAGATTGTTGTTAAGGGAAAGGTAAAGTTGTGTTTTAGTGATGGAAGGGTTAAAAATATTGATGTTTTACATATTCCAAGACTCACAAGAAATTTACTTTCAATATCCAAGTTGAATGGTTTTGGAATGCATGTGACATTTGATAATTTTGGTTGTAGGTTGGTAAGAGTGAGTTTGGTGATTGCTAAAGGATCTCAGATAGGGATTTTGTTTAGGCTTAATGCCTCCACCTTTTGTAACTCTACCACTGTAACTGACACTAAAAATGCATGTATATTGTGGCACCGTAGATTAGGTCACATAATTGAAAAGGGTCTTAAGACCATTTTGAATAAAAATTCAGTTGATGGTATTTCTGATTATTTTGTTGGCAAAAATGGTTTATGTGAGAATTGTGTGTTTGATAAATAGAATAGATCATCATTTCCTAATGGAACTAATAAATATAAGAGATTATTAGAGATCATTCATTTGGATGTGTTTGGACCAATGAATGTTGACTCTTTTAAAAAATCTTGTTATTATGTTACTTTCATTGATGATGTCTCAAGATACACCTGGATTTATTTTATGCATGCAAAATCTAAAGTTTTCACTAGGTTTAAGGAGTTTAAATCCTTAGTTGAGAAGAAAATAGACTATAAGATAAGGGTGTTGAGATCTGGCAATGGGGTGAATATTTTTCTAGGGAATTTGACAAGTTCTATAATCATGTAGGTATTGTTCGACAAAAGACTACTCCTTATACACCTCAAAAAAATGGGGTAACAAAAAGAATGAGCCAAACCTTGATGGAAAGAGCTAGGAGCATGTTGAGTGGTGTTAAGCTTGATAGATTATTTTGGGTAGAAGTGGTAAGTACTGCATGTTATTTGATTAATAGATCTCCTTGTTTAGCTCATGTTGATAAAATTCCTTATGAAGTGTGGATAAGGTAGAAATCCTTCGATTTCACATTTAAGGGTCTTTAGTTGTGAGGCTTATGTTCATGTGCCTCAAGATAAGCGATCTAAATTGGATCCAAAAGCACATATATGCATCTTTGTTGGTTGTAGTGAGAGTATAAAAGGTTATAAGCTTTGGAGTCCAAGAGGATACGAGAGGATATTTGGTGGCATTATGATTATATTAATAAATTTAATGGAGTTAATTATCGATATTTGATAAATTTGATATATTAATATATGATGGAGTTGATATATTTATATTTGATGGAGTTGATCTATTGATTTTTTCCCTAAGGGATTAGATATGTCCCCTTTACTCCTATATCTATGAATCTTACCAAGATCCATATGTGATTTTTCCACAAGGAATTTTTTAGTATGTGTCTCTATTATTATGCTTAAAATAACATTTTTTATGAGGACCTCTTATGTAACACCCCTCTATTTTGCTCTTATGTTTAGATAGTGTTCTACTTTGTTATGCTTATGCTTTCTGACAATACCTTGACTTGGATATACTATGATGATTGATTATTATTTGATCACTAACCTTAGAGTGATGTGGATTTTATATTATGAAGTGATGGTACTTTATTCTGATGTTTTTGAAAAGATAAGCAGCATTTCAGGGTGCCGAACCCTTCACAAAGAGCCCAAGGGGCCAAAGAAAAGCATAGTTCAAAACAAAGATTGAACTATAGGAACAACCAGAAATAGCTGGCAGACAGCTGTGGAAAATAAAGAGATTAAACAACCCTCGAAATAGAGGGTTCAGAGCTAGCTCCATGAGCCCGAGACCTAGAAGCAGACACCGACTTCTTCTTCTGAAGAACAATCGAACAAGGAGGCTCGAAAACAAGGAACGAGGAGAACGGTGAGAGGATCGACTCCACCTCAGCCACCACCAGACCACTGAGCAGCGAGGGCATTGGCAACAAGGCAGTCGAGAACGGATCAACAGGCGGCTCAGAAGAGGCACCCAACAAAGGGCAGATAGGGTCAGACATAGCACCAACAACAGGTGCAGGGTCAGATAAAGCATCGACAGCAGAAGCAAGGACAAGCCCATAAGTGTCAGCAGAAGGGTCTGGCACAACAGTGTCAGCAGAACGGTCCACAAGAGGAACCAAAGAAGAGAGTTCTGGAAGAGCAGCAGAAACCTCTGAAGAAGAACCCACCATGAGGTGATCAAGGAGAGCATCAGTCCACCAATTCGCAACGCCCTTGTGATGGGCATGAGGGCAAACAGAGGCCAAGTGACCCACCAAAAAGCATCTCCTACACCGAAAGGGGAGGCCCTCATAGTCTAAGAGCTGCTTCCAAGGTCTATCCTCCACTAGCAAAACAACATCCCCATGGAGAGGTTTAGAGATATCCAGATCAACAAGCATTCGAGTGACCGTGGTGTGTCCAAACTCCCTAGTTGTAGAATCCACCATCAAGAAATGGCCAATGGTATTGCCGATGGCTTCAAAGCAAGATTCTGATGTTATTATTATGACATGCTTTGGATTAGTGGTGATTTGAATTAATATTGTTATATGCTCTTGAGTAAATTATTGATGTTAGATTCATCAGTTTTGTGACATTGTATTAGTGAAGGGGATGAAATTGTACCACTCACTTGTGAGCGCCCTATGATTATGTGATTCTCTCTTCACGATGTGTTTTATTATGATATATATGCATGTTCGATATATGCTTGGTTGCAGGTATAGGACGCCGAATCAACTTGGTTTCATAGGTTTGAGTGTGTCCATTGCCCAGCAGTATTGTTGATTGGGAGATAGTAGCTAGGTTTCCTATGTCAAGCCACTACCCTAGTCATAGGGTGTCGTCATTTCTAGTTGGTTTTATTTGTTAAATGTTGTTCAGTTGCCTTGAAATCATTTATGTTGTAGATTTTGTAAAAGGTAAATAATGGGTTTAAATATTTAGGTTGATTATTAAATTAATCTAGTTTATTATGTCAGAAGATGGTGATTAATTAATTAATTTAATCTAATTGGTAAAATAATTTCATCTTAAGATTATATTATTTTATTAATTAATTAAATTAGTTGAATTAAGTTAAATTAGAAATGCTAAGTATTTTAGAAATTATTAAATTTTTTAATTTTAAAAAAATATCTTTGAGGATTTGGTGCAATTTGGTTTTGAAAGATATTTTCTATCAACATGTGTTGGAAAATATTGATGAGGGTTGTTGGGAAAATTTATTCATGGAGAAATTAATGGTTGTAATGAGAAGAAGTGAGAAGCTTCTTCACGGAAGAAGGAGAGAGGATATTCTATGGGGAAAAAGGTTTTAAAAATTAAGTTGGGTTATTTTTCATATGGTTGTTGAAATTTTGGTAAAAAAAATACAGTCTAGGGAAATTTCTTGTGTTCTCGAATTTTATTTAGTTCTGGAGGAAGCTCGGGTTGATCTGGGAAAAATCTTGGATTTGTGGAAGAGGCTCTACGTGAATTCACATCTTCTCAAGCATTGGATTTCAGGTTCCTCTTTCATTCTAGTTAGTTTCATATTGGAAAAGTTTCTTAGTTTAGATTACTATCTGGAAAAAGATTGTCTGTGCATATTGTAAAGCTTTTGAGTTGAAAAAATTGAAAATGTCATGCATGAAATTTTCTATGAAAATGAAATCCTCTATAGAATGAAATCTTATGTTGAATCTATTGCAAATTTTATATTGGGATTATTGTAAACAAAGAAGAACCCAAAAGGAAAAATATCAGGTATCTGAAAATTGGGAGGAGATTAGACTATCTTTAGAAATTTTTCAATAGGATTAAAACTTCTCGGGAAATTTCTTGTAAAATTGTTTGTAAGAATTTTATTGTTCTTTCTCTTGTAGTTTTGTTGTCTGGGAAAATTTAAAAGAAACCTCTATGTTTTTATTTGAGAAATTCATTTGTAGAAATTTCTCTGTAAGTTGGCTTTTCGGGTGTTTTTGTAAAAGTTTCCTGTAGAATACATTTTGAAAAAAAAAAAAAATTACTTCCCCAATTAGAGTAAAGATCTGATTAAATTTATAAATATATATATATGATGATATATATATAAACATATACATTTATAAACATATATATATAGATGTATATATAAACATTTATATATATTCAGATATTTTATGGAGCCTCCATAAATTTTTGATCTAAGAACCTGATGGGAAATATTTATAGTGAATGTCCATATGCATTTTTTAGATATCGCTAGTATATGTTTATGAGGGTACTGAATTTATATTTTTTGGGGGGCATGGGGGCGCTACCCCACAGTCGCCCCATAAGGAGGCGATTGGGGAGGTAGTGTTGTTGCCTCCATAGTCGTGCCCCTTTGTGGGGTTCAGTTGTGGGTAAGCCAGCCTCCCCCAACTTTTATTTAAAACAGAAACTTTTAAAAGGCTTTTGTTGTTTTGATATTTCGTTGGGCTTTAAAATCATGACCTTGTCGTCTATTGTTAAAGGATTTTGATTTGTTTCTTTTTATTAATATTTTTAAATTTATTAAATATTATATATATAATATATATGGTTATGTTGGTATATATATATTATATATATGTATATATTTAATATATATATTTTTTTAATATGATTTTGAGTTTTAAATATATAAGTAATATGTATATATTTAAATATATATATAGTTGTATATATACATATATGATTATATATATAAATAATATATGTATATACATATATATATATATTTAAATGTTCTCTATAGATTTGGTGCATGCAAAAAAAAAACGTCAACTAGAAGTTATAAGAATAAAATGTTTAGTTAGAGGAAATTGTATTTTTTTTAATTAAAATGTAATTGGGAAATTTAGTTGTACAATTAGATCTAATTTCCATTTTTCCTGTACATGGAATTTATTTTTAATTTAAAAGTAATCGAGGAATTGAAGTTACAATATTAAATTAATTTTTCCTTCTCTTTTTGTAAGAGATTTTATTTAAATAATTTATTTGGGAAATAGCTTTATTGTGAATCATTGAAGGGGGTAAATTGAATTGAATATATTCGAAGAGTAGTTTTATTTCCTGTTTAATTTCCCTTTGTATAAAATTTATTATGTTCTTATTTTGGGGAAATTTGTTAGATGTGCTATAAGTCTTCCAAATGTGTTATAGATTGGGGGTTGTTGTAATTTTATTGTCAACCCATTTTGTTACCTTTGGGTAGTGCATTTGTCGTTATCAGTAAATCACTTGGTTTATATGAATGGGGATGTAATATCATTTATCTTTGGATGGGGATTGAATATTCGTAGTGTGCACTAGTTACCCTTAGGTTGTGGCTTTGTTCCACGTGTTGTCAGTAGGAGAGTGACTCTCGATGGGGATCGAGGTCTGGGAAGATCTACCGGGGTAACCCATGCAACTTTTTGGTGACACTCCTCCTATGTCAGCAATATGTTTGGTTCATTGATTTATTTAATTATTTAACTCTGCAAGCATTATACCCTATGAGTTAGTGTTGTATTGGTATTTGTTAAGTTTTGTTATGTGTTAGCCTGTGTCTAGTGGTAGATGGTCTTGCCTATGGAACCTTGTTACTGTCTCCTAGCACGGGAGGTGGGCCTTCAGGTACCATTTGGTTGGGTGGAACGTGTACCTTACTCCATTGGGTCCCCTTTCTTCTGTTCATGATGGTGAGATCTTCCAGTTGGAGAGCTCGTGGACACCAGTTGATATATTCCTTCATTTCAGGTATTATTTCAGTTGGACTTTGTATTTATATTACTCCTCCATTGTTTTCAAGGAGGGATTTTTTATTTTGTAACACTTATGTATGATCTTCCTCATTCTGGGAATGAGTATTGTAAACACTATTTGAAAATTAATGTAATCTTTGGATCTTGATGTAATTCTATTCTATGTGATGCAATTATAATGCTTTGAATGTATATACTTTAAATTCATAAGTAATTAATTATATGTTATGAATGAGTAATGTTTATGTTATGGGATTCAGCTGTAACCTTAGTTGTGTGCCTTAGAGGATGTTGTGATAGTGTAGTGCACCTTTCATGTTAATATTGCATTTTAAAATAAATAAAAATTGTACGCTTTTTTAGTTTTAGCATCTTTCTCTAGGGTTATGAGGCGGGGCATTACACATGGTATTAGAGCCCCAGGTTCATACACTAGGTACTCTGGATACATTTGATCCCATTATGTTTTCCTTGTGAATCTGTTAGTGGAGATGTTAAGTGATCATGGTGTTTATAGCATTGACACTTAGCATCATGTGTTTTATGGAAAAGAGTAGAGTGAAAGAAAGTTGAAAAAAGGATATGGATGAAAATTAATGATATGTATCACATGGGTGATGGAAGTAGATGTTTTTATGGAATTATGTATGTAATTGTACCCCCATGTAAATCTGAGGAACCAATAACTATGTCTTGGTTGAGTGTTGTGAATACCTTGTACTTTCTTTGTGTGTCCATGGGATGGTGATACTGGGTACCCATTCATGGGGGAAATGTTGCATTTTGGTGTGGGATTAACCATATCACTATGTGTGTTTGCATGTTTGTACCTGATTGAGTGCCAACCCACGTGTGGTTGAAAACTTATACATATAAGAGTAACCAAAAGTTACTTTCATAGATTCTCTTTCTTTTGGTTCTCTAGCCCCTCAATCCGTGAAGGGATAGTAGCAGCCACAAAGTTCCTTGGGTGGAGTGTGTAGCATACGCATATTACGGTGCAGAGCGGTCTCAACACAACCGATCCTAAGGAAATGTACCCACTACTTTCCCCTATTATGGATCAGGATACTTGATCCATATGTGTTAGCCCAATCCCCACATATTTGAGTAAAATAACATAGGTTTGTTAGTATAATGTCCGTAGGGACATTGATCTGGCATTAGTGAGTAAACCTCGTCCATATGAGACATGAAGCTCGGGTAGCCCCATATTGATATTATTGTTTTTGCATTATATATATATTGTATCTGCACGTGTTCTGACATGATGCAATAGATATGATTCCACACCCCACTGATGTTTCGACATAGTGATGGTGATGATGTCGTGTTACACGATGCCACGTGCATAGACATGTGAAAGTGCATTATGAGATTGTGTTATGATAGCCTACTTGTGTGATGAGTGTTATGGGGCCTCATACACTTGTAGAGGGATACTCATGGTTGCTTCGACAGTGTTTGGTCAGATAGCATATGAGTAGGTCCTATCCATGTATACCTCTAGCTACAATGAGTACTTGTGTGTGCCTTTTCCATGACGTATCGCTATGCGGGGTGTGTTATGCATGTGCCTACTTCTGTGGACCCACAGACACACTGCCATGTGGCATACGACCAGTGTGTGCCTTCTCTAGATGGCATATGACCATGTCGAGTGATGACGTGATAGTCATGGAGTACACTCTGGGTCATGTGGATGGCATGCTCACTCTACACCACATGAGGGGTATTATTATAGATTGACCTTGTTCCCTCCTTCCTCGTTTGGTGGCTAGTATCTAGTCACACAGTGTTGTACAGTGCAATTTTAAAGATTATGGACTTTCTTCATGGTTACTGATGGGTTTTTGTTAATTGTGAAGGCTGACACCTGGTTATATTTGATTGTGATGGTTTAGCCACATCTTGTGATCTTACTTTCTTATGACCCTCGTGGTTATATTTGATTTAGTGTTGAAATTATGCACATTTATTGCCTTATTGTTGAAATTGAACTTTTAATTTTCTCTTCTTTATGACCTTGGTGGCTAAACTAGTTTATCAGTATTGTTTTAAATGTCGGTAATGTTTTGTATTGTGAGTCCTCTCCAAGGACATATGAGGCGGGCTTTGTGAGTGTCTATGAGGAAGCAGATGTAGGGAACATTGAGGATGGGGGTATGTGAGGCTATTATACAGCTAGGACCCACTACCCACCTATGTGTGATGACTATCTCTTGGAGGCTAATCACCTTATACAACAAGAGACAGGTCATTGTGGTCTTGATTAGATGGTCTCACCATGTGTGTGGCCTAACACCATCAAGCCACTGATTGTGATTTATGGATTTTTGTGAGATGAATATTGGCTCTTCGCTCATGGATTATGTATCATGGATTAGTATGCTTCTTTCTGGTGTATAGATGGACCCATGTGTGGCCTTTTTATAGTGATTTTCAAATATGTGCATGGGTGTGTATGTGTAGAATGTATGTTTAATCATGAGTATGGTGCTTGATTTATGAGTTTCTGTATTTTAATTTCACCTTTTGGTTGTGACTCCTTTCTTGGGTGGTGTGTATAGGATGCCTAGGAGAGGTGGTCATGGATTCGATTGTTTGAACACTTATTTTCTGATACCCCATGAGAATGATCATGTGGAGCACCTGGGTCCTCAGTTATGTTCTTTGCTTGAGGAGTTTCTTACCCAGCTAGGCCCTAGACTAGAGAGTGTTTTGTAGCAACAACACTCAAGGTCTAAGTGTAAGGTTTCACAACCTCATCATGATGGTAATGGTTCTCAATCTAGAAAGAACCGAAACTGGTGGCATAATAAGCACAACCATCAGGAGCGACCAACACAGAGTGCATAGGCTGCAACGAGTAGAGGTACATGATGTTACACTTGTAGCCAACAGGGCCACATAGCTAGATAGTGTCCTCAAAGGAACTCACTTGATCTTAGTCAGAGGACGGTGGCTACAGAGCCAGAAAGGAATGATGTAGGAAGGACTCATAGTATGAGTGTAGCGGTTGATCATCGTCAGACAGAGTATCAAGGTACAAATGTGGAGATTACTAGTAGTGGACAGGCAGCCATTTCAGGAGTTCATGGAAATCCTGCAGTATAGGAGGCTAAGGAAGTGCCTTTAGTGTTGATTTCTCTGCATTGACACTTGTTATGTTAAGTTATGTGTTTTTGAGACTTCATTAGTGGTTGCTTCACCATGTTGGTTTGTTAGGATTGACAGTGTACTTGTATTGGAGGATTATGTCACTGGTTACTGTTGTTTTTATGTGTGATTATATGGAGTTTGTAATGGGCGTATTTGCAGGCTTCTAGGAGTAAGCCTGACCCTATGGGGAGAATGTAACACCCCTCTATTTTTCTATTATGTTTAGACAATGTTCTACTCTGTTATGCTTATGCTTCCTGATTGTACCTTGACTTGGATATACTATGATGCTTGATTATTATTTGATCACTAACTTTAGAGTGATGTGGATTTTATATTATGAAGTGATGGTACTTTATTCTAATGTTATTATTATGAAATGCTTTGGATTAGCATAGTGGTGATTTGAATTAATATTTTTATATGCTCTTGAGTAAATTATTAATGTTAGACTCATCAATTTTCTGACATTATATTGGTGAAGGGGATGGAATTGCACCACTCGCTTGTGAGCGCCCTGCGATTCCGTGATTATCTCTTCACAGTGTGTTGTATTATGATATATATGCATATTCAATATATGCTCGGTTTTAGGTTTGCAAGTATAGGACATCGACTCCACCTGGTTTCACAAGTTTGAGCATGTCCATTGCCCAACAATATTGTTGATTGGGAGATAGTAGCTAAGTTTCCCGTGTCAAGCCACTACCTTGGTCATAGGGTGTCATCGGTTCTAGTTGGTTTTGTTTGTTAAATGTTGTTTAGTTGCCTTGAAATTATTTATGTTGCAAATTTTGTAAAAGGTAAGTAATGGATTTAAATATTTTAGTTGAATATTAAATTAATCTGGTTTATTATGTTAGAAGATGGTAATTAATTAATTTAATCTAATTGGTAAATTAATTTAATCTTACGATTATATTATTTTATTAATTAATTAAATTAGTTTAATTAAGTTAAATTAGAAATGCTAAGTATTTTAGAAATTACTAAATGTTTTAATTATAAAAAAATACCTTGAGGATTTGGTGCAATTTGGTATCGAAAGATATTTTGCTTTCAACATAAAGTGGTAAAATATTGATGAGGGTTGTTAGTAAAATTTATTCACGAAGAAATCAATGGTTGTAATGGGAAGAAGTGAGAAGCTTCTTCACAGAAGAAGGAGAGAGGATATTTTGTGGGGAAAAAGGTTTTAAAAATTAAGTTGGGTTATTTTGCATACAGTTGTTGAAATTTTGGAAAAAAAAATACAGTCTGGGGAAAGTTCTTGTGTTCTGGAATTTTATTTGTTTCTGGAGGAAGCTCTGGTTGATCTGGGAAAAATATTGGATCTGTGGAAGAGGCTCTATGTGATTTCACATCTTCTCAAGCATCAGATTTCAGGTTCCTCTTTCATTCTAGTTAGTTTCATATTGGAAAAGTTTCTTAGTTTAGATTACTATCTGGAAAAAGATTGTTTGTGCATATTGTAAAGCTTTTGAGTTGAAAAAATTGAAAATTCAATGTGTGAAATTTTCTATGAAAATGAAATCCTCTATAGAATGAAATATTTTTTTCAATCTATTGCAAATTTTATATTGGGATTATTGTAAACAAAGAAGAACTGTAACGCCCTGCCACGCAACCCTAGAGGAAGTTGTGATTAACTACTTAAACAAAATAATTTTTTTTTTGTTTAAGCACAATTAACATACAAGTTAGCTACCCATTGCAAACATCCCCTAAGGTTACGAGACTAAGATTACTCAACAACCCACAAACAACATAAGTGAAGACAAAACATCTACTCAAGATATTAAGTATGCATACATTCCATACAAGATAAATTACATCGCCAAAAAAGGAATACCATATGATTACAATATCAATAACTTAATAAGGAGATTACATCACTTATTCTCTGAATGAAACAAGTCCAATAAAAATAATTACAAACTACATCTTCCCACCTCGATAACAAATGCGAGGTAAAATAATAAAAGATCAACTAAAATGAAATAAACCAAGAACTGAAACTGAATCCCACGAGCTCTCCAACTGGAAGTCTCATCCACATGAACATGAAGAAAGAACCCAACGAATTTAGGTGCATGCCACCCAACCAAGTGGAACCCAAAGGCCCACCCCCCGTGCTAGGAGATAGTAACAAGGAATCCTAGCCAAGACCATCATCTCTAGACACTGGCTAAATCATAACTGAACCAAACTGACACAACCAATCACATGTACAACACAAGTACAACTCATATACCATGCAAGTACAACACAAGTACAACTCTACATGGTCATAATACTTCCAGAAATAAAGCAGATCAAGTATGTTAAAAGAACCATACACATAATAATCGAATACCATCTCTGGTCATATCAGGTATGTTAAGAAAACCATACCCACAATAAACAAGTACCAACTATTGTCCTAGATAGAGTGTCATCACACAGTTCATCATAAGTTACCCACTGCGGATCTTCATAGGCTCCGACCAACATAAAGGGTTGTCCTGGTGGCCTCTACCGATCACTAATGCGGGATCAAATACCTTACATACAAATAGGATAGATGACCTTGCCATTCCAGGCCTTCCCACTCATCCCAAGTCTAAATGAGCCCTTGCATCTATGAGTGAGGCCAACTTAGCTTGATTAGTGAGAATTTAGTCTTAATCTTCTAAGCATTGATTTAGTTTCACTTGATTAAACAACTTCCGAAGGTTACCCAATCTTACCTCTTCCGGGCTCTGGCCCCTACGAAAGCCACTCTTCTACTTGACAACACACATAACATCCAAACATCAAGGGTGCCAAAGTGCAACACACAAGATACCATGACCATTCCTTTCTTAGGAGGCGACATAAGATAAAACCCTCTCCAGACACTAGAGGTAACAAAAATAACAAAACCACTCCTTACATGGAGGCACCATTCACATAACAAGGCCACTCCTTACAAGGAGATGCAGATCCCATAATCCACTCCTAACCCAACAGGAGGCACAAAACATCCCTGTTCGTGGAAACTGGTTTAAACACTGACTAAACACCATGCACTACCCAAGGGAATCACAACAGGTTGACAAACAAAACGTCCAACCCAACCTATAGGGTTTTCTAGAAGACTTACAGATTAAGACACTTAACCCAATTCTCCAAACATGAATACAGAGGAATAATCACATAATATAGTTGTGAGGAAATAAACTAATTCCGGATTTATTAAATCCATTTTCCTTAATAAAATTCAGTATTATATTGCCTCAATAAAACTTAATCGATTAATGCCTCTTTCGGACAAGGACAAAATTTAAACCCATTATCCAATCCTTGATTGCTTGGAAATAATAATAAAATAAAGCAGTTACTTTATTAATTCAAAACATATCATTTTAAAATAATTATTTCTCTTTTGCGAAATAAATCATTCTAAAATCAATTAATTCCTCTGCTAACACATATAACTTTAAAATCAAATACTTGACCTTTTAAAATCTATTATTCTAACATCAAATATTTGTTCTAACAACACATAATATTTTAAGATCCAATAATTTGTCTATTAACTTATTATGTTAAAACAATTTCTTCTTCCCCAATTATATCATTTTAAATTCCTCCAATTGTCTTTATTTAAATCCCCAATTATATCCATATATAATCAAATATTTAAATCTTCAATTAAATATTTATGTTTAAATATATACATTAAATCATATTATATTATTTAAACAAATAAACATAATCATTCAATTTATAAATATATATATATCCTTTTTGAACCTTAACATAAAAATTTCCAAAATGAAATAATACAAAATATTTTAATATTATAAAATATAATATATAAATATTATTTATAAATATTTTATAATATTCTCATATTATAAAATATAATATTAAAATTATTAATATATTTATTATTTTATTTTAAAAGCCAGTTGACTAGCCTCGGGCCACGCGCCAACCCTTAGGGTTGGGCCGCGTCTGCCTTGGGCCACATGTGTAATGCAAAGGAAGTTGTTTAGGGCATCGGCTGTGGATTTTAAATAAGCGGCGACATGTTTTGACAGAGGCGGCGAAGGTGGGCCAGGCGGTGGCTGTGCGCAGCCGGCCACCACTAATGGTGGCATGGCTGTGCAAAGCACAACTGACCACCATTAGGGTGGTCGTTGCGTAGCCCACAGTGGGTGGGGGAGCTGCGCTGGGCGCGGCTCTCTCCCCACACTCCTCCCATGGGGCGTGGTGGGGAGGTGAGCCCCCAGTGCCTCCCCACTAAGATTTTTTTTTTCTTTTTAACTTTTTTTTCTTTATTTTTTAAAAAAACAAGCAAAATCTTGCGAATTTCTTGAAGTCCACGCACTCCCATAGGGTTTTTGAAAAATATGATGGCAAAACCTCTCCAAAAGAATTTTTTTTAAAGAATATATATATGTGTATATATTTATACACCAGTATATATATATTTATATATAAGAATTCCATCATCCCAACACAGTTTGAAGAAATAATTTGAACAATTAAAAATTTGAATTGAATTTTTTTTACAACCAAGAACTCATTTTTTTTTTTGAATAAAATTCCATTTCTAAATACAAGTGCCAAATTTTGAGAGCAGATTTAAATGGGTTTTCTTGCACATCAGACAAAATTTATAAATATTTTTCAAACAACACAATAAATTGTGATACCATTCAAAATGAACCAATTTAGACAAGAAGAAAACCTGAACCAAAAAGCTTGAAAAGTTAACAATGGTTCAAAGATTCCTTCTTTAGATTCTAGCTTCTTCCCCACAATCAACAGCCTTTTCCCACAATTTCAATCTATAACCCACAAATAGCAAAATCCTCTTTTCTTCCCTGTTTTCCATTTTCTCCAAAACTCCATGATCCAAAATTGTGAAAGAAAATTCAATAATAAGGAAAATTCCAAAAATATCTCATTCAACCACTATAATCAATTTCTGAAAACATAAATAGAAAATATCTTCTTTTTTTTAATTCTAATTTTCTAATTTGAATTTTAAATATTTTCTTTAATTTTCAATTTCAATCAAATAACAATAATTTCAAAATGAACAATTTAACTTATTTCAACAACATAAATTTAATTAATTAATAAAATAGACTTATTCAACGATTAAATTATTTATTAATTAAATTAAATTAATAATAAAATAAATTACCTTACTAACATAATTCTAGATCAAGTTAATCAACAACTTAAATGAATAAAACAATTCAATTACCCTTTCAACTTGTAATTAAATAAACGAAGAGAGGGAGCAATATTCAAAGCAACACAACCCGACTAACACCTGATGACATACTAGGACTAGGGTGACGACTTGGCACGAAAACCCTAGCTACTGTCTCCCAATCAAATACTGTTGGGCAATGAGCACACTCAAACCTGTGACACCAGGTGGAGTCGATGTCCTGTACCTTTCAACCTGCGAACAAAGAGTATGTCCACATGCATATAAATGTCATAATTAAAACACACCATGAAGAGGGAATCTCAGAATCGTAGGGCACTCGCAAGCGAGTGATGTGATCCGTCTCCTTCACCAATACAATATTACTAAATGACAAATCTAACATAATAATTTAATCCAAAGCATAATACCTCATTAATTCGAATAGCCACTTATGCTAATTCAAAGCATGTCATAATGATAACATCTGAATAAAGTATCATCACATCAAGATACATCACCAAATCATGATAAAGATAGAGATCAAACAGTAACCGAATACCATAGTCAAGGTACTAACAGAAAATAAGACATAACCAAACAGAACACTGTTCGATCAAAAGAGCAAAGCGGAGGGGTCTTACATCCTGCCCCCCAAGGGTCAGGCTTACTCCTAGAAGCCTGCAACAACTCCTAGTGCAAACTCCATACAATCTCACATAACCAAGGGTTCCAAACTGAACCACTCCATACCTCAACACATAAACAACAGCAACGCGTGCTGTATACAATCCAATTAAGAACACTGCCAATTCAATTATGACAACATGGAGAAACAACCACCAACCAAGTCTCCAAAAACACATAACCATGGATTATCACACATAATACACGTATGTACCAATACAAATCATTGGAAAGTGGCATACCCATCCATGATAGAAGGATCCATGAACCAAGAACAACTAACCAACTCAATCAAATCTAACATTCAACTAGTGACTGGATGGTGTGAGGTCATGCAAAGAGTGAGACCATTCAAACAAGACCCCAATGACCTATCTCTTGTTGTATAAGGTGATCAACCTCCAAGAGATAGTCATCACACCAAGGTGAGTAGTGGGTCCTAGCTGCAAAACAACTTCACATACCCCCATCCTCAACGTTTCCTACGTCAACTTCCTCGTACACACTCACCAAGTCCATTTCATACGTCCTTGGAGAGGAATCACAATACAACACATAACCGACATTGAAAACAACAAAGATAACTAGCTTAGCCACCAAGTTCATAAAGAAGAGAAAATTAAAGTTCCATTTCAACAATAAAGAAATAAATACGTGTAATTTCAACACTGAATCAAATTTATAACCACTAGGGTCATAAGAAAATAAGATCACAAATTGTGGCTAAACCTTCACAATCAAATATAACAAAGTGTCGGCCTTCATAATTTACTGAAAAAAATCATCGATAACCAAAAGAAAGTTCACAATCTTTAACATTTCGTTGTCATACACTATGTGACTAGTTACTAGCCACCAAACGAGGAAGGAGGAAACAACGTCCAACTAGAATGATAACACCGTCATGTGATGTGGAATGAGCATGCAATCCACCTAACCCAAAGTGTATCTACGACTCTCAAATAAGATACAATTACTGGTGTCTTTCATTACAAGGGTACAACTACATACATAATCCCATAGGATCATCCAATTCCATAACCCATGGGATACGTATCAAAACTATCCAACCATAACCTTTTAACAGGTTACTTTCACGCTACTCTTTTCCACATAGTACATCATGCTAAAGTAGAAGCCATGAACACATTATCACTCAACCATTCCACTAACAATTTGCAGGGACAACACAGTGGGAACAAATGTACCCAGAGAACCCAGTGTTTAAACCTAGGCTCTGATACCATGTGTAACGCCCCGCCACACAACCCTAGAGGAAGATACAATTAACTACTTAAACAGACTAATTTTTGTATTTGTTTAAGCACAATTAACATACAAGTTCGCTACCCATTGCAAACATCCCCTAAGGTTACGAGACTTTGATTACTCAACAACCCATAAACAACATAAGTGAAGACAAAACATCTACTCAAGGTATTAAGTACGCATACATTCCATACAAGATAAATTACATCACCAAAAAGGGAATACCATATGATTACAATATCAGTAACTTAATAAGGAGATTACATCACTAATTCCCCGAATGAGACAAGTCCAATAAACATAATTACAAATTACATCTTCCCACCTCGATAAAAAATGAGGGGTAAAATAATAAAAGATCAACTAAAATGAAATAAACCAAGAACTGAAACTGAATCCCATGAGCTCTCCAACTGGAAGTCTCGTCCACATGAACATGAAGAAAGAACCTAACAGATTTAGGTGCACGCCACCCAACCAAGTGGAACCCAAAGGCCCACCCCCCGTGCTAGGAGATAGTAACAAGGAATCCTAGCCAAGACCATCATCTCTAGACACTGGCTAAATCATAACTAAACCAAACTAGCACAACCAATCACATGTACAACACAAGTACAACTCATATACCACACAAGTACAACACAAGTACAACTCTACATGGTCATAATGCTTCCAGAAATAAAGTAGATCAAGTATGTTAAAAGAACCATACACGTAATAATCGAATACCAACTATGGTCATATCAGGTATGTTAAGAAAACCATACCCACAATAAACAAGTACCAACTGTTGTCCTAGATAGAGTGTCATCACACAGTTCGTCATGAGTTACCCACTGCGGATCTTCATAGGCTCCGACCAACATAAAGGGTTGTCCTGGTAGCCTCTACCGATCCTCGACCCTCATACTTACTAATACGGGATCAAATACCTTACGTATAGACAAGATAGATGACCTTGCCATTCTAGGCCTTCCCACTCATCCCAAGTCTAAATGAGCCCTTGCGTCTATGAGTGAGGCCAACTTAACTTGATTAGTGAGAAGTTAGTCCTAATCTTCTAAGTATTGATTTAGTTTCACTTGATTAAACAACTTTTGAAGGTTACCCAATCTTACCTCTTCCGGGCTCTGGCCCTTACGAAAGCCACTCTTCTACTTGACAACACACATACCATCCAAACATCAAGGGTCCCAAAATGCAACACACAAGATACCATGACCACTCCTTTCTCAGGAGGTGACATAAGATAAAATGCTCTCCAGACACTGGAGGTAACAACAATAACAAAACCACTCCTTACATGAAGGCACCATTCACATAACAAGGTCACTCCTTACAAGGAGACGTGGATCCCATAATCCACTCCTAACCCAATAGGAGGCACAAAACATCCCCGTTCGTGGAAACCGGTTTAAACACTGACTAAACACCATGCACTACCCAAGGGAATCACAATAGGTTGACAAACAAAATGTCCAACCCCAACATCTAGGGTCTTCTGGAAGACTTACAGATTAAGACACTTAACCCAATTCACCAAACATGAATACAGAGGAATAATCACATAATACAGTTGCGAGGAAATAAACTAATTCTGGATTTATTAAATCCATTTTCCTTAATAAAACTTAGTATTATATTGCCTCAATAAAACTTAATCGATTAATGCCTCTTTCGGACAAGGACAAAATTTAAACCCATTATCCAATCCTTTGATTGCTTGGAAATAATAATAAAATAAAGCAGTTACTTTATTAATTCAAAGCATATCATTTTAAAATAATTATTTCTCTTTTGCGAAATAAATCATTCTAAAATCAATCAATTCCTCTGCTAACATATATAACTTTAAAATCAAATACTTGACCTTTTAAAATCTATTATTCTAACATCAAATATCTATTCTAACAACACATAATATTTTAAGATCCAATAATTTGTCTATTGACTTATTATGTTAAAACAATTTCTTCTTCCCCAATTATATCATTTTAAATTCCTCCAACTGTCTTTATTTAAATCCCCAATTACATCCATATATAATCAAATATTTAAATCTTCAATTAAATATTTATGTTTAAATATATATACATTAAATCATATTATATTATTTAAACAAATAAACATAATCATTCAATTTATAAATATATATATCCTTTTTGAACCTTAACATAAAAATTTCCAAAATGAAATAATACAAAATATTTTAATATTATAATATATAATATATAAATATTCTCATATTATAAAATATAATATTAAAATTATTAATATATTTATAATTTTATTTTAAAAGCCAGTTGACTGGCCTCGGGCCGTGCGCCAACCCTTAGGGTTGGGCTAGATCTGCCTCAGGTTGCGTGCATAACGTAAAGCAAGTTGTTTAGGGCGCTAGTCGCGGGTTTTAAATAGGCAGTGGCACGTTTTGACAAGGGCGGCAGAGCCGGGTCGGGTGGTGGCTGTGCGCAGCCGGCCACCACTAATCGTGGTGTGGCTATGCAAAGCACAACCGACCACCATTAGGGTGGTCATTGTGCAGCTCACTGTAGGTGGGGGAGCTGCGCTGGGCACGACTCTCTCCCCGCGCACCTCCCATGGGACGCGGTGGGGAGGTGAGCCCCCAGTGCCTCCCCACTAAGATTTTTTTTTTTTAAATTTCTTTTCTTTTTTCTAAAAAACAAGCAAAAGCCTATGGATTTCTCGAAGTCTATGCACTCCCATAGGGTTTTTGAAAAAGATGACAGCAAAACCTCTCCAAAATATATTTTTTTAAAGAATATATATGTGTATATATTTATACACCAGTATATATATATTTATATATAAAAATTCCAACATCCCAACACAGATTGAAGAAATAATTTGAACAATTAAAAATTTGAATTGATTTTTTTTTACAGCCAAGAACTCATTTTTTGTTTTGAATAAAATTCCATTTCTAAATACAAGTGCCAAATTTTGAGAGCAGATTTAAATGGGTTTTCTTGCACATCAGACAAAATTTATAAATATTTTTCAAACAACACAATAAATTGTGATACCATTCAAAATGAACCAATTTAGACAAGAAGAAAACCTGAACCAAAAAGCTTGAAAAGTTAACAATGGTGCAAAGATTCCTTCTTTAGATTCCAGCTTCTTCCCCACAATCAACAGCCTTTTCCCACAATTTCAATCCATAACCCACAAACAGCAAAATCCTCTTTTCTTCCCTATTTTCCATTTTCTCCAAAACTCCATGATCCAAAATTGTGAAAGAAAATTCAATAATAAGGAAAATTCCAAAAATATCTCATTCAACCACTATAATCAATTTCTGGAAACAGAAATAGAAAATATCTTCTTTTTTTTAATTCCAATTTTCTAATTTGACTTTTAAATATTTTCTTTAATTTTCAATTTCAATCAAATAACAATAATTTCAAAATGAACAATTTAACTTATTTCAACAACATAAATTTAATTAATTAATAAAATAGATTTAATCGACGATTAAATTATTTATTAATTAAATTAAATTAATAATAAAATAAATTACCTTACTAACATAATTCCATATCAAGTTAATCAACAACTTAAATGGATAAAACCATTCAATTACCCTTTCAACTTGTAATTAAATAAACGAAGAGAGGGAGCAATATTCAAAGCAACACAACCCGACTAACACCTGATGACATACTAGGACCAGGGTGACGACTTGGCACAAAAACCCTAGCTACTATCTCCCAATCAAATACCGTTGGGCAATGGACATGCTCAAACCTGTGAAACTAGGTGAAGTCGATGTCCTGTACCTGTCAACCTACGAACAAACAGTATATCCACATGCATATAAATGTCATAATTAAAACACACCGTGAAGAGGGAATCACAGAATCGTAGGGCACTCACAAGCGATTGATGCAATATGTCCCCTTCACCAATACAATATTACTAACTGACAAATCTAACATAATAATTTAATCCAAAGCATAATACCTCATTAATTCGAATAACCACTTATTCTAATTCAAAGCATGTCATAATGATAACATCTGAATACAGTATCATCACATCAATATACATCACCAAATCACGATAAAGATAGAGATCAAACACTAACTAAATACCATAGTCAAGGTACTAACAGAAAATAAGACATAACCAAACAGAACACTGCTCGATCAAAAGAGAAAAACGGAGGGGTCTTACATCCTCCCCCCCTAGGGTTAGGCTTACTCTTCGAAGCCTACAACAACCCCTAGTGCAAACTCCATACAATCTCACATAACCAAGGGTTCCAAACTGAACCACTCCATACCTCAACACATAAACAACAGCAACCTATGCCGTATAAAATCCAACCAAGAATACTGTCAATCCAATTCAGACAACATGGAGAAGCAACCACCAACCAAGTCTCCAAAAACACATAACCATGGATTATCACACATAATACACGTATGTACCAATACACATCATCGGAAAGTGGCATACCCATCCATGATAGAAGGATCCATGAACCAAGAACAACTAACCAACTCAAACAAATCTAACATTCAACCAGTGACTAGATGGTGTGAGGTCATGCAAAGAGTGAGACCATTCAAACAAGACCCCAATGACCTGTCTCTTGTTGTATAAGGTGATCAACCTCCAAGAGATAGTCATCACACCAAGGTGAGTAGTGGGTCCTAGCTGCAAAACAACTTCACATATCCCCATCCTCAACGTTTCCTGCGTCAACTTCCTCGTACACACTCACCAAGTCCGTTTCATACGTCCTTGGAGAGGAATCACAATACAACACATAACCGATGTTGAAAACAACAAAGATAACTAGCTTAGCCACCAAGTTCATAAAGAAGAGAAAATTAAAGTTCCATTTCAACAATAAAGAAATAAATACATGTAATTTCAACACTAAATCAAATTTATAACCACTAGGGTCATAAGAAAATAAGATCACAAATTGTGGCTAAACCTTCACAATCAAATATAACAAGGTGTCGGCCTTCACAATTAACTGAAAAAAAATCATCAATAACCAAAAGAAAGTTCACAATCTTTAACATATCATTGTACAACACTATGTGACTTGTTACTAGCCACCAAACGAGGAAGGTGGAAACAACGTCCGACTAGAATGATAACACCCTCATGTGATGTGAAATGAGCATGCAATCCACCTGACCCAGAGTGTATCTACGACTCTCAAACAAGATACAATTACTGGTTTCTTTCATTATAGGGGTAAAACTACATACATAATCCCATAGGATCATCCAATTCCATAACCCATGGGATACGTATCAAAACTTTCTAACCATAACCTTTTATCAGGTTACTTTCACGCTACTCTTTTCCATAGAGTACATCATGCTAAAGTAGAAGCCATGAACATGTGATCACTCAACCATTCCACTAAAAATTTGCAGGGACAACATAGTGGGAACAAATGTACCCAGAGAACCCAGTGTTTAAACCTAGGCTTTGATACCATGTGTAATGCCCCACCACGCAACCCTAGAGAAAGTTGCAATTAACTACTTAAACAGACTAATTTTTTTTTTTGTTTAAGCACAATTAACATACAAGTTCTCTACCCATTGCAAACATCCCCTATGGTTATGAGACTGAGATTACTCAACAACCCCCAAACAACATAAGTGAAGACAAAACATCTACTCAAGATATTAAGTATGCATACATTCCATACAAGAGAAATTACATCGCCAAAAAAGGAATACCATATGATGACAATATCAATAACTTAGTAAGGAGATTACATCACTCATTCCCCGAATGAGATAAGTCCAATAAACATAATTACAAATTACATCTTCCCACCTCGATAACAAATGAGGGGTAAAATAATAAAAGATCAACTAAAATGAAATAAAGCAAGAACTAAAACTGAATCCCACGAGCTCTCCAACTAGAAGTCTCATCCACATGAACATGAAGAAAGAACCCAATGGATTTAGGTGCATGCCACCCAACCAAGTGGAACCCAAAGGCCCACCCCCCATGCTAGGAGATAGTAACAAGGAATCCTAGCCAAGACCATCATCTCTAGACACTGGCTAAATCATAACTGAACCAAACTGACACAACCAATCACATGTACAACACAAGTACAACTCATATACCATGCAAATACAACACAAGTACAACTCTACATTGTCATAATGCTTCCAAAAATAAAGCAGATCAAGTATGTTAAAAGAACTATACACGTAATAATGGAATACCAACTATGGTCATATTAGGTATGTTAAGAAAACCATACCCACAATAAACAAGTACCAACTGTTGTCCTAGATAGAGTGTCATCACACAGTTCATCATGAGTTACCCACTGCAAATCTTCATAGGCTCCGGCCAACATAAAGGGTTGTCCTGGTGGCCTCTACTGATCCTTAGCCCTCATACTTACTAATGCGGAACAAATACCTTACGTACAGATAGGATAGATGACCTTGCCATTCCAGGCCTTCCCACTCATCCCAAGTCTAAACGAGCCCTTGCATCTATGATTGAAGCCAACTTAACTTGATTAGTGAGAAGTTAGTCCTAATCTTCTAAGTATTGATTTAGTTTCACTTGATTAAACAACTTCCGAAGGTTACCCAATCTTACCTCTTCCGGGCTCTGGCCCCTACAGAAGCCACTCTTCTACTTGACAACACACATACCATCTAAACATCAATGGTGCCAAAGTGCAACACACAAGATACCATGACCACTCCTTTCTCAGGAGGTGACATAAGATAAAACCCTCTCTAGACACTGGAGGTAACAACAATAACAAAACCACTTCTTACATGGAGGCACCATTCACATAACAAGGTCACTCCTTACAAGGAGACGCGGATCCCATAATCCACTCCTAACCCAGCAGGAGGCACAAAACATCCCCGTTCGTGGAAACTGGTTTAAACACTGACTAAACACCATGCACTACCGAAGGGAATCATAATAGGTTGACAAACAAAACGTCCAACCCCAACCTCTAGGGTCTTCTGGAAGACTTACAGATTAAGACACTTAACCCAATTCTCCAAACATGAATACAGAGGAATAATCACATAATACCATTGCGAGGAAATAAACTAATTTTGGATATATTAAATCCATTTTCCTTAATAAAATTCAGTATTATATTGCCTCAATAAAACTTAATCGATTGATGCGTCTTTTGGACAAGGAAAAAATTTAAACCCATTATCCAATCCTTGATTGCTTGGAAATAATAATAAAATAAAGCAGTTACTTTATTAATTCAAAACATATCATTTTAAAATAATTATTTCTCTTTTGCGAAATAAATCATTTTAAAATCAATTAATTCCTCTGCTAATACATATAACTTTAAAATCAAATACTTGACCTTTTAAAATCTATTATTCTAACATCAAATATATGTTCTAACAACACATAATATTTTAAGATCCATTAATTTGTCTATTAACTTATTATGTTAAAATAATTTCTTCTTCCCCAATTATATCATTTTAAATTCCTCCAATTGTCTTTATTTAAATCCCCAATTATATCCATATATAATCAAATATTTAAATCTTCAATTAAATATTTATGTTTAAATATATATACATTAAATCATATTATATTATTTAAACAAATAAACATAATCATTCAATTTATAAATATATATATCCTTTTTGAACCTTAACTTAAAAATTTCCAAAATTAAATAATACAAAATATTTTAATATTATAAAATATAATATATAAATATTATTTGTAAATATTCTCATATTATAAAATATAATAGTAAAATTATTAATATATTAATTATTTTATTTTAAAAGCCAGTTGACTGGCCTCGGGCCGCGTGCCAACCCTTCGGCTTGGGCCGCATCTGCCTCGGGCCACGTGCGTAACGCAAAGGAAGCTATTTAGGGCTCCAGCCACAGATTTTAAACAGGCGGCGACACATTTTGACAGGGGCGGTGGAGGCAGGCCAAGCAATGGTTGTGTGCAACCGGCCACCACTAATGGTGGTGTGGCTGTGCAAAGCACAGCCGACCAACATTAGGATGGTCGTTGCGCAGCCTCTGGTGGGTGGGGGAGCTGCGCTGGGCGCGACTCTCTCCCCACGTGCCTCCCATGGGGTGCGTTGGGGAGGTGAGCCCCCAACACCTCCCCACTAAGATTTTTTTTTATTTTTTTATTTAAAAAAAAAAGCAAATGCCTACGGATTTCTCGAAGTCCGCGCACTCCCATAGGGTTTTTGAAAAAGATGACAGCAAAACCTCTCCAAAAGAATATTTTTTATAGAATATATATGTGTATATATTTATATATAAGAATTCCAACATCCCAACACAGATTGAAGAAATAATTTGAACAATTAAAAATTTGAATTAATTTTTTTTTATAGCCAAGAAATCATTTTTGTTTTAAATAAAATTTCATTTCTAAATACAAGTGCCAAATTTTGAGAGTAGATTTAAATGGGTTTTCTTGCACATCAGACAAAATTTATAAATATTTTTCAAACAACACAATAAATTGTGATACCATTCAAAATGAACCAATTTAGACAAGAAGAAAACCTGAACCCAAAAGCTTGAAAAGTTAACAATGGTGCAAAGATTCCTTCTTTAGATTCCAGCTTCTTCCCCACAATCAACAACCTTTTCCCACAATTTCAATCCATAACCCACAAACAGCAAAATCCTCTTTTCTTCCCTATTTTCCATTTTCTCCAAAACTCCATGATCCAAAATTGTGAAAGAAAATTCAATAATAAGGAAAATTCCAAAAATATCTCATTCAACCACTATAATCAATTTCTGAAAACAGAAATAGAAAATATCTTCTTTTTTTTAATTCCAATTTTCTAATTTGACTTTTAAATATTTTCTTTAATTTTCAATTTCAATCAAATAACAATAATTTTAAAATAAACAATTTAGCTTATTTCAACAACATAAATTTAATTAATTAATAAAATAGATTTAATCAACGATTAAATTATTTATTAATTAAATTAAATTAATAATAAAATAAATTATCTTACTAACATAATTCCAGATCAAGTTAATCAACAACTTAAATGCATAAAACCATTCAATTACACTTTCAACTTGTAATTAAATAAATGAAGAGAGGGAGCAATATTCAAAGCAACACAACCCAACTAACACCTGACGACATACTAGGACTAGGGTGACGAATTGGCACGAAAACCCTAGCTACAATCTCCCAATCAAATACCGTTGGGCAATGGACACGCTCAAACCTATGAAACCAGGTGGAGTCGATGTCCTGTACCTGTCAACCTGCGAATAAAGAGTATATCCACATGGATATAAATGTTATAATTAAAACACACTGTGAAGAGGGAATCATGGAATCGTAGGGCACTCGCAAGTGAGTGATGCGATTCGTCCCCTTCACCAATACAATATTACTAACTGACAAAGCTAACATAATAATTTAATCCAAAGCATAATACTTCATTAATTCGAATAACCACTTATGCTAATTCAAAGTATGTCATAATGATAACATCTAAATACAGTATCATCACATCAAGATACATCACCAAATCACGATAAAGATAGAGATCAAACAGTAACCGAATACCATAGTCAAGGTACTAACAGAAAATAAGACATAACCAAATAGAACACTGTTCGATCAAAAGAGCAAAACGGAGGGGTCTTACAAGAACCCAGAAGGAAAAATATTAGGGATCTGAAAATTGGGAGGAAATTAGACTATCTATAGAAATTTTTTTCTGTAGGATTAAAACTTCTCGAGAAATTTCTTGTAAAATTGTCTATAAGAATTTTATTATTCTTTCTCTTGTAGCTTTGTTGTCTAGGAAAATTTAAAAGAAACCTCTGTGTTTTTATTTGAGAAATTCATCTATAGAAATTTCTCTGTAAGTTGGCTTTTCGGGTGTTTTTGTAAAAGTTTCCTATAGAATACATTTTGAAAAAAAAAAAAAAATTACTTCCCCAATTAGAGTAAAGATCTGATTAAATTTATAAATATATATATGTATGATGATACATGTATATATTTATAAACATTTATATATATTCAGATATTTTATGGTGCCTCTGTAAATTTTTTATCTGAGAACCTGGTGGGAAATATTCATTGTGAATGTTCGTACACATTTTTTAGATATCATTGGTTTATGTTTATGAGGGTACTGAATTTATATTTGTGGGGGGGCATGGGGGCGCTACCCCACAGTCGCGCCCCTTTGTGGGGTTCGGTTGTGGGTAAGCCAACCTCCCCCCACTTTTATTTAAAAAAAAACCTTTTAAAAGGCTTTTGTTGTTTTGATATTTCGCTAGGCTTTAAAATCATGACCATTCCGTCTATTGTTAAAGGATTTTGATTTGTTTCTTTTTATTAAGATTTTTAAAATTATTAAATATTATATATTTGTGGAAAAGCCCTATCTTGAAGATGGAGAGGGGGAATTTGGACTACGCGTTTCAGAGCTATGGTTCACGGTGGAACGGTAATTTTTCAAAAAAAAAATCTCGTTCTGGTAAGCTTTCAACTCCCTTCGCCCCTATCTCATTTGGTAATAGGCAATCCAAGCATTCCTCATCTACTGCGCCTTATAGATCTCTTCCTAGACCGCAATCATGGTCCTCTGGCATTCATTTTCCTTCATCAAAAAGGCATTTCCTATATTCAAAAACCATCAACGAGGCAAGGCAAAGTCCTTTTGACATTTTCCATTCAAATTTTTACGCTGACAAGCAATCTAATCTTGATAGTTCACTCCTATCTGATGGAGAAACTAGATCCCGGGCAGATGTGGTTTCTAATCAAAAGCCTCCTAGTTCTTTTCCTAATAACATTCTGATTTCTCATCGAGCTTCCTTCAATCCAAAAGATTCAAAT
The DNA here is from genome assembly GCA_007115665.2 of Sequoiadendron giganteum. Lineage (NCBI taxonomy): Eukaryota > Viridiplantae > Streptophyta > Pinopsida > Cupressales > Cupressaceae > Sequoiadendron > Sequoiadendron giganteum. The sequence goes on from CM021106.1 coordinate 396,495,083, forward strand.
CATATCAGATCTGAATCTGAAGCATTATGTTCTATGGTGGATTCGCCTGCTTCATTTCCCAATAATATTGCTCGTAGTCATGTGGATTGTTATCGAGTTTTGCATCTTTAGCTCAAGAATGCTCAGCATAAAAAATCCCTTCAGCACAATCACCTGCTACATTCCTAAACAATTTGCTCCTTAAGCCTAAAGCAAGCAATCGTATTCGGGAAGTCCATAACATGATCCCTTCTAAGGTAAGGTCGAACCCTTCAAAGCAATCTGGTTTGAATGTTCTTGTTTCAAATAAATTCATGCAAAATGTGAATCAAAGGTCAAATAGGGATTTAAAAGGTAAGAAATGGATTCGTAAAGAAAATTCCTCCCCTCATTCTTTAAATCCTTTTGGTTCAAATGATGCAATCAAAATCTCATTTCCTGCAGAGTTTTTAGATATTCAGATTCGGGATCTTAAGGATCATGCACTTATCTGCAGATTTTGCAACTACCTACCCAATATAGATTTTTTGAAAGATCTAGTTTTCAATGATTGGGATGGAGAAAATCAAGTGTTCTACATAGATCAGGGTTCTCGTTTCTTTATTGTTTTCTTTTCTTCTAAAAAACAGAGGGATCTAATCCTTGGTGAAAAGGCTTGGGTTTTTTAAGGTAATGGTTTATTTATTCAGGCTTGGGTTCCAAATTTCAATCCCCAAAATGTAGTAATGCAATTTGTTCCTTTCTAGGTTCAACTTCCTTCTTTACCTCTAGAGTACAGGGAACCACCTCTAGTGGAAACAATAGCTAACAAGCTTGGCTCTTTTGCCTCTCTTGATATGGATTTTTTTTTAAATCCAGGAAAGCCAGTCAGAGTATGTGTTTTGTTAGACGTTCAGAGGCCTTTACCTTCTACAATTTCAATCCATTCTACAAATGGAACTTACAAACTATCATTACTCATTGAAAACTCTCGTAATTTTTGTCTTTCTTGTCACCTCCCAGGTCATTCTTCAGGACAGTGCTCACAGAACATTGTCACTCAAGAGAACTCGACATTATTTGGTCACTGTTTGCCAGAAGCCTGCAGTTTGGATTTCATCCCATCCGATCAACAAAGTCCACCAGATTTATAGGGTATCATTGTTCAAAAGTATTTGGCATGTAATGATGTAGAGGCTACCAAGAGTAAATCAATTGTGCATAATCATTCTGCCATCTCAAAGTTGTCTTCTCATCACTCAATGAATGTTCTTTTGAAATGGATTTTTGGGTTGCTGCATCATGGTAGGGACCTCAAAATTGTTATAAATTTTCCTAAGGGTTGGCATTTCAACTCAGATTTTGTCCCTAGGAAAAATCATTATGCCTATATAGTCCTAATTTCAAATTATGTAGTAAGCAACAATTAGATGGGATTGTCTTTAAATTATTCTAGGAAAATTCCCAGTTTCCAAATTCCAGCAAGTAGAAGATTTATGCATTTGTTCCTAACCTGGTACTGCCCTCCCAATCTTCAATTTGCAAGGAAATTTTGGTTTTAAATGAGCTGGAATCCATGAATGATCAAGATAGCTTAAAATTATGGGTAGATAGTTTAGTAAATATGGTAGGCTCAAATATTTTTGATCAAATTGAAAAAGAGGTAATTAAAGATGAAGGAAAGAACAACAGGTTAAAGAGGTAGCACTAAATAGAACTCTTGAAAATATTGCTCCTGAGGAATTATTGGGGTCTGGGTTTCATTTTTCAAATTAACTTTCTATTAGTCAAACTCCTATTTCTTGCACTCCAGTTAAATCTCTTGCTAAGAGAGGGAGAAAATCTAATGCAGTAAAATTGCAAGAAGAAATTAAATCATGCATGCAGTTAACCTTAGATGGTAACATAAAGAAAAGATTGATGGGAGTAGGATGCTCTCCTCGATCATTATGAAGATCATCTCTTGGAATGTTAGGGGCCTAAACACCCCTAACAAAAGAGCCCAGGTTAAACAACAAATCTATTTTTTGGGGGCTGATATAGTTCTCTTACAAGAAACAAATCTATCTAAAGAAAACTATGAAAGTATAGTTGCTAAGTGGTCTAACTGGAATTCTTATCACTCAACAGCTCAGGGTGCCTTGGGTGGTCTTTTAATTCTTTGGAATTCTCAAATAGTTCAAGTGGAGACCATCTCTACTACCACACATTGGCAACTGGTGCAAGTTACTCATTTTGACTTAACATTCCTTTTGGTAAATATCTATGCACCAAATTCATTTGTAGGCAAGCTAAAAATTTGGAAAGAAATTGAGCTAATTTTTCTTCAATCTGGGGGAGAAAAAAATATTTTAGCAGGAGACTTCAATGCTATACTATCTCAAAATGAAAAAAAAGGAGGTATTATTTTACCTCATAAGTCAGTTGAAGATTTTAGCATGTTCTTTCATAATAATGCACTTTTAGATGTAAAATCGAAAAAAGGCTTATACACATGAACAAATAAAAGGCGAGATTTTCTACAAAATGTAGTAAGATTAGATAGATTTTTAGTCTCTTTAGACTGGGTAGCTGATAAGTTTGCATATATGTCACAAATTCTTTCCTAGCCTGGTTCAGATCATTTTCCCATCTTATTAAATATTGAAGCCTCCTCTTCTCCAAAAAAATGGTCTGGTTCATTTAAATTTGAATCAATGTGGTTTAGGCACACTGATTTCTTGCCACTCCTCAAAACATGGTGGATGCAAGCTTCGTATGTGACAGGTTCCATTATGTATAGGTTTTGTAAAAAGATGCAGTTTCTAAAAGGCAAAATAAAACACTGGAACATACATGTCTTCAAGAACATCTTTCATCAAAACTAAATAGTGTAAAAGCAATTGTCCATTGTAAATGATGTGATCATAAGTCATGGTTTAACCCCACAAACTTTCGACCAGTAGAAAGCTTTACAAGAAGAGTGGGAAGAGTTAGTGGCACGAGAAGAGTTATATTGGCATCAAAATTCGCGGAAGTTGTGGCTTAAAGAGGGTGATAAAAATATAAAATATTTTCATATGTCAACTCAGGTCAAAAAAGCTAGAAATTCAGTGTTCTGAATCAAAGAAAATTCTTCGGGTAATTGGTTAAATAGTGAAAGTGAAATTCAGAGGGAAGGCATTAACTTCTTCTCAAATTTATTATCCTCATCTAATCAACACTCGGATTCACAAAACTCTGTCACTGATGAATTGTTGCAATCAATTCCAGCATTAGTTACTGAACAAGACAATCCTCATCTTAACAAACCTTTTACTTTGGAGGAAGTAAAAGTGGTTGTTTTCTCTCTTAAAGCTGACAAGGCGCCAGGACCAGATGGTTTCATAGCACTTTTCTTCCAAAAAAGTTGGGATTTCATAGGAGGTGAATTGCTTAAAGCTTTGGAAGAGTCTTGAACCTCCTTTTCAATGCTAAAATAGTTTAATGTGACTCACATTGCTCTAATCCCAAAAGTAAAAGATCCTATATCTTTTTCTCAGTTCCGACCTATATCTTTGTGTAACACAATTTATAAGATTTTTACTAAAGCAATTTATCTTCGTCTAGTTCCTTCTATCCCAAAGATAATAGCAGAAGAACAAGGAGGTTTTGTACTAGGCAGAGAAACAGCGGAGGGTGCACTGGTGGCTCATGAAGTTTTACATTCTATAATGGAGCATAAAATTTCTTCTTTCATCATTAAGCTTGACATGATGAAAGCTTATGATAAAGTAAATTGGGTTTTTTTAATGCAAGTTCTAAGAAAGTTTGGCTTTTCAGAAAAGTGGTGTAAATGGGTACTATCATGCTTAAAAGGAGCAAAATTTTCAATACTGATTAATAGTAGATCTTCGGGTTTTTTTAGTTCCACTCAAAGGGGTGAGGCAAGGAGACCCTCTGTCACCTTTCCTATTTAAAATATTAGCAGAAGCTCTTAGCAGGACATTGAAGAATTCTCAGTCCCAGGGAAAGTGGAAAGGTATTACAATTCCTCAATCCCATCTCACTGTAACACATTCTTTGTTTGTCAATGATACATTACTATTCGGTGTCGCCAAGATTCAAGAAGCCGTGCAGATGAAATATGTTCTAGACAAGTCTTCAAAAGTGTCAAGACAGAAAATAAATGTTGACAAATCAAATATATATACATTCCACACCAAATCAGACCTTCAGAAGAAAATTATTAAGATCCTTGGTTTCAAACAAGCGGATTTACCTTGCAAATACCTTGGAATCCCATTCTTTTCTAGAGCAAAAAAAACTCCATACCGGATGCCCATTATTCAAAGAATCCAGAAACAGATAGCCTCTTGGAAGGGTAGATGGTTGTCTCTATCAAGTAGAATTCTTTTGATAAAATCGGTAATTGTTGCCATTCCTAATTATTTTATGTCTGTGTTAAAGGCTCCAAAATCAATAGTACTGATAATTCAAAGGATAACTAGGGAATTTTTATGGAAAGGAAATGTTGATGCTAAAAATAAAATCTCTCTTATCTCACTTCAAAATTTGTGTGTTGAGAAGTCAAAAGGGGGGGGTTGGTGTTCATGATTTAATGAATAGAAATCAAGCTTTAGGAGCAAAATTAGTATGGAAAATATATGTCAAATCGTAGTCAAAATGGTGTAAGATTATGCAAGATAAGTACCTAGATAATTCAGAACCAGAGAGAATATTTACAGCTTCAAACCCTCCACTAGGATCAGTAATGTGGAATTTCTTAATTTCATGTAGACAATTAATATTGCCAAACCTTACTTGGGAAATTCATGATGGGTCAAAGGCAAACTTCTGGGAAGACTCTTGGGAGGGCATCCACCTATACAATCGTCAGATAATTTGAATGAGATCAGAATGCTTCTTAAAATAAGTTGGGGGGTTAAAGTTAGTGACTATTTTCATAGCATAGAGAATAGCACTGGGAAAGTTATGTGGAAATACTTCTCACAGTTGGTTTGCCCGGTGGTTCAGAAGAAAGAGTTAAAAGGCATTCTAGAGAAACAAATAACATTTTACTCACAAAGCATGGACAAATTGTTATGGGCACCATCAAAGTCTGGAAGCTATGAAGTAAAATGTGGTTACAAGGCAATATCAAGTCAATCTGATGTAGTTCCCCCTCAAAGAGAATTTTCATTTTGTTGGGACCCATCAGTACTACCAAATGCTGGTTGTTTCTCCTGGATGGCTATTAAAAAAGGATCTTAACAAGTGACAGACTAGTAAAATTTGGAATAGCACCTCAATTCAACTGTGTTTTGTGTGAAAATGAAAAATAAGAAATAAATCATTTATTTATACATTTCCCTTTCGCCTTCCAATGTTGGTCTTTTATTAAACAGAAGTTGAATTGGTCTGTGCCAATTCCATATGATATATGGGACCTTTTTGCAAGTTGGCTAGTATTGTATAAATCTTCACTATTTGCATGAATTTGGAGGGTAATTCCATCGGTTGTTCTATGGCCCATTTGGTGGGAGAGAAATCGAAGAATCTTTAGGAATGAAAAAATGCAGATTGAACAAATTATGAAAAAAATTGAGCTCTCAATAATAGAAATTGCAAATGCACATGTCTTAAAAACGAAAAAAAAATGTAAGCTCCTTGTTTACAGATTGGGACTCAACTGCCATGAAGAGTTGGATCAAATTAGTTCTACCATTTAAGGGCAGCTTGTACAAAAATCCATTAACAAAAGTGGATAGAAATAAAATACAGTGGTCTCCACCTCTCAAAGGCTTTTATAAGTTGAATTTCGATGGATCATCAAATGGAGATCTAGGTCTATCAGGTGTGGGAGTGGTAATAAGAGATCACAGGGGTTATCTAATGTCTGCAAAGTCAGTAAAACTACCAAGTGGAACAAACAATCTTGCAGAAGCTCAAGCTTTATTCCATGGCTTACAACTAGCAGTGGATTTAAAAATTAAAGATTTGATAATTGAGGGAGACTCTTTAATCATTGTTAATGCTTGCAAAGAAAGGAAAATTGAGTTTTGGAAAATTAGATATGTGTTGGAATAGGTTTGGCTATTGATGGAAAAACTCAGTAGAGTACAGTTAAAACACGTATATAGAGAAGGCAACTTGGTGGCAGATAAGCTGGCAAATTTTGGGTGTGATCAAATACGAAAAGAGATACTCTATGGTAAAAATAATCAAAATATGAACCAAGAATTACAAAGGATGGTTGATAAAGAGATAATTGACTAAATCATAAGTCTTGTAAGAATTGATAACCCATAAGTTAATGCTTTATATCACATGGTTAAAAGAATTTCAAGTGTTACAGATCACCGAGGAAAAATCAACACATCACATTATCCCTAATCAAATCAGTCCCTTGAAGAAGCATGTAACATTGGGATTGCAACCTCAATTAGTACATTGCCTCATGTATTACTTGATAGGAGCATGAATTAACATGCCATTTTGCCTAAGTGGCAAATCTCTCACAGAACAGAATAGCTTGCATATCTTGTTCTGATAGGATGAAAATTCTTTTAGCATTCTCCAACCCTTGGGGAAATCAATTCGCATGAATATCATGTTGGGACTCCATATTTATACATTAAATTTTCACCAAGTCCAAACCAACTGCAACCAGGGTATGTTTTTTCAATAACAGGTGTTGGATTTTTGCAGGTATTCAGTCGATTGCAAGGATTGTTTAGTTACATAAGGACGATATGGCATGTGGTATGAATCAAATTAAATAGGAGGCATATCAAAAAGCAATAATTATGGAGATAAGCCTTGCTTCCAACTATGTTACGAAAGATTAGCATGTTGGATCCCAACAGAGTTTCAAAAATAATTAATAACAATCGTCCAGTCCCGTGGATATAAGTAATATTCAAACATCCTATTCTCTGTAAATAAAAAATTGCATGTAGATTCTTCGATGGCAGCTTCACAGTCAAGGTTGCAAGTTCAAAACAGTCAGCTGGTCACAAAAACTTGCATCTCTTGCCTCTGTCAGTTCAAAAGAGGAATCAACTTTCTCATGGGAACTAATACTTCACTGGGACCTGATACTCCACGGAACCAGCATCAGGATCTAATAATCCAAGGGACCTGTATAAAGTATTGAGTCGAACACAAAAAAAGATATGTAATTCATCCCAAGAAATCACCGAGCTCCCTTTGCAGTGCAAGCATGGGAAATACCATTCTCTAAGGGGTTGGGTAGAGAATAGTTATCCTACATCTTAAATACTGAATGCACCCTAGTCTTTAAAAGTGTGTTAGACATCATTGGAGATGACATTCTTCAGCCTTCTGCACAAAGGTTAATTTATCCCTCCAGTTTAGTGTATATCTTTGTTAGTAATGTGATAGATTTGAACCCTAATTTCCAAGATATGCATAAGATATCAGACATTGTCATAAAATAAGTTTTCCTGCAAGATAATGCACTGCTAACAAGCATCTAAAAATATGATTTCTGGTCAGGTGAGGCTTACATTGGAGGTTTATTTCCAAGACACTTTTTGCATCACAAAATAAGCTTCTAAAATATATATACATGGATGAGACTCTCACTAGAACACAACACCTCAAGATATCTATATAAGGAATTGAATAGGTATCAAATTGAATTGGGCAATGAGATGGTAAGAAGCTTAAAACTGAAGTATCATGCAATATCTTTCCTGCTCACTCATCGCTGTAATCAAATAACATTGCCCAAAGTTCCAACTCGGATTCAAAAGGGGGATGTCCATTCTGAAGAATCAAATGCAGTTGTAGGGATCACCAACACAAAGCAGTTAGCACAATCAGGTTGCCCTATTCAAGGTTCACTGAATGACCACCTTGCTATGAGAGGGAATCAAACCCTACTACCAGATATGAATATCATAGCAAATTCAAAGTTACCACCATCAGATTACTTCATGAGCAGGGGTGGAGAAGAAGCAAGTTGCTCAATTCACAAAGTTTGAAAAATGAAAAGAATCATTAAATTTTGGATCCACATAAATATAGTCTTTTTCTTTATGTAATAAAAATATGGATGCTTATAGACTAAGTATGGTCCAGAATATGTATGTTAATAGACTATAGTTTATACCTGTCAACCTATTATAGATTTGTTGACATTTTGTATATGCTTAAATGTTGTTATCACAGCATAATTTCTACCATGAATTATGTAATCATTTTGTAACTGCTATTTTATTATAATATATAGTCGGCTGACACGTCTTTTACTTTAAAAAAAATATATATATTATATATATATATATAAATATATAATATATATGGTTAAGTTGGTATATATATATTATATATATATATAATTGTATATATATATATATATAATTGTATATACACATATATGATTATATATATATATTTAATATATGTATATATGTATTTAAATGTTCTCTATAGATTTGGTGCATGCAAAAAAAAACCCATCAACTAGAAGTTATAAGAATAAAATGTTTAGTTAGAGGAAATTGTATTTTTTATTTTTTTTATTAAAATGTAATTGGGAAATTTAGTTGCACAATTAGATCTAATTTCCGTTTTGCCTATAAATGGAATTTATTTTTAATTTAAAAGTAATCGAGGAATTGAAGTTACAGATAAAATTAAATTTTCCTTCTCTGTTTGTAAGAGATTTTATTTAAATAATTTATTTGGGCAATAGCTTTACTGTGAATCACTGAAGGGGGGAAATTTGATTTAATATATCTGAAGAGTAGTTTTATTTCCTGTTTAATTTCCCTTTGTATGAAATTTCTTCTGTTCTTATTTTGGGGAAATTTGTTAGATGTGTTATAAGTCTTCTAGATGTGTTATAGATTGGGGGTTGTTGTAATTTTATTGTCAACCCATTTTGTTACACTTAGGTAGTGCATTTGTCATTATCAGTAAATCACCCGGTTTCCACGAAAGGGGATGTGATGTCATTTATCTTTGGATGGAGATTGAATATCTGTAGTGTGCACTAGTTACCCTTGGGTTGTGGATTTGTTCCACTTGTTTTCAGTAGGAGAGTGACTCTCGATGGGGGTCAGGTTTTATGAAGATCTATCCAGGTAACCCATGCTACTTTGTGGTGACACTCCTCCTATGTCAGCAGTATGTTTGGTTCACTAATTTATTTAATTATTTAACTCTGGAAGCATTATAGCCTATGAATTAGTGTTGTACTCGTATTTGTTAAGTTTTTTTATGTGTTAGCCTGTGTCTAGTGGTAGATGGTCTTGCCTAGGTAACCTTTTTACTGTCTCCTAGCACGGGGGTGGGCCTTTGGGTACCACTTGGTTGGGTGGAACGTGCACCTTACTCCATTGGGTCCCCTTTCTTCTATTCGTGATGGCAAGATCTTCCAGTTGGAGAGCTCATGGATACCAATTGATATGTTCCTTCATTTGATGTATTAGTTTAGTTGGAATTTGTATTTATATTACTCCTCCATTGTATTCGAGGAGGAATTTTGTATTTTGTAACACTTATGTATGATCTTCCTCATTCTGGGAATGTGTATTGTAAACACTATTTGAAAATTAATGTAATCTTTGGATCTTGATGTATTTCTATTCTATGTGATGCAATTTTAATGCTTTGAATGTATGTACTTTAAATTCATAAGTAATTAATTATATGTTATGAATGAGTAATGTTTATGTTATGGGATTCAACTGTAACCTTAGTCGTATGCCTTAGAGGATGTTGCGAGAATGTAGTGCACCTTTCATGTTAATATTGCACTTTAAAAGAAAAAAAAAAATTGTACATTTTTGTATTTTTAGTATCTTTCTCTAGGGTTACGAGGTAGGGCATTACATTTTAGCTTAGGAGTGGGCTTGTGAGAAAGTCCTTGTGGACACCTAAAAATGACTAATGTATTTTGTCTAACTCATCATCATTTCTCATCAATTTCTATCCATCAATATTAATTAAATAATTTGTTTTCCATTTAATTAAGCTAACATATCACTAACATTAATTAAATAATTTTGAATTATTTATTAATTTCTAAATTCCTATCATCCAAAATAATTAATAATTCTTAATTATTTAATTAATTTCACAAATCCTTTCATCCACATTAATTAAATAATTATTTAATTAATTCATCCATAATTAAATAATCTTCATCATTTAATTAGCTAATATTTCCTCTACAATTAAATAATTTAATTTAATTTATTTTCATTTTTATCTCTTTATTTTTTATAAAAATAAATAAAATAATGATTTTATTTATTTTCTAATTATATCTTCATCTCATTCACATGAATAAAATAAATTTATTTCTCTAATTATATTAATACTCTTCTATCTCCTAATTTAGTGAGGTGACTCAAATAGCAACATTAGTTCACTCTCACTTCACTCATCCATGTAATAAATCATCTTATCCATGTAGCCAATACATCTCATCCATGCAACTAGTTAACTCACCAATCGAGCCCTTCACCTTGACAAATACCATTTTCACATTCATTGTGATCTCTCACTCAAACTCATCCATTATCTTCCAAATCATCTTATATGATTGATTAGGTATTAGGTAAAATTTATAAATCACCCATCATTCAATCCTTCAAATCAATCCATAATCATCTTGTAAATCCACAATCTAAGAATTTGTGTTATAATTATGTCATTTTCTATTATTTTACAAATCAAGGTTATGTTAAATTCAAGATAAATCCATATTATAACCAATTTGCAGCAATATCAAGTATAATGAAGTGAAGTTAGGAACGCTTGTGGAGGTAATATTGGTTTGATTTGATTTTCTTTGTTTGTGCACACACTCTCATGACTTAGTTATTGAGTTATTGAATTTGGTTTTATTGTATTCTCAATTTTAGATTCATTAATTTAATACACTCGTAGTGTTATAGTTAGGAGGTGAGAAAACCTCTATCAAATTTGATGATAGGATTTATTTTTATGAAGGCTTAATTTAAGTTTTAAAACCCTCTTTTGAATCCATTATACTAATGCCAACCTTTTTATTGAAAGGATGTGGTTATTTCTATATTTGTTCATATAACACTATAAATTTATTTTGGAAAGCAATTTGTGCATATAAATTATTGTAAAAGAAGAATACATTGCATTTAGAAGATTTTTTTTTTAATTAATAAGTGTATAAAAAAAAATTATAGTACTGTACTAAACAAGAGTAGATACATTCATTGTTAAGGAAATTAAAAATATAATTCACTGGAAATATTATATCATATATATGCATCTATATTCTTAAGTGTTTTCAAAAATAGATTTAAAAAATATATAATGTGTATGTGTATATATTATGTACACATATAATTATATTTGTGGATTGATTTAAAATGTTGTAAAAAATTAAATTAATTAAATTAAAAATATATTTTTCTATGAAAACTATTTTTATTATAGATCTAAATATATATATATATATATATATATATATATATAATATATAGGTTTAAATATTTCAATCCATTTGCAAAAAAACAAGAATGTTATTTCCTCTTTTAGATTGCAAGATATGTAGTGTCTCTCGTGTTACTGTTACTCTTATGATAATTTTTTGTGTGTGGTTGATACTATTTGGATATTGTTTATGTTTGATGCATACTTGAGACTATGTTGGTGACTGTTTCACCGTGTTGTTTGGTTGGTGGACAGTTCTGCTTGTTGGACTTGGTTGTTTATGACACTGCTCCTATTGCTTATGATATGTGGACATATGTGTTTGATGTTATACTTATGCAGTTGTTTACTTATTGTTTAATGATGATGTGGTTTAGAATATGGTTACTATTTGAGGTTCAGGTGAGAGGGACGGTATTGCATCGCTCATCCATGAGTGCCCTGCTACACTGTAATTCTCTCCCATGGTGTGTTTGGCATTGAATATATATGTTGTTTTGACACTTGGTTTTATGCAGGACTACAGGTACCGGACACCGACTCCACCCGCACCGTTGGGTTTGAGTGTGTCTTACATACCCAAGAGATATGATGTGGTTAAGGGAGTTGACAAGAAAGTTTTTTCAGTCCAGGTCCGTCACCCCATCATTTTTTAACGATGATGTCTGTTAGTACCCCATTCTGTTTTGGTATTGTTCTATTTTATGTCATTTATTTTAATTGTTTTATTAATGTTGTCTTAATGATCTGATATAGTCGATTATTGATGTTAAATTATTTTTTTAGTTTAAGCAACATTCTATGAGTATGTTAATTTAATTAATTAAATTTTTATTCATTGTGAATATAATAAATTAATTGACTAAGATATTATAATTCAACAATTAGGAACTATTAATGTTATTAATATTTTAATGGGGCATTATTTTCTTTTATTAATATTGTATATTTTAAATTTAATAATGAGAATATCGTTTATTTTAAATATATGTAATTGATAAGTTTGTTTTAATAAAATATTAAATTTTGATATTAAATGAAATTTGTTTGATAATGTTAAATCATTAAAAGTTATTTAAAAGAAAGTTATAAAGAGAAATATTTTGCATGCAAGTGCATGCATGTGTTCGAACTGAAAGGGAAAGGGCAACTTGCTGATTTTTGGAGTTTTGATGTCTTAAACTTTTTATTTTTATTTTTGAAAAATAGAATGTCTGGAGGGGATTTTGAATTGGGAAAATTTTAAAAAAAAGTTTTTTTCTCTAGGAAGATTCTCTGGAAAAAAAGAAAAAGAAAAAGAAAAGAAAGATATAGCTAATGGCATTGGAGGAATTTGTCTTCTGGTGAATAGATTGAAGGCTGCGAGGAAGTCTGATTCAGCACCCCATCATCGTCTTCGAACCGTGGTATTCCAGGTTGGTCTTGTTTCTTCGTAATTTTGGCCTTCGAATATCTTTTGTTCGTCTGATTGGAAATTTTTGTCTGAATATTGATGCGTTGTGAATGTTAGTTTTGGAATTTTCAAACATCTTTCTTTTCACTCGTAGGGTTTGAGTTTTTATCCATTGTTCAAAGTGTTTCTTGAGGAAATTGTAGCTTTCATATTTGGTTCATTTAGCACCTTTTTTTTTAGCCGCCTCTTGGTTGTGGTGTAGGTGTACCTCTTGAAACTGTATTATTTAGCTTTGGGCCTCTGAGTTTATCCTGTCGGTTACATTGGTGCGTCTAGCTAAACATGTTAGACATTCTGAGGTTACTCATGTTTATGTTATTGCTGCTTTCGTGAATTTCCTGGTATCAACTTTTCTCATGTCTTCTTATACTTTGTTGCCATGTGGTTGAGAGTTTTAAACCTGTAGAAGACTTGAGTCGGCGGTTGATAAATGATTTTTTTGTACTTTCTTTGGCATCGATGCTTTTATGTTTTGAGTTTGTCTGTTGCCTTTCAGGAATGCACTAGTGTTGGGGGGGGTCAATCCATAGACTCTAATAAAATTGGCACTGAACATGTTTTGGTTGGCTCATAGAAAATTTTATCTGTTGCTTTTCTTATTGGGAGGTTCGGTTTTAATTGCATAGGCTGTGAATTGGATTTTTCTATCTAGAAATAGACTCCTACTTGTGCCCCCCCTCCACTCTCCTCATTTGTTTCGTTGTGTAGCAGCATGGTGCCTATTGTGTGCAGCCTATAAAGGCCATGCCTCTTTGGTTTTTGAAGTATTGGATATATATATAATTAAGATTGTGTTATGTTTTCTAAACCAAAAAAAAAAAGGTAAATATATATTGATTTATGTAGATATATATAAAATTGAATATCTATATATGGACGTATATGTGTATATATATATGCAAGTATATATATGTATATATCTATATTCTTCATTTTGGTGTATATTTATATTTTTATATTAGTATGTACATAATTGGATAAATTATGGAGAAAGATATTGAAATTGGATAAAAAAAAAAATTAAAAAGGGTAAATATTCTAGTTAGTTAATGAGATGGATTTAAATAATTAAATGGGAAATTTCATTTGCAATTTTTTTGTATTACTAGTAGAGATGATATAGTTTTAAATAATTGATTGATCTATTGAATATTCGTTAGAGGAATCTATTAATATTAGAATGATTAAATTTTTGGAATTTTGATTTAATTGTGTTCTATAATTGAAGGATTGTTCATTGAAGCTAGATTATTGTCTCTTTAAGTAATGAAGCTTTGGTAACTATACTTGTTCTTATCTAGTTAGGTTATTCTTCAAATAGGATATGGATGTGTGAACAAATGTTGTGATTATTGGATATGTTCTTTAAATTTCATTATATGGAATATGCTGGAGAGTTTAAAGTTTGATTGTTACGTTCCCATGATTGATTGTTTTTGTTCATTTGATGAAAATTATGATTTTGATCATGTTTCGGGATCATATGGAAAACTGTAGTAATAAATTACAGTCCACTGGGTGTTTAAGGTTTGTTCAATTAGTAGGCTTCCAGAGGCGATGGGAAACTTGTTTAATGTAGATTTCCATGATTTGACCCTTCTGAGTCATTGATTACACCTCTGGTTTCGACTCTTGTGGGTATTACCATGTTTCGTTGTTTTTCCCTTTTGTTATGGTTGTATGGTGGGATGGTTCATACCCATGGAAGAGTTTGCTTAATAAGTGAAAACCTAATAAAATAAACTAGTGGGTTTGGGTAGAATCACTCTAATTAAGATAAATATTCTACCTCGCCCATGTCTTTAGTGCTTTCATAGACTAAGGGTGGGCTGAGAAGGCCATGGTCAGAAAGGTCACTACCTCATCCTCACGAGAGGCTAGTGGTTCTGCATGTGTCACCCTATGGGTCTGGTGCCTAGTCAGAGGCAACCAAGATAACTATAGATGGGGGTCGACGCCTATTGAGAGGTAACTAGGATAATCCATGCTAGGGTCGTGCGATGACACTCTTCTTATAGTACCCCTTGATATGATTTTTCCTTTGTGGTCCTTTGGAAGTAGTCTTTTTGTCTTAGTTGTTAACTATGGTTATTGTTGTAACTCAGATTTTTCGGAATTGTGGAATGCTAAAGTTGCACAAGATTAAACATCAATTCTAATCTAAATAAAACAACAAAGAACGATAAGTAAGCATGATTAATCTAAACTAATAAAAACTAGAATGATCTCACGAAATAGGCAAATACTTCCTCGATTTATCTCAATTGCCCTTCTCCATCTTGCTGTATTGTTATTCTTGCCCTCAGATATTTGTGTGTTTGAATGCAAGCATAACTTCGTCGAGTGTCTCAGCAAAATATCGAAGATTGTTTCTCTTCTCAAAAGTGTATGATTTCGGGAGGGAGAATAATGATAATGACAGGCCATTTTATAGATTTTGTGTTTTCGAACGATCAGCTCAGATTGAAAGAGAGATCGACGGATGAGATTGATGAATGTCATGCGATGAGTTATGTGACAGATAGAACATGAGTTAGAATGTGAGTTCAACTGCAGGATAAAGACTAATTTTAGAACATGAGTTCCAATCTTCATCTTCAAAAATAAAAGAAATAGACTTTTTATGCAAAAGACAAAGTTAGAAGTTGAAGAATAATGCATTCGAATGCAAACTTGAGTTAATTAATTAAATAAAGATATTTAATTAATAAACGCATACATGCATATGAGTTAGAACTAGTTAATCAACTAGTTGTGACGGAGAGTCTTCTCGCAGAGATAAACTGGTGTTGAATTCAGAGACAACTGGAGAACTAAAAATAGATCTCGAGTCAGAAGGTGAGTGAATGACTTAGATAACTGAATGATAGAGGAATGTGACATAAATAATTAAATGTTAATTTAATTCAACATTTGAGGATAGAAGATTTAATTAAATAAATAAAATAATTTATTTAATTTGACTTTCGAAAAGGGTGGAATTGAATAATTAAATAATAAATATTTAATTACAGTTGAAAAGGGTGTTAAATGAATAATTAAATAAAGATATTTAATTATAGTTGACATATGATAAAAGGGGTAATTAAATAATAAATTATTTAATTGAAAGATGATTTAATAAGTTAGCGACATAATTAAATAAATATGATTTATTTAATTAATCAAGTTGAATAAAGATTAATCATGAATTAATGAATTATTTAAAAAGAGATATTTAATTAATAGAGGAAATATGTGTTAGAAAGTTTAATTAAATAATTGACATTATTTAATCATGACCATGGACTATAGAAAATTATGTTGAATGTGTACTCGCAGGCCTAGACCAATTTTCAGTGTCTACAGTTTGCCCCTCTTTGATACAATGTTGGTACGATGTTGTGTCAAAGAAAATATGTCTCGGTCGTGCCCCTGTATGAAACAAGTTAGGGTATGCCCCAGTGAAAGGGAGAATGACGAGGAGGTAGTGGTATGCCCCCTCGAGAGGATAGGCGGGTTTGAAGAACATGAGTGTGCTCTCGAAATGGATAGATAATGGTGGTGAAGATGCAGAAAAGAAGAAATGTTAGCATGGATGATTTCAGAATGTTAGTAAGAAACAATTAAGTCTGATTGATTGAGAAAAAAAATGATCTTCGATATTGTGCCAAATATTCTATGCTTTCTTTTTATCATCATTGGGTGGGACATGACACAGATGGATAGTACACACTATGATATGAGATAGACCATAGTGTACAAAGCCATCCATCTGTGAAAAACAGACAGTCGTAGACAAGGAGTGTCTTAACTTAGACTAAGGACAAGATGCCCCAGTCGTTTGGTCAAGGCAAACCATAGACAGCAGACAAATAAAAGATGGCTCATGAGACGTCATTGCTCCTCTAAATCCTTGATAGGACATCCTTGAGGAAACTAGTAACATGACTCAAAAACCAATGTTAAAAAGACAGTTGACAGACAGCAGCCAAAGAAAAAGAATCCTGAGACGTCGTTGCTTCTCTAAATCCTTCAAGGGACATCCTTGAGAAAGCTAGTAACAGGATCTTGCACAGATTGATAAAAAGATAAGACAAAATAAGATATAAAGTCATAAAGCCAAATAAATGTATTCACCAAAACTTGATCTTGTGGGATTGTTTGATGTTGATGTTTGACATAGCGTGTGAGAGAATGACACATACTGCATAAGATGCTGAGTCTAGTTTCGACTTGGTGACTTTTGTATAAGGCATGACAAAGCCTGATTTCAATAAGACACGTGTCGTATAAGACATTTGGAGTCTGATGACGTTGAGGTGACAAGCCACATGAGACTATGACAATTTGATAACGTCTGTTGACAAGAAAGACATATCTTGTTTAAGACATAGGTTGATCATTTTGACAATGTGTTTGATATTGACTTGATGACTTGTTGAGATATTTTACCTTGTTGTTGCATGACTTGTTTGGATTCCTTGACTGATAAAAGTGTGTGCATGTAGACAGTGTTTGACATGAGACGATACCCTAAACTATGATATGTAACGTGTGTGATAGTGATTGTGAATGAACCCTATTGGACTAACCTAGTGTGGTCTCGGGAGCTCATCAATTGATTAGCCTTGCCTACATTGTACACACAGAGACCTCATAGTTCGACACGACTAATGACTTTGTATATACAAAGCGTCATGATTTAAATGTGTGATACATGACAAACCTAGACTGATAGACTTAATGCCTCGGGGGCACATCGATTGATGGCCTTGCCTACATCCCAGTCGCAGAGGCAACGTAGTTCGACTATGTCTACGACTGACTTAACATGACCGACTTGACATGACTGACATGACATGATGGACTAGACATGATTGACTTGACTCTGTTTTTGGGATTTTCTGACATTTTTCTGATTTTTTTGGATTTTTGATGTTTTCTAATGTTTTTTTTTTTTTGGGATTTTTCAGGACATTTTCGATGGCGTGACGTTATGTACAAAGTGTTAGGGCACAGAAAAAGGATTTTCCCCTAGTCGAGAATAGGATTTGGAAGATGGAATGGATCATATGACGGAATGGACGTTTAGATGTCAATCGTTCCAAATGATGGATAAGACAACCATTTATTATGAGTGATGGTGAAAAGGTCTGATTAGAATGATGGTAGACGGAAGAGCGAGCTTGACTACACATGGTGCCTATTTGCCAGGTTTTCACCATGGTACTTATCCATAGCGCCACCGAAGCGGTTTTCACTAGTGGACGAATTTATTTCTCTTTACTTTTTTTTTATTTTCTCAATTTTTTTTGGTGTTACAAAGACGCCTGTTTGCCAGGTTTTCATCAAGGTAACCATTTTTTTGTTTTTTCATTTTTTTTTGTATTTTTCCAGATTAAGACACGGATTCTCAGAGACTTAAGCGTAGAACCTCTTTAGATGTAGACTGCTGATAGGGGACAAAATCGGTTTTCCTTCGGGATTAGAGAGTTGGTACGCTCCTGACCCAAAGGCTTTTGTGACAATGTACGACCCCAACCAGTTAGGTTCAAACTTTCCTGGTTTCTCGCGTTCAGCTTGGTTCTTAGGATTCTCCATTACTACCAGGTCACCAATGTCAAAGTGTCTATTGAGAACCTTTTTGTTGTAACTACGACGAAGAAAATTCTGATATGCTTGTAAATGATCTAATGCTTCGTGTCTTCGTTCATCTAGCAATTCTAGCTCTTGTAACCTAGAGACACGGTATTCTTCATCGTCGATATGACCCTTCAAGGATACCCGTAGAGAAGGTATTTCGACCTCAATAGGTAAGATAGCTTTGGATCCGAATACGAGGGAATATGGAGTGGCGCCGGTGGGAGTACAGATGCTTGTGCGATAAGCCCATAAGGCAGGATTAAGCTGTAGGTGCCAGTCACAACCAGCGTCATTGACAGTCTTCTTAAGGATTCTAACAATAGTCTTATTAGATGCCTTAGCTTGGCCATTACCTTGTGGGTTACCTTGTGGGTAATATGGGGTGGAGAAATGGTGTTTGATGTGGAATTCTTCACATAAATGGCGTACTTCTTGGTTCTTGAATCGGCGGCCATTGTCTGTGATTATGGATTGAGGCACACCATACAGACAAATGATATAGTTTAGGATAAACTTAGATATTTGTGTGCCGGTTATGTATGTCATGGGGATGGCTTCAATCCATTTCGTGAAGTATTTGGTAGTGGTGATGATGAATTTATGGCCATTTGATGATGGAGGGTGCATCTTACCTATGAGGTCGAGTCCCCATTGGGCGAAGGGCCATGGTGAAGTAATTGGACGAAGCTCTTGCACTGGCGCTCTTATCAAGTCTCCATGTATTTGACATTGTCTACATTTCTTTACAAAGACGTATGAGTCTTTCTCCATCGTAGGCCAATAGTAACCCAGTCTCATAATCTTGTGGGCTAGAGTGGGACCACTCGAATGAGATCCGCATATACCCTTGTGTACCGCTCACAAAGTTGTTTGTGCTTCCTCAGCATCAAGACATCTCATTAGGGCGTTATCTAAGGTATGTCTATATAAGGTTTCTCCGATGATGGTGTACTTGGTTGACTTTCGGATGAATGTTCGATGTTGGTTATTGGACAAATCTTGAGGTAGGGTTTGGTCAATGAGGTAATCGAATATGTCTTTATACCAAGGAGACGTAGGACCAACAATGGTACACACTATCGTAGTATCAGGGACATCATAAGCGGGGATCAAAATTTGTTCAACTAGGAACTCGAACTTAGGCACATTACTTGGGATATCCAACAAAGAACCCACGGTTGCCATTGCATCTGCAGCTCTATTTTGGATATGTGGTATTTGTTGAAAAGTTATGTCATTGAAATACTGTTTGAAACTGTCAGCCATCCTCTTGTAAGGTGCAAGCTTCTCATCCTTAGTCTCGTAATCATCATTCACCTGTCAGATTACCAATTGAGAGTCGCCAAAGACATGTAGGCTCTTAATGTTCCATTGAGCTGCCATTTTTTAACCTGTCACTAAGGCTTCGTATTCTGCTATATTATTTGTACAAGGAAATGTGATCCTGAATGATTTAGGAATGGTATCACCTTGAGGTGTGACAAATAAGATACCAGCCCCTGAACCACGATTTGTATGTGATCCATCAAATTATAGTTTCCACTCAGTTTTAACCTCAAGGTTGAAGAGAAATTCATCTAGAAAATCTGCTACTAATGGATGATCTGCCTTTATAGGTGCGTCTGCCAGTTGATCTGCAATGACCTGTCCTTTTATTCCCTTCCTTTCGACATACTGAATGTCATACTCGCTAAGTATCATGACCCATTTAGCCAATCGGCCTGTTAAAGCTGCCTTACTTAGGAGGTATTTAAGTGGATCAATTTTTGCAATCAACATGGTTTTTCGATTGAGCATATAGTGCCTAAGTTTTTGGGTAGCAAAAACTACCGCAAGACAAGCACGTTCTATGTTGCTATAATTCAATTCATAGCCCACTAAGGTTCGACTGATATAATAAACCACTCTCTCGTGACCTTGATCATCTTGTTGTGCGAGAAGAGCCCCTAATGCCGACTGAGTTGCTGAGATGTAAAGTATCAATGGTTTCCCCTCTGTAGGTGGCATTAGGACTGGAGGAGTAAGAAAATAGTCCTTGATTTGTTGGAAGGCCTGTTGACATTTAGGTGTCCACACAAATGGCACTCCTTTTTTGAGTAAATGTTGAAATGGATGTATTTTATCTGCCAATTGTACTATGAAACGCCTAACGGACTGTAATCTCCCCTGTAGGGTTCTGAGTTGACCAATGCTGGTTAGAGGAGGAATTTCTATGATTGCTCTTACCTTTTTTGGATCTACTTCAATGCCTCTGCGAGAGATGATATACCCTAACAGCTTCCCTGATTTCACTCCAAAGACACACTTCTTCAAATTTAGCCTGACATTGTAGTTTTCTAACCTCTGGAATATGTTGTCTAACACCTTCAAATGATCTTCCCTTGTTTCTGACTTGGCTATTATATCATCGACATAATCTTCCATGAATGTATGTACAAAGTCATGAAAAATCGTAGTCATTGCTCGTTGGTAAGTGGCTCCTGCATTCTTAAGGCCAAACGGCATAACATTCCAACAATATGTGCCCCATGGACACGTGAAAGCTGTCTTATGTTGATCTTCAGGTGCTATCTTTATCTGGTTATATCCAGAGAAACCATCTATAAGGGAGAGCATCTCATACCCTACAGTAAGGTCTACTATCATGTCGATATTTGGCAACGGGAAGTCATCTTTAGGACATGCCTTGTTGATGTCTCTAAAGTCAGTGCAAATTCGAATGCCCCCAGTTGGCTTAGTCACTGGTACCAGATTTGATATCCAATCCGCATAGTCTATTGTCCTTATGAATCCCACATCCAATAGTTTCTTAAGTTCTACCTTAACCAATAGAGCAATTTGCGGATGCATCTTCCTTAGTTTTTGTTTGACTGGTTTGATACCTAGCTAGAGTGGTAAATGATGCAATATCAGGTCTGGATCCAACCCAGGCATGTCAGCATACGACCATGTGAAGTTTACTTGTCTCTTTTTGAAAAAGTCTTTGAACTCATGTTGTTCTGTCTCTGATAAAGAAGCCGCAAAATATACTATCTGAGGATTCTCTTATGTTCCTATGTTGACTGCGATAGCCTCTTCCACTAACATGGGTGACTTTTCCTATGCAACAGGGAGAATATTTAAACCTCTATCCTTGGGTGCCTCAGAGAGGTTTTTGCCCTCGGATACGTCCTTTATTTTGTCTTTTTCTTGGTCCAAAGGCACCTTTCGATTTTTACCTAGGGACTCATCATTTTTATTTTCATTTTCATTTTCATTTTTGTGACTAGAGGTGTAAATAGACTCCCCGAAATATGCTTTATCATCCAAGTCTATGGTAAAACCTGCCTCATGATCCCCTCTAGGTATACCTTCTCTAAGTCCCATGAACTCAACAATTGCTTCGTCATTCTCAAATGTATCTATGATAGGTGTACCTTGTTGATCCCAGTCGATGAGTTCGGGATATACAAGGGGCATGTCATCATCGGAGTTTATAAGAGTAATTGCTGACAAGGTGAATATAGACTGGTTGACATGGTCGTAGAAGTTTTGGACTAACTCCTTCTTGTTTTTCTTCCTAGGGATAGGTATATTCTGTTGTGGGACAATGGTGAGGGTAGATTCATCAGAAGATGGCTTGTCAGGTGCCCAAGATGCACGATCAAGGGTTTCCCAATAATAGTTCTTTTGCCATTCTTCTTTAGACAAGTGTTTCTTAGGACAAGGACTAGACTGTTTTGATACAGGTTTCACATTGAGGTCCAACTCTCCAAATAATGCGTCTATGTTCATGGTACTAGTAGATGAGAGAGACTCCCATTCACCATCGCTTGAGTAAGGGGATTCATCATAGACTAGAGGTTTGTCATAAACTCGGGGTAGGTCACAAACTAGGGGAAGTGGTTCATGAGATGTCTCGATGTCTAGGTAATCATTCACTTCCTCTTGAAACGTTGACGAGGTACCAAGAAACCCAATTCTAAGCGGTTCACACCCTAGCCCTAGATACTTCGGTTGTGGGTAAACCGTAATTGGTTTTGTCCTTCCATTTTGATATAGTCCTAACCCACTATGCCCATCATAGCCTTCATTTTGCATTATCTTAAATCCTTTTCCATATTGGTCCTTGGCTATTTGAATAGATAGGGAGGGGTATTCATCTTCTTCTTGATACAACCAGGAATCAGCTTGATCCACAATCTCTTCACTTAACTCTCCCCATTTTGTCAATGTCATTGTAGGCGGAACATGAAATGTGACCATAGACTATCTTCTATCCACCATGGGTAGGCCATATGCCTTAGATGGAATCAGTTCAGTAACACAGTATGATGCCTTTATATTTTACTCACCACAGCCCTTGTCTTGGATCTCAAGTTTTGGAGTGGATGATGGTGGTTTCAATGAAATGGACTTAGTGAGACATGATGGGTCAACATATTGGGATAGAGTGGTGATGAAGCCTGTTGATTAACAAGCACTTGTCGGTGTGGAAGATCCCTTAGGTTTGTACAATACTGGAAAGGATCTGGATCACCATCAATCGTGATCTCTGTGCCATTATAGGGGAATTTGAGACACTGGTGGTATGTTGAAGGTACCGCTTTCATTGCGTGTATCCAAGGTCTACCTAACAACAAGTTGTATGGAAGGGTGAGATCCAAGACTTGGAAGCTGGTGTTCATGATTGCTGGGCCAATTCGAATAGGGAGTGTGACAACTCCTTTGGACGATATTTCCTCATCATCGTAAGCCTTGATGACTATACTCTTAGAGGTATCTACACAATCTTCCGAGAATCCTAATGCCTTAACCAGTTTAAGGGTACACAGGTTCAAACCTGCTCCTCCATCTACCAAGACTCATCGGACTTTGTTTTGATGGACTAAGACTTCAAGATGTAAGGGGTCATTGTGATCTAACTTTTCAGTTGAGTAGTCTTGTTGTGAAAATGTAGCATGATGCGAGTTGGTCAAATATCCCACCATCTCTTCGAAACGATTGACATCTAAATCTGTAGGAATAGTTGTATTCTATAGAGCTTTGTCAAGAATGGACCAATGCTGAGGTGATAAGGTCAACAATTCCAAGATAGATATTTGTGCAGGGGTTTTACTCAATTGATCGAGAAGGTTGTACTTGAACTTGGAACTTTACATAGATGGCTCAGAAGAAGGACCAGGAATAGTAATCTTAGTTTTGTGTGTGGTTATATTACATTCTGGATGCTTCTTGATGGAGAAAGTGTTGACATTCTCGTTTGCGGCTCGAAGGTGGTTTATGATCTTTCCTTTACCATAGTCATACTTGGTATTGTTATAGTTGGCCGATGGATGATTCTGGGGTCCCGAACTGGAGGCTTTTCCTTTTGTGTGGTCATGTAAGGGGTCCGTGAAGACTTTATGATCACTGTTCTTAGTGTTTTTCTGCCCACCAACCTCTATAGTTCCGTTTTCAAAAAAAACTTGTATGATGTTCTTTAATTGGCGACATTGTTGGAGGTTGTGCCCTTTCATTCGGTGATAGTCACAGAAAGCGTCATCGACCCACCATGAAGGTTTGAATTGTCCAGGATCATACTCTCTTGGTTCCAATGGTTTGATAAGATTATGTTTGACCAATTCTTTGAAGACTACCTCAATTTTTGCCCTAAAGGTGTAAATTCTCGCGTTGGAAATCTCCTTTGTTGTGGTCTTTGTTGTGAGTTCTGGACATAGTTAGCCGTTTGATCAAGACTGTTCGTCATGTCTACTTGTTGATTGTATCCTCTAAGTGTGATAACTGGTCCAGTATGTATGTGCTTAGCATCAACTATGCCATCATTTGTGACATTCTTGTTCCTAGACCAGAATTTGTTTCTATCATTCGACACATTTTGTTGTTGGACAAGTGGGCTCTTACCTGGTACTTTGATTTTGCCTTTGTCAATAAGGCCTTTTTCAAGGATGATCCCCTTTTGTACCAAGTCAATGAATGAAGTGCAATATTGTACCCATAAGTCACCTCTCAGTTTGGGGTTGATGTTTTCGAGGAAGATAGTGACCTTTTTTTTTTCAGGTATTTCGACGGGACAACGGCTAGCTAGACTCCTCCATCTCTGGAAGAAAGTGATAAATGTCTCGCCATCTTCTTGTGTCATGTGGCACAAGGTTGCTATGGTTACTTCGTTGTCTATGTTAAAGGAAAAATGTTCAACAAACTTTTTAGCCAATTCCACCCAGGATCGTATACCATATGGCAATTTGGAAAACCATTTGAACGCTATCCCTATGAGGGTTCGTGGAAATAGGCGCATCAAGTAAGTGGGGTTATACGATATGTCCATGCATGCCGTTGAAAATTCTCTAATATGTTCTATAGGATTCTTCCTCCCATTATACTTAGGCAAATTTGGTATAATGTATCCATGGGGGAAAGGTGTCATATAGAGTGCTTTGTCAAATGGGCCTGGACATAGATCTTGTGCTAATATAGTTCGTTTGCCTGACATAGACATGTCGTCCATCTTTTTTTGTAGAGTCTGTATTTGGTTTTGAAGGATGTCGACTTGTGTCAAGGACATGGTGTTCGTGTTATTTGGATCAATGTAGATGTTCTGATATGCCATGTTCTGTGACGGGTTATGATTGGGCGAGGGGATATATCTTGTCAAAATATTCTGATTCGGGATAGGGATATTCCCTGTTTGAATTGTTTGATTCAGTATAGGAATGCTTCCTATCTGAATTTTCTGGTTTGGAATAGGAATGCTTCTTGTTTGAATTGTCTGACTTGGTATAGGTATATTTCCTCCAACCTTGGTTCTCTTACCAGTCGTATTGGTTCCAAAGGGGTTGGAGGAAGTTGCTCCCGCAGTGAATTGTAAACCTTGTGTTATGTTAAAAGGAGTTGTGTTTACAATTGATGATGTTTGTGTTGGTATACCTGTTGGTATTGCTGCGGTTATTTGGGGAATAGACACAGTAGATGTTGCAGTTTGTGATGGTTGAGTTGAAAATGTCTGCAAGGTACGTATATCAAATCCTATAGGTAGTTTGGCACCTGATGCTAGCAGTTTTGCTAGATAGCGTTGGGGATCATTTGCCAAACATTCATCCATAAAGGATGCAAATTCAAGATCTTGTACTATTGCGTCTATGTCTTCTATGAAAATCTGACCATGTGTGTCTCTTGTGACATGTTTTTCTAGCAAAGACTTGTGTGGTTGTTTACTGCTCGACGGTTGGTTTCCGAACGGATTGATGAATTCATTTGGGTCTGTCATTGCTTTGTGTTTCTTTTTGGACCTTGTTTCGACCATGAAAAAGTTGCTCAAAATGGGTAATGCAGACTATGTCTAAAACTGATATGACCTATGTCTATGTTTTTGGATTTTTTTTTGACAATAAGGATGTTGCTAAAAATCTAAGATGACGTATGACTGGACGAACAATATGCTAAACTCTAAGCTGACTAAATGGCAACAAATGAGTCTAAGATGGGTATAACCTACCATCTAATGGAATAAATGCATGCAAAAGTTTGTTCCTAATGATGGGACCTAAACGTATGACCAGGACAGTATGACAATGTGAATTTTCCAAAGACAAGGAAAGTTATCTAACTGTGATATGTAATTTCCTAGGGAGTACCTACATGCATGCAAATTAGGATGATTATGACCAAAACGTTTACTGTGACTAAGACGTATATGACACCTAATGATGGTAGCTAAGACGTATATGACTCCTAATGATGGTAAACTAAGACGTATATGACGCCTAATGATGCAAGGTTTTTGAGCAAATTTAACCAGTTTTTAATCCAAGGTTGATCCTAAAAATCTAAAGCAAATAGTGATAAAGATATTTCAGACTTAGCTCGCGGGTTTTTTTTGAAATTTTTCTGTTGACAGGTAAATGCGATTCACCTAACAGTTGCGGTTTTTCCTCTGACAGATGCGGGTTTTCTAACAAATGCGATTTTTCAACTGACAGATGTGACTTAACATGACACATGTGGTTTTTGAACTATCAGATGCGGTTTGCATGCACACATGCGACTCATAATGTAATAGTTGCGACTCGTTTTATGCAGACTAAAAAGTGATTTTTTTTTACAGATAGATGCGGCATTTCCCCTAACAGATGTGACTCTCTATGACACATGAGGCGATTAAACTGACATATGCGACTCTGATTTTTGAAAATTGAAATTTTCCTGAAAGTTGTTTGACTGACTTGTTTGTTTGATCAAGATTTTGACGAATACAGCAAAGAGCAAACACAACAATCAATGTATCTTCTGTTTTTGAGATGTAAGGATTGTTAAGACTCGAAAACATGTACAACCTAGGCTTTTAGGACAATACTTGTTGAGTTCTTACTTGGATTTCTCCAGCTGCATATTTATGGCAAATGACTAGTAGCTTGACCCCACTGGCTCCCCTCCATGGCACTCACTTATATGGGGCAGCCAAGCTACTGTACCCATGAAACTCCCATGGCATACATTTCATTTCCACACATAAACCGTAAGAATGTAAGACGGCTTCACAAGGCTAACCCTGCTGTGCCAACAAGTAGGTAGGATTTTGGTAACTCTACAACAAGGTGTTTAATAAGGGAATTCCATTCGTGGGACACTATCCAACATCGGAGAGAGTCCATTTCTGTCCATCTCGTCGGAATAGTGCACGTGATTCTTGGGTTTTCCCCAAGAATCCACTTTTATATACCGGCTGGAAGTCGCTTGGCTTTAGCGTGCTACCGGTCTGAGTCGTCTTGGGGTGAGTACTTTTTCCCACCAAGACAGGCCCAAGTTCTAGAGTCAGCAACCGTTTCTCTTACACCCAGGATCACATGACTACGCAAGGGGAGAGGATACTTCGGTGTAATGAATCGTAAGGGTTTACAAATATGTGCAAAGCACCAAACAAAGAAGACAGTGGTTTTTTTTATTCCAAATGACAATTTTCTATCTATCAAATAGAAAATTCATTTTAATCCCACACGATGATTATCTATCTACCAAACAAAAGCTTATTTAAATAAATTAACACAAAGGCATTAGGTCCTGCATGCAATTTATCAGTAGTTCATAGTCTTCACCTTTCGTCCTGCAGAAAAATTGTCTTGGGTTTTAATTGTCTTCAAAGCTTCGTCCTGCAAACACTATGTTATTCCTTTAGACTTTATTTAGCTCCAAGTTGTTTTTTTCCACTTGATCCAATGTGTGCTTTGAAGTGTTTTTTTGTTTTTTTCTGCACATGCACAAACCGAACAAAGCCAAAACCCTAATAGCTAGTCAAGACAAATCTGATTTTTGAAAATAACTTTGACAGTAAAAATAAAACTACAGAGAACAGACCCATACTTAAATTTCAAGAGCTTTCCAAAAATGTAAATAAATCTGAAAGATTGTCTGTTTTGCACCTGAAATTATTTTTTTATGAAAAAATCATAAAAAAATTATTAAAAATTGAAAATAGATCCAAAAAATCTGATTTTTTCACTGAAGGTGCCTGACATAATTTTAAATGTGCATAAAAAATTTTGTGAATAGATCTTCAACCGTTTGTGAGATTCAAGAAAACATCTGTAAAACCATAATTTTCAAAGATCTATTGTTTGAATAAAAAAAAAAATTATCCAAATTTAAAACCTAAAGAACAGACCCCTATTCAAATTTAAATATCTTTCCAGAAATGTAAACATGTCCAAATAATTCGACAAGTTTCTCTCAAAATTGAAATTTTATGAAAAATTAACAAAAAATTATAAAAAATTCAAAACATCACCAAAAAATCTGATTTTTTTTGTGAAAGCTCTTGATAATGTTGTCTACTTGCAAACAAATTTTTGTGAAAAAATATGTATCCTTTCAAAATTTATGGTCGAATCACGTCGGGTTCACCAAATGTAACTCAGATTTTTCGGAATTGTGGAATGCTAAAGCTGCACAAGATTAAACATCAATTCTAATCTAAATAAAACAACAAAGAACGATAAGTAAGCATGATTAATCTAAACTAATAAAAACTAGAATGATCTCACCGAATATGCAAATACTTCCTCGATTTATCTCAATTGCCCTTCTCCATCTTGCTATATTGTTATTCTTGCCCTCAGATATTTGTGTGTTTGAATGCAAGCACAACTTCATCGAGTGTCTCAGCAAAATATCGAAGATTGTTTCTCTTCTCAAAAGTGTATGATTTCGGGAGGGAGAATAATGATAATGATAGGCCATTTTATAGATTTTGTGTTTTCGAACGATCGGCTCAGATTGAAAGAGAGATCGACGGACGAGATTGATGAATGCCATGCAATGAGTTATGTGACAGATAGAACATGAGTTAGAATGTGAGTTCAACTGCAGGATAAAGACTAATTTTAGAACATGAGTTCCAATCTTCATCTTCAAAAATAAAAGAAATAGACTTTTTATGCAAAAGACAAAGTTAGAAGTTGAAGAATAATGCATTCGAACGTAAACTTGAGTTAATTAATTAAATAAAGATATTTAATTAATAAATGCATACATGCATATGAGTTAGAACTAGTTAATCAACTAGTTGTGACGGAGAGTCTTCTCACAGAGATAAACTGGTGTTGAATTCAGAGACAACTAGAGAACTAAAAATAGATCTCGAGTCAGAAGGTGAGTGAATGACTTAGATAACTGAATGATAGAGGAATGTGACATAAATAATTAAATGTTAATTTAATTCAACATTCGAGCATAGAATATTTAATTAAATAAATAAAATAATTAATTTAATTTGACTTTCGAAAAGGGTGGAATTGAATAATTAAATAATAAATATTTAATTACAGTTGAAAAGGGTGTTAAATGAATAATTAAATAAAGATATTTAATTATAGTTGACATATGATAAAAGGGGTAATTAAATAATAAATTATTTAATTGAAAGATGATTTAATAAGTTAGCGACATAATTAAATAAATATGATTTATTTAATTAATCAAGTTGAATAAAGATTAATCATGAATTAATGAATTAATTAAAAAGAGATATTTAATTAATAAAGGAAATATGTGTTAGAAAGTTTAATTAAATAATTGACATTATTTAATCATGACCATGGACTATAGAAAATTATGTCGAATGTGTACTCGCAGGCCTAGACCAATTTTTGGTGTCTACAATTGTTACTCTTGTTGTTGAGTCTTGTATCCATACCGCTTGACTATCCTAAGTTGTGGGTCATCCTTGTCCTCTCTTGGAATGGGGGGTGGACCTTTGGGTCCACATGGTTAGGTGGAACGTGCCTTGCACACCATTGGGTTTCCTAACGAGTTTCAATTGCAGAGATTATTCTCAAGCTTCACCGGATTTGGAGATCACCTTGATGTCTTGTATTCTATGTCTTTCTGATGTATCATCTTATGTCCTTAGTGGACCCTTCCCGTTGTTATAAGGAAATTTTATTGTATTTTGTAACTTGTGTAATGTACATTGGATTATGATGCATATGTATTTATGGTTCACCTTTTCTATTCTTATGAAGTGTTGTATCTGTGGAAATATGCCTAATGCATTTGGAACAATGTAATTTCATATTGATGCATATATCTATTCTTGAATATATCATGTGTTCTTTTATAGATGACTTCGTTGATATGATGTAATGGGTGTATGATCATTGTAGTATTATTCTATAATATGGTTTGTAATGTAATTTTAGGTTTCGTTATGTTATTATTTTGAATGGGTTACGTTGAGTAATGTTGTCATGTGTACCCCAGAGGACGTAGTTGATATTGCATATGCATAATTGTTTTTCATGTATGACATTTTAATGTATATCTCATGTTATGTTTTACTTTTTTTTAAAATTATGTTGTAATTTTGTTAGTTAGATGTCCTTTGGGGTTTGCACAGTGGGGCATTAAAGATATGAATCATAAAAAATACATGTAATTTTTTTTAGAAAACAACATTACAATATTAACTTTAGATAATCATTTTTCTTTTAATATCGGTCCAAATATTTACTGTTTTCAATGAATTTGATAACTCTTTGTTTGAAGACCTAGTAAGACACAATTCTCTACAATACTATTGATTTA
Source organism: Sequoiadendron giganteum (assembly GCA_007115665.2). Classification (NCBI taxonomy): domain Eukaryota; kingdom Viridiplantae; phylum Streptophyta; class Pinopsida; order Cupressales; family Cupressaceae; genus Sequoiadendron; species Sequoiadendron giganteum. The sequence continues at coordinate 396,525,588 of CM021106.1, forward strand.
GATTTATAAATTTTTATTTTATTTTATTGGGAGCATTAATGGGTCAAGCTTTAAGATGTGATATTGAAATAGATGGTTAAGATGCATCGTTTTGTAGAATAAGTAAGTACTAGAATAATATAATAGATGAATGAACAAGATTGATTACAAATGGATGACTATGATATGTTAAGATGAATTTATTAAATGGTAGTTGTTAGAGTTCTTTTTAAATATTGATTGCAAATAGATGGCTATGATAGATTAACATGACTTTATTAAATGTTAGTTTTTAGAGTTCTTTGTAAGTATATCTTTATGTCAATACTTGAGATTTAATGTAGTGTGAAAATGAATAGTAGAGATGTAAGATTAGTTTGAATTTTATTTATAAGTTATTTGTGTGATTAGTTGAATTATTTATTTATTTATTTGTAGCTAATGAAGAAAGAATATTATATTTATTTTTAAATAAATGGATAAGATGGGAAAATTCACTAAATAATAAAAGTTCATTAGTTAATTAGTGAAAATGACTTATTACTTTATTATTTTAAATATGAGAAATTAGCACAAGTAATTAATAATAAAAATTATGTAATTGATTAGTGATGTGGTTAAATTTAAGAATTTACAAGTGTTATATTTAATTATTTTAAAATATTAGAATATTTTATTTATTAGCCAAGAAATTTAATTTATTTAATTTTGTTTTAGATTTTAGTTGTGAAGTATTTATTAAATTTTAAAATTTAAAATTCAATTTAATAAAATTATTAGGTTGTAGTAAATAATTTTGGAATAATTTAGTAAATATTATTGATAATTTAATTAATAAATAAAATTAAAATTATTATTGTAATATGACTTTGCAAGAAAATTAAAAACAAAAAATATAATAATAAAAATAATAGTTGAAAATTTTTATTTAGTTGATAATTGATTTTTTAAAATATTCAGTCAAATCAATTTTGTACTTTATTGAGAATTTTAAATTGCTAATGGGTATGTGTTATAATTTTCTTTCAATTTAACTTTGGTGATGTTTTGAGATTTTTTAATTTTAAAAGGTACAAGTACATAATGATGCATTTGATAGTGGATAAGTGCATATGATCTATTATTTGGCACTTCAGAGAGGATAGCATGCAAATAACATGCAAATAGCTTGCAAATAACATGCAAGAACATGCATTTTTGGGTGTGGAGTTTTTTCCCGTAAGGGTTTTTCTAATGAAGTACATCAATACAAACATTACATCTCTTTGGGTGTGGATTTTTTCCTGCAAGGATTTCTCCACTTATATCTTGTGTCATTTGTGATTCTCAACTTGTGGTATTGTCGATTTACTTTCATTGTTGGAATTGTTAATCACATATCACATTATTAGTAAACCTTGAATACGCATAATTTCATATTTGCAACCACTTAATTAAGTTCATATTGCTGCAAGTTTCACCTTGATTTCCAACATTTGGTATTAGAGCTAATGGTTTTGTTTAGAGAGGGACACCTCTCTCTTAAGCATTTAAGGTTTTTTAGCTATAGTGGGATATTTTGCTTTGTGGGTTTTACATATTTGTCAAGAAGATTGAAAACCATGGCTTCTACCTCATGTCTAGATATCGAGAAATTTAATGGCACTAGTTATGAGATGTGGAAGCTAAATGCGGAGGATCTCCTTGAAGAGAGAGATCAGTGGTTAATAGTTTCAAATGAAAAGAAACCATCTAGTGTGTCTAATGAAGATTGGAACAAAATGGATAAGAAGGCACGAGGAACCATTTGGTTGTGTCTTACAGATTTTGTCCTCTTGAATGTCTTAGAAGAATCTACCACATACAAGTTGTGGAAGAGGATAGGTGATATTTACCAAACTAAAAGTATAACAAATAAACTATATCTCAAAAGATGTTTATATTCTTTGAAAATGAAGTATGGTATTTTTTTTGTAGAACATTTAAATTATTTTAATATGGTTAAATATAATTCAGCTTGCATGATCTGTAGATGTTAAGATAGAAGAAGAAGATAAATGCATATTGTTGCTTTGTTCTTTACCTGAATCTTGGGAAAATATTATTGTTGCCATAAGTGGTGGTGGTGCAGAGCCAAAGATGGATAACATCATTGATAAACTTCTTTTAGAAGAAATGAGAAGAAAGTCCATGAATGCAGGCTCCCAAGATGCCTTGCATGTGTGAGGAAGGTCCAAAGAAAAAAGTGGCCCTATAGGGTACAAAAAGATAGATAAGTCTAAAGGATGTTCTAAAACCTTCAGGAAGAGTAGAGTAAAGTGTTTGAATTGTGGTTAGAGAGGGCATGTGAAGAAGGAGTGCAGAAACAAGAAAAATAGTTCAGATACCTCCACAAAAAAGTCCTTAGAATTTGGTGATTCTGACGCTTTGTTTATTTCAGCTAACACTATTAGTAATTATGCTTGGCTTATTGATTCAGGTTTCTCCTACCATATGACTCCTCACAAGGAGTGGTTTACTTCATATTCGGCTTATGATGGGGGAGAATCTTTCCTTGGTGATAACAACATGAAGAAGATTGTTGGTAAGGGAAAGTTAAAGTTGTGTTTTAGTGATAGAAGGTTTAAAACCCTTGATGATGTTTTACATATTCTAGGACTTGTGAGAAATTTAATTTCAGTATCCAAGTTGAATGATTCTGGAATGCATGTGATATTTGATAAGTGTTGTTGTAGGTTGGTAAGAGGGAGTTTGGTGATTGTTGAAGGATCATGGATAGGGACTTTTTTAAGGCTGAATGCCTCCACTTTTTATAAATTTTCCAATGTAACTAGCACTAAAAATGCATGTATGTTGTGGCACCATAGATTGGGTCACATAAGTGAAAATGGTCTTAAGACCATTTTGAATAAAAATTCGGTTGACAGTATTTCTGATTATTTTGTTGGAAAAAATGGTTTTTGTGAACATTGTGTGTTTGGTAAAAAGAATAGATCATCATTTCCTAATGGAACTAATAAATGTAAGATATTATTAGAGATCATTCATTTGGATGTGGTTGGACTAGTATATGTTGACTCTTTTAGAAAATATCATTATTATGTTACTTTCATTAATGGTGTATCAAGATACACTTGGATTTATTTTATGCATGTAAAATCTGAAGTTTTCACTAAGTTTAAGGAATTTAAACCCTTAGTTGAGGAGAAAATAGAGTATAAGATAAGGGTGATGATATCTAATAATGGGGGTGAATATTGTTCTAAATAATTTGATGAGTTTTGTAAGCATGCAAGTATTATTCGGAAAAAAAGGATACCCCTTATATATAGGTCAACAAAAAGTGGTAGCAGAAATAATGAACTAAACCTTGATGGAAAGAGCTAGGAGCATGTTGAGTGGTGTTAAGCTTGATAGATTCTTTTGGGTAGAAATTGTAAGTATTTCATGTTATTTGATTAATAGATCTCCTTGTTCAACTCTTGTTGATAAAACTCTTTATGAAGTTTGGATGAGTAGAAAGCCTTGTGTTTCACATTTAAGGGTCTTTGGTTGTGAGGCTTATGTTCATGTGTCTCAAAAGAAGCAATCTAAATTGGATCCAAAATCACATAAATTCATCTTTTTTTGTTACAATGAGAATATAAAAGGTTATAAGCTTTGGAATCCACTAACCTATAAATTGGTTTTCTCTAGAGATGTGATTTTTCAGGGATTTTAGAGCTTACTCAGGTGAAGAACAACCAAAGGAGAAAGATAAGACAAACAAAGTGTACTTTGAGAAAAATATTTAAAAGTAGGAAGATGCACATGTGGAATAACAATCAGATGGATCTAAGGATGGAGAAGAAGAAGAGGATTCAAATAGTTCAAAGTATGTGTAGGATGATCACACAACAAAGGAAGAAGGGGTAGAGCCTATTACTCCTACCTTGAGGAGGTCCACAAGGAAATGAAATCCAGTTGACAGGTATAGCCCATTAGATTACCATTGTGTATTTTCTTTGTTGAGTACTGAAAATGCACCTAGATCTTTCAGGGAGGCTCTCTCTTTGAAGGAAAGTGTGTCTTGGATGCAGGCCATGTAGGAGGAGATGATGGCTTTGGGTAGTTGTGATACTTGGAATCTTGTCAGTTTTCCCAAAGGAAGGAATACCATTAGTTGGAAGCGGGTATTTAAAAGGAAAGTTGGTGCATGTGGTCAGTTAGAGCAATACAAGGCCAGATTCATGGCCAAGGGATACTCCTAGAGAGAGGGAGTTGATTTTGGCAAAATTTTCTCTCTTTTTGCTAAGATAACTTCTACTAGATTCCTATTATCTATTGCTACTTACTATTTTGAAATAGAGAAAATGAATGTTAAAACCGATTTCTTGTATGGGGATCTTAAAGAGGAAATTTGTATGCAACAACTTGATGGTTTTGTTGTCAAAGGAAAAGAACACTTGGTTTGCATGTTAAAGAGATCTTTATATGGTTTGAAACAGTCACCTAGGATGTGGTACTAGAAGTTTGATGCCTTTGGTTGAAGTTGGGTTTTGTTATGAGTGAGGAGGATCATTGTGTTTACATTAAGATTATTGATGATCAAATACTAATCATGTCTTGTATGCTGATAATGTGTTGTTTATGGGTAATAGCAAGGTGATTATTAGGGAGCTTAAGACTCGAATTTCTAGAGAATTTGATATGAAGGACTTGGGGGATGCAAAATATATCCTTAGGATGGAGATGATTAGGGATCGGGTTCATAGACATATTTGGTTAAGTTAGAGTAAGTATATTCACACCACTTTGTAGAGGTTTAGTATGTATGACTTTAAACCAATAAATATTCCATTTATGGTTGGTACTGAGTTGAGTTTAGATATGTGTCCTAATTTTGATGATGACTTTGAAAATATTTATAAAGTTCCTTATGCTAGTTTTGTTGGTAGTTTGATGTATGAAATGGTTTGCACTAGACTAGATATAGCCCAAGCAATGGGAGTTTTGAGTAGGTTTATGTCTAACCCTAGTAGAGAGAATTGGACTTTTGTTAAGAGGGTGTTTAGATATTTGTGTGGTACTTCTGATTACTATTTAGTTTATCATGGTACTGATGATGTGGTTATTTCATTAGAAATATAAGGTTTTGTTGATGTAGATTGGGTAGGTGACTTGGATAGTAGAAGGTCCACTAGTGGCTATATTTTTACTTTTTTTGGAGGTGTAATGAGTTGGATGAGTAAAAAACAACCTAGAGTTCCATTTTCCACCATCGAATTAGAGTATATGGTTGTTACGCATGCCTCTAAGGAGGTGGTTTGGTTATAGAGACTTGGTAAAGGTATTGGTTTTGATTGCAATACAATGAGGATTGGATGTGATAGTTAGAGTGTCATATGTTTAGCCAGAAATACTATGTATCATGCTCGTACTAAGCATGTTGATGTTCAGTATCACTTTGTGTGAGAAATGGTTGAGAATGGTAAGGTCTCGATTGAGAAGTTTGACACTTTGGATAATGTTGTAGATTCTCTCATGAAGCCAGTGACCACGTATAAGTTCTCTTGGTGCAGGAAGGCCATGGACCTTGATCACTATACTTGATTATAATTTTTATTGTATCTCATGGATGCAATTGCAATATATAATGTTAAGTGGGAGAATGTTAGGATAGGTGCCATTATAATTGCTATCCTAAGTTGATGATATGTGTCTCCACATTCTTTGGAAAGTGTCCTTGAGGACATGAGAGGTAAAAAATTTATTATTTATTATCCTATGACAAATTGTAATTGTTTTCATAGAGGTGGACCCACTATGATGATGGTTATAGAGCATCTTGAGAGAATATTCCATTTGGGCATCCAAATTTTTGGTGGGGACTACCCATAAATGCATGTTCTTGCATGTTATTTGCATGTTATCCTGGGTTGGATTCCCAAGCTTGCATGTTCTGGGTTTGAGTCGTCAAAGTCATCAAAGAGTAATGGAGCACTCAGTATTGACCAATTTTGATTGGCTATGGGTTAGGTTCCCATGTGAAGGCCATGTAAGAATTTAATAACTTTCACCATGTTTCTGGGTTGTCCACTAAAGGGGGGTGTGGATTTTTCTAGGTGATTTTACTTGTTATTTCAAGATACCACAAGTGGTATTCTCTCCCATAAAGTTTTATATATTGGAGCATTGAGATGGTGGTTTCATGAGTTTGTTTGCAAGTTTTCAGAGTAACAAAGTGCTACTAAAATATAGAGAGGATTTTTGTATTAATGTACTTCATTGAAGATTACTACAAACATTGCATCTCTTTTGGGTGTGGAGTTTTTTCCTGCAAGGGTTTCTCCACGTATATCATGTGTCACTTGTGATTCTCAACTTATGGTATTGCTGATTTACTTTCATTGTTTGAATTGCTAATCACATATCACATTACTGGTAACCTTGAATACACATATTTTCAGATTTTCAACTACTTAATTAAGTTCATATTGCTGCAAGTTTCACCTTGATTTATAACATCATTGCACTTCTATTTTCTAGTATAATGTATGTTAGTTATTTCTATACTTTTGATTTTTTCATCTTGGGAACTAATCAAGTGGTGTACATTAGTAATCGTTGGGAGAAATATTTTATTATGTAGACTACTAACAAGATTTAGTTTAGTTGCACACTTTGTTTAGATTTTAAAATGAACATGCTTGCTAAATTTGTGTAAATTCTTGGGTGTGTATTCTCTCTCCTTGCACTACATGTGAGCTTGGATATCAAAAACACCTTCTAGTTTACTTATTTTCTTAATTTTTCACCCAAGGTTATACTAGCTTATGTATGCTCTCCCCTTGCACTTCGAACAAGCCTGGGGATCAAAAGAGTTGGTATCAATATTTCCTATTAGGGTGCCTGCTTGAGGATTTCATTACCCTAAGATTAACCTCAACCACTTTTATGGTGGGGTATATAAAGAGGGGAGAGATAAATTTATACGTCAAGAGTGGGCTATTGTCATGTTTTCCCAAGTTGCAAGACCCTTGATCCACCGAAACTTGTTTGGTGAAGAGGATAGGAGAGCCCCTCCTAGACTCGATCATTTGTATGTGGGCCCTTAGTTCATGGATACCACTACGAACATTAATTTTAGTAACCCTAAGACTATTGACTATCAATCTAGTATAGTTTAAGGTATAATATCATGCTTGAAGTTACTCACCATGTACTTCCCTAAGTAAGCTGGAAACTCTTTGGGCTAAAGGTGCCAAAATCTCCAAAGTAGGGAAAGGGTGATCCCTTATGCCATTGGAATCTTGGATACCAACTCTTGAGAAGAGATAAGTTTCTTGTAGTAATCTTGACATATTTTATCATGCAAGCCTACATTAGTGTAACACTCCTTACTTGAATAATTAAGGTTGTTAATATGTATGGAATGTATTCTTATGAAAGAATAGTAAACACCTTTCAACCTTATTACCTTGAATTCATCATCCATATTATTTTTTGTTTTTATCTCTTACTAAAGTAAACAATATATCCAAAACTTGCAAAAGCACAATTTTACACAAAGTTGTGCTTTTAAGTCAAAAGTGTTAGGTTTGTGAAAAACACACACAAAGCAGTATCAAATAGAAAAAGTGAAAAAATTCCATGCATCTAGTGACAAAAAATGTACTGCTTTACATTTTCTCACTTTATTTGTCCCCCCGACTTAATTAAGCCTCTAATTGACTCAATTATGCATTTAAAAACCTAATTAATCTCATTTTCTGAAAGGGGAACCTGCATTAAACAATTGCAAACATCAAATTAAAAACCTTAAAAATTGTGTGTCTTGGATTTAGATCCTATGACCCATTCACCCAAGGGTGAATGGTTCCCCTTTAGATTCTAGAAGCTAATTTAAAATATGTTTTTGGTGGTATTTTAATTATGCCAATTCAAGTTGTAATTTTCTTCTTTTGAATTTTAATTGTTGGGAAATTAGAAAATCACCTATAAATACATAGTTATTTTATCAATTCAAAACATATAACATTAAGGAAACTTTCATAAGAGCAAAGATTATTGTCAAGAGCACTAAAGAGTGGATATATCAGTTGTCTACAATAGTAATCAAGATCAAGATCATCATGTCAAAGTTATTTTCATGAACATGCATGTTTTTGGAGCTAACATTCTGATGTAGGTTTCAAGTTTCAAGCATCAATTCCGAAATGATGCAAATAGGTAGCCCCACCTTTTAGGAGATGGAGCATTGGCTAGGGTTTAAGACCTAGACCTATTTCCTTTGTGTTTCATTCAAGGAAACCTTAGAGATCTCAATCCAAGGATGGAATGGGGGAAAGAGATCTACTAAAGGTTGTCCTAGGGTATGATCAAAGGCTAAAAATGGGTTCACCACCAAGCTAGGGTTTGAAAAGACAAATAACATGTAAAACCTAATGATGAAGCTTAATGATGTGTAGAGCTTAAATAAATGACCTAGAAATGAATGTAAAATAGAACAAAATATTGAGAGATTAGAGAGGTGCACCTGGAAACCTGTAGCAAGTCGAAACAAGGTTTGAAATGCTGAAATTAATGCACATTGGGAATCATATGCCAAGCTAGGTGATTTAGTCCCAAATTAGGGTTTTTGGGAAGGAACAAAAATTTGGTGATGACAAGACTGGATCTTTGGAAATTTAGAAATTTCACTGTACTGGGACTCATATGCCAGAAGTGGTGTATCAGTCCCATCCTAATTTTTTGGAAAGTCAAAGGTTGAATATGCTCTTCTATCCCTACTCTTCCTTCCCAACCTGATTTCTAGATTTGAACCTATAAAAGACCTGCACAACAGAATATAGTGTTGATTTTCTTATGGGGGGTTTTCCTTGGTCAAACCCCTAGTTCAATAATTAAACCTTAATAGAAATAAAGGATCTAGAAAGTAAATGTGAATATAAACCCTAACCTTAAGTGTATCTAAGATTAGGATATATGAAATGCAATGCAACCCTATTCTAATGTGTTAGAATGAGATGCATGAATGAAATATGAAGATGATGACTCACCTAGGGAGGTCTCTAATTACCCTAATAAGCCATAATAATGCATGTACCTTCCTTTAGGCTGAAATTAGAGTGATAATGGAGGATGGAATCACTTAGGAAACAAGTCATTAGGCTTGTTTTGATGGCTAGTTGCATCTCCCCACCCTAGAATCCATCATGATTCACCATATACAACCATAATCAATCCTTGACAATGTTAGATCTTGAATAAAAGTGAGCCTGAAGACCTAAAAAAACACTATAATTTTGCTCCAAGACTTTAACATTTCTTGCTACTTTCTTTTGAATGATCTTGTGAAAGAATGCTTGAGTTCTTGTGAATGCTTAGATCTTGAAATTTCTCTTATAGATGAAAATAATGATATGAAACCTTGTTTATATAGGCATTTCATCTAATTTACCATTATTTAGATCTCAAATTCTGACATCAACCAAAATTTTAAATTAAAAACTTGAATTTCTCGCTCAAACCCTAAAAATGGGCCACATGGGACTCATACACCACTTGTGACATATGGGTCCCATCTAGGGGGACTCATACGCCTAAGGTGGCGTATGAGTCCCACCCTAGATTTTTGGGGTGGGCCAATGATGGGTTGTAATAAAATTAAGTGTATTTATTGATTTTGTCGATATTTTAGTTGAAATAAGTGTTGAGATCTGAAATAAAGGGTCTTTAGGGGCCTATTAATGATGATTTGAAGGGTCATAAATGCAAGGGTACTAAAATAGGTCCAAATTAAGTGAGAAATTGTGCCATATCCAAGAAGGGAGTATATTTTTTGTCATTACATCTAGCCCCCACTTTAGTGCCCATATGACTCTATGTGCATATGCAAGCTAAATGAATCCAAACAATAAACTTCATTTCATAAAGGGATACTCATATGGATTCATTCAAAATATGGGAGAATGATGCCCCCATTGTAGCTATTTGCAAAACCACAATGTTAGGAACCACATCCTGCAACACCAACTCATTAGTTGCTCAAAAATCCTCTTATCTAACTTATTTACAAAATCAAATTAAAGGGTAGATGTATGCCCCCCTTGATTCTGCTTGCTTTATGGAGGTGGAATCAAGGTAGTTGTCTAACCACATCGAATTAGATGTCTGATCATAGGGTATTTACAAGTACCATACGACATAGTGATAGACATATGATGAGAACAGGAGCACAACCATGGTTCCAACGTAATAGACGACATCAAAAATGGAGTTTTTGATCCCCCACCGGTATGCTAGTTCAAATTTTAAATAATTTTTAATTCTAATATGCTAAAGACCTAATTTAAACATATATAAAAGTAAAAAGTGAAGTAATTTGTAATCATTTTGTCTTTTACCTTCTTGTAGTTTGACTTCATTGAAGATTGAGTGAGAATGTCGAGCGCTTGAGATTACGTACCCCCGAGACTTGATAGGCTACATCAAGAGGTGGCGTGAGGTTGCCTTCAACATCAAGTGAGTTGATCTTTCTATATCTTAGCTTTGTTTCTATATATTTAATTTATATTTTATGCATTTCTAGGTAGATTTAGGACCTTGGAAGAAAAGTTTGCAAAGCGTCCCTTTTTCTCGTGAAGTGTCCCTTTTTTTTCACAAAGTGTCCCACTTTTTCGTGAAGTGTCCCACTTTTTCACAAAGTGTCCCATTTCTTCATGAAGTGTCCCAAATAGAAAATAAAGTGTCTAAGACCCTTAGAAAAGTATCCTAGAGAAACTTCAATGCACTTTTTTATTATTGATGTATAGAATTTAGATTTTAGAATGCTTATAGGAGAGATTTTTTCTTTTTGTTAGATTCCACCTTGGTCGCGACAATGTCTCGGCAACAAATTATTTTGTCATCTACGAGACCTTGTCTCAACATTATTAGAGGCAGATACTCATATTTTATAGACTACTGGGATTTATTGGGCGTACCTCATGCCTCCCATGAGGTACCATGATGCCATGTTGATGGTGCTAGTAGAAATATGGGATGTCGATACCTTCACATTTCACCTACCCATCGACGAGATGACAATCACCTTGGAGGATGTACATCGCATCCTTCAAGTTCCCATCTGAGGTAAGACCGTGCACTTCGTAGGGGATCGTACATATGCACAGATGCAAGCAGATATAGGATATTATCTAGGAGGAATAGTTCAAGTGGAGATTGTAGGGCCATGTATTGAGTTAGTGTGGCTACTCTATGCATGATCTCCACTGTTGAGATGGATCATGATGTTCAGAGTAGCACTAGTACTCATCCTTGATGGTCAGGGAGCACATCTAGATGGAGGCCTTGTTCACATGATATGGTAGATGGAGTGACACATGACCCTATATTCCTGGGGTCGTAGCATCCTTGCACATTTATATTATGATCTAGGGTGATTCACATATCACGAGGTGGATATAATGGTACATTGTATGCTACTACAGGTGTGATTCCTAGAGCATATCACATGCACTAGACCAACAGGGTTCCTTTGATATCCACCCTCAGATACCCACATGCATTCAATTATCCACTGAGATTGGCATGACAGTATGAAGACTTGTTGTTCTGGAGTGTTCGATTCATCCACCTAGATCAAGAGGCAATCTTGTGGAGACTGTACCAGTTGATACCACAGTGGCCGAATGAGACTCAATAGTTGAGGAGGATGCATATGGATAGATTTTTATTGGGTAGACATGATTATGTAGTAAGACCATTCTACTACGATCATGTTTTGTGGAAGTTCAGGAAGATACAGGTACCACCAGTAGCACAACCCTTTTACAGTTGATCAGTGTAGAGTTCTCAAAGGCCAAGAGATATGAGACGACTGACAGTGGATGATGTTAGATCCAACGGTTCAGAGGAATCAGATCTCAACATGCCCCCAGTCTTCAACATTGATGACATCGATGCTACAGATGCATTTGAGGAGTAGTGGGAAGAAGCATGACCAACTTCGATGTTTCTCACGGATCAGCCTATAAGCTTTGTAGGATTACTTCCAGATCAGAGGGATGACGAGGAGGAGACAGGTGAGCATAAATGGCTCAAGGTTGCAGACCTATTTGTAGACAAGGTAGATGAGGAATATGATGAGGAGGTAGATCCAGACTATGAGGGAGAGGAGGAGGACAAGAAGGAGGACGACGAGGAGGATAAGCAGTTGATGAGTGAGGGTAGTGACATGATAGATGAGGGTCTAATTGCCCATGAGTGGAGAGATCCAACTCCCACCCGTATTACCAGATCATAGTCGATAGGAACGGCACACACCAACACTTACAAGCATGGAGAGGCTAGCACATCCTCCATGCCTCCAATATAGGATGAGACTATCTTTACACAACTGATCGAAGATCTAGGTGATGACTTTTTATTTATTGTTATGCTTAAGCTTATGTTCATGCTTATGATTTTAATTTATATATGTATATCATGATGTGTACTGATTATCTTTATTATTTCTATCTTGTAGGGTCTATGAGAGATCTGTAGGATCTCTACTAATAGGTAGTTGCAAAGATAGTGCTTCCTTCAGTCTTTGATCAGGCTATCAGTATAGACTATGTTCCCCCACCCATCATGGAGTAGCACCCAGAGTTATTTGATCCTTATGTCAGATTGAGAGCATCATACGAGGTCATTAATAGGTGCGATGATCGAGCCATAGCTACATATAAGGAGATTTGATTGTCTCGAGGTCCAACGAAGGTCGAGAGACTTCATGTAGAAGTAGCCAGGCTGTAGGTGGATAGAGATTGAATAGAGTGAGAGCACCTAGAGGCCATCAGATGGGAGACCACGACTGTTGGATGAGTAGAGGGCCTTTAGTATGCATTGGATTCTATTATTAGTTCATGATCATGATCGCATACTACCATCTCTCGACAGACTATCTCTAGACAAATGTGATCACCAAATCCCAAGGGACCTAGTAATCATAGGCCATGCTAGCATTGTATATTTGATGAGATGTACTATAAACTTTGTGATATATATATAAGCATTTACATCTGGTTTATTTTTTATGCTTATATGTTTTAAGTTAAATGGTAATATGATTTATCAAATAATATTTGTAAGACTATTTAATAAATGTATGCATGATTTAACATGTTCTATGTGATCTAATTAAAACTATTCTATTTTCTTTTAGATGCAACATTATGATTAAGTATGTGATGCTAAATTAGTTAAATGCGCCTATGATCTAATTGTAGAACATTAAATGCATATAAGGATCTAATCTAACACCACACACAAGATGGACTTGAATAGCATGAAACCTAAAGTAACCACCTAAAAATTAATTTAAACAATTACTTTAGTATTCAAGACACACAAATAATTATTTATCAAGAACAAAGCAATGTGAGAGCATATAGAATGTCATCTACTGACTCTAACACCACTACTTTATCATTCATACTATTCAAGAAGATTAGATATAATACCAACACAAATGTGTAGCGTTAATACGTTCCTTAAGAGGTGTATAGTCTATTTTTGTTAACGTGTATACTCTAGGCCCATAACTTTCATCAATTATGTAAGGTCCTAACCAATTAGAGTTGAACTTTACTTTTTCAGTTGGGGTGGCATTGATGTTATGTTTACTCTCAAATAACACCAAATCACCTTTTGTTAAATAACTGAGGGATGACGTTATCATTGTAAGTGTGTTGCATTCTTCTAGAGTAATCTTGAAGGTGCTCAAGAGAGTTAATGTGTTGTTCGTCAATCATTTCAAGCTGATAAAAGTGTTGTTCCTTGTAAGTATTATCATCAATAAGTCCTTGAAGAGTGCTTTTTAATGAAGGAATCTCTAACTTCAAGGGCATTATTACCTCGGTGCCATAGACAAGGTTATAAGGGGTATTCCCAGTTGATGCTTTAACATTTATACAATAGGCCCATAATGCATATGTTAGCTGTGTGTGCCAATATTTATTATGTTTTCTTACTATTTTCCTTAAGATTTGTTCGAGGGTTCTATTAGTTGATTCGACTTTACCATTAGATTGCGGGTAGTAGGGTGTTGAAAAATGATGTTGTATGCAAAATGTTTCTAATAACTTCTTCACATCCTTATTCTTAAATGGTGTCCCATTGTCTAAAACTCAAGTGGAAGGAAGTCCAAAGTGAGAAATAATGTGTTCTAGTATGAAACGACATATTACATCGGTGGTTGTTGAATGAAGGGGAATTGCTTCCACCCATTTCATGAAATATTTTTTTGTAGTAATTATAAATGTATGTCCAATAGAGGAGGGAGGTGAAATATTTCCAATTATATCCAAGCCTCATATTGAGAAAGGCCAAATAGGAACTTGTGCACGAAGCTTAGAAGCAGGAGCGTGGATCAATTTTCCATGTTCTTGAAATTTATGATATTTCTTAACATATGCAAATAAATCTTGTTCCATACTCCTCCAATAGTATCCTATATGAATTAACTTTTGAACTAATGATATTCCACCAAAATGTCCCCCACAAGCACCTACATGGGCTTCCTCCAATGTTATAGGGATTTCAGATTGTTTAAGGCATCTAAGTAAGAGACAATTAAAGGACCTCCGATATAATACAATAGCAAGAATTATACATTTAGATGCAAGCTTCTGAAGGTAAGCTCAAGTATTCTTAGTTGTTGGCTCAGGAAAGGTACCATTTTTTAAATAATTAGATATCATTGTGTACCATTCACTAGAACTTTCCATGGTGGTTGATAGAACTTCTTCTACTTTAGATTCTATTGATGGTTTCATAATTGTGTGCACAATAAATGTGAAATCTTTTGAAGGATCTTGAGGAGATATTAGAGAGGCCGCACTTGCCATTGCATCTACATTCCAATTATCTTTTCATGGGATGTTATCAATGGTGTTTGAATCAAAGCTTTCTAACAAATTCATTGTGATATCATTGTATTTTAACAATTTATCATGTTTTGCTTGATATGTTCCATTTATTTGTTTAATGACTAATTGCAAATCACCAAATATTTTAACATTTTGAGCTCCCAGAGTCAAAGCGGCACATAATCCAACAATTAATGCTTTATACTCCATTGTGTTGTTTTTGCATGGGAATTATAAGCAATAGGACAAGGAAATAGGCTTACCTGCAAGAGGGATTATTATAAACCCTGCACCGAAGCCTATTCTACACTTAGAGTCATCAAAGTATAACTCCCATGTACTAGTTTCAATCATCAACACATTATCGTCAGGGAATGAATCATTATTAGGTAACACAAGGGGAGGAGCGTCAACTAACTGGTCAGTCAAGGATTTTCCTTTAATTGCCTTTTGTGAGACAAATTTAAGGTAAAACTTAGTTAATAACATAAACCATTTAGCTAAATGTCTTGATAAAATTGTTTTAGGGAAAAGATATTTTAAAGGATCAAATTTTGTCATCACATGTATTTCAACGTTCAATAAATAATGTCTCAATTTACTAGTAGCGAATCCAAGAGCCAAACATTGTTTCTTTATCACTATGTATCATGTCTTGTAATCAATCAGAGTTCGGATAATATAATAGATAGGATGTTCTTTACCGTTTTCGTCTTGTTGAGCCAACAATGTTGCGAGAGCATGGGCCGATGTTTCCATATAAAGGATAAATAGTTTGTCTTGCATAGTGGGTTGTAAAATAGGTGGAGTGGCAAGATAATCTTTCAAACTCTCAAAAGCATGTTTATAATCCTTATTCCAATTAAATTGAACTTCTTTCTTAAGGAAATGTGTGAAGGGTAATGTGCGATCTGATAGAGATGCTATGAAACGATGGATAGCTTGAATTCTTCCTTGTAAAGTACGCAATTGAGAAATGTTTCTAGGAGGTGGCATGTTAACTATAGCAGCAATTTTCTTCATTTCCACCTCAATACCCCTATGAGATACGATAAAACGTAAAAAAAATCCACTATCTACGCCAAAGACACTTTTTCAAATTCCATCTCATGTTGTGTTTTTGCATTCGCTCAAAGATCTTTTGAAGGATATTCACATTGTCTTGTTGAGTTAAAGATTTGGATAGAATATTATCAACGTAGTCTTCCAAAATCGTATGTATACAATCATGAAATATCAATATCATAACTCATTAATATGTTGTGCCCACATTCTTTAATCCAAAGGGCATCATTACCCAACAAAATATTCCCCAAGATATGGTAAATGTTGTTTTGTATTGATATTGAGGGTTGATAAATATTTGATTGTATCCAAAGAATCCATCCATGAATGAAAACAAAGCATGTACTGCAATCGAGTCCACTATAATGTCGCTATTATGAAGGGGGAAGTCATCTTTTAAAGATGCTTTATTCAAATCATGAAATTTCGTACACATCCTAATATGATTATCCAGTTTCACGACTTGGAAAATGTTCAATATCCAAGGAGAATAATCAATAGGTTGGATAAACCCAGCTTCAAGGAGTTTTTCAATCTCAACCTTAACTAATAAGGCTATCTTAGGATTCATCTTTTGCATCTTTTGTCTAACAGTTTTAGCATTTTCAGCAAGGACTATGTTGTGTGTTAAGATCTTAGCATCAATTCCTGGCATATCTGAATAAGTCTAAGAAAATTTTTCAATAATTTCATGAAATAAAGTCACATGGTATTCTTGTTCATATTCATCAAGGCACTTTACTATCTTAATCACTTTTCCTTCATTGCTAATGTCCATCGGAATATCAATGGTATCTCGTAAAGGAAGTGCATTTTGTTTCGAGAATTCAGGATTGTATTCTTCATTGTCCTTGCCAATCTCATTACTTTCCTTTTCTTTGTCTTTTTGCTTAGTACTAGTCATAACATATGTAACCTATTTCTTTTTAGGAGGAGTAAATTACTTATCATAAACTCCTAACATTTCTTTCAAGTCTTCATTATCTTTGAAGTACTCCAATGATGGTTCATAAGTTGTATCAATCAATTCTGGATGTTTCAAGGTGAGAGTATTTTTAGAGTTACACATGATGGTGTTGATGTTCAATGAGGATCATTTGTTTGCTTGTGTTATCTTAGAAGGACAATATCCCAAACCACTTTTTTCTTCTTGTGTGTTAGGCTCTATAGGAACACGGATACCTTGTTCTTTCCTTCCACATCCTTTTCCACTATAACCAAGTTGTTTCATGAACTCATAACCTTTTCCATAAAGTCTCTCCATTTCTTTTGGGTTTGGTGGTTGTTCATAATCTAACTCATCAATTTTTTTTGTAAAGCTTGTGTCATCTTCAAGGGTAGATGAGATAGGTACTTGTGAGTTTTCTTCTCAATTTTGTGTTGACATTACCATTGGTTTTTTTTTTCTTTTTTCTTTTGTTGTGAACATATATTCTCCCATAAATGAAGGTGTGAACTCTAAAGAACCCCAATCATCATCCAATAATTTTCAAACTTTTTTCATCTCTTGTTTTTCTTCTTCCATAGGTTATATGTTCGATGTTGGAGTTAATGTGTTTAGAGGACTTGTCATTCCTTTTTTAACTTGTAAACAACTTTTAGGCTCGGGGTCTATTTCACTTTGGTATACTTTATTGTTATAGACATACTTCATGATACAATGAAGAGTTGAAGGCACTACATGCATCTCATGAATCCAAGGTCTTCCTACAAGAAGATTGTATGAAAGATCATGAGGCATAAGGGTAAAAGCACAAATTTGTGTCACACTTCTGGCCAAATAAATAGTTCCAAGCTAAACATTTTTGGTCAAAAAAGTTTTGGCCAAATAGGTTTTGACCGAAACCACATGACCTATACGTGGCACACAGGGTTTCGGCCGAATATGTTTCATCTGAATCCAAACAAATTAAATTTAGCCCTTTGCCGCTTTGAAATCGGCTTATTTTATGTGTGGGATTTCTATAGAAAGGGTTTTGGTCTAAACCCTTTCTACTGAAACCGTCTATGTGGCATCCTAGTTGGCAACCAACTCGGCTTTTTTAAGATTTTTCTAAAACTTTCAACTTCAACTAAATATTTCTTCAGTCAAAAATTCTAAAAAACTATCAATGTGAGGATGAGGGACTCAAAAGTGAAAGGTGGGAGGTCTAAAGGATCATAAAGATGGGGAGATACTACTCTAAACGACCCTCCACCATCGGGGCTAAACTATGCATCTGAGCATATTCCACAATGGGTCTTTAGAGGTGAAAAATGGGTTGATGCGGCTGTGGGTTTATCTAATGATGGAGTTTCAGGGCATACTCCACAATGGGTTTTCCATTATGGGAAGTGGATAGATAAGGCTCCCAAGGGCAATGCTAATGAATATCATGATCTGAATCTAGATGGCTTTCCAAGGTCGGAATTCTTCAGAAATTTCTCAAACCCTAATGCACGGAAGAAAAGAAATAGGTTTAATGAAAGGGCTTTCAGTGCTGTGAATTCTGTTGAGTTTTCAGGAAAGAGGCATACCAACATTTCAAGGTTGAAATATTTTTCTTATGATCAGGGCTTTGGAAGTGGGTATGAGGGGGTCGGGGAAGATTGGAGAAGAAATCAAAATGTGGAATCTGGGAAATCTGAAGGGCATGCTTCAAAATTGATTGCTTCTTCGCAAATATTTTTCCTTGAAGCCAGTAGGGCACCCCTGGAAAAGAAAATAGCTCCAAGGGATAGGGAATTACTATCTCATTCGAGCCCTAGGGATAAGGGGATTGCTGACATTAAGGAAGACCCGGCGTGTGTTGGTCGTGGCTCACTAAAACTCAAGGAATCCTAGGCTGATTTTTCCCTCGCAAACCCTAAGGTCTCCATAGATCCTGATGGTTCTAGACAACCAAACCCTAGTGGATCGAATGAGTTTGAGGCTAATAATTCTACAAACCCCAAGGGACAATTTTAGCTTCTGATGCCATTAGTGAATGTGGAGAAGTTGTCGATGAACCAAAAATTCCAAGATCTTTATAAATATGCAGTTATTCTTCAAATCTAGGGTGAAGGTATGGCACTCTCAAAATTGCACAAAAAAATCCATGAACATTGGTTTGGTACTTTGTACTTCCAGGTAATCTCTGCTAATACTTTTATTTTGGTAATGGATTCAGTTGAAGCAAAGAATAAAGTATTCAAAAATAATTTTGTTTGGTTTGGAAAAATTTTGGTTCTTGTATTTCCATGGTGTCCTCTCTTTCAACTGATTATGTCTTTATCTCAGTTTATGCCCCTTTTTTTTTCTTTGCCGGGGATTCCTTTTGAATTCTCAGACCCTGAAATCCTTGAAAAAATTGGTAATTCTTTCGGGAAATTTTTCCTTTTAGATTCTTTAATTTCTGATGGCATCTTTAATATAAGAATTTATGTTTTAATAAACCCTAAGGAGATTTTGCTAAGGTGTTTCAACATTATGTCCTTGGATGGCATTTGGAGGTAGCCTATAATTAAAAACTCGGATTGGTTTCAAAAAGCAACAATAGAATGTGATGCCCCTCTATTTAAATGAATTAAGCTATCTCAACCAAAAATTTCTAATGATGTTGAGGGAAAATTAGGCAATTTGGCTATTCCGTCCTCAAATCCATCTAAGATCGATAAGGTTATTGAGACAAACATTAATTTCTCTTTAACAAAACATTCTCTTGGGAATAGTCAGCCAAAACAAACAATTAACCTATAGATCTCCAAAGAGAAATATGGGGGTCAATCTCCCTCTTTGTCTAATATGCCTATTCCATTAGCCAAAAATCTTTCTGCAATCATGGATATTCAAGTAAAGTCACTGTTCAATTTTTTCACAAAGATACAGACTTACTTGGCAGCTTGATTAAAACCTCCAAAACTCAAAATGACATTAATCAATTCCAATATGGTAAGGGGATTTCTACTCGTAATCCGTTTGTAATTCTCTCCTCAAAATTTGTGGCTGATCTTAGTCTTGGGTTTGATGGTAAATTACCTTCTTCCAAGTTAGTTGTTTCAATGAAAAGCCCTAGGTCTTATCCATTATGTAAAGGCTATAAGGTTAAAAACATCAATTTTTTGAAGAATGGCTTAAATATAGTGGCTTCAAATACTAATGAGGGGACATTTCCCAAAGTTTCTTTTGATTCTACAGTTATCCCTTCGTCGGTGGTTGGCCCTTTAACAAAGCCAAACATAGAAAGTGCATGTCGGTCTCCAATTAATATGAGGAAGGGATCAAAAATTTTGAAATCTCCCTTATCAGGTCAAGTTCCCACACCTAAACTTGGTGTGGTAACTCGGACTAGGAGAAACCTCCCTAAGGCTATGGTTTCTTCCCCCATGCAAACCTTAAGCCTATCAGAGAAAAGGCATCAAGACCTAGTTGAATCTGCGGGTTTGAGAAGAAAAACACAATCAAGCTCAGACTTAACTAGTTTGATTGTTGACCTGCCAATCAAAAGTAAATCTCCAAATTATTTTTTAATGGATCGGCAATTGATTGATAAAATCCAAAAGATAATCAAGGAATCTAAGACTTCTTTTAATGAAGTCATTCAGGGAAAAAATATTTCTGTCATTGAGAATGATTTACTTCAAGTTGAAAAAGATCTCGCCATTCCAACCACACAAGATCTACAGTTGGAAAAATCACTTGTAAACCAAGGAGAGTTGGGTAGTGAGTGTGACATGGTTATAAGCCCAATGTTAAAAGTAAAACTACCTATTTCTCAATCTCCCCTATCTTCATCTTTGCCCCTTTCCTCACCATCAAAAAGGGGGCATAAGCCAAAGCAGAAGAAAACTCAAATTGAGATTGATGTTGGCATTCAAACCACATTAATTTCACCAGAAAAAAAGAAGAGGACCTTCAGTTCCCCAATGACAAGATTTGGGGCTGCCAAACGAAACTTGCAGTTGGAGTTTGTTGCTGGGAATCCTTCTCAGAAAAAAAAACTCAGGGTAAGAGGGGAGAGGACTCCTCCCCCTGAGAATAATTAAGGTACTATCATGGAATATTAGGGGCTTAAACGCCCCTAGCAAGAGGTTCCTAATCAAGTGTTAGTTAGATTTAATAAACTTTGTTGTTGCTTTATTGCAAGAAACTAAAATTAATTCAAGCTCTCTTGATTCACTTTTTTCAAAATGGTCTAAATGAAAATTTTATTCTCATTCAGCTTCAGGGGCTTCTCGGGGTTTAGCCTTTCTTTGGAATGAAAACACAGTTGCTCTAAGGGTAATTTTCTCCTCTTTCAATTTGGGTCTTGTTCTTGTTAAAATAAAATTCTTTGATATTAAGTTTTGGCTCTTTAACATTTATGGCCCTGTCTCTATAAGTGAGAAACAACATGTGTGGAGTTCGATATCATTAATTTTGCAAGTTCTTTTAGATTCCTTGGTTGTGATTGGTGGTGACTTTAATGATGTAATGGATTCTTCTAAAAAAATGGGTGGTATAATTCCAAATAAAAGGGTAATGGGGGATTTTAAGAACTTTGTCATCGAGAATAATCTATTTGATTGTAAGCCACAAAATGGCTCTTTTACCTGCACTAATAAAAGAAAGGTTTTTAATCAAATCGTTGAGCGACTATATCACTTTTTACTTTCTTCTACTTGGTTGGATTCAGAGTTAGATATTTTCTCTACTAGTCATGGCCTCCCTAGTTCTGATCACTTCACTTTATCTTTCAATATCATTGAGAATAGGGCTGCTAATAAGATCCCTTTCAAATTTGAGCCAATGTGGTTTAGGGATACTTCCTTCATTCATTTTATCAAGTTTTGGTGGAAAAATGCTCCCTTCTTTCCTGGGTCCCGAATGTTTCAAATGTCCAAAAAATTGAAGTTTTTAAAAGGGAAAATTAAAATGTGGAATCAATAGCATTTTAGAAACATTTTTTTAGAAAAATCAAGACTTCGGAATGAAATTGAAGCTTTAAATGAATCCATTATGGTAAATGGTCTGGATTCTACATCTTATGAACTTCATAAATCTTTGGTCTCTCAATTTGAAGAAGTTCTACGAAGAGAAGAATGTTATTGGAGACAAAATTCTAGGGATACATGGCTCTCAGAAGGTGATAGAAATACTAAATTCTTTCATGCTTCTGCAAAAATTAAGAGGCAAAAAATAAGAATTTCATCAATAACAAATAAGGATGGAATTCTCTTAGAGGAATATAATGAAATTGCAAAAGAAGCCACTTCTTTTTTTAGAAATCTACTCACTGTTGAGCCAGTTTCAATTAATAGTTATATCCTAGAGGCTATTCCTTCAGTGGTATCCCATAATCAAAATGACATGTTAATGGCCCCATTTTCTTTTGATGAAGTCAAAGCTGTTGTTTTTGATATGTCTCTTGAGAAAGCCCTGGGTCCAGATGGGTTTACTGCCAGCTTCTTCGAAAAGTGTTGGGAAATTATTGGTTTTGATGTTTGACGGGCCCTCAAAGAAGCAAGGTGTAATAGGACTATTCTTAAAGAACTCAATAACACCTTTATTGAAATTATTCCAAAAGTGGACTCTCCTAGCACCTTTGTTGATTTCAAACCCATTTCCTTGTGCAACACCATTTATAAAATCTTCACTAAAGAAATTTCCATCTGTCTTGCTAAGATTATTCCACATGTTATTTCAGAGGAGCAAGGTGGTTTTGTACCAGGGAGGGAAACCACTGAAGGTGCAATTATAGCTCATGAAATATTACATTCCATAAAGATCCATAAGATTCTAGCCATGATTCTGAAATTAGATATGATGAAAGCTTATGATAGGGTAAATTGGGTGTTTCTTCTTGTTGTTTTGCGTAAATTGGGCTTTTCAAAAAAATGGGTCAAATGGATAAACTCTTGCATCTCTACAGCAAGATTTTTCGTTCTGCTTAACAGTTCTTCTTGTGGTTTTTTCCTTTCATCTAGAGGCATCAGGCAGGGTGATCCATTGTCGCCTTTCCTCTTCATTCTTATGACTGAAGGTTTAAGCAGGGCAATAAGAAGAGAAAATGTCTTAGGATATTGGAAATGCATTCAAAACCCAAACATGCAGGAAAATCAAACACATGGTCTCTTTGTTGATGATGCTTTGTTGCTTGGGCATTCTTCTATCCTTGAAGCTAAGGCAATCAAAAGTGTAATAACATATTTTTCCTTAGCTTCAGGCCAAAAAATAAATCCTACCAAATCAAAAATATTCCCGCTAAACGTCCTAGATTTTATCCAAAACAAACTAATAAATTTCTGGGGGTTTTTTGTGGGGAATTTGCCTTGCTCCTATCTTGGTAACCCCTTCTTCAATGGAAATAATTTGGATGCCTTCTGGGAAAGAATTTGTAAGCTGATTATGGATAGAATATCTTTATGGAAGCATAAATGGATTTCCTTTGCTAGGAAAATCCAAATGGTTAAATCTATTCTCAATGCAATTCCTATTTACATGATGTTAGTTTTAAAGGCTCCCTGTCATATCTAAAATCATCTTAAATCTACTTTACGCTCCTTCTTATGGAATGATAATGTAGGAGGAAAAGATAAAATTCCACTCATTGCTTGGGACAAGGTTTGCTTGCCCAAAGATCTTGGTGGAACTGGAATAAGAAATATTAAACTTCAAAATGCAGCTTTAGGTGCAAAGCTTACTTGGAAATTATATCAAAATCCACATTCAAGATGGGGGAAATTAATTTTTTCCAAATATTTGCACTCCCATCCGCGAGAATCTCTTTTCAGGGGCTCATCGTTACCAAAAGGATCAGCAATTTGGAACTTCATTTCTTCATGTAGATCAGTGATCCTTCCTCGCCTTTCTTGGTTGGTCCATAATGGTAAAAAGGAAAAATTTTGGGAGGACATGTGGAATGGCTATCCTGTTCTTTCCTCTTTTACTGATTGGGGAAATATAATGGATCTTTTAAAAAATATTTGGGGTTCTCTTGTTGCTAATTACTTTAATGTTGAATTTATTGATTCCATTCCAAAAAATTCTTGGAAATTTGTAGATGATTTAGACATTCCTCCCTCTGTTAAAGAAGCTTATAAAAAAGAGATGGACAAAAGGTGCATTATTTTCTCACCTAAGGATGATGTCCTAATTTGGACCAATTCAAAATCAGGGGAATATTCAGTCAAAGAAGGTTATAACTCTCTTCTGGCTTCTTGAAATAAATCAGATTTCCTGCACATACTCTTTTGGGATGAAGCTTGTCTCCCTAAAGTGAGTGCTTTTGCCTAGGTTGCAGTCAATGGTAGGGATTTAACTATAGAAAGACTTGATAGATTAGGGTTAGTTACTGCTTTTCCATGTGTCTTATGTGGCTACTTCTTAGAAAATGAGGATCATATTTTTGTGCATTGTCCATTTGCAAAGCATTGTTGGTATTGGGTTTTTGCCAAATTGGGTTGGTACTCAATGGTGTGTCCTACATTATCTATACAATTTAAATCTTGGTCTATGTTACATCGTGCTTCTTTATTTCATTGTTTATGGACTGTCACACCATCTCTAGTTTTATGGTGCATTTGGAATCAAAGAAACAATAGAATTTTTAGGAACAAGTGTTCTCCTATTGAGGATGTGCTTATCAAATTGGAATCCTCAATATTAGAAGTGGTCATATCTTTCATTTTTAAGAAAATTGAGACTTTAAAATCTTTCTCTAATTGGGATGGGTTCATAATTAATAATTGGCCCCTGATTAAAACTTTACCCTTTCATGGTGAATTTCCTAATAAGGTGGATAAGATGTTGTTACGCAAAGAGGCTAAATGGGTGCCTCCCCCTGCTAATTTCTTTAAGCTAAATTATGATGGGGCCTCAAGGGGACACCTTGGTAAGTCTGGGGATGGTATGGTTATTATGGATTCATATGCTAACATTGTTAAAGTGTCCTGTAAGATGTTGTCGGTGGGTACAAACAACAAGGCTGAATTGGAAGCCCTCAATATGGGATTGGATCTTGAAAGGTCTCTTCAAATCAATTCATTGATCATTGAAGGTGATTCCATGGTTATTTTTCATGTTGTTTCAAGCCAAAAAGCTCATGTTTGGCAATTGCAATACTTGTTAGACAAGGTACAGTTGAAATGGTTTAACGTCTTTTTGCTATCCCATTGCTATAGAGAAGAAAACTCTATTGTTGATTATTTAGCAAACAAAGATATAGATGAGCAACTATCTTTTAAATTCTTTATTAAGGTGGAATTCCCCCTTATTTAATGAGATCCTACAGTGGGCCCTTTAATATTTTTGGTTATATTTTCCATTCAAGTGTCTTATTGGTTTCTTTACAGAATCTTCATATTTCTATGTGCACATGATAAGATCATGCTAGGAAGGGTTGTGGAGGTTGTAGATCAAGAAAATTGTAGTGGGGTAGAGACTTGTTGTTATGCTTCATGCTTGATAGATAAAGAAATAAAAAATATTCTGATGCAAATTCCTACTCATGCAACAAACGATGAACAAATTTTTGGTGCTAATACTATACCATGTTATTGTGATGATAGTCCATTGGATTATCTTTCCTATCTTTTGCATGGCATGGCGCTTAGGATTTTTCATTGGGTTTTATTTAAAAGGCATTATGATTTTTGCTGGCAGATTTAATATGCTCTATATGGCTCATGTTAGCTGTGTTTTGAATCATAATATGATATTCCGATTTTGTTTTGTTTGCTCACATTTAGATCTTGGGAATTCGGCTTCTCCTTTTATGATTACATTTTTCATATATATGCAAACATGGATCCCTTGGCATTGTATGGTTTCGAAGTTGTGCGGGTCTTATTTCTCCATGGCATATTCAGTGATTTGGTATAGAGTTACAGTGAATTTGAAGTGTAAAGATTATACGGATCTCCATCCTTTCGCCAATGAAAAACTTGGTCAGATTTCTTTCCTGGAGGATGAGGACATTGCTTCAGCTGTCTGCAAAGTGGCTGGTAATTCATGGATTCAGGAAAATTCTAACGCATCCATTTTTGAGATTTTATATCATTTTTTTTACTATTACCATGGATGTGTTTTTGGATGTTAATCTAGTTAATATTCTTACTAACAAGTTTGTTCACTCTAACTTTCTATATGAGTTGGACTTTCAGGAAGCTATGGATATGTATTCCTTAGAAAATGGTGCATTTCCTATTGTTGGGTTTATTCCTAAAAATGAATTTGTTGCTAATGGTTTCTTTGGAGAACTTTTGATGATAATTAGGTCTGGCATCGTTTGCGATAATTTTGAGGAAACTATCTTGGGGTGCAAACGTCTCAGAGACAAGCTCCCTCCAGATGTCTTGGTTGTAGGGGTAAACCTTTTCCTAGCTCTCCATTTCCTATTTGTTGTTGCTGCAAGATTCGATAGAGTATCTTCATTAGCCATGAAGTTAAAGAAGAGCTTTTCTTTGGATCATTTATGGTCTTTATCTTATTACGAAGCCAGTTCCAGTTTCTGGGTGGATGGGGAGGATTGAATAATTTTGTTGTCCTTCTTCCATTGTCTATTGGGTTGTCTTTTTTTGGTTGGGGAAATTTTATACTTGGGCCCTTTGATTGGTCTGGTCCTTGGGATAATTCTGTAATCACATTTGTGACTTTATTTCTTCTGCATGGAGCTATAACCAGAGGTTTTCTTCTTGGTTCTTTCCTGCCAGTATGCTCCCCTGAACCAGGATTTTGTATGAACTCTTTTATAAAATAATAAAATATTTTAGTGGCTTAGCCACTTTTATGTAAAAAAAAAACTAAATATTTATTTAGTCAAAATGACATTTAAAAAAAAAAAAAACCTTTTGTAGAGCTCGAAGTGGTGAATCCGAATATGTAATTTTTTTAATTTTTTGATTGGTTTTAATATATTTTATTTTTAAAATAATGCAAGTAGGTTATTAAAGTTAAAAAAAAAATAAGAAATTAAAAAAATATAGTAAAACATATTGAAAAATAAATAAAAATACATGGTGCACTAGAATAGAGAGTCCTCTTCAAAAGGGTATAATTTGTTTTTTGAAAATGATTAAAAAAATAGACAATAGTTGATGTCCCATGAAAACTGTCAAATTCTGACAAGTTTGACTTTAAAATGTTATTATGAGAAAAATATACATCAAAACTTGAAATTTTTTTCATGCACTAGATATTGAAGTTACCCATTTGGAAAAAAAAAATTTAGGGAAAATGAAGTTTTTTTTAATTTGTTTCTTGACATCTCGTGAACATCATTTTTTTTCTGAAATTTTCAGCATTCCAAAATTTGTTCTTAAATTGATAAAAAAAAGAATGAAAAGAATTTTTTTTAAATCTAAAAAATTGTAGGAATAAACTTCATCAAAAGTTCTACATTTCATTAGTTTACATCATTTTGAAATTCAAAACATAAAGACCACTTTTATGTGGTTGAAGTTCAAAATTAATTTGATGTTGGTCGATTCCTTTATAAAGTATGACACATGTTTGTGCTTTTATCCATTAAGAAGGATTCAAATCAAAAATAAATTTTATTAAAGTAAAATCTCAAAGTTAAATCCTCAAAAAAATTATAAATAGAATTAAAATTTAAAAGTTATCACTAATGCATTATTCTAAAATTCAAACCAAAAGTATAAAAAATAATTTTGTGAGGCAAAGAGGACTATTCAAATTTAACTAGCTAATATATCCCAAAGAAGGAAAAATTAACTTTGATGGCTTACCAAATAATTAAATAAACCCACAATCTCATAAGATTTTTCACACCATGAACAACATTTAGCTTCCAATAAATTCACCTAAGGGGAGGAGAGGAATGGTAGTATCAAGATATATCAAAATCATAGAATGCACTATATTCTCATACAACCACATGTCCTACACAACCTAGGACATGCTCTCCAACACATATCAATGCCAAATATTTATAATATCACATATGGAAGAGAACTTACAACTCAAACTAATGATCATAAAATCAAAATTCTATCATGTGAAATACCAAACACCATTTCATAAGGATTAAATTACCACTACATTATAATGTCAAAACATAATATATCTCACTACAATAATTATATCATACAATCAAGGCTATCAAGTGATTGATGGAAACCACAATGTTGATACTACTCTTATATCAATACTATCAAAATACCAATATTTCCATCCTAAAACTATGTTCCAATGCTTTAGTTTTACCAGTTCACGATTGTTAACTCAACATTCTAAGCTAGTTTCAAACTCTCAAAGGTGGCATCAAGTATCAGTAGCTAGTAGTTATAATAAGATCTCGTAGCTAATGGTAATAGGATGGAAAAAAGTAAAGGTGCGTCACAATTCATCCTTTAATATAAAACATAACAATTCTATGTTCCAACTAAACTCAAATGCAATTAATTATTGATACACAACCATCATAAGAGGGTACATACAAGAATCATTTACTCCTACCAAGTTCATAATTATATTTTATCATTTTAGAATCTAATATTTTTTATATATTATCTCCATATTATAATTTCTAACTCACTTCTTCATATTCAAAACAATTTGACCATTTTTTAATTTTATTTTGTCACAACTCTAGGTTAATCCTTCTTGTTGAGTTACAATTCAACTTTTACTTATGTTACACACATAACTTTCTTCTTGTTAGAACAATATTATCTCCATTCCTTTTGAAATGTATGCAATTAAATAATTGTCTTACACATTTTAACCTAGTTTTCTACCTCGCATATCATATTTGAGTTCTCTTTCTTTTTTACTTTCTAATCATTTCCTTTTCAAAAATTACTTTTTGAGAACAAATAACAAGAATTTCTAACTCTAAGATGCATTTCCAAGTATTCATGATGGAACATCAACATAGTAAGATTGATAAAAAAAAATACATACCTTGAATGGTAATCACACAAACACAACATTAGAAACTTTCCTACATATTTTATAATTTCTTAACCTATAAAAGCATCAAAATTTTATAACCTACTATGATAATTTTGTCTATAATTAATCTCCTTGTTATTCTTTAAAAAATTAAAAAATAGGTAAAGAACATGGTGACATTATATAATCTAGATTTTTATTACAATATGAAAATCCACAAGAAAATTCTACACTTAAGACTTATTAATAAATGACTCAAACCATAATTTTATTATAATTTTTAAACAATACCATTCAAAATTGCTTCCCACAATTTGCATCCTATCTAAGATGAACCTTGAGATAACATTCTTAGTTTCCAACACAATTCATCACTCAAGGTCTCAAATGGTTAAGGTTTTGAAGAGATTTAAAATTATATTAAGTCACTCTCTAATAAAATGCACAAGTCACTATCTAATAAAATGCACTAACATATACTAATAAGGCCAACTAAATAAATTACTGGATGTTTAGCGATTACAAAAAAAAAATCCAATTTAAACACATGGATGATTAGATCAAGAAATATATTCTAAAGCATGGTCATCTCAACTACAACCCTTAAGGCATAATATTATATAGAACAAACTTTTATCTAGAAGGTATGCAAGTATAGACGTTGCATTCATGAAAAGATTAAAGAATAGCTCTATATATTATCTTCTACAAATTAATTAACTAAATCTTATATTCTCAAAATATAAAAACACATGTGTATATTAATTTCAACAGAACCAACACCTTCTTATTAAAAATATATTTAATTCATCTCAAAATCTAAAATTACATGAATATATTAAGGAAACTTGAGCACACAATACTCATTTAACTACATTAATATTTTATTAAATAATCACTTTCATTTCACCATCACATTTTACCAATCTAGTAGTCCTTTATAACTTATTTAAAAAAATTAAAGTAAGCAATGAACCACCACACAAAAGAGTTAGATTTAACTTATGCTAGAATGAATTCTAATCATTAAATCTACTTATATGTTGCATATAGGGTGGTAGAAAATTAAAATTAGAGTTCAATCTTGATAATAATAATATATAATGAATCAATAAATTATTGAATATACAATCTATTGATGTACAAATTTGCAAGCCTCAAAAATTATAAAATTCATCCATGTTCTTATCTATTTTGTGACCCTAGTTTTTCCATTAGTTATACCTGATCAAATGAGAAATATTAATTGAGCCCCTTTATTGAAACTGTTAAAAACTATATAAATCTAAGTTTTTTAAAATTCATCCTAGTTTTTTAGAAATTTCTAATTCTATTTTCTATTAAATGTCTACCTACCTATACACATGCACATATATATTCATATGTATGAATTCTCTAAGGCATATGCATATATACACATATACATTTTATGTATATACCCTATAAACATGAATACACAAAAGAGAACTTATACTTGTCACAAAGACTCAATCACATATCCCCAAACAAGAACACTAAAAAACTAACCACAAACCAATACAAAACATTCCATCAAACCAAGATTGAAGATTACTTACCTCTTCCCAAAATTATCTTGACTCAACTAGACCAGACTAGGATATGAGTGTGTGTATGCTCAATTAGGCTCATTAAGGGTTACTCGACCAAGTTCTTCTCTTGAGTGATGGGTGAACCCACAAAAGTGGTTTACAATTGGAGTGAGGAAGGAAAACTTCCAAAAAATGACCTCATTCAAAAAAAAATCATTTTTGGGGGTTCGAATGAACTCTAGGTTCGAGCGAACCCCTTAAATGTGGGAACCCACATTTTCCCATTGTGGAAAGGGGTTTCACTCAAACCCCCCTTTTCCCACCTTCCCACCCTTCGACACAAAAAAAATCCAAATTTTTTCCCTTCGAAGCTCGGGTTGAGGATGAAAATGGAGGAGATTTCACAAACCCAACTGGAAGATGGTAGTCCCCAGAACGAGCTATCCAACGAATATAATTTTAATATCTTTTGGTTTTATTATGTATTTGTTTTTTTATTTTTATTAAACATAGGTTTTTCACCAAAAATCAAGCTCTTTGTTCTGCACATATGGAAAAATAGCAGATTATAAAAAAAAAAAAATTGAAAAATATGTTCAGGCTGGGTATTGATGCCCTTGATCTATTAAAAAGAAATTGAATTTCGATACACCTAGAAAAATTTATGTTGTATACAGTCTGCCTATGTCTGAATTGTAATTGGTTTGACTTCAAAACTTTATTAAGGAAAAAATATTCAATAAAACACTATGAAACCAAATGAAAGGGCTAGATATCAGAGTTACAAATCTAAATTCGAAAGAATTAGAATTTTATCTTTCATGGAAAAAAAGTTATGTTGTATACGGAGAGTGTCACTCCTTAAAAATGGTGTTTGCTAAAAAATACTAGTTTTCGAAGGAGATGGAAAAAGAAGTGCAATCTAATTCCAAAAATTTTGAAAAAAATATATTTAGAATCTATAGACAAAACGTCACAAATCACTATTTTGCATCATCTTCAAATTCCTCATGGTTTAGCGGCTATAGGAGCCTGAAAGTGAAGATTAGTTAAACAAAAATCAGTTCAATGTCCAGTTTGCCCAAAAATTGTAAACCAGTATTGTGGGATCACCCTGATACTCTCCCTCTCTTCTAGAGGCTTGAATCTCCTACATCCAACTTAGTGCATCACAATAGTAGTTAGTCAATAACAGTACATTCATATGCATCATATATACTTTCATCTTCTAAACATTTGAAATATCATATTGAATTACACATTCATTCATCACATTTTCCATCAAGATTCATATACATAACACAATCATATATTAATGCATTTTAACTCAATAAGGTAACAGTAAATAGGTAGTAACACAATGGAGTGTAACAGTGTGGGAGGTAGTTAGAATTCCAAATCTAGAGAGGGGTTTGATGTTTGACCTAAAACTTAAGAGATTTTTTATTTTTTAATTGTGAAAAGTATATTTAAACCTTTTAAAATTTGTAAAAACTTTCAAAGACATTTGAAATTTTGGTTTTACAAAACAAAAATATTAGGTCATTATTATTGCGAATTTCGAGGAAGAGATACAAAAAATACTGGCATTAAAACCTAAACATAGAAAACCATAAATTCCCTCTAACAAAGCAAGAACAATGACCTAAGGACCTAAAAACAAACAAAGGTTCTAGGAATGCTCAGGATCCTAAAATTACCATAAGTATCAACAATGAAAAGGTCTCCAGAACCATAACAAGTGCACAAGCCTCTCTTATCTCTCAGACCTTGAAAAAATGTTAGAGTTTGATAAGACCCTTGAACCTAGTAACAAAAAATAACAAAAAACATAATAAAACATAAAAATGACTAAGAAAAATAAAACAAAATATCCCTAAAATAACTATCAACAAAAAAAAAGAACGAAACTGAAGATGATGATGAACAAAGGGGGTCTTTTGATTCATGAAGTGAAGAAAATGGGTGTGTATGCAAGGCATAACACTTCCCTAATTCTAATCTAATGATAACTATTCTTGAAATCAATATTAGTGAAATACTTCATGCCACTTAAACAATTAATCAAAACATTCAATCCTTGGTGATGGAAATTTATAGTTAATTATGATCTTATTTATTACTCACAAACATGTACACATTCTCCACTCACTTCCTTTCTTTGGTGGTAGTACTATTAGTACCACACATGTACTTAAACTCTCTTTTATTAAACTTTTCCTCAACAACTCTTATATTTGTCTATTAAACTCTTCATTTTTTACTCTCATTTTATGTGTAGCCTTATTTGGTAAAATTGCTCCTAAGATCAAATCCATATAAATATTGATGCTTCTTAATAGTGTAAATTCATGTAGTAGATTATATATTATGATATTCTTATATTTTATCAGCAATTGTAAATTAGTTACTTGTGTGTCGCATCTTGTTTTGCTTGCATAAACTTAATTAATAAATAAACAGAATTGGTTGAGAGTATTGGTTGAATATCTTATGATTGTTTGATTATGGATAAATATTTTTAAAATTAGATGATACTTTTAAATGCATAAAATCAAAATTTAAATGGAGATGAGATGTTATGTGCACGTGCTTTGACTGTGCTTTTATGGACTAACCAATGTGTCGAAGATGAAAACATGAACGAGGTAGAAGTATCCTAGCCACTTGGTAATGATTAGCATAATGAAAACCTGATGCACACAAACACTCACACAGTTGCATCCATCTTGTGTTGTGTATGATATGACTACATTGTTTTATTATGGTTACGTCTTTGCTTTGTGTGTTATGATTTAACTAATGATTATGTTTTATGACTATTATGTTGTGAAAATTAAATTATTTGGAAAATTAAAAATATGTCATATGATTATTTTGTTTCTAAAAATTGAATTAATTGCTAAAAAAATATAAAAAATATTTTTTATAATAAAATATATAATTTATATTTATGTATATTAATTTTATATATATAACTTGTTAATACAATATATAAATAATTTTAGATTAAATTGTATGATTATTATTAAAAGAAGAAAATAAAATTAATTAATTAAGTTTTAAATAAAAATTAGAAGTAAATTAAATAAGTTTAAAAATTCAAATAAAAAAATTGCATTGAAAAACATACATTCAAAGTCCAGTTCTAAATAAAGGACTAGAGTTTAATTTTGTTTGCATGAGATTATTAAAATGATAAATAAGAGAATTCAAGGGAAAAAAAGAGGATGACTCTTTTTGAGATCAATCATTTTAGCTGCGATTGTGATTGAGGAAGAGGAGAGAATTTTAAAGCAAGGACTTC
Source organism: Sequoiadendron giganteum (assembly GCA_007115665.2). Lineage (NCBI taxonomy): Eukaryota > Viridiplantae > Streptophyta > Pinopsida > Cupressales > Cupressaceae > Sequoiadendron > Sequoiadendron giganteum. The sequence continues at coordinate 396,559,221 of CM021106.1, forward strand.
TTTAGAGAAGGGTGTTTATCTTTAACAAGACCTTGTATTAGGATTATTGTACTTCAAAATTAACTGTAATTCTTCTTGTTTTCTAAAGGTTGGAGCCTTTTCATGAATGGTTCTGAATGATATAGTTTTAACTTACATGAGATTAGAAAGACTTGTCAACACTTTTGTCTTCACTTGTGTCTTTTGTGGCATGGCTTACAAAGACACAATCTATCTTCTCGAGTTGTAACTTCAGTCAGCGGTGTTGGAAATAGATTCAAGAAAACCTTGGAAGCTATGGAAATTTTCACAATTTTATTCTTAAATATTTCCAAAAGTGGCCCTTTTTGTTTAAAGATTTCACCTATGCATGCATATGGGACATAAATCTCTCTATTTTTATTTGACAAAGTTGAATAAGTGATTTTGAAAATTGAAAAATATATTTTAAAAACTGTTATGACTCACTTACTCAAGAAATTCTCTCCAAGAATAAATTTCTCCTCTTGAAATACCTTAGTTCAAAATATCTAACAATTCAATAATCCTCCTCTCTCTAATGGCTCTATTTCTAAGGACAAAGCCAAAGTGAATAGAAATATGATTAAATGGTTGTCTCCTTCAAATTTGGTAAAGCTTAACTTTGATGGAGGCTCGAAAAGAGAATCCAAGTAAATCTAGGGTCGATTCAATTTTGAAGGATCATAATGATAAGACCATTGCTGTTGTTTGTAAAAATATTTCTATTGGATCAAATAATGTGACTGAAATTAATGCACTGTTATTAAAATTGAAAATGGCTCTTAAAAAAACATTCTCAATTTACAGACTCTATGATAATAATTAATATCTTATCCCACAGATTCTCTATTTATTAGAAATTATATTTATTTTTAGATCAAATAAATAAAATCCCTAAAAAATCACTTATTATGAAGCATCCCATTGTTATAGAGAAGCCAACAGTCTTGTAGATGCTCTTGCTAACCTAGAAATTAAGAAGAATATTGATTATTTAGAATTTGATAATTTTAATTTCCTCCAGTTACAATAGAATTTGAATTAGGAGTGTGATAAAGAAAATAAATATGCCTTCAAAACTTTGGAGAGGTCCAGAAGGTGTGGCTTTAAATTGGAAAGGACTCACATATAAATTTGAAGGCATATCTTTGATATAGAATCCACATATACATTTATTTAGAAAAGATTTAATCCTGTACTCTTGATGTCACTGGCATGTGTTGCCTCTGACGATCCTCTCACTTTGGTTTTTTATTGCTAGCATTTTTTGTATGATTTTTTAAGGATTTGATAAGTACTTTTGAGGTGTGCCAAAATTTAATTTTCCTCATGTTGTCCAAGCTCAGAATCCTTTATCCAATGCTTCTTCTCTCTTATGTGCAAGCATAGAAAATGGAATCTGTTGTTGTGCATAATATCGAATTTTCTTCTTGATTTATGGAGATCTTCTATCTTGCTTTCAATTTCTCGGTGGTTCTATTTTGGCTTACATATTTCTCATTGTTCTCTCTTTATAGCTTGTCCTATCCTACTATGTTCCCCTTCTAAAGAAACTCATCATGCTAACCTGTGTATTCTCATTTGCTCCTCCAAATGGGTTCCTATAGATGTTGTCACTTTTGATATTCTAAATCTGGGGAAGGTTATTAAATTTGTTTGTGTGATGATTGAGCATGCCATTCATGAATTAATGGGTGCAAATTCTGTTATGGATCCTCTCTGCTATTTCTCTTTGGGTTCACCTTTCTTTCCAATGTTCATTTTCAGATTCTCCTGAGACTAGTATCTCACTAATACATCCATGATCATGTTATTAGTGATTCCTAGCTATAACAAGCACTTGTTGAGTATATCACTCTTGATGGTCAAGCTCTAGTTGGAGGAATTTTTTCAAAGTTTCTTCCTCACAAGTCAAATGCATCTTCAATGCTATGCCTTCCAGCCTGTGAAATGACCGCCTTTTAGCTTTTGGGAATTCTCTCATCACACATGATGAACAGATAGATGCAAATCTTCTTAAAAGGATAAATATCGTGTTTAAAGCTGTGTGTATCCTTCTTAAGAATCCACCTGTATTTCCTAATTTAGATTCATATGCCTTGGATGTGATGAGTAATTGATTGATGAAGATAATAATTCACTTTCTAGTAGTGAATAATTTCTTGCAACATATAACCTATATACCTGGTTTTTGGTTATCCTATATATATGGTTTTTGGTTTTGTATTTAGTGCATGCTTCTTCTTTTTTTTGGTTGATATAGTTGATGTTTGCACTCCATAGATCTCTTTTGTATTGTTGCTACTTATTTTGTACCTTTTATCTATTGGTTTACTGTTGTTCTTTGCAATTTCTTTTTATTTTGTAATCAATAGTCTAATATATTATGGGTTTTACTCTTTACTAAGAAAAAATAGATTAAACTTTTGTCACTTGTCATTTTATTTTCATTTGATCTATTTTGTCATAAGTTCACATTTTTTGTAAATCAATGAACCTTTCACACGTTTCATAGGTTCAAAAGCCTATGAAAAATATGAGATATTAAAAAATTTATTTGCACATCCCTTTTCTTTGGAAATCTGAATGCGTCCCAACCCCTTAGACTTGAACATTTCACTATTTCAAGGATTCATGAAGTTAATGAATCTACAAAAAAATCGAATCCTTAAAAAAATTAGGAAATTTGAACAAAAGAGAGGAAAATAGGACTAGGAATTTTTAAAAAATTAGGATGATTTTTATAAAAAATAGATTTATATAGTTTTTAATAGTTTCAATAAAGGGGCTCAATTAATATTTCTCAAATCAGGTATAACTAATATGAATATGAATGTGATGCTAGGGCTGAAAATGCTATTTGTTGCGGTCTGACTAATTATGTGTTTGTTAAAATTATGGACTGTAAAAGTGCAAAGTCTATTTGGGATAAACTATCTAGTATTTATGAGGGTGATGAAAAAGTTAAAGAGGCTAAACTATAAACTTTTAGAGCCAACTTTGAAGGCCTAAAGATGGTTGAGGAAGAGAAGGTAGCCGATTACCTTCTAAGAGTCCAAGAAACTGTAAACTCAATTTGTGGTCTTGGTGAAACTTTAGAAGAAAGTGTAGCTGTTAAAAAGGTGTTAAGGTCACTAACACCTAGATATGATCCTAAAATCGATGTTGTAGAAGAAAGAGACTTAGACAAACTCACTTTAGATGAACTCGGTGGTGTAGTTAAAGCCTATGAAATGAGAATGTGTACTGATAATCCCACTACCAAAGAAGTTGCCTTTAAGTTTGTGAAAAAGGATAATAACATAAACTTTGATTCAAAGAAATTGGATGAAAATGAGTTTGTTCTTATGAGTAAACCGAAAAGAGGATCAGGTAGGTATAAAGGGAAACTACCTTTTAAATGTTTTGATTGTGGCAAGATTGGGCATTATGTTGCTCAATGCCCTGACAAAGGCTCTGAAAGTGATGAAGATGATAATAAAAGACAGGGTAAGAAAAAGAAACTTTAAAAAGAATAAAAGCTTGTTTGTTGATGTAATAGACAATGGGCCGAAGGGATCCATTGAAGAAGGAGAAGAAACCTTGTTTATGACAATCATTAGTCCAAATCAGAATCAAAATAAAAAAATTGTAGATCTTAAACCAAAACTTGAAGTTGCAAATGAGTCATACGGTGAAAGTGATGAAGAGGAAGCACAAGTTTATCTTGAAGGTAAATTGATTGTTACCTTGGACGAATTAAAGAAAGAAAGAAGAATAAAAAGGGAACTAAAGAAGAAGTGTGTAGAATCTGATTGGATTATTGATAACCTAAAGGTGCAATTGAAAGAATCTAGGATAAAGGAAGAAGCCACTTACAAGATATTGCAAATCAAAACAAAAGAGTGGCAAAAGTTAGAGGAAAAATTTGTTGACTTGAGGAAAGAGCTTGATATGTGTGATAGCAGTAAAAAACTGGCAGATCTTATAGGTAAACAAAGATACTATAAAGATAAAACTATTTTATGGTTTATGGAAGGCCAATGCTCTCATTCTGATAAATCTCAACATGTCAATGTGACAAATGAAAAATATTTGAAGCCATCAATTATGTCTAAAAAGAGTTCAAACTCATGGAGTGGAAATATTAGATATCTAGCAAAGAGTTACAAGTCCAACCTTGTTATACAAGAAAAGAAACCAAACATTTTTTCCAAAACATTTTTTAATGCTACTAAAACAAAGTTGATTTGGAAGCCAAATAAAGTTGATGAAAAGATAGAAGGTATTCTTAATCAAATAGCCTTACATGCCAAGGTGAAAAATGTGTGGCTTTTAGATATTGGATTCTCTCACCACATGACAGGTGATAAAATAAACTTTATCAAATTTGAATATTGTGTTGGTGGCTTAGTGTGGCTTGGAAATGATGATTGTATTCAAATCATAGGGAAAGGTGTTGTTTCTTTGGATGATGACTTACCTTTGTAGGATGTGTACTATGCAAAAGGTCTCAAGCATAATCTCTTATGTAACTCAGATCTGTGATCGGTGTTTTTATATTCTTTTGATGCTCTTGGATGTGAGATTAGAAAGAAAATAGGTGAAGTTGTTGCAGCAAGTTCAAGGACTCAAGGAAATATTTATAATTTGCAAGAAACTAAATGCATGAAAATGGTTGGTCAGTTGAGGGAGATATTGGATGATCTTCCTCATATTTCTCTTCACTAAATCATTTATGTGTGTTCTCAGGGTGCATTCAAAGTATCATCTTATATCCTTGTGGTTGTTAGCTGCATTGGGTTTATGGTTCTATATTTGCAGTACAGTGGGTCACAAGTGTGTTTGTGGCATATTTAAAATATGGTTCTTAGTTTTTACAAATTCTAGTGATGAACATGTTACAATAATGAGTACACTTGAAGAGAATTGGAAAGCATTGTTCTATGTTGATTTTTTGGTTCTAAACTCGTGAGGCGTGTCTTGCAGCTAAGGTAATATCCATGCTCTTGATAATGTTTGATAATGACAACTAATGAGAATCCTTGTTAATGATTGTTGTCGAAGTGTCTCATGTGGTAAGTATCAGTTTGAATGATAATGTTGTGCATTGGTAAGGTTTATGGAGTAGTTAATATGTTGTTTCAAAGTGACAACTTGTTGTTGGTACACAGTTGTCTAGTTGGTAGGGTATGGTTGGCTCATGCTTAATATTAAAATTTTCCTAAATGAAAATATTAGTTTACAAGAATGAGTTGGCAGTCTTGTTTGAATTGTTTTGGGTTGCATTGAAGTTTCACCAATTCAGGTGTGAATTATGTACACCATGCTGCAAATAGTGACAAGATTAAGATGAGTATGTACTGAAACAACAAGGTACAATATTTTAAGGGTATCATCTATAATACATAAGCAAAGACAATGAAAGACTGTACTCTAATCTTTTTGTGGTGAATATCATTTATGCATGAGCATAGTTTTGTGAACAGTGAATTGTATTTTTTTAATGCTTTGTAGAAATATAGAATCATGGGTGCAGTGATCTGTTTATGGGTGAGTAGTAAACTTGGTGTATCCAAACCAATAGTAGTCATTAGTGCAAGACAATTGTGTTCTATGACAATATTGCTACAAAAGTGTATGTTGGTTCTTTCGATGAGACAATCATTGCCTTGATAATAATTCAAAGTGGCTTTGTATTTACAACACATTTACTTGTAGAGAGGTTCTTTTTTAACACATTTGTTAACTTGATACTTGATGCATTTTCATTTTATTTCCAAATGGTTATTCTTGGTGATTACACATGACAATGTGTGATGAATCATGTTGGCACAATGTTATTCTTAGGGGGAACAGTTAATCTATTTGAGTGCATGGTTTTAGGGGGATTTTCATGTCTACTCAACACCCCTAGTCAAGCAAATTCTTTCAGTTGTGTGGTAGTTTTGGTTCAGTTTTTGGTACTATGATAGATTCATCTTGTATTGAGTAGTGTTCTTTTTTGTTTATTGGCAGTTTGGTCCAGTTTTGGTGCTATGGCAAATTTATCTTGTATTATGTAGAGCTCCTTTCAGCTTTATTTCTTCAAATCTAATGATGTTTTGTGATCATGTGCAAGCAAATTGGTTTTAAATGGGAAAGTTCTTGGTAATATTTTGGTGATTTTCACCCCTTTGACCTTTGGCATTTTTTTCAAAAGGGGGAGAAAAGTTGAGTTTTCAGGTATTATACAAGTTGATTTTTGCAAGGTACCATTCAAATTTTGCATACAAGGTACATGGTTTTGGATGTTGATACAAGGTACATGGTTTTTAGCTTCAATTTTTAGAATTCACATTCAGTTTTGTGAATTGTATTTCTCATTTATTGCTGGGTTTATTTGGTTCTCATATGATGATGCATTGATAGTGCATTGGTGATCATACAAGTCATATTTTATTGCATTATGTGATAGGTTTGACATCAATGCCAAAGGGGGAGTTTGTTGACCCCTTTGACATTGATTTTGGTATTGATGTCAAGGGTTATCTTGGCATATACTCGGACATTTTGTGTTAAATGAAAGTTATGATTAGTTTGGTTTGACACTCATTTAGGTGATACATGTATTCAAGTCACATGATTATTGCATACATTTGTGCAAGTTTATTGAAGACTCAATTCTATTGGTTTGGTCTATAGAAACACATATTTCATGAGTCAATGAGTGGTTTTAACAATGGTTATTGGGGCAACATACTTGGTATTTATATATATAGTTGATGGTTTTGCATTTTATACTCTGGATTATATTCATCCATCATTGATCAATGATTGATATTGCATTGACACCTTGGTATAAGTTTTGGACTTTTTGATTTGAAAGTACATGTTTTATCATTTCAGCATAAGACACTATTGTGCTTGATTAAGTGGTTTACGCATCATGAAGGTTGATTAATTTAAGGTGATCATGCAAAGTCATGTGATAGTCGACACACATTATTTGGTGATAATAATATCACTCATTCAACATCGAAATATATATGATTTTATGTTTTTGAACAAAAACATATGAGAAAAGGCCGACATAATAATTGGGAGACACAAGGTCATTATATTGATATTATTTGTGCCCTAATTGTTTTCACATATTGCAGAATACAAGATATGGTATTTTCTACCACTTAGGGTTTTCAATGCTTGAAGAAGGATGGAGACTATGGTGGTTTGACAACTATTTCTATAGGAAAATGGTTTGGTGGTTATAAAGATAGTTAGAGCTTTCAATGGCGAGCTTATTGGTAACTCATTTCCTTATTTGTTGTGGTATTTGGTTTATCTAGAAATGGTATCCATGTTGAATTTGTGGTTTTCAGATTTCATGGTTATAATCTTTTGCATTGATATTTGTTTAGTTCTCTTTTAAATTTGTGTTGTAAGATAAAAGGGGCTCGGGTTTTTGTTAAGACCTTTACACAGGCCATGTTTTGTGTTTAGTGTGTCGACTTGAAACTTAGGTTGCATTGTGAGATTGTGTTGGATTAATGTAAACATATAGTTTGTGTGTTGTGTCGACCGTCCATGTGTAAAAGACAAATTAAAAGGGTAGATTAAAGTTTTGTTTTGTGTCGATCGTCCATGTGTAAAAGACAGATTAAAAGGGCATATTAAATTTTTGTTAAAGTGTAGACACCACAATGACTCAACAGGGGTAGACAGTTATGAGGACAATTTCAAAGGTTTCTTTCGATGATTGTAATGTATGACAGATGGCAATATCATGAACACCATTGAATGTTTATTTAAATAGTGATTTATCACTGTTTGTGGTTGGTGCTTTCACAGAGTTATGATGATGAATGTATAAACAAAAATTTGTAAAGAATTTTTGCAAGCAATGTGCAAAACATTGGATTGTATAAATTGATATATTTTATATTTTAAAGATTCTAAGTAAATGAGTCTTTAGGATATGGAAATGTGTTGGTTTTGGGGAGTGAAAATGCTTTGTAGTGAAACAGAGAGATCCTATGTAATTGATTGTTTCAAAAATGTTATATGAAGTTTGTTTATGATCATGTCAGTGAGACAGTATGATCATTTCCAGTGAGGCATCTTGTAACTAGAGAGGTTTTGTAGCCAGTGAGGAATTGTGTAGGCAGTGAGGCTTTGCCAATGATGCATTCTGTAGGTAGTGAGGCTTTGCCAGTGAGACATTTTGTAGCTAGTGAGGCATTTTGGTAAGCTAGTGAGGCATTTCACTGAGTGGTTTTTCATCCCTATGAGGATTTTCCACTCATGAAAATCATTGTGTTATGGTTCTCTTGTGGTTTCATTTATGATCTTGTTGTTTTCTTATTTTATATTATAGCACTCGTAATTATATGTTGTTAAGAATCTACAAATCAGTTATTGTGTTTGATTATACTCTTGAAATAGAACTTAAATTGTTTTCAAAGAGTTTAAATGATCTTGAAATATCAAAAAAATGAATTTGATTGTTAAGACACTGATTCACCCCCCTCCCTCTCAGTGTCTTTCATACTCCAACAAAGCTTGGAAACCAGTATTTCTAGTTGGACTATATTACCAAGCATGTTGATTACTGTCACTCTATTCTTTATGTTAAATGCTACTGTTTTGAAATTACCTTCGTTTGGGAAAGGACATTATTTTAATGCATGTTACATTGTTTTTATGAACTTGATTTATTTTCTTACTTTGGTTAAGCTTGCATGATTCTTAAAAGAATCTAATTTTGATGAAACCACATTATTAGGATATACATATTGTTACCTCCAAATTTGATCTTTCCTTCCTATGCCTTAGCCAAACTTTACATAAACTTTGGGTTAGGTGGGGGTTTACTGCCCGCCTCAAACCCAACCAGGGTTTTCGCTAGTTTTGCTAATTATCTACCTCACCGCTTATGTTGTTATTCCATAAGTCTAGGCAATGTTTGATGACTTTATCTCAACCTTTTATTTTTTTAAAGGGAAAATATTTTGTATATTAGCACGACCTGTGTGATAAATTACCACTTGTCAAAAGCCACCTGATAACTTTTACCATAAGTTATGTCTATGGGTGGTATTCCTCAAAATTTTGAAATCTGAGCGGTATTTTATCAAGTTCCACGAATTGCCTGCTTTTTCACCTAGAAGCACTTTTAGTAAATTAATGGAACAACAATGAATATTGATTTGCAAAATCAGTGCATTGGGAAAGAAAGGAATCGACATTATCAGAATTGATATGAACAAGAATAAACAAAGCCATGCATAGAACAACACAGAGATATCAAAATGATATTTTATTATGTATATGTATATACATTGCATTGGCACTACAAAATTAGTTGATTCAACTACAAAGTTGATATCAATAACAAAACGCAAAAAGGGACATTCTTTTTCAAATGCACAGGGAAAAAATCAGGGCTTGGATACCCTCAACCATAATCTGGAGGCGTTCAATCTGAGCAGGAGACAACAAGTAATCATGTGATTGCAGGAATTGGTCAAAGAGCCCCATATCATTCCTCACAATTTTTTTACGAAGAAGAGGAACCGCTTCCTCCATAGTTTTGTTCTGAAGAGTCAACACTATACAAATGGCATCACCTACCAACCCACTCCGAGGATAGTGACTAAGCCCAACAATAGCTACATTGACACGATGATGAAATTCAAGCCTCACCAGATGTTTTGGCATTCTTATACCCCAGTCATAGTGACCAGAGGTCTTGATGACCATGTACACAAAACTCTCTAATATGGTAGCATTATGTACATGTGTCTGGCTTAGAAATGCTTTGCCCAAAATACAACAAAGAACCTCTTCTTCCACCTTGCTCTATATCACAAAAAATTCCTTCAGTTGATCCGACAAATTCCTAAACAACGGACTTCATTCAATCTCCTCCATAACAATGAAATCATTTGTAGATACATCATCACTTTAATTGCTTGCCCTATTAGATGCTTCTGAATGACAAAGTGTGGTGACGTTGGTCAAATTTATAGAAGGTTGGTTGGGTATTGGTGTCTTTTCCCTTATATTTGGTGGGATGATAACTCAGTTCGAATTAATGGCTAATTTGAACCAACATTAAATCATATCCTTAGTTGGACAACGTATGCGTGCTATCATATGGTGTTCTCTTAAAGCTTCATTAATTACCCGATTGTGAGATAAGTTATTCGGTGACCATTGGTGAAAACAAGATTAGTTTTTCTTGCCTGATGCTCTTTCATTTGCCAAATTAATTATTTCAACTGATCTTTTCTCTAGTCGTTTCCAAGAAGACGACGAGGAAACAAGAAGATCATCACATTTAGTAACGGTTCTAGCAATCATTTGATGGAATAGTTTTTCTATATATAAGTTAAAGAAGGGAGGCCTCTCAAAAAAAAGAAATACACTTGGTTGTACTTTTGAGGAGGAACTTGATATTAATTTGTGTTGTAAAGATTCACAATCTTAGAATTATGGATTTAATGTGATGCTTAGCGTTCTGATCTTTGTGTCATGCATGTAATAGAGTTATGTCAAGTCTTTGTGAAATACACTTTATGGCGTCCATTTATTGTAGTATGAACTCACCTTCTATGCTATAATAGTCATAGGTCTTTCAATCTTTGTATTGATGAATTATGGTTTTTTGCTCTCACATCCGTGTTAGTATCATATTTATGAACTAACATCTATAACCTTATTGCTTTCTAGTTAAAAGCTATCTTAATATTAGTTAGATCACATGAAGGAGTTGTACCTCTTCAATTTAGAGGAAAGTTGAAAATACAATTGTGACATTTCCAAAGCTGTTAGCGACTATTTTTAGTGCTTTAGGGTGAACTTGAGCCATAATTATCGATCTACTTTAAGTGGCCAATTCATTCGCTAACAGATTTTTGGCGACTCCACTAGGGAAACAAAAAAAAATGAATTGATTGTAAATACCTGATAGTTACTGTCGCGTCATGCAACAAGATGGTACTTTCTCATAATGATGTATTTCCTATTTTGCAGCCTAATTTAGATTGGGTAGGAGCAAAAAAAGAGGACATCGTTTCAAAATTAAATACGCTTTCCTAGAGATACAAGAGTAATGCAACAAATTATATGCAAGAAAATCTTTCCTTGGAAGAAGAAGAAGAGTTGGCCCAACACCCACCTGCACCGATAGTTGAGTGCCCTCTGAGGTTGGTATTTGTGTACTACAATAATCCACCCCGTCATCCTGAATATCAGCATAAACAGTTGTTCTATCACCCATGGGACCCACCTCTGGCTTGTCCACCACCAAGAAATTAATTCAATGATTTTCTTTTCCATTTCTACTCCCTTGTGAGTTGGCCGCTCTGATCATCCATGGCATCGAATCTTTGGTGTGACCATGTTGGCCCTCTTGCCTTTTCACAATATCATGACCTACCCAATGGTTCCCAAAAATGATTTCCTAATTTTTTTGGTCAAGACACACAAGACCTTGAAGAACATATCTTGGCTATGACTGCAGTAAGCGGAGTTTTGGGAATTCAAGACAAGGATGTTTTTTGTGAGAATTTTCATTGAAAGTCTAACTAAAAAGGAGGCAGAGTAGTGTAGAGGGCTTGAAATTGGAAGCATCATGCGATGGAATATTCTTAAAATAAAATTTATCCAGCGTTATAAAATTTCAATCAATATCGCGGCCACCCTGCGACTTTTTTTCAGATCATGAAAGACAAAGCTAAGACAATGAGGGATTTTGTATATTGTTTTAATCAACCGCTTCAACGAATTCTTGTTCCGAAAAGGTCCAATGAGGAGATCTAGTTTCACATATTTATTTCTGCTCTAGATCCTGATATTCAACTAATCCTCAAAAGAGATAAAATTGAAGGAATTGAAAGGCTCAGTTGGAAGCAATAAGTGTTGAGGATGATTTTATAACTTTGGGAAAGTGGAAACTAGATGAAAGTGTGAAGTTTGAAGCTAGTTGCAGGCTACCTCTTGACTTCCCGATCAAATTTCATGAAGAGTTAAAAATTTCTCACTCGACAGCTAAAGATATTAATATGACCGTTTTTTACAACATGCAGCAATTAAATGAAGAGGGAGACCAATATTGCAATGGTCAATCTTTCAGTTTATATACCTCAACTAAGGTTGAAAATGATCTTAGTTCATCCAATGGTGATGAAGATGATATGTCGTAGGAGAACATCGATCATCTCTCCCTTTCATCTCAAGAATAAGCCTTTCTCTCTCAACGCTAATTTAAAGGAGCTAATGTCAGATTCCCTTTTCGTTCTTTAATACAAAAATTTTACCTTCAAGGAGGTTGTTGATGAGACCACATGTTTTCATCTGGAGGAGAATGAAGACCTCGCATATGGTGCTTCCCAGGAAAAAATAAAATGGTCAATCAATGCTAACCCTCTATTCATTTTTAATGAGTTTGCGGTATATGATAATCCTCTCTTTAGGAATTCTATTGCTGACCTATCTATGTCTGAAGTGGAATTTTTCTCGTCAATGATTGAGGATAGCTATAATCATGGGAATGTCATGAGGATCACTAATCCTTTTTCAAAGGAAGAGAATAATTATGTGCCAAGTCTTTCCCCCTCACCAAGTTTGGATATATATGGGTCGATGAGCCTTGATAAGGAAAAGCAATTGATCAAGGATGGCCTGATGCCAACTAATTGGCTACAAGATGAAATTTTTTATGAGAAATGGCTTTTTGGAAGATCACTTGATAGCGGTTGCAATCTCTCCTGCATTAATGTCGGAGCGTTCATATTCCTTGATTCACTCCAAAGGCTTTATAGGAAAGTGGTCCTTTTCAGGAATGGGTCATTCTTCTCTTAGCCTGTTATTGGGTTCGTATGATTGTTTTTCCTTTCCTTTCCATTTCTAACAGGTTGGTCTAACCTTGTAAATAACTGCATTTTTGGTGTGTTCATTTTTGGTTTGTTGTTTTGGGGTTGGTGTCCTTCTCATTTTGACTCTGTTCCCAATGGATAAAGACTAGTCATACATGTTGGGTTCTTTGTGTCCTTTGTAGTTCTGGTCCCCAGTCAAAGCCATTGTTACCTCCAAATTTGATCTTGCCTTCCTATGCCTTAGTCGAACTTTACATAAACTTTGGGCTAGGTGGGGGTTTACTTCCTGCCTCAAACCCAGGCGGGGTTTTCTCTAGTTTCGCTAATTGTCTGCCTCACCACTTCTGTTGTTATTCCCTAGGTCTAGGTAGTGTTTTATGAATTTATCTTAACCTTTCGTTTTGTTAAAGGGAAAAGCTTTTGCATATTAGCACGACCCATGTGATAAATTACCACTTGTTAGAAGTCACCCGGTAACTTTTACCGCAAGTTATGTCTATGGGTGGTATTCCTCAAAATTTTGAAACCTGAGCGATATTTTATCAAGTTCCATGAAGTACTCGTTTTTCCACCTGGAAGCACTTTTAGTAAATGAATGGAACATCAGTGAATATTGATTTACAAAATCAGTGCATTATGCAAGAAAGGAATCGACATTATCAAAATTGATATGAACAAGAATAAACAAAGCCATGCATATAGCAACACAAAGATATCAAAATGATATTTTATTATGTATATACATCGTATTGGCACTACAAAATTGGTCCATTCGACTACCAAGTTGATATCGATAACAAAACACAAAAAGGGACATTCTTTTTCAGATGCACAAGGCAAACATCAATGCTCGGATGCCCTCAACCACAATCTAGAGGTATTCAATCTAAGTAGGAGACAACAGGTTATCATGCAATTGTAGGAATTGGGCAAAAGAGCCCCATATCATTCCTCATGATTCCCGCATGAAGAAGAGCAACAACTTCCTCCACAATTTCGTTTTCAAGAGCCGACGCTATGCAAATGGCATTGCCTACCAACGCACTTCGAGGATAGTGATTAAGCCCAATAATAGCTACATTGACATGATGATGAAATTCATGCCTCACCAGACATGTTGACGCTCTTATACCCCAGTCATGACGACCAGAGGTTATGATGACCGTGTACACAAAACACTATAACATGGTAGCATTATGTACATGTGTCTGGCTCAGAAATGCTTCGCCCAGAATACTGCGAAGCACCTCTTCTTTCACCTCGTTCTATATCACAAAAACTTCCTTCAGTTGATCCGACAAATGCCTGAACAACAGACTTCATTCAGTCTACTCCAGAACAATGAAATCACTTGTAAAGACGCCATCACTTTGAGTGCTCACCATATTGGATGCTTCTGAATGACAAAGTGTGGTGACGCTGGTTGAATTTATAGAAGGTTGGTTGGGCATTGGATTTTTTTCCCTTAGATTTGGTGGGATGATAACTCAGTTCAAATTAGTGGCTGATTTGAACCGGCATTAAATTATATCCTTAGTTGGGCAACATACACATGCTATCATATGGTGTTCTCTTAAAGCTTCATTAATTACCCGATTGTGAGATAAGTTATTCGGCAGTCGTTGGTGAAAACAAGATGGGTTTTTCTTGCCTAGTGCTCTTTCATTTGCTAGATTAATTATTTCAACCGATCTTTTCTCTAGCCATTTTTGAGAAGTCGATAAGGAAATAAGAAGATTGTCACATTCAGTAATGGTTTTATCAATCGTTTAATGGAATTGTTTTGCTATATATAAGTTAAAGAATGGGGGGCTCTCAAAAAAAAAGAAATACACTTGGTTGTACTTTCAAGGAGGAACTTGATATTAATTTGTATTGTAAAGATTTGTAATCTTGGAATTATGGATTGAATGTGATGCTTAGCGTGTTGATCTTTGTGTCATGCGTGTGATAGAGTTATGTCAAGTCTTTGTGAGATACACTTTATGACATCCATTTATTGCAGTATGAACTCGTCTTCTATGCTATAATAGTTATAGGTCTTTCAATCTTTGTATTGATTAATTATGGCTTTCTTCTCTCACATCCACGTTAGTATCATATTTATCAACTAACGTCTATAACCTTATTGCTTTCTGGTTAAAAGCTATCTTAATATTAGTTAGATCACATGAGGGAGTTGTATCTCTTCAATTCAGAGGAAAATTGCAAATACAATTGCAACATTTCCAGAGCTGTTAGCGACTATTTTCAGTGCTTTAGGGCGAACTTGAGTCATAATTATTGATCTATTTTAAGTGGCCAATTCATTCACTAACACATATATACTATATATTGGATTTTGAGTGGTTAAGTTGTTATTAGGAACTATACTAAGTTAATACTATATGAATTTTGCATAAGTTGTGATGTATGAGATATGATATTGCTTGAATTCCTTTGGTAGGAATGTTGGTTTGAACATGGGTTGATAGCTTGGTTATTCTTGGGGTTAGGACAATCCATGGGAAAGGGTGTAACCTAGATAATCAAATTGTCATGTCATCACCTTTTTATAGGAATGTATGTTAATTAGTGTATGAATGGTCAAATACCAAAACAAGCTAAGAGTGGGTGAACATATGACCTACACTCGAAGTACTAGGTGTTGAATTCTTTGGCCAAAGTAGTGTAAGTAGCCACTGTTTACACTATCATTTTACTGTGATCTAGGGATGCAAACTAGGCAAAAAAATTCATACATGTAGGTTGTAGCCAATATATGGTAGCTCTAGATTTGTAAGACACAACACCATGCTCAGGAAAGCTAGTATTATGAGGTTACCAAACCAATCTCTTTATCGAAGGGTAGGGGCATCTTACTAGTTAGGTAGATGTGCGCAGGACCGCAACAAGTCTGTGATTGGTGGAAAAGTGCTTGATTGATGCTCTCCCTCATACAGTTAGCAGCCAAGATTTAAGGATGTATGTCAGCGAGTACATTTGGACCATTTATATCTCTGTTTATTGAGCTTAAGGATGCTATGTATGTAATCATGTATCTTTATTCTTATTGAGAAATTGTAAATGGAAAATGTTATCATGAAATTATGTAACATGGATGCATTACTTAGAATTTAATAATGTTTCTTTGTAATGCAATGGGAAAGTTGAAAAGTGTTGTACCAAATGTGCATTTTGTTATTTAATTAAAAAAGAAACAATTTATTGACTAAGTGATTGTTTCATAAATTGTTCACATGTGAGTAAAACATAGTAAAATCAATAGATAGAACAATGAACATGTTAGACACACCCTGCCACTTGACCTTAAGATGCCTCATCTGAAATTGAAATTGAATCCAACAACCAAACTCCCACCACTCCAACCTGCCATTAAAAAAAAAACAAAAACAAAAACAAAAACAAAGTTCCAAAGAGACCAAGGTTTCCAGCACCTTCAAGTCCCTGCACTTTTCAAACACCCGCAATATAAAATGAATGGTCCCACGTTCCTCACATGGCGATAACCCATAAAAGAGGCCATGACTCTTCTTCACCTTACACTCGAAAAGAGGAATTAACTCGCGACCAATAGTTCTGTTCAAAAACTACAAAATCTTGCCTCAACCCGAAGAATCTAGAAGCCCTAAAACCTGGATATTTTTTAGATCTACTTTTTATTGTTTTTTTGAATGGATTGAAGCAATAGTAGTGAGGAAAATGGTTGTGGTTTGTTTCATTTTAAAATTGTCTCCTTAGGTAGGGTTTCAAAATATTATTTCCTGCAAACTCTACCCTTTCAGTCATTGGCATTGTTGGCATCATGACCATTTGTAAAGGAATAGCATTCACACTCGGTCAACTTGACGAGGAAGATGTTGTAGAACGAGGATTTATGGTGTAGATCATGGAGGACATTTTGGCAGATGTTTCACCTGAACATGATTCCATAGCAGCTTCATATCTGCAGCTTTATATGGAAACTATTCAAGATCTCTCGGATCTTGCCAATGATAATATTCCCGTCATGGAAAATCCAAAGTCGGGTGATGTATCTTTGCCTAGAGCTTTTGTTGTTGATATTAGAGATCAGCAGAGTTCTTTGGAGTTGCTCCAAACAGGGGAAGCAAGTCGGCTTACAGCAAAAATTCAGTTAAATACTGAATCTTTTTGAAGCCGTGCGATGTTAATGGTAAATGTAAGAAGAGTGGTGCGTGCAAAACCTGATAAGAGCCATGTCATTTGAATGAGAATGGAAATGGTGCTCATCTTCTCACTAGCCTTCATGATCCAATTGTTAGGAGTAGCAAGCTAGTTTTAGTTGACTTGGCAGGTTCAGAAGAGATAGATAAGTTGGGAAGTGACAGACACTAGTTAGAGAAAGCAAAATCAATTAGTCTTTCATTAAGTGCTCTTGGAAAATACATTAATGGTCTTGCCTAGGACAGTTCACATGTGCCTATTAGAGATTGTTAACCAACGAGAGTACTTTGTGATTCATTTGGTGGAAGCACAACGACTTCATTGGTTGTGACCATAGAACCTTCACCATGCCATCGAGGGGAAACTGCAAGTAAGGTTATGTTTGGACAAAAGGCTATGAAATTAGAGAAGTTACAGAAAAAGAGATCAAGTAGCAAACCTTACTTGAGATTGTTTACTGTATCTAGTATGAAGCAGGTAAATTTAGAGATAGCATTCAGTAGCAGAGGATGAGGTTCAGGCAACTTTGACAAAGAAGAATACACAACTCATGGCACAGGAACTGAAAGATGCTCCTCAAATTGATGATTTGAATATTCAATTACATGATCTAGAAAAATATGGCCAATGAGGAGTCAGTGTCATTTTGGAATCAGTTGGAAACAGTGCAAAAAGGTTTTAATGAGCGAACTTATTTGTTAAGAGGCAGAAAGAGGTTCCTAGGTGTTTGCAATGTTTTCTGCTGCATAAAATGTAAAACAATCCATCTAATTGCCTCAATATACTCCATTTGTGATGAGCAAGATTCCCCAGGTATTGATTTCTGCCTGGCTACTATTGTTAATGCCACCATAGAAAAAATCATTGAATTGAGGTTAGAGGAGTACCAATAATGAAACTTGGCCTTATGATATGGAGATTCATTGAGGATTCAAGGCCAGTGTTTACTTCTGATAATCATGTTAACAATTTTTTGAAAATATTACAAGATTCTGGGAAATGGCAGATGTGGGAAACACCACGACTTGGTCAGTCTGAAATTGTCTCTCCTGTCTTCAGATTAGGCAAAAGATTTGATGAGGCCTCTTCCCGAAAAGGCTATCCAATCTCTATTTAAATCAAAAAATCATATTCCTTCTATTTTCTCTCAGCAAACAACATTTGGAATCCTCAACCAAGGTGTAGATCCAGTATCAAATAGTAATAACCTATTATAAATCCATGAGTTAATTCATGATTCGACTATCTGAGAATGCTAGAGCCTACCAGGTAATACATTTTCTTGGGATAGAATGAGGGATAGAAGGTCAATCATTCCTACCAATTTTGTGTCACTTTGATAGGGATGTGCTTTAGGCCTCACATTCATTTTCTTTGTCATCCTAAAGCACAATTCCAAACCTTCAATCCAATTTAAGCAATCATCCAATGAAAAAAACCACTTGACCAAAAGGCACAGAAGGAGAAGTTGGATAAGCAGATTTCTTGTTCAGATCGGTTGGATGAAGATGATCTGGAGCAAACAAAGCTTAATTTGCTTCAAACCATGGCCATGGCAAGCAAAGAAGAGAGTACAGTAAAGGAACCTGTCAACCTCATATGCCTCAGTCTCAATGAATGTACTTATGTCAAAATAAGTTTTGACAGAGATCTTAAGAGCAAATTACATGCTTATGATTAGCACCTAAACATGATCCTTGGAGATATTGAAGAAGCCATTACTATCAGGCACATTGATGATGACAATGTGGAAGTGAGGTGAAATCTGTTGAATCTAATGCTGAGCAACAACCCAACAGGCCTAGACAGCCTGAATGTACATTTTATATGAAAACTGGTGAACACAAGTTTGGGCCCTCATGCAAATTCAATCATCCTCTAAGTTGTAGCTAATGTTGCCCAAATCAAAGAGAGGCATACGGTGAAGATATTACATTTAGGAAGACATAATGACCCAATTGGTATAGCTTTTGGAGGACTTGTGATGACTAAATATACCATTTCTTTGCTAGAAATTGGGACATATAAAGATCTTTGCTACCAGGTAGAGCACATCTTGAATGAGCAGCTGATCGGATTTGGGAATATTGATTTACATGATGAGAAGGAGATCTGAAAGCACTTTGGCAAAGCTAGTCTTCATTATGACTAGGCTCATGAGAAGTATCTTTCCTTGAGGAAAAGCATAAAAATTGGAAGAAAATTGCTTACAGAAGAATGTGAACCGGTTATGATAACTAAGTGGTGAACATTTTTTGGAAGACAGAGATAATGATAGAATGATACCACAATGTGACCCGGGACCTAAAGTGGAACATGGAACTTTTAAGTTCCTAAGGTGGGGGGGCTTCCTAAAAAATTTCAGTGGGTGCTACTGAGATTTTTTAGGATAATTTTAAAGTGAATGGTCCCATGAATTTTGTAGCATAGTTTAAGCTTAAAAGTTTAAACTCCTATATTTATGGAAGCTGATGGTCTCATGAATTTTATTATTTTGCACATTCAATTCAGCTGAGTAATTATATATAAAATAATAAAAAATTAATTGGCAAAATTTTTAAAACTTCATATGATTGACAAGTGGCAGAAAAAAGCCTAAGCTGGCCCCACCCCTTTTGCACCCACTTAAGTTTTTGAACTATAAAGTGGGGGCTGTTATAGTTGAAGAAAAGATTCTAATTAATCATGTAGTATTTTTCTCTTTTGCTTCACGGGACCCCTGCTCCTTCAAAATAGACCCCGAAGCCCCCATGAGACCCCACACAAGTCCCTGTGCCTTCCCAACCTCAACCCCTCATAAAGGCAAAAGTTTTAAACGCTTATATTTTAGTAATTGACCACATCTAAATAATTGTATATTACGATGTTTAGAATCAAACTGAACTTAAGGTTTAATATTTTTTAATCTGTAATAAGAACAAAAAAATCTATTAACTTTTGGATTTGTAAGCTTTCAGTCTTCTCGATTCTTTCAAAACTCAAAAAATTCTTAAAACTGAAAAATGTTTAAAATTTATTGAATTTTAAAAGGAATGAATTAATTATGGGGCGTTAGTGATTGATAGGTACTTAAGGTTTGGATGGTGACAACATCAAATAGATCGGTGTTACTCATTCTAGCGGGCCTGATGTGATGAAATGATTACACGAGACTTTTGATCATGATCTTCTGAATTTGTGAAAATGGTGTGTGGATTGAAGTAAATGTTTAAATGTAGAACTCTTCAAAAAAATATTTTAAAAATGTGGATTGGAGTAAATGTTTAATGTAGAGCTCTTCAAGAGATTTTGTATGCAAAATGAGATGAAGACTCAAATGGTGACACTTGGCAAAACTATGGAAGATAAAATATTTCTTGCATGGTGAAAAAGGGAAATTGAAAGTGAACTAGTTTAAATAGAGTTTTGAGCAGTTAACTTAGAGGATATGAGCATACAAACTAGGGTTTTTCGAGTTTTGTTCCAAAAGTTTAGAAAATGGATAGTTATAGACAAAAAAATAATATGCATGTCAATCTAGACTATGTATGGTGGCTTAATTTTACCTATTCATTTTTTGTAGACATTGATGCCTTCTCCTATAAAAGAAAATTTATTGTGCTTTGAAAGGGGGTGGGAATTGGTTTTTTTTTTTTTAATGGAACTATAACAATTCATTGTTTCTCTATCCTTAGTGAAATTATTGTAATGGATATGTATGCATATGTTTTGATTTGTGTAAATATTTAGTGTGTTAATGAAAAAATACTAGTTAGAGTTATGTCAAAATTAGGTACTTTGACAAATTTTAAAATTCCAAGTGATTCAAATTCCTCAAGAGATTGTACTAACTTTGTGGCTTTATGATTCGATCTAGTTAAGCAAAGTTTAGTTTATTTTCATATTGATTCAATCATGCATGTGATCATTCTAGCATAATTTTAGAAATTGTCCAATCTTCTTCTTTCCCTTTCTTTTGATATTTTTTATAAACTCTTTAGAATTTGGTAATATAACAACAATGTATTGAAGATTAGTTGTCTTATAATATTTTAGAACTCATATAAATCATATTTGAGATCAGGGAAACCTAATTTTAGGGTTTTGAACTTTATTAAATTGTTTTATCATCAAGACCTAACCCTTAGAGGGCAGATTCCATAATACAACCATGTAAGTCCCTTTGTGAGAATAGTAATTTAACAATGAACAACTGAGTGAACCAAAAAATCAAGACTTGACAACTAAAACCTTGAGGCAATCATATTTTGTCCAAAGATTTGATTTCCTTTCAAGAGAGATGTAAGTTCATTTAAATTTGCATATGTGTTACGAGTGTATCGAAACACCTATCAAGATGAAGGAATTGAATGGAAGTGTATATTTAAAATAAATAAAAGATTGCATGAGTGATTGCTTATGCCTTTTGAGTGGACTAATACTTACACCACATTTATGAGGTTGATAAATGACATATTAGAATAATATTTGGGCAAGGTATGTTTTTTGGATGATCTATTTACTTTCAATAAGGCTTAGTAATACCATATCATATTATAATTAAAAATATTGAAAAAAGAAAATGTGTTAATAAATTATAAGAAGTATATTTTCCTTAGGAAAAAGTTGGTATGCTTGTGCTTTATATTCTCAACAAAAGGTTTGAAGGTGAATGAATCTAAATGAATTTAAAGCAATTGTTGAATGGCCTACACTAGTGAATGTTGGAGAGGTAAGAAGTTTTCATATATTATCTATTTTTAATAGGAATTTTAGTGGTGTTTGTACACGATAATAGAGACAATGAGAGAAGATGATAAATAATTTAAGTGTAAATTAGGAAAAAACATTAGTTTTAAGTTATAAAAATATAAAATGACATAATAAAAAGTTTTAGAATTGTCTTATCTTGATAAGGAATTTCAAGTTGCAAGTGGAAGTGAAAGTGAAAGTAGAGAAATACTAAGTCAAAAGTGTTATAGTAAAAGGGTATTTTCATAATTAATTATTTAATTACTTAGGTTCCTTTTCCACTAGCTACTTAATCTTACTTAGGTCATGTATTTTTTTGTCTCAAGTCATAGGATTGGGACACATGTCATAATCTATTTTTATCTTCACATTTTCATCTAGGGTTACTTTTTGCTTTTTTCTTATTATAAACATTCATATAATTGTATTATTCATTAAAGTATTACAATGCACAATGATTATGGTTCACTCTTTTTAGATAAATAATCCCTTTGGCCTCCATATCAATTCCTATTATTTTTTCTCTCTTTTTGTGATAGGTGTTTGATTGCAGGCAACCTTAGGAGATGTGGGATTGAGGAATCAACTCCAACATGGTATCATAGTTCAAGATTTGTGATTCCCTATCATCTTTTGAGAGACTTGTCCCTAAGAAAAAAATGGTACATCTTTGAGCAAAATGGACCTCATCGTTGTGTTTAGAATGCCTAAAAACCTTAAGGCCACTTGCCTAAATGCTAAAATTAGAGTCTAATTTTGTTTACAAATTTTTTAGGGCTACATAGGTTTTAAGGAAAAAAATTGTATATTTGTATGGATCCATATAGTCATATAGTAGTCATACCCCCTCCTACATAAGCCTTGTGTGGACTATTTCCATTTTTGATAGATTTTTTTAAATTAGTGGTGATCATTTTTTGTGCATCAAGTTTTTTTGTGACTATTTTTTTATTATGTGGTGACATTTTATTAATAGGTAGTGAATTTTCTTCACTACCACCTAGATTGTAGTAGAGCATTAATAGGATTTTCTCAAATGGTGACACAAATTCAACCCCTTGACCATTCCAAACCATTGGAAGGGCATTGAATTGATATGATCCCTACTAGTGGCTCTATACTGGCCAATAGATAATCCCCAACAACCTAGCACTTGCCACTCTATTTATACTAGCCAATAGATAATCCCCAACAACCTAGCACTTGCCACTCTATTTATACTAGCCAATAGATAATCCCCAACAACCTAGCACTTACCACTAAATAAATTTCCATGCCATCAAGACTATTTTTTGAGCTCCTCCAACTATTTTTCCATAAGACAATGGTTTTATTTTCTCAAATAATGATGTTTACCTTCCAACAATAGTTTTTTTATGTTTCTAGTAATTTCACAACCATATGATAATGTTTCATACAGTTACAAAATATACCAACATTCTTCTTTTATTGGGGTTAGCACGATGTCACCTATATAGCTAGACTCCTAGCCTTCCTTAGCCCTAATTTACCATAAATGAGCTATTTTTTATTTTTGTGATAATTTGGCATATAGTGTCAAAAATTGGCAAACAAGTGTAGACATGTAAACTTGACCTAACACTTATCACACATCCTAAATGACATTTTATCATCATTGACATTATTATCATCGAATATCACTGCATTTTACATCAAAAGTATCAAAAATCCTAATCTCCTCTATTAATTGAATAATATTAGATTATTTAATTAAGTCACTTTTTCATCATTTTAGACGAATTAAATGAATTTCATTTATTGAATAAAGTCCTAAAACCCTAATTTATGTCATTAATCGAATAATACTACATTATTTAATTAATTCACTTTTTCACCATTTTTGACTATTTAAATAAGTTCCATTTATTTAATAAATTCCTAATCTAACTTTATTTATCCTAATAAATTAAATAGCATCAATTATTTAATTATGTCGCTAGTTTACTTTATTCCCCTAAGTCAATTAAATTATTAAAACATAATAGTTTAATTAAATCACTTTCCTCCAAATTTGAATAATTCAATTAATTATTCAAAAACATCATAAAAAATCAAATCAAACAAATTATACAACTTTGTTTACAAAAGTCAAACTTTATTTGCACGTTCAACTCAAAAAGATTAATTAATTAATTATCCTCACCACTTTCATGATTGAGCAAATTACGAACCACCAAATGCTCAATCTATTTCCTAACAGATCAATCTATTCTTCAATCCCATTGAAGACTCAAATTGATTTCATCAATTTCACAGATTGCTCCACGTGATTTCTTCAATCACATTAATTACGTAATCAATTTGCACTAATTATTCCTGCCTATTTCCTCTCAACATCTTTCGACCATCAATCAAGATATTATACTACGTGATCTAGAGCATTCATTTCAAATCACAAATTCTATATAACAAACCTCTTTCCTCTCAAAAAAGGATCGAAGAATCAACCTATTTTACACAACGAAGTAATGCCAAGATCTTAATCGATATTGGACAAAGCTTCAACACACATTTTCAATCAACAACACACGCATGCTCTTCAAATATTTCACACACCATAATGGAGGCTTCACATTGATACGAACAACCCAACATCTTCGTGAACACACTCCGACACGGGATGGTAAAACCACTTGGTAGTTGAATTCAACTATTATTGTTCTTTAAATTTCGTTCTTTAATTCATTAATTTGTAGTTACATTTTGTGAGTAATGGGCATGAATCATTAGCATTTTGTTATTTAGATTAGTTTCTATTCACTTAATTTGACTATATTTTCATGATCTCGATTTCCCCCATACACATTCTAGCATGCTCGGTGGGACCACGGTCCTTAGCACTAACAATTTTATGAGCAAATTTTGAAGTCGCAGGTTTCAGAAGCACACTGGAAAAATCTCCACACATAGGCTTCAAGAAATTTTCACACTAGATTTCACGTTTCTCGCACTCTTGACTATTTTCTAGTTGTTTCTACTATCTTTTACACTTTTGCAAAAGTAACAGGGGTGCACTTAGCTATTTTGTTCACTTTTTCCAAAAAATATAGAGGCCGCACTTGACTTTTTTGGTGCAGTTGTTCCTAACAGGGTCGCTTTTGCTAGAAAGTTTCACTTTTGCTCTATTAGTTTTTATCCAAGATTTACAAATCACGTTTTTTATTTCTAACATTAATGATCATTTGACTTGGATGTTTGATAGGTACTAATGTTGTTTGTATTGGATTTGTAGAAGTATAGCATGAGTTTGTACCCAAGAAATGACAAACACATTTATTGCAAAGAAGGCAAACGGTTGAAGATTTTAAATTTTTGAAGCTTTCATAGTTAGAAAACTTTAAATTTGGTGCATAAAAATAACCCCACAAACAAATGCTTTCAATTGGTGCTCTAAAATGATTTTTTCAAAGCTTTCATAGTTAGAAAAACACTCAATTTGGTGCAATAAAAAGAACCCCGCAAACAAACTCTTTCAATTGGTGCTCTAAAATTGATTTCTCAAAGTTTTCTAGCTTAGAGAATATCTTCAATTGGTGCATGAAAAGAACCCCACAAATGAAAATTTCATTTTGGTGCTCTAAAAAGGGATTTTCCAAAGCTTTTTGAGTTTAGAACAAACAATTCCTTCTGGTGCTCTAAAACCATGTTTGATTTTTGTTGACCAAAATGCTTTTATTTTGTTGACGAATGCACGATTTATTTTGTTGACTATTAAGACAAGGTTTAGAACAAACGCTTTGATTGGTGCTTAAAATGAAAAAATCAAATTCTTGTTTTGTACACTGTGATATTCTTGTTTGAAATCTAGAACATTTCAATTTGGTGAACATAAAAAGAACCATTGTTATCTTGTACACACCTTATTTCATTTTTTTAGATAACATTGCTCAAGGGGCTTATAAAGAACATTGCAATGAAGTTTATACCATGTATTTCGTGTTTGGAAAACTAGGTTTCTATCCTCTCCCCTCGTGCCTTTCGGTGATCTTGGGTGACGAAAAACATCTTGAGTTTTGTACATTTGTTTACATTTCAAAGCATACCTTTAGAGGGTCTGCCTTTTCAGACACATCCCACACTAGAGAACTCAAAGGTGACCCAAGTGGTACTTTTATTTTGGTCCGCTATATAAATTACTATGGGTGTGAGGAAATTTCATGACCCACTTAATGTGTATGCTCTATGCCGACGAATGTCTCCCTCAATATCCGTGTGATGCGTAAAAACCTGCAAGGGCTAGGAGGCCTCTTAATTGAGTGAATCACTGCATGTATAGACACCAGTTATCTTCAAACATGACTAAGAACCAATGTTTGTAGAAGCCACCCCTTTTATCCAAAGCATTATCTGAAGTGGTGCATGGGAACCCTGATTCCAAGAAGTTACTCACCAAGTCCAACTTATGGTTGAGCTTAAAAACCTCTCCATTCATTGCATGTAAAATCATCCCTTCAGAGCATGAGGTAAGCCCATATAGGGGGAAGTGTTTATCCCTAAGGTGTATTTTGTCTTCATGAAATTTCCAAAGATCTATTCGATTACTTGGAAACATCAAACTTTGTGCTTGAATTAAAAATGAACACATCAAGACAAGCACTTAACATGGCTCTAAAATGACAAACCCTTTTGACTTAGTGTGAATCCTTTGAAAAGAGCCATCTATTTGCACTCCTAAAAGATATCCTAAACCAATATCTTTGAAGGTTTCCAGATATTTAGGCTCACATTTCAAGTCGCATTAAGGAAAAAGTAAACATTAGAAACTATAACTTTAGCATTTCTACCTCTATGAACTTTGAGCTTTCATGGAGGGAAACATGCTCAAAGTATAGACATTTAGATCACATAATTTTTTATTGTTGTGTTGCATGATATCACTTGCCAAATCTTGAAATAGATCAAGCAAAATCATCCAAAATTGCAAAAAATCATCCAAGCTACTGCCAGATATTGAAACTAGAAAATAAATCTACACAGAGGTTACTTTCGCTGCACTTGACCAAAACCTAGTCGTACTTGCAAAAAATTAGCTCGCTTTTGCTCTTTGTCTTGTGACAGCTACTGTTGAAAATCTACTACTTTTGAAAAACTTATCACACTTACTATAAAACTGGTTGTACTTGATCTTTTTGTGCTGCATTTGACAAAAATTTCCTTAAGCACTTGCCAAGAATCTAGCCACATTTTCCAAAACAACTCACTTTTGACTTTGTAATTCACCACATTGAGAAAGTTACACACAGAGGTTGCACTTGAAATTTGTATTCGCACTTGGTTTTCAAGACTTAGTGCACTTGACAAAAACTTGGTTGTAGTTGACAAAATTTGTCAATTTTTCTCAAAACTGGCCACTTTTGCCTCAAGCCTATCACTTTTTGCTTTGTGTCATGTTAAAAATCAGAAAAACGATCCGATTTTTGTTACAAGATCCTTGTTGAAACAAAAACAATTGGAATCCCAAGATATGTCATATAGTCCTTCATCCATTTTCAAACACTCTATCCTACTTTTGGAAATCAAAATCAAAACAAACAAACTTGGATTATTCCCTCACCCACACTTCTAAGATATCAATAGTTTCTTGAACCTTAAGGCTAGTTCAAGTAAGCTTTTTCGCAACATATCCTCTAGAAGAAGAAATGAAATATTGATCCAAGTCTTTCAACATTTTGAGTTCCAAGAATAATATCATTTCAAAACATCGCTCAAAACTTAGAGTCTTGAGAATCACAACAACCATACCAAAACACCAACACTTTCACCTTATGAACATTTGGTGTCCGATTGCTCCAGTTCAACAACCAAACCTTACACCAGCTATCATATAACCAAACTTTGAGTTAATTGAAGTAGAACAAATAGACATAGTCAATAGTTTGAGGAGCTTCATATTCGAGACAAAGGAAACACCAAACCAGTGGATAAACACATAAAACATCCTAGATAGAGAGGAAGAGAAAGCAGATATCGTGACTAGGAGACCCATATTACCACCTCCTACATGCAAATAGGTATATGTCCTTCATGATCTTTGGCAAGACCAAAATACTTAAACAAAAATCCATATTCCGCCTTTCAAAGAAGCATCGTAGTCTGAAGTTTATCAAGGGACACATCTTGAAGTCTTATCGCAACCAAGATCTCTTACTAAAAAAAAATTATACTCACTTTTTAATGGTCAAACCAGACTTGCATACTCAATGGAAAATCCCAAAAACAAACACAATTTCATTTTCCTTAAAATAGAAAATTCAAAAACAAAAGCATTATTTTCAATAGTTAGGAGTCACAAAACGTTCACAAAGGCTTGGCATTTGTTTATGACAATTACGAGATCACAACATAGAAAGAACATGGTATAAAACAAAAGCAACGCTAGCATACCACCAAAAAACACCACAAACGACGAAAGTGGCCCATGGGGGCTATAGGCCAAGTGACCTTAAAACACCTCAAAAGAGACCCACATTCAACACAACAGGAAACCAATTATCTAGTGAGGAAGAAGTGATCCGTAGATAACAAGAAGCAATAGAGAGAGAAAACAAGAACCTAAGGGATATGATTGTAGAGGAGGCGAATAGTGAAGAGAAATTAAATGATGAATTATTTCAACATTCTATCAATCCCAAAGTGCTCAAATTGATGGACAAACTCCTAAGGGAGGATCCAAACACTTACTTCTTTAAGTTAGAAAAAAGTGGTGTTAAATTTCCAAGAGAATTTAACATGGAAGATCTTAAAGATCCTCATCTCATTCCCTTAGGAGATAACTTAGTCGTGAGAGAAATACCTAAGCCATTGGAGATTCCAAACATGCCACCGATCTTCTTGAAAGGCAATGATCAACCAGTGGAAAACCCTTTGTATAGAAAGCCAACTCAAATCAAACAAGCGATAGTGGCCCAATAGTACCAAGGAGGTCCATCCCAATATGTACCATAGGACAAAAAACATCCAATAGGACAATACATGCCTCAAAACACTTCATATATTGGCCCTTCCCAAAATATACCAAATCAGCACGGGCAATTTCCATAACAATACCATCAACAAGGTGTGTCATAGGGTACCCTTTCCAATCAACAAGGTGGGCCACATGGTCCCCTTCCCAATCAATAGTACCATCAACAAGGTGTGCCATAGGGTATCCTTTCTAGCCAACAAGGTAGGCCACATGGTCCTCTTCCCAATCAACAATACCATCAATAAGGTGTCAAAAGGTACCCTTTCTAGCCAACAAAATGGACTATATGGTCCCCTTCCCAATCAAAAATACCAAAAACAAGGTGTTTCGTAAGGTACCCTTTCCAATCAATAAGGTGGGCCACATGGTCCCCTTCCTAATCAACAGTACTAACAAAAAGTTGTGCTATAGGGTGCCTTTCCCAATTCATCCCATCAACAAGATAATCTGCCAATGCACTATCAAGGAAACCTTTAGAATAGTTTGCCTCAACAACAAAGTGTGACATAGGGTACCCTTCTGATGTAGATCATGGTATATTTCAAGATTTCAATATCTTACAACAAGATTTGGTGTTTGTTGCTCATAGCCTTCAATGAATGCAAACTAGGTTTCAACCCTAAATGGGTCATTCATGCTTCAAATAGGTAAATCAACACTAGGAGGATGCTCAATGGAATGAGAATGACAAAAAATAAGTGTTAGAAATGCACAAGAACTTAGGTCTAGCAAACTTCAATTGTTCTCTTGCCAAATTTACCTTAAGCCAAGTAGGATAAGAAATTAACTTTTTCTGACATAACTTGCGGAGTAGACCTCAAACCCACAATCTAAAAACTATTTTGAGTACCCTTTTGGTAGTTCTTGATAACATCCAAAACTTAGGTATGGTTGTTTTGTAACACAAGACTCAAACATAGACTGTCCTTCCTTGAAGCTTAAAAATATGGGGGCAGAAAATTGTGTTTTTTGGCCATAACTTTCAAGGAAAACTTGATTTAAAAAATGTAAAAAAATTTCTAGATACCCATTTGGGTTTTATACAACATATCTCAGAATCAAGGTAGGTTACTTTGTACAAAACCCTTCAAAATTTGACTTTTCTTCCACCAATTAGATCTAAAACATAAGGAAATCTGACCTAGGGCATCACCAAAACACGTGTCAACCAAAACCCTGGAACCTAAAATCTTGGAATAAATAAATACACACAAAAATACTCCATGTCACAAAATTTCAGATTTTTCCATTGTGGGAATGGTGAGAAATTACATTTTGAAGTCCACTAAAAACTAAAAACCCTAACTAGGGTTTTGAACAGATTTCAGTAAATTGCCTATGACTTTCTCCAAACTCAATGAAAAACCACCAAACTAGTTGAAAATGAAAGGTGATTCATTCCTATACAATATAAAATCATGTGCAGGTCATAAAAATTCCATATAGACTGTACAAAATCAAGAGAACAGGCAAACATGTGGTATAACTCAGAAAATTATGTTTATTTCTTCATCAAAAATTTCATTACATGTTCTCCAACCCTTTATTCAACCATACAAGAAATTTTTGAACCTTTCCCAACCTTTATTAATGGTTCATAACTGATTTTTCAAGTTCCAATTGTTCAATTTCCTCAATTATGACCGATGACTCTTCATATTCCTTATTTTTGCACTTTTACAACAATGACAACATTTTTGCAAAATTGACAACTTATGCAACTTAACACTCCAACCCACTTAGCGACCTAAAATAGAATCCAACACATTTAAAATGGTCTTATTAGATTTTACTACATATTAAGAATTTAGAAAAAACAAATATTAACTTTTTACCCCTCTTGGGCATGAGAATCTAGGTGCCCCTCCACCATACTCCCAAGGGGAAGAAAAACTCAAGTCCACTTGAGTGCAGATTTTCTCTCTCTTTGTGGTCCTTCATCTCTACAAATTTCCCTAGATCCCTTTTCTTCTTCTTTTACCATCTTTTACGAGCATCTTCTCAACTTCAAGGTAAGAAAAATTTGAGTTCTCATTCATATGCCTCAGTACCACTATCTATGTCTTCATCTTCATCATTCAAATACAATATGTCAACATATTCATCATCCATAAAATCAGAAAATGCAATCATTACCTTTATTATTTTTGCAAAATCTTCTTCACCATACGGTGCAAACAACCTACATACACTACATTCACTTCTCCATTTTATTTATACCATTTTCCATATTCATTTTTATCTACTACATTTGTAAACACACACTCACAAATATTGTTAGAAATAACATGTTGAGTCTCAAGGGACCCATTGTCTTCACATTTTTTCTCTTCCTTAGATGGCTTAGGCTCTTCCATCATCATCAAAGACTCTCCAAGGTCTGGTTATGCTACCCTATCTTTCCTTCTTCTCTTCAGAATAATCTTCTTGAGAGGTCATTTAACCTTCTTCCTTATTGGCCAATGTTAACTTTTTTCTTGGTTTTCTCTCTAAAAAAACTATTGCATCTCAAGTTTCATTATTTTTTCCATTTCTTCCAAGGTGTGCCTCAACTCCATTATCTCTTGCTGAACTTTTATCTATTCTTCCTTCTCATTTTCCTTCATTGTCTCTCTTTCTTTTTTTCTCATCACTAACTTCTTGCTTAGCACCTCCACACTCTACAAGTTTCCATGGATTTTTTTCCTCAAATTTTCCATTCTCTTTCTCAAGAAAGTCTCTTTCACCTTGCTTCTTCTTGAGTTCATGATACCTCACCTCAAGCCTCTTTCTTTTCCCTTGGCCTAATCTCTTGGCATCCAAGTTCTTGCTTCAACCTGGAAAAAGACAACACAAACTCCAAAAACCTATCTTTCCCAGATCTTTGGACTCTCAAATTCTTTTCCCAGACCTTTTAGGTTATGATACCAATTTGATATAGAGTAGGGGAGATTTCAAGATTTCAACATCTCACAACAAGATTTGGTGTTTCTTGCGCATACCCTTCAATGAATGCAAGCTAGGTTTCAACCCTAAATGGGTCATTTGTGCTTCAAACAGGTAAATCAACACTAGGAATCTCAATGGAATGAGGATGACATACAATGAGTGTTAGAAATGTACAAGAACTTAGGGTTAGCAAACTTCAATTGTTCTCTTGCCAAATTTACCCTAGGTCAAGTAGGATAGTAAATTGGCTTTTTCTGACATAATTTGTGGAGAAAACCTCAAACCCACAATATAAAAACTATTTTGAGTACTCTTTTGGGAGTTCTTGATCATATCCAAAACTTAGGTATGGTTTTTTTGTAACACAAGGCTCAAATTTAGATTGTCCTTCCTTGAAGCCTAAAAACATAAGGGAAACAAATTAAGTTTTTTAGCCATAACTTTTAGTGAAAATTTGATTTCTAAAATGAAAACATAGTTCTAGATACCCATTTGGGATTTATACAACATATATCATAATCAAGTTAGGTTACTTTGTACAAAACTATTTAAAAATTCACTTTTCTTATGCCAATTAGATCTAAAACATAAGGAAATCCGACCTAAGGCATCACCAAAACATGTGCCAACCAAAGCCCTGGAACCTACAATATTGAAATAAGTAAATACACACAAAAATACTCCATCTCACAAAATTTTAGATTTTTCGATTGTGGGAATGGTGAGAAATTACATTTTGAAGTCCACTAGAAACCTTAACTAGGGTTCTCGATAGTTTTCAATAAATCACCTATAACTTTCTCCAAAATCAATGAAAAATCACCAAAAAAGTTTCAAATGAAATTTGATTCATTCTTCTACAAGATACAATCATGTGTAGGTCATAAAAATTCCATATAGACCATACAAAATAAAGAGAACAAGCAAAAACATGGTAAAACTCAAAAAATTATGTTTATTTCTTCATCAAAATTTTCATTACATGTTCTCCAATCCTTTGTTCAACCATACAAGGAATTTTTGAACCTTTTTCAATGGTTTACAACTAATTTTTCAAGTTTTAGTTGTTCAACTTCCTCATTTACATCTGATGACTCTTCATATTCCTTGTTTTTACACTTTTACAACAATGACAACATTTTTGCAAAATTGACAACTTATGCAATTTGACACTCCAATAGATTTAAAATAGTTTTCTTATATCTTATTACATATTAAAAACTTAAACAAAACATGAAATTTTTACCCCTCTTGGGCATTGGAACTTAGGTGCCTCTGCACCACCATCCCAATTCATCCCATCAACAAGGTATCCCACTAACGCACTATCAAGATAGCCTTTAGAATAGTTCACCTCAACAAAAAGGTGTGCCACAAGGTACCCTTTCCAATTCATCCCACCAACAAGCCACCAACACACCACCAAGATAACCTTCAATATAGTTTGTCCCACCAACAAGGTAACCCACCAACGCACCACCAAGGTAACCTTTAGTACAATTCATCCCACCAACAAGGTAACCTGCCAACACACCACTAGGGTAACCTTTAGTACAATTCATCCAACCAACAAGGTAACCTGCAAATGCACCACCAGAGTAACCTTCAGTACAGTTCATCCCACCAACAAGGTAATCCACCAACGCACCACCAGAGTAACCTTCAGTACAACTTGCCCCAACAATAGGGTGTACTGCTAATGCACTACCATGGTAACCCTCCTTCCATTTAACAAGGAGATAACCCTCATTACATATGACAAGGAGCTAGCCCTCCTTGCATTCAACAAGAACCTAATCCCCCTTTTACACAATAAGGATTTACCTCTCCCTCCACCCAACATGGTTACTAAGGTCTCGTACCTTCACAATACCTAATCTATGACCAAAAAATGGTAAGAAAACAAGGTTACTATGCATAGGATCCACAAACAAATGTACCAAAAATAGAGATGGAAATATAATTACAAGCCATGAGTTAGAGAATGTCAGATATGTAGATGGGGAAACCAAAAAAGACTTATACCTTGCAAGATATATGTCCATTTCTTTTTTATTGTTCCATTACTATGCTTCCTTTTTCGAGGAACTTCAAAATACCAAAGTTTGACAAATACAAAGGAAAGGGAGATCCAATAGAACACATACAATAATTTTCAGTAGCGTGCATGGAAGTACAAAACAAAAAATCTTACCTCATGAGGCTCTTCCCACATAGTCTTACTGGTCACACCATGGAATGGTTCACCCATCTACAACTAGGAATTAAAAGTTTTGATGAACTGACTACCAAATTCATAAGCCACTTCTCATTCAATATAGAGTAAGACATCACCATCACAGATCTATAAAAGATTAAATAGAGTCAAAATTTTACCTCCTACCTACAAAGATGGAGACACAAGGCTAGTAGGTGCAAGTGGCCTATTCCCAACAAGGAACTGATAGACATATTTGTTTCAAATGTCCAAGCAGAGATAAACTACCAAATTACCATTTTGTGTCCCACAAAATTTGAAGAGGCCATTGAGAAGGGATTTCACATAGAAAGGGCCCTTGTAGCAAGAGGAGTAATCAAGCTAAACAACCCAAGAGACAATTCTTCTAATTCAAATGAAAAACATAAGATTTGGGCCAAGAACAAAAACATCACAAATGATAGGGTAGTGGATGCTAGAGCAGTATGAAATGTACAAAATCCTAATGTACCTTAGAAAAAACTTCAAGTGGCACAAACAAGTTATGCTCCTAATAATGCACAAAACAATCAACTTACCTATCCCCAAAACAATCAAGCAGTCAATCAACAGGCATATCAGGGAGAGCAACAGAGGCAATATGATCAACGAAGAAGGAAATTCACTACATTAGGAGAATCACTTGAAACAGTCATGCACAAACTAGTACAACAAAATCTCACCAAGGTCAATGATCACCCAAACTATGAGGAGCCAAGCTTCAAAACACCATGGTACAACAAGAAGGATTTAAATGCGAGTTCCATAAAATCAAAGGACATACCACAAACAACTGCATGAGACTTGATAGACAAAGGAGAAGTGGATGTCAAACATTGACCTGGAAACAAAGACCTCCAAATATACACAAATCCAATTCCAAACCATGCTAAAATTAATGACAAAGGAAAGGACCAAAACTATCACAATGCTAACTACACTTATGGTGACACAGATCTAGGTACCCTCTCTCAAGCAAATGACACTAGAGTAAATGTAGTGACAATATGAGGTAGGGACACTAAATGTAATGTAACCACCCATCAAGGGAAAGTTACAATGCAAGGAGCCCCACCTAAACCTGTAGCTAAGTCATCAAATGGCTATAGTATTATGGAACAACTAAAGAAGACTCTCACCTTAATTCAATCCTATAATTGCTAAAACTATCACTCGCACATAGGGAGATACTAAAAAAATAATTGGAAGCATCGATCCCTAATGACCTCGATCCTAATCAATTCCAAGCCATGGTTGGAAAAATCACATCCAATCACCATTTAGTCTTTTCTAAGAAAGACCTTCCACAAAAGGCATTCCATAACCAAGCTCTCTGCATAGAAGTTGGTCTCCACAAAAACATGGTCAAGCAAGTGTTGATAGATAATGGTGTAGGTTTGAACATCTTACCTTGAAATTCATGAAACAACTAGCGTTTTCTGATGATGTGATAGATAAAGTAAAGAGCATTACTATAAGGGCCTATGATGACCTTGAAATGAATTCAGAACGAATAGTCAGGCTACCAGTACATATAGGACCAGCCATAACAAAAACCACATGTCTAGTGCTTGACCTAGAATTACCATATAACCTACTCTTGGGACGCCCTTGGATTCCTGCATTACAAGCAGTTCCTTCAACCTTTCACCAATGCCTAAAGTTTCCTCACAAAGGAAATGAGGTGACATTATATGTCGATCCTAAACTCTTCCACTTTTGTACAAAATTGGAGAAGTATCATAAGATCCAACGTGTACCCAACAATGACATATCCTTTCATTCATTCTCATATGTTGACCCTTCCACACTACCATCAACCTCAATCAAACCAACATCAAGTGAGCAACCAAAAATGGAAACCAAGGTTCAAATACTTGATAGGGGTAATGGAAATTATCACTTCAACCAAGTATTTTGTATTGGAATACTTCCACCAACACCCAAGGTTTATGGAGGCTTAAAGGAGATCAAATATGTTCAAACAGTACAAATGATAGCCAAACCCACAATTTTCACCAAGTGGGGGGATATGAAGGATGAAGAGATATTAAAAGAAGATTTGTCATCAATAGTCTACAAAGAGAACCAAAAAGAGCCAAAACAACCACAAACCCTGCTAATTGGCCCTAGCAATAAAGGCTATCAATTAGCTACACAAATGGTATAAAGTGGAACAAGTGGCCTTGGGCTACACAAACAAGGCAAATGGGAGTCTATCATAGTGGAACATAGAAAGAAAAACATGGGACTAGGTTATGATTTAAAAGACGTCGGGACTCCAAAATCTAGATGTACCTCTTTTAAGAAATGAGCACCTTCTACTAGCATTAAGACATTGGATACCTACCATCAAATAGACAATGATTTACACATCAAGGACTTATTTGAAGTTTCAGCATTAGTGCAATCCTTACTTGACCTATTGAAACTATTCCCAATGACTATTATTATTCTGGAATAGACCCTAACAAGTACAAATGGGATTCTCCCTCCTTTGTCACCTCAATTGATGATGACCTAGACACCCAATGGAAAAATGATACTAGAGCCATAATGACCATCTCAATAACTTTGGAAAGCTTTGTTGATACTGATGATAGCCTACCCCTCTACTACCCACAATTGATAGATTGGGACCAGCAACAACACTCACCTATTTTGGATTAATTCTAGAATGTTCAAGCAATCATAGAGTTTTTTTGGTGTAATTAAATGTTTTGTACCTTGTCCTAGGTCATAATTACACCTTATTTAAGTTTACTTAGGGACCACATAGGAGTTGTTGGAGAATTTCCACCTTTGGTGGACTTATCATGTTATCACTCTATCACCTCCACCTTTCATGGACATATCATGTGATTAGGGTTCCACCTTTTGTGGTAGATCCACTATTTGTGGTGGTTATCACATTATCACCTTTCCACTTTAGGTGGAGTGATAGCTTTTCATTGTTGTCTCATGTCATAAGATTACGACACTTGTCATAATCTTATGCACTCCTATGTTCTCACCTTGGCTATATAACCAAGGGGTCTCTACTACATTTGTACACACACATTGAAGCATTCATTGACATAGAATACAGTTTATTCTTGTCACATTATTTTCTCTCTTCTTTGTGCTTTCCATTTGGTCCATAGATCTTGGCATCCATAGCCAATTCTAACATGGTATCAGATCATGTTTGATTCTAACAAGTTTATGGGACTTCGAACTGACATACCAACAAGATATCACAAAGCAAGGTTTGTCATGGAACTCAAACATGATACGTACTTCAATGGGGAGATTGTTTCCTCTAGTCATAAAAGTGAAAAGATAATATAATGATCAAAATAAGATCCCCTAGGGAAAACAATAATGTGGCTCTATCATATCCTAAAAAGAAGAAAATAAAGGACGAATCTGAGGGTCAAAACCTCCTAGAGGAACTTGAGGATGGAGGATTCAATCTCCCCATATCTAAATATGAATAAAATTCAATGCGCTTAGTAGAAGAAGCAAAATCCATCAATGTTGAAAAGTAGAGAACCCAAAGATCACATACCATGTGGCGTCACTTGATCTTGAAGAGAAAGAAAACTTCACACCATTCATCAATGACAAAAAGATAAAATTTGCATGGACTTATGCTGATATGCTTGGACTATACCTAGCACTAGTTGTACATCATTTGGCCATAGTTCCAAGAGCTAAACCTATCAAGTAGAAACTAAGGAAAATGCATCCTCAAATAGCACTGTTGGTAAAGGTGGAACTAAAGAAATTACTAGATTTGGATTTTATCAGACACATCGATTATCTAGAATGGATATAAAATCTAGTGCCATTGTTAAAGCCCACTGGGGGCATAAGGATTTGCACAAACTTTCGAGACTTGAACAAAGCCTACCCAAAGGATGACTTCCCACTTCCAAGTATTGACAAGATAATGGATCTAACAAGAAGACGTGAGATGCTATCATTAATGGATAGTTTCTCTAGGAATGATTAGATAAAAATATCCCTTAATGATCAGCATAAAATAACATTCACTTGTGCTTGGGGGACCTTCTACTAGAATGTCATGCCATTTGGTCTAAAGAACGTAAGAGTGACCTATCAGCGAGCAATGACAACAATATTTCATGATATGCTACACAAAATCATGGAAGACTATGTGGATGAAATTCTAGCAAAGTCTATCAAAAGGGAAGATCACTTGACCAATCTTATAAAGTTGTTTGATAAGATAGAACAATATAACTTGAGACAACCCAAAAAAGTGTGTGTTCATAGTAACATTCAGAAATCTACTAGGGTACATAGTGTTAAGAAGGGGCATTAAATTAGATCTTACAAAAGTAAAGGCCATACTAGAAATGCCTCCATCAAAGACATTAAAGCAACTAAGAAGTCTCCAAGGAAAGTTACAATCTATCAGGCGATTCATCACACAATTGGCAGAAAAATGTCACCCTTTTACCCATCTCCTACACAAAGACATCACATTCAAATGGGATGGGAGATGTGACCAAGCATTCTAGCAAGTCAAAGAATACCTACTTACTCCTCTAGTCTTGATGCCGCCTATTCCAAACAAAGAAATGGTACTCTATGTGTCTACAACACAAGCAGTGTTGGGAGCTCTCCTAGCACAACAAGATGATAATAACAAAGAATGAATAGTCTACTACATTAGCTGAACACTGGTGGGATAAGAGTTGAAATACTCACCCATGGAAAGATTATGTCACTCAGTCGTATTTGTGACACAAAAAATTGAGACACTATATCTTAAATAGAAAAATAAAGTTGATTTCAAAGGTAGACCCACTAAAATACCTATTAGCAAAAGAAGCTCTAACAAGTAGAGTTGTTAAATGGGTAATGATTCTAAGCGAGTTTGACATACAATATGTAGATAGGATAGACATCAAGGGACAAATCATAGTGAACCAACTAGTAGAGGCACTGATGGAGGATCATAAACCTCTCACAGTAGACTTCCCAAATAAACGTATATTGCTGACAGGACAGATAGGCCATTGGACCCTATACTTTGACGGGTCCCACACTCAACATGGCTTTGGAGCAAGTATCCTATTTATTACACCACAAGAAGATAGTATACCCAAGGCATACAAAATAGCTTTCCCATGTACAAACAATATCTCAGAGTATGAAGCCCTCATCACGAGACTCAAGATGGCTATTGAATGAAGGATAAAAGAACTATAGATCTATGGAGACTCCCAACTAGTGATCAGATAAGTGAATGATGAGTATCAAACAAAAGATGACAATTTGATGCTATATAAAAGGATGGTAGATAGTTTAAAGGAATATTTTATCAACATAACATTTGAACATATTCCTAGAATCAACAGCCGATGCCATGGCAACAATAGGTTCACTTCTTGATATTCCACAAAACATTCCTAAGTATGAATTCCTAGTGTAGAAATTACTCATACTAGCATTTGATATCTCAGAATCAAAACTAGTGTGTGTTTTTATTGGTCCTCAATCACCATGGTGCCAAGACACATTCAATTACATCCAGCATGGTATCATACCACTTGACTTGGCTACATCCCAAAAGAAGACCTTCACTCATAGGACTTCCCAATTTATGATCCTGGGAGATACTCGATATCATCACAGTTTAGATGGTATGTTACTCTGATTTCTTAACACAGAAGAAGCACAAACTTCCTTATAAGAGGTTAAAAAGGGTATTTGTGGGTCCCACTCTAGCGAACCTAACCTTGTACAAAAGTTTTTCAAAACAGGGTATTATTGGGCCTCTATGGAATAAGAG
This sequence comes from Sequoiadendron giganteum, assembly GCA_007115665.2. Lineage (NCBI taxonomy): Eukaryota > Viridiplantae > Streptophyta > Pinopsida > Cupressales > Cupressaceae > Sequoiadendron > Sequoiadendron giganteum. The sequence goes on from CM021106.1 coordinate 396,598,934, forward strand.
TGTATTTAGTATTCTTGAAAAATACTGTCAATGCCAACATCATAGTGACCTTGTTCACACACCAACACATGAGTTGAGACTTATCACCACACCATGGCCTTTTTCACAATGGAGATTAGAATTGGTAAGTAAGATTTCTCTTGCTTCCTCTAACAGGCATAAATTTATTATTATGACAATTGAATACTTCACTAAATGGATAGAAGCAATTCCATTGACCTATATCACCAGAAAATAGATATCAAAAATTCATTCTAAATCATATGATTTGTAGGTTATAGAATTTATCAAATAATCATAACAAGCAATCAAACCTCATTCAAGAATCAAGACGTCTAAGAACTTTGTTCCAAGTTCTCTATCTGGCATAGATTCTTAATGCCCTACTACCCCCAAGGAAACGGTCAAGTCAAAGCATCTAACAAAACCATCCTAAAAATACTAAAGAAGATTGTTAATGAAGTCAACCATGATTAGAATTTTCACTTAAACCCAACCCTTTGAGCTTATCAAACCAGTATTTGAACACTTACAAGTGCCACACCCTTCTCCTTGGTCTACGAATTAGAAGTTTTCTTACCTATCAAATTCAAAATTCTTTCATTGTGAATATCACTAAAATGCATGGTCAACAATGAAGAGTATCAAGTATCCAAATTAAATAAGTTGGAGCTCCTAGACGAAAGGTGTTTGAGCGCCTTAAACCATCTTGAAGTTCATCAAAATCAGCTCAAATGAAGCTATGATAAAAAGATCAAAGACAAAAACTTTCAATTTGGTAACTTGGTACTCAAAGAAAATAAAAAGATACAACTCAATCAAGATGACAAAGGTAAGTTTGAACCTAACTAGTTAGGCCCATTCATCATCACAACAAGCTACGACTCTAGAGCTTACCAATTGGCTACTCCTGAAGGAGAACCCTTGGCCAAAGTGTTGAACAAAATCCGCCTCAAGAAGTTCTATACTTGAAGCATGTCAGAATACCCCAAGAAAAAGGGTAAAAATCCAAAAAATTCAAAAAGATAAAAAAAAAGCAAAAAAAATTAAAAAATAAAAAGATTAAAATAATAAAATAGTAAAGAAAAATAAAATGTTCTTTAAGTGAAAACCACGTTGTGGCGATTCTAGAATAGTTACGATAGTGAAAACCTAGAAAACATGCACTATGTTTGAATAAGACTTGCATCATTATCTATTGGTACTATCTAAAGCATCCACCCATTCGTACCATAATAAAACATGTGTCCAACCATGGCTCGTTATTGATTTAGGAAAGTAGAATTGTCTTGAACTAGGGGCATCTTCCTGAAGTTGGTCATGGATTAGATCTTTGTGCATCCTATCATGGTCAAAACAACAAATTTTGATTATTCCTTTACTCAACAGTCTAAGATATCAACATTTTCTTGAACCTCATAGCTAGTTCAAGTAGATTTCCCACAACATATCCTCTAGAAAACAAAAGTGGAATATGAATCCAAGTTATCAACATTGTTTGAATTCCAAAAATATGTTATGCTTTGATTCAAATGGTCGAACTACATGGTCTCTGCGTGTACAACATAGGCAAGGCTTATCAGCCCCCAAGGCCTTAGGTCAGTCCCCTTTGGTGTTTATCATGCTTTCTTTCATAGTCAAAAAATTTCAAAAACCAAAAAAAGACATTCACAAAAATTCAAAATCCAAAAAAAACATGCACAAAATTCAAAATCCAAAAACATTCACAAAACAGAAAAGATAAAAAATATGTTCACATCAAACCAAGCAAACTACGAGCCTTTGCGTGTACAACATACGCAAGGCTTATCTTTGATGAGCCCCCGAGGCCCTAGGTTAGTCTCCTAAAAACATCACAAAAAAATCATAAAAATAAGAAAATAAAAAAGGTCCTAACTCCATCACAACAATCCACAATAAAATTTTCATCCATAATAAAAAAATCATCATCCTCACTCTTTGACAAAATAAACAAACAAACAATGCAAACATCAAAAGCTAGAACTTTCAAGCAAACCATCAACAAGTTTTGATTACAAACAGACAAAAACAATGCCAAAGTATTAACTACCTATCTTTTGACAAATCACCAACAACATCCTGAGATATGCCTTAACGGATCCATTCCTATGATAAACATGATCAACATTGGATAATAGCCCCAACCCAAATAGATGTGGCAAGTGATACTGCAACTTTGTTTTTATCTTTTTTATAGTCTTATCTTTATGATTTATTTTATTGACTCATTCCCAGGATCTCTCAAGGATGTCCATAAGGATTTAAAGAAGAAGGAATGGGGGCAATTGAGTGTCATTTTGGTTTGTTGTTTGTAATACATTTTTATGATACTACCACAATGAATACTTGCTTTATTGAGTGTATGAAAGTTGTTTTAAGACAATTCATGTAGTAGTTGTATGTTATATATTTCATACCTCTCTATGTAACTGGCCCAAAAAGTTTTAACACAACCCAACCATAAATTTTAAACAAAGTTTATGTATGTCTAGTATGAGCAAGAATATTCTTTGTATGTCAAGTCAAAGTCCACACAATGGATACAAAGTCACCTTGGTTATTAATACCTTGGTGCATCGTATTCATTTGCTACATCAAAAAGGATTGTTAAAAATGTGAATTCTCCAAGCAAAGAAAAAGAAAAATCATCAAACTAACAACATCAAATTTCTATCCATCATCAAATATTTCTTCTAACTAACATCCATCCTGCATCACAATATCACTAGTACCATATACATCCTCCATCCACAATGTTGTCAATACATATCATGATGATAATAAAAGAAATGAAAAAATTATGAGTCACGTATAATGCATACATCCGTCATGTATCAACATAATAAAACATCATATGAAGTAAAATATGATCAATCCATCCATCCACATCATATGCATATATCAGAAAGTACAAAAACCTGTATACATCATCATCCATGATCATCACATAAACACATAATGAAGCCGAATCGAAACATGTATATCTCGTATATATCATCATAAAAAATGAGAATGTCATGAAGGAAACATGTGTGAAAGGATAATACAAAAATATACATATATACAAAGCCTTAGCCAGGCTGATGAATATATATACAAAATCATGTCTGCAACATAATTCTTTGAATGATAAACATCATAAAGATCAAATACAAATATGCCACTACCCGACTGAAGGAGAAGAACCCTAAGGATCCTCGCTAAGGTGAGGAGAAGCCTCCAGATCAAGCTATCTAACAGAATGATCACCTGACATAGCAGTTATAGCAATGCTGGGCTCCCCAAACCACAGTCATTGCTATGCTCAAGGAACAAATGCATCATACAGAGTCTAGTAATATGTAGCCCTCTAGAGCAACTAATCTCGCTTAGCATGGAGGAAAGCACACTCTATCCTCAGACTATCCCTCTCAGTGGTAATAGCCTACAACTGTGTCTTGGCAATGAGACGATGCCCAATCTCAGTGTCTCTCTCTACCCTAAGGTCATATCTCTCCTATCAAGCTATATCTTACTCTATAGTGAGTGTAACAATTTGTGCCTCTGTAGACTATCACCACCCTATCTCTATATCCAACTATACACCTCCATCTCCAAGTGGTGGAGGAGGACATAGAACTTGTCCCTGATCTTGCTACATCGGATCACTCTGTTTGTCTTGTGCACCATCCTACCTAGCCCTAGAAAAGTTTCTCCACAATGATCTCCACATGCTGCCTCTCCCCATGATGACCTATAATACCTGCTCTGCCCACTATAGGAACACTAGTAGGATCTATGAATCTCAAATGAACATTTTGTGTGGGCACCACTAATCATAATCAAGAGTAGTACTATGATCGGCTAAACCCACTGGCCAACCCTATCTGAATGGATCAAGAGCTCTAAATGCAATAACAATAATATCTCGATCGACCTGTAGACCCTAGATGTGAACCTCTCTAGTGGTCTGACCAAACCAAGCCTCATAAGCATCTGGAAATTGACCATGTCTCTCTCTAAACTGCCTACAAACCCTATTGGGTAGATATATCTCTAGTAGGGAGCACACATGATGAATCAACCATCTAGTCTGTTTGCAATATACCAGATGCTTAGGTAATCATCAAGCCATGCCTCACAATCCATATACGGTCTCCATATAAAACTAGGCATATCATCGAAAATGTAATGCCAGTAGGGAAGCTATCTAGGTAAAGTATAATGAAGGAAATCTCCATAGCAATAAAAGTATGGATCCCTAGCAATATGATCTAGTGTACCATCAAGTCAAGTAACTGAGATGTGCTCCCAAGCCCATACAAGCAAAAGAGAAACACCAATAGAAATAGACCCGCCTCCATGATACGCAACTTCGTGCATATCTCTATACAGGTGGGCAAGAAGACATGGACCCCATGCGTATCTAGTCCCGTGCTCAAACATCTTCTCTATACACACACCCCAACCAACAGGAAACTGTCAGCCCCACCTATTAGGAACAACGAACCCCATGACCAAACCACAGAGAACCAATGAAATATGATCAACACTACCAAAAAAATCTGATAAATCTCTTTGACTGGTGAACCTCCAAACGTCTCACACCAAGAATGTGGCACATAGCACGAGTACCCCGTCGAACAAAATATGTAACAATCTCTCCATGAATGGGTATGTGGAGGATCCTCCACACATCCTCAAGAGTGATGGTGGCCTCCCATGTAGGTAAATGAAAGAACGAGGTCTCTGAGTGCCACCTCTCTGCAAGCGCAATAATCATTGCTCTATGACCTCTCATGGTAGGCATGTAGTAAATGTGTTGTAGCCCAACAACATCTAAAATATCTCGCTCTACCTCATGAAAACTAGCAATCAAATCAAATAGATCACACGATCATCACTCCCTCAACTGGAGTAGATTAAGAACCACCTACAACCATTCAAACCATGATAAAAATTCACTCTGAAAATGAAAAATGAACTTACAATGATGAATAAGATGCCTTAGAATCCCAAATCAGTCAGAAGAAAAACATTTTTTTAGCAAAAGTGATAAAAATAGGAAAAAGTGAGAAACTGATAATCACAAGCAATAGAAAATGACAAATGCGAAAATTTCAAAAGCAAAAAAGTATATCAAAAGCACAATTTTGTCACAAAAGCAAACAAAATGAGACAAAAATATCAAAAGCAAAATTTTATAACAAAGGAAAAAATCAAAAGCAAAGATTTGGATCAAATGTGCTAGTTCAAGCAGGTGCGAGAGAAAATCATAAAAGCAAGCTATTTATAAAGGCAAAGGCACTAAAACCGATGCGAAAGCAAGAAAAACCTAGAATTAGCACTATCAACTACTTTCTCTTCGTGCATTAGTTACACAAACATTAAAAAACAAAAACGAGAAATGAAAGGGTACATACCAAGGCACTGACACCTGCATAGGCCATCCAAACTCACAAACTACATCCACGCGATCTGGGGCTCCCTGAATCCTCACCATAGCTCCTTGATAATCAACAAATCAAGAAAACTAGAGGTAATAATTCTCTATAGGATTAAAGTGCAAAGGAGGTAATTAGAGCTCTAATTACCTATTTTAACCCTCAAAAAACCCTAATTTTTACTTAGAAAACCTTCCTAGGTTAAAATTAGGACCTCCCGAGAATAGTTGAACTAGCAACAAAAGACCTATGGACTTAATTTTTCGTCCTCCACTCATCTAAACTGAAATGAAATAGTGTCATGAGCCTAACCTAAAAATTAATTTTTTTGGCCAACCTCTCAAGGGGGCATCCCAGAGTCCTACCATCATTCTGTTGACCACTAGGGCATAGTGGGGCATATATTTTTTTTCAAATCTTGATCTTAACATTAGAATTTTTGAAACAAAGCAACCAATACTTTATCTCAAAGAGGGGCAAAATGTAGACATGTAAAATTAAACTAACACTTATCACACATCCTAAATGACATTTTATCATCATTGACACTATTATCATCGAATATCACTGCATTTCACATCAAAAGCATCAAAAACCCTAATTTCCTCTATTCATTTAATATTATTACATTATTTAATTAATTTTCTTTTTCATCATTTTAGACGAATTAAATGAATTTCATTTATTTAATAAGTCCTAAAACCCTAATTTTTGTCATTAATTGAACAATACTACATTATTTAATTTATTCACTTTTTCACCATTTTTTACTATTTAAATAAATTTCATTTATTTAATAAAGTCCTAATCTAACTTTATTTCTCCCGATAAATTAAATAACATCAATTATTTGATTATGTCGCTAATTTAATTTATTCCCCTAAGTCAATTAAATTATTAAAACATAATAGTTTAATTAAATCACTTTCATCCAAATTTGAATAATTGAATTAATTATTCAAAAACATTATCAAAAATCAAATAAAAAAAATACAACTTTGTTTACAAAAGTCAAACTTGATTTGCACGTTCAACTCAAAAAGATTAATTAATTAATTAATTAATTATCCTCACCACTTTCATGATTGAGAAAATTACAAACCACTAATTTCTCAATCATTTCCTAATAGATCAATCTATTCTTCAATCCCACTGAAGGCTCAAATTGATTTCATCAATTTCACAAATTGCTCCACATGATTTCTTCAATCCCACAGATTATTCAATCTATTTCTTCAATCCCGCTAAACACTCAAAATGATTTCTTCAATCACACTAATTACGTAATCAATTTGCACTAATTATTCATGTCTATTTCCTCTCAACATCTTTCGACAATCAATCAAGATATTATATTACACGATCCAGAGTGTTCATTTCAAATCACAAATTCTATATAACAAACATCTTTCCTCTAAAAAAAAGGTCAAAGAATCAACCTATTTTACACAACGAAGTAATGCCAAGATCTTAATTAACAATGGACAAAGCTTCAACACACATATTTGATCAACAACACACACACACACACACGTTCTTCAAAGATTTCGCATGCAACAATGGAGGCTTCACATTGATACAAGCAACCCAACATCTTTGCGAACACACTCCGACACGGGATGGTAAAACTACTTGGTTTTTGAACTCCACTATTGTTGTTCTTTAAATTCCATTCATGAATTCATTAATTTGTAGTTACATTTCATGAGTAATGGGCATGAATCATTAGCATTTTGTTTTTTAGATTAGTTTCTATTCACTTAATTTGATTGCATTCACATGATCTCTATTTCCCCCATATACAACAAGATAGTATCAAAATTTTAGTTCTAAGAACTTTCTAGTGGTACAAGTATTTTTTATAGATTTTGTTGTTGGTACATTGTATCACCTATCAAAATCGTATCTTCATTTTTAGCTTCCAAGCTCATAAATTTTTACCTAGTTCTCCATTTTTTGTGGTTCTTATGGCATTGGAAAGCTATTTTATAGATATTCACGACTATTCATGCACTTTTTCTAGAATCTACCCTAGGAGTTTTTTATTTAGTTAATCATTATTTCACATGCTATTTCATTACTTGGATATTTTAGCACCTAGAAAAAAATTATTTGCACCAAATGAATTCATTTGAGCTAATCTATATGTAAGATTTGGCTAAAAAGCCTACCCAAGATACAAATGAATGAAGGAAAGAAAGCATAAAAATCAAAAATGAGAAAGAATGAATTATATTCTACTTAAGAAAAATTTGTAAAACTTGCAATGAGATTGAGAATTTATGTTAGATGTTGTGATTACAAAGGGAACCCCTTGGTTATATAGACCAAGGTTAGGGATAAGATATCATAAAATTATGAAAAGTTTTGTAATCTTATGATATGGGACATAAATGGATAAGTATCATAAGATTGTGCCAAGTATCTTAATCTTATGATATGAGACATAAAGTGATAAATATCCCATGTGGACCCTAAGTAAACTTAAGTGGATAACAAGCTAGGAAATGAAATAGTTAGATAAAGTATCCCTTTCACACCAAACCCCTCGTAATTAAAACTTGGGGAGAAGTAGACAATGTAAAGATGAGAAGATGGGTCCCAACTATTAGGCCTATGAGGTACCCATGTACAAAGAAATCTCTCACAAATGTAGAAAAGGAGAAAACCCAGTGGGACAAAACTCCTCTCGAAAAGAGAGAAAAATAGGAAAAATGCTCTAAAAAAAATGTGAAGGATAAAACTCCATGTGAGGAAAAAGTCCCCCCATAAGAGAGAATGAACAAAGAAGGTCAATGTACCCCCTCTGAATGCACAATATCTTTCATTGATGGTAGATGCTCAATATGGAACTCTTAAAATGGTCCAAGATTGCCAAACAACATTCCTCCCCTTAGGAAGAAATAGAGAAAATGATACATGTAGGATATCTTCCCATGCCTGAAAGGAATATGAGGGAAGAAAGATATTTGTATTGAATATGTTAAATATCACAATTTCAAGAGTCCCAATCTAAATTGAAGAATATGACATTGTAGAACAATGTTAAGACTGATGTAGAGAATGGACTAAAGACAATGACAAGACCTACAAATGCTACCCCAAAAAGATGCCAAATGGTGGTAAGCACTGATATAAAGAATCAGGTACCATTGCAAAATATTTCAATATGAATGGAGACTGAGTTGAAATTGTCAACTCATGAGTATCTAGAGAAATTTTCACTATGGAAGCATATAAATGTGGAGAAGAAGCAAGATGATTTAAATGTGCCCATTTACAAATAGATGAAAAAGGTGAAAACCCATTGGGAATAAAACTCCTAATAAATTTTGTCCAAACTCCAAAAAATAGATGAATTTGTAACTATTAATGAAGATTTGTTGATGAATCCTACACTACAAGAGGAATAAGATAAGAATCAAATAGACCACTACATGAGTATCAAATGGATACTCTTGAATTCTCAAAACTACGGATTTGGTATATAGTTTGTATGATTGCCTCTAATTATGGACACTGCTCAACTGGATATTAGTTGAAAACATAGGTACCAAGTCTTTGGATATAGAACCCGACCCTTTGAATACAAGAAGATGGCTTCCATAACATAAGTGTCTATATTGTATCTAGTCCATCACATCAAAATGCATAACTAGTCGCTACATTCATTGTGTGTATAGGAACTAATAGTTGATACATAGATCAATCCAAAGAAGCTTACAATATGAAAGATGTGACAGATTACACTGAAGTGGCAACATTGTGGCACTTAATTTTAGTGCATTTGCAACATATCATTTACATAAAAGAGTTTTTTGGACAATAACAAATTGAATTTTTGGGTACTATGCAGGCCCTACGTGGGCATTGCACAATCTTATACCCTATGGGTATGCAAGTACCCCACAAGGCCCCACACCCCATAAAGGTGGAGACCCATAGGGTACCAAACCCTTTAATAGGTTATCCTTTATTTAACACCCTCCCATGGGGTGTTAGGGAGGCTTCGACCCCCACAATTAACACTTTTAAAGTTTTTTTAATATTTTTAATATATAATAACTTTTTATTAAAGTTTTTATAAAATAGTTTTTTAAATAAAAAGTTTTCTTTAATAATTTTTTAAAGTTTTAATATTTTAAATAAACTTTGGTAATTATTTTAATAAAGTTTTTCAAAATTTTAAAATAACAATTTTTATTAATATTTTAATAAAAAAATTTAATTAAACTTTTAATTAAGTTTTTTTTAAAATAAAATTTCAATAATAAGCAAAATTGGAAAAGTTTTTCCCGATTGATCACCAAGCTCTGTATTAGACCAATCTGTTCGTTCCTCCAACCAACAACCAACAACCAACAGTTGTTGTTGTATTATGACAACATCCTAATTAGAGAGCATCTTTAACAACCACAACTGGTTTTCTACTTTGGATTTTATTTTTGGATGGCTTCTTCATCAAAGTTTCTAGATTTGCATTATTGTTGTTATCCAAATAACTCCTACATCTAAAAGATAAGTTGTAAATGCACTAAAATAAAGTGTCATGATCTTGACACTTTAGTGTTTGCCACATCTTTTATATTGCAAGCTTCGTAGGATTGATCTATGTATCAAGTGTCAATTCATATACACATCAAATGTAACAACTGGTTACCCATGCATTTCAGTGTGATGGACTAGATACAATATAGACACTCACGTTATACAAGCGCCTTCGTGTATTTAGAGGGTCGAGTTCTATATCTAGATACATGGTACCTATATTTTCAACTAATATCTAGTTGAACAATGTCCATAATCAAAGACATTCATATAGAATATGTACCTAATCTGTAATTTTGAGCATTTGAGAGTATCAAGTTGATACTCATGTAGTGGTCTCTTTGATTATGATCTTAAATTCATGTTGTATTGTGGGATTCATCAGTAGTTCTTCATCGACAATTACAACTTTTTCATCTATTTTTTGGAGTTTGGACATAATTGGTTAGGAGTTTCGTTCCCAATGGGTTTTCTCCTTTCTCACCTATTTGTAAATGGGTACATTTAGATCTTCTTACTCCTCCAAATTTTCCTTTTATTTTGTATAAATGTCGTGAAGGAGAAAGATGATCTAAATGTACCTATTTACAAACGTATGGAAAAGGAGAAAACTCATTGAGATAAAACTCATAACTAATTATGTCCAAACTCCAAAAAATAGATAAAATTTTAACTGTTGATGAAGAGCTGCTAATGAATCCCACACTGCAAGAGGAATAAGACCAAAATCAAAGAGACCACGACATGAGTATCAATTGGATACTCTCGAATGCTCAAAATTACAAATTTGGTACATAGTTTGTATGAGTGTCTCTGATTATGGACACTACTCAAATGGATGTTAGTTGAAAATACAGGTATCAAGTCTCTAGATATGAACCTAACCCTCTGAATACTACATGAAGATGGCTTCCATAAAAGGAGTTCCTATATTGTATATAGTCCATCACACTAAAATGCATGAGTAACCAGCTACTGCATTTGTTGTGTATATAAGAACTAACAGTTGATATATAGATCAATCCAAAGAAGCTTGCAATATGAAAGATGTGGCAAATTAAACTAAAGTGATAATATTGTGACACTTTATTTTAGTGTATTTACAACATATCATTTACATACAAGAGTTATTTGAACAAAAACAAATTGAATTTTTGGGTACTATGCAGGCCATGTATGGGCACTGTACAAACACATACCATATGGGTAGCGGGTATCCCACAAGGCCCCACACCCCATAAAGGTGTGGACCCATAGGGGCCCACACCCTTTAATGGACCGCCCTTTATTTAACACCCTCACATGGGGTGTGGGAGAGGCTTTGACCCCCAACAATTTAATAATTTTAAAGTTTTTTAATATTTTTAATATAGAATAACGTTTTATTAATATTTTTTATTAAAGTTTTTTAAAAATATTTCTTTTAATAAAAGGTTTTAAAATATTTTTATTAAAAATTTAATATTTTAAATAAAATTTGTTAATTAATTTTTAATAAAGTTTTAAACTTTAAAAAAATCTTTATTAATATTTTTAATAAAGATTAAAAATATCTTTATTGATATTTTTAATAAATATTAAAAAATTCTTTATTAATTTTAATAAAAAAATTAATTAAACTTCTAATTAAGTTATTTTAAAAATAGAAATTTCATTAATAAGAAAAATTGAAAAAGTTTTTCCTGATTGATTGTCAAGTTGTATACAGGACCAATCCATGTCGTTCCTCCAACTAACAACCAAAAAGGGTTAGTTGCTCTTGTATTATGACAAAATCCCAATCAAAGGGCATCTTTAGTGACCACATCTGGTTCAAACTCTGATTGGGATGTTGCCATAATACAAGAGCAACTGACCCTTGTAGGTTGTCGATTAGAGGATTGACATAGATTGGTCCAGTACAAAGCTCGATGATCAATCATTTTTTTTTTCCAATTTTACTTATTAATAATTTATTTATTTATTTTTAAAACTTAATTAAAAGTTTAATTAAAATTATTTTAAAAATTATTAAAGTTTTTCTTTTATTTTAAAAACTTTATTAAAAACACTAATAAATAAAATTATTACTTTTAATTTTAAAAACATTAAAATTAATTAACAAAGTTTATTTAAAATATTAAAAACTTTAATAAAAATTATTAATGAAAACTTTTTATTAAAAATTATTTTTAAAAAACTTAATAAAAAATATTAATAAAGTTATTCTATGTTAAAAATATTTAAGAAACTTTAAAAGTATTAAATTGTGGGGGGCAGGAGGCTGGAGCCTTTCTCACATCCCATGTGAGGGTGTTAAATAAAGGGCGACCCATTAAAGGGCATGAGCCCCTATGGATTGGTACCTTTATGGGTGCAAGATCTATGGGGTACCCATGTAGCCATAGGGTACGAGACTATGTAGTGCCTGCATAGTACCCAAAAATTCAATTTATTTTTAAAAAGTTTTTCAATCACTTTTTTTAAAACTTTATAAAATATTTAAAAAATCTCTATAATTTCATACTAGTGATTTCACAATTTCTTTCTATAACAACAAATTGGCATATTCATGAGGGACATACGACTCCCAAAACAAAACAAAAAAAATGTTTTTTTGCAAATTCACCTAAAATTACAAAATTAATAGTTGTTTTTAAGGTTTTTGAGCCTTCTAAGTATGATGGCAAGATCTGATTTGACCCAAAATGCTTTGAAATAGCAATTCCTTGTTGGATCTGGAAATGAACCTTCCACTTTAAACTCTTACAAATTTGGCCTCCAATGTTTGGTTTAGATGAAATAAAAGGAAGATTTGACTTTCTTAGCTGCTCTAGACTTAATGGTGAGCTCAAAATTTCTCTAGGAAGCTTAAAAAAACTTACAACTAGAAAGTCAATGTTTGAACCCCTCAAAAACTAGTATTTTCTCCACACTTTTTTGATTCTTCAAATCATCCAAGGATGCAAGAGAAGAGCATACACGTGTTTTAAAAAATAATAGCTCTAGACAATCTTAGATTTTTCAAAATATAGCTAACCCACAACTCACAATAGCTCTAATACCATGTAAGATTTGGCTGAAAATCCTACCCAAGATGCAAATGAATGAAAGAAAGAAAATATAGAAATTAGAAATGAGAAAGAATAAACTATGCTCTACTCAAGAGAATGCAAAGCTTACAATGAGCTTGAGAATTTATGTTAGATGTTGTGATTACAAAGGGAACCCCTTGGTTATATAGGCCAAGGTGAGGAATAAGATATCATAAGATTATGGCAAGTGTCTTAATCTTATGATATGTGACATAAAATGGATAAGTATCATAATATTGTGACAAGTGTCTTAATCTCATGATATGAGATATAAAGTGATAAATATCCCATGTAGACCCTAAGTAAACTTAAGTAATAAGGTGTGAAAATGAACTAATTAGATAAAGTACCCATTTCACACCAACACCATATGTATTTTCAATAATTTTTCCATTATAGGCATTATAAGCATCTATTAAATGCACTTTTTTATTTGTGTATGCATAGAGATAAACTACCATTAGTGTACATACTTTTTGGGGATTTTACACATCATGTTGTCATTTTTTGTACTCACACTACTTTATGAAGTGTCATTGGGGGTTTTTTGTGTGCACTTTGTTATTTCTAATCACAACCTTATCTACCTTCATGCATGTGTGCCTTTTTTTCTACATACTTCTTCAATTGTAGGTGTATGACCTAGAAAATGATTATGAAAACCAATAACAAACAACAAAATATCATATCAATGAAGCATACAAAATCACATAAAACTAATGCCATAAAAATGTGTGAATTCATCATTTTACTCTATTGTTCTCCTCTTTTCACCTTGGAGAATAGTGCAATAGTACTTGCTCTCAAATTTTTAGTATCACAATAGCATAAAGAACTAATAATACAAATATAATTTATTTGCAATGATCTGGGAGGAAGATTATGTGAGGCACACCTCTAAGATACATCTAGTACTTAGAATATTTTGAGGTTTGGTTATTATTTATGCCTAATGATACCATTGATGACATGATATTTAGACATTTGAGTTTATATGATGATTATGATTATGATTATGATTATGCTACATGCTTAGTTAGCTAGGTATGATGATTGATCTAATTTTATGCTAGTTACTGAGATTGTTTAACTTGAATTTTGAAACTTAATGATGAATGAATCATGTTTTAATTTGATGAATATGAAAATCAAGGATAATGAAAATGGGACAAGATAGATGATTAATAATTTTTTATTTATGTGATGATATTTTTATGCTATGTGAATTATGAAACTTGTGTGAATGTAATTGTCATTCAATTGTTTTGAGTATTATATATATGATTTACTTGGATGGATTAACGTGTGTATCAAGTGTGCATGTACATCTTTCATGGCCAATGGAATCAGAGGCAAACCTTGGGAACCCTAAGTGAATTAGCCAATGAAACCAAACTATAGTCAATTTGGAGGGACTATAGTTCTATTATGTAATTGATTTTATTGCCATGTTAGTCCATCTAGGTGGTGAATTGGGTGCCCAAGTGGACAAACTCATATTTGAACTTTTAGGCACCTTTTGGGGGTTGAAAAGTTATATTTTTTAAGTGTTTGATGGGTTTAAGGTCCCTAGGGTAGGTGCATATGGGTTAGGTACCTTTTTAACTCAAAATATTGGGCCAATCCCAAGATTGGACACTCTTTTTGAGTTCTTTAAGATCTTTGACGAAAATAAGGTTTTTGGAAGTGTGATGGGGAATAGTCTCTTTCTATTCTCACTTCTCCAAGTTCCCTTGGGAGGCTCCCAAGTTCTCACACATGTGTGAGTGTGCTTGAGAGAGTGAATAGAGGAGTGACAAGTGTCACTTCCCAATTGAAAGGGATTCAAACTTGAATTCCTATAAGGAAACTAAAAATAAGGTTTTTAGGGGTTCTCTTGGCATTCTTTGTTTTTTCAGAGTTGAAATTTTCTTGGGTGCTAATCCATAAACCCCCATTTGAACTATTTAAACTCACCTTCAGGTTCTCGGATGTTGAATTAATAATGACTTATAAAAATTGATCAAAATGGGATTATAATGTGTTGAATATGGATTTAAAACTAAACTTGAGTGTTTAGAAAGCTCATTTATTCCATTTACACATTTAAAATTGATCTAGAGCCATATACTTGATTTTTCTCCTTTTAAGTGTCATTTTTCCTTTTATACTTGCATCCAAAAAAAAATTATTTGAATTAAATCTGCATAATTTGAATGTAAAAAATAGAAATAAAAGACATAGAGTTGTTTACAGAGTTCACCCAATATGGCTACTTCTTCGAGTTCTTTCGAACCGTTCCACTAATCAAATGATTGCAAGTATAATTATTTTAAATCCTCACAATATGTTAATGAAACTTTTAAAAACCTATAAGTAAAGTACTTTTAGACCTTTGAATAACACTGATGATGATTAGGGATTGTTCTCCACCTTCCTGTAGCACTTGCAAGCTCTTTCTCCTTTAATTCTCCATAAAACAAAGCTTAAAATTGGCTTCCCTAAAGATGTCTAACTAACTCCAATTGGAAGAAGAATACCACCATTAGAAGCATCTCTAAGTTTTGGACATGTCTCTAGAAGACCTCAAAGCATGAAAATTCCCCTAAGTAGCTTAAAATTGCACTTCTTTACAAACTAGTCCGTGCAAAAATAATACACAATCAAAATTGTCGTCCCCTTTAAATATCAAAAAGGCTCTTTTATATTGTTTACATAGCACATGGAATAGTGGTTAAGGCACCACCCTTTTGCAAGGAATATCAGGGTTCAAATCCCACTAAATCCGTTGGGATAACAAACATTAAATAAAATATAATCTAGTTTACATCACACCAAGCTATGTGGCACAATGGCTAAGGCATTAGGATTGTAGAGCATAGATCATGGGATCAAATCCCACCAAATTCGCCTAGATAAGATTACATTAAATAAGATTATATCCACATACCTATATATAGTGCTTGTGTGGCATGGTGGTAAGGGAAGTATATTTTTTAAAAGAGATCATGAGTTTGAATTCTAGGAGATTTTTTCTTTGATGAAATCCTTACCAATTAACTCCAATGCCCAAATGCTCTACGTGGCAGCTTATGATTGGTCCACTTGGTAGCTACTAGTTGGTCCACGTGGTAGTTGTTGATGTCATCATCTAGTGCCATGTGTCAACTTTTTATTTTTCCACATGTCAATTTAGTGCCACGTCACATTTCATCCTCATCATGCCACATGTCAACCTATGAGTGTGCCATGTGTCAGTGCACCCAGTTTTTCCTTCAACTTTAGAAGGCCTTAACTTTTGCATATGATGTTCATTTGAGTCCGTTCAAGTGTGTTGGAAAGCTCTTGATGAGCTCTATGACATGAAGGAATTTTTATAAACATTTGACACCATCAATTTGAATCGATTATGGGGAATCCTCCTCGATCAGGTGCTCTTAGATTTGGGTTTGGGAGATTGAAGAACAAGCTTGGAAGAGGAGGAGTTGTGCTCACCCTCAACACACCCTTTCCTAAGCTTGGATTCAAGGTAGGTTTACTTCCCTTCTTGTTTCTCTATGTTTTAAAATGGTGAGGTTGTATGTTTATGTAAAAATATGTTTGGTGCTCTTTTGTTCTTCTCTTGTATTTGTTTTTCTTTTTGTATATGAAATGTGGTGGGAAAAAGGGTTCTAGAGGGATAGGCTCACCCAAATTTGGGTAGAGAATCCCATGTTGGGGATGGTTAAGGTAGGAACCTCCATGGGTATATTTTAATTCCTCCTTAAAATGGAGAGGGAAAAAGAAGGGTATGAGTACCCATATGTGATTGTAGAATGTTTGAAATAGTTTTGGTGAATATGGATGTGTGAAAGAAGGGTTATATGTGAAGTTTTGTAAGTATGTAAATGTGTTTCTTGTTGTTTATTTCTTAAGTCCACAAATGAAGTGTATGTAGTCCACTCCCCATTCCTCATTGTGGATTCATGTTGAATCCTAAGTTATGTGATAATCCCCTTGGGTGGGTGTGAAAATTTACTTGTGTGTTTCATGTGTGTTTAAATTTTTTTTGGCTCAGTTTGTTTGTACCTAGTTCCCTTGTTGCCTTCTAGCTCAGGGGTGGTTGGTTTTCCAACCAAAGGTTGGGAGGAGAGCACTACCTTGGCTATGGAAAAAAATGTTTTTTCTTGCATAGGTAGAAAAGAATATTGAAGACATGTCAAAGGGAAGGGAAGAACAATCATGCCTACTATGTTAAATGTTAATAGAATAGAATATATTTTAAAACCCCTTTAATTATGGGGGTTTGTATTGACATCCCTTGTGGGGAAATTTATGTCTACACTATA
The DNA here is from genome assembly GCA_007115665.2 of Sequoiadendron giganteum. Classification (NCBI taxonomy): domain Eukaryota; kingdom Viridiplantae; phylum Streptophyta; class Pinopsida; order Cupressales; family Cupressaceae; genus Sequoiadendron; species Sequoiadendron giganteum. The sequence goes on from CM021106.1 coordinate 396,616,307, forward strand.
TAGATGTAATCATTGTGATAGAAAAAGTTGATTTATGTAGATGGAAGATTTCACTATTGTATTAAGTTATTGTGCATTATACTTGAGGAAATAAATTACTCACTGTATATAAATGAGAAGGGAATATGATATTTTATTTACAAGATTGCTGCATTTGCTAAAAATGTGTTGACAGTAATACAATGTCCTTTTTAGTGGTTACTTTTGTTTTTCCTCTAGAAGAATTATATGAGCTACCTATAATTTGGTTACAATTTTTTTAAATAAATTTATACTTGTGTTATTCGTAGAAAATATACTAGGTTGCTTATAAAGTTTTGTGCCTTTTGCTTATTAGATTTGTCACTATTCTAACTATAAAGTTTTATGTGCTATATTTGAAGGGAAGATACATTAACTAAGTCTAGAGTTACCAAATCTTCATAAGGAGTATATTTATCTATTTTGTTAATATATTTTCAGATCTAAGATCTCTTTATATATATATAAGAGTTCTATGCAAAAATATAGGAATGTAATATTTCTATGTTTCCACAAAAAGAGAATTTCTTGATCTCATACCGAATAAATAAGTATATGCACCTGTGGTATACAATTTATTTCTACTATTTTAAACCTTTTAGTTGTAGGGGAAGTGTAAAGAAAAGTATTACTCTGTTCTCAAATAATATAATATACTTTTCCTATTTTAAGTAGTAAAGTATGTAAATGGTAGTAGCATACATATTATGTTTTTTTCACATAGTGGATATGTTTGATTAATTTTCTAGAATGATAGAATATTACATAAGGATGAGATAAAAGGAAGTAGTCGTAACCACCTAAGATCCATATGTGTATATAGAAAATATTGGAATAGCAAGATAAGTTGTTGTTTGTTTCACTATGCAGAGTAACTAACTAGGGTAAAATATTAAAGGAAGGAATATAGTATTGGATAGGTCAGTATGAAGACAAAAAAAAAAAAAGTAAGAAACTCATAGCTTGTGATAACTCAAACAAAAGAAAATATATATATCAACATGTGTGATACAAGTAAGGAAGACTGATCCATAAGAAGCAACTAAAAAGAAAATATATATATCAACATGTGTGATACAAGTAAGGAAGACTGATCCATAAGAAGCAACTAAAAAGAAAATATAACGCTACAAAAAAATGAATCCACAACTCATTGTTGGCTTAGCCTATTGAATGGGACAAATCTCTTTCATTATCTTGCTAGGACTATGCAGATTATTTTGTCGTTCACCTCCAGCCGCTGCTATCTTTCTTTGCTGCCACCTAAGATGTTCCCCACTAGGATCTACATTATTACCAATGCAAAGGCATGTTGTCAAAGTGATGGGGTTGGGTGGGGTTTATAGTGTAGCTTGTTGAGTTTATTTTTGTTGAGGAATAATAAAAGAAAACTTTAATGGTAAGGATTTAATAAATCTTGAACCTATTGATGGATTGGCACCATCTCCTACAACAATATGACCCATAAGTCCCTAGGTCCATCCACCACTACCTTGCATAGAGAAATGGCAAACAATGGTATTCATTGAGAGAGATTTTCCATTTGTTGTGAGATTGGTTCTTCTATCACATCAATAAAGGATAACAAATATTAAGAAGGCCATGTCCAGTAGAAATTAGTGTCTCCTTTGGTTTTGAAAGAGCTGCCTAAGTTCATAGCATTTTGAGGTCTCATGACTGTGCAAAGATCTCTTTTACGATTCCCATGCCTAGCCAATCAAGTCGGACATCATGTCCCTAGTCACAGTTGAAATAAATAGAGGAGTTTATTGTGATGTTTGTTGCTGATTGGTGCCAAAAACTATTAAATGTGGGATAATAAATCACTAGTCTATTGATTGCTATAAGACCATGCCATTTGCGCTTGAGTGAATGACAAAAATGCTAGCATGGTGTACAGTTTGTTTATGAAAGGTATTATAGTCTTCAATGTAATTGGATAGGTATGCAATTAGTCATGTTATTCCCTAAAAGAGAGACTCATGGGAAATGTAACTGGATGGAGTGGGGTGTTGTTAATATAATTCACTACAAGAAACCATTCCACAAAAATTATGTCAAATGTTATATAGTAAAAGAAGAGTGAATCATCGATAGGATTATAGAATTTTGTAAACAGAAGGATAGCAACTAAATAAATTTGATATTAACATAGAAATCAACAATAAACATTGTACAGGTTTAATTTACTAGTATGTACATTGTCAAGGATAATATTATGATATTATCAAGGGAGGTAGTGTTAGTACGAGAAAATAATATGGGTCATATATTATTCAGCATTAGTATGTGTAATAACCATTAAATAAATACAAAATCAATATTAATGAATGTATTAATATTGACAATAAATATTGGCATTATTGTTTTTGATTAGATAAGCTACATTTATTGGGTGTATTACCCATTACATAATGAGCCCGAAGGGCCAAAAAAAGACCATGATCAATAATACATTATAGAGTCCAAACCAAAACAAATAGAAACCAAAAAGATAATGGATACAACATATAGACAGTAGAGACCCAATCGAGACACACAAACCAACCCACTAATTGGTGACACCTTCCCATTTCTAAATGAGGAGATTTAAAACATCATCCCTGACCCAATTAGGGTCCTGACCCTCATTCTTCTTGTCTACCTCCTCCTTGATGAATTTGGAGAGCAACAACAGATCTATGGATGATCTTAATGGTGAAACATGTCAGCCTAGTAAACTTTCATTTAAGTTTCTCCATCCACTCTCACAGCTTGTCGATGTCCTCCTTGTCACTCTTCCTTTGAGTTATCTCTTCCTCCATGGCCTTGGGATCCAAAGAGTCCTTCCATGAACTCCTCTTTCTCCTCTTTCTCCTCAACAATGTCCTTCTTACATTCATCTTTTTCGCCAATCCGCTCTGAGTTGCTAGAAATTTCATCCACTGGTATCTCTTTCTTGTTCTTTGCCAATCTATGAGACCTCCTGATGCTTGTTTTCTCTATTCCCATGTCTATACTCACAACCACAATAGTGTCCCCTTTGTAATCTTTATTCATATCACTCTTTCCCTCACTGTCCATGCCCGACACCTCCACCTGACACATAGTGTCATTTTTACCCTTCTTCTTTGTCGTTGGTCTATTGTCCAACTTGGTGGGGGTATTATTAAGCTTACAGAGTCCGACCACAACCTTGTAATGGTCCAATCCAACCCTTTCCTTCTTTTTTGGGGGGTTTAGGTCTAAGCATCACATGGGGTTCACTGTCCATGGGGGGTTTTCTCTTGGGACCAAAAAAAGCGGTGGGGGACGGTTTCTCAGGGGATAGGTCATATGGTTCCAAATATTCCACATGAATAATAGAGATGGGTCTAGGAGTGAATAGGGAAAAATGGAAATGATAGAGCCTCAGAATGAGGCCTTGGAGAAGAGGTAGGGGAGGTGGTTGGTCATGGTTTTGAGTAGCAACTTTAAGAGATTCCTTTATCAAGCTTTCAAGCAAGATAAAAAAAGGAAATATTAGGAGCATTCTAGGCCTAAGGTGGTTGAGAAGCGGCATATGATAAAAGTAAAAAACCTTAAATCTTCCCTCTAAAGTTACGTATTTCATGAGAGCCAAACACACCTTATCCCATGGTTTGGGAAGCACCTCTTTATCAAATCTTGTCTGCTTCTTAATCGGCTTCTCATTGTCCCTAAAAAAGTCATTGAGGCTCTCAAGGTCCTAAGTTTTGGTGTGCTTCTTATAATTATTTTCATTTCAAGAAAGGCCCATCACCTTGGCTATCACCTCCTCATTAATCTCAAATGGAATGCCTACCATAGTAACTCTCTTGTCCCTCTGATAGCAAGAAAATGGCATTGACATTTTTTCATCATGACCCACCAGACTTTTTAACAGCGCAGTCAACCCCCCCTCCATCTAGATTTTCCACACAATTAGGTCCCTACAAAATTCATCACAGTTGTTGGGCTCGATCCTAACCATATCACCACCCATCTCAACATACAACTCACATAAACTAGTCCAGAAAAACAAAGTTAGCCAAGAATTGAACTGGCCGATACCCAACCTTATAACACATTTTCCAAACCACCACAAACAATAAAGCATAATTAATGCTTCTAGAAGTTTACACACACCAATAGTCATTCCCAAGGGAATCATCTCCATGAGGCTATAAAATTTCCTTAAGTACAGTAAGCTTAGAAAGAAAGCCATGATGAAATTTATCAAATAATTAATAACCAACATGCTAGAAGTCACTTTGAACTTACACATTTTCCTAGACCTTTTAGCCATAGGACCAAAATTTTAATTCCTTAAGTACATCACATTAAATGTTAGGGTCATCGTAAACTTGATTAGAATATAAATAGTCAGCAAGTTGGAGATAAACATCGCTAACCACACATTCCTAAAAATTTGATGTGATATACGGTACTTGCGACAAGACATCCCATAAAAAATAAGTGGAGCCCAACCATACATAGTCATAATTGCTAAAACCCCTCGACACCCTACTTTATCCTCACCACATCATCTGAATTAGTCCACATCATCAAAGGCCCTAATGTGTAGAGCCACCTGTACTCACAAAGAACAACATAGCTAGCCACCATTTAAATGGTTATAATTTCTTGTTCATCAAGGATTAATCCTTGTATATTCTTCGGCAAAGCCCCAATTCTTCTCCAACATTTGCGAAGACTCCATGAGGAACCAAAGTTGACCAAGGCATCCACCACCTAATTTCCTTCACGAAAGGTGTGAGTCAATCACTTCCTTTCTAGTTTTGAAATCAAAAAAATTATGTCTAAAATGATATCCCTGATGCTCCATCCTTGAAAATGACATTTTTTAACAAAGTCAATCACTGTCATAGAGTCCCCTTCTAAGTGTAGTTTTTTATTCCCAGAGTAACAACCAACTCAATGCCCTTGAGTAGCACTTGTGCCTCCGTTGTCATAGAAGACTGTGTATAGGAGAGAATTTGCACCCATTATGAAAATTCCCCTTTCGCACACCCTCACCTTAGAAAATCAAATCCGAAGGTGACACTCCACATGACCCAATTGCCTTCCTTCCACTTGAAATCTGTTTGTTGTGTCGTTGGGAGAATTTTTGTCAGGGACGCGTGCACGATGTGCAGACATCCACGTGGCGCACTGTCATCCCTTATAGATTATTGTGTTTGAACATGGTAGAGGTGTTACACTCCTGATTGGGGATGAATTATAACATCCCTCTTCGATCAACTGACCCAAAAATGTCTTATTCTTCCTTCAAATGGATCAATTCTCATTCCATTTCATCCTCTTGGTATCTCATTCACTTTTAAGCAGCATTTTCATCACTCCATTGTAGCAGCAACACTCCATCAACTCCACATAGCAAGTGTGAAACAAGCTACAATGGTGTGGGCTTGGAGTCTTGCGAGACCTCCTTTCATCACAGTCGAGGTTGTGGTGACCTTGCCAAGTCCATATTCTCCTCCATTGGCTAGTGAGATTTTGGGTGGAGGTGGTAACATTTCGCTCCTCTCCTTTGTGATTTGGTTGAGTAGCATTATACTTTTTTGTAGTGTTTAATGCAACTTCTACTTTCTTTACTTCTTTATCACATATTTCTATCTCGTTGCTTTTTCTTTGTCCATGGAGGTCGAAACACCAAAACGGGGGTCTAACTAAGGCAGACCCCTATACAGCCCTAACATTTTCCCCTATTTCTTTTGTGTTGGTGAATGTGAATTTGGAGCTCATTTGTGAAATGGGATATTGGTGAGATCATCTTCGTCACTCTAGACTTTATCTATCTACTTTATCATCTTTGTTTGTACTTTTCATACTTTATTGTTTTGTTCTGTTCATTTAAGAATAACTAGCTAGGCTATTAGTTCGTTTTTGGGAGTCCATATTGTACTTTCTATTTTATGGTCATACAAACGCCAACACACCTGAGAGACACCATTAGGCCACATTGTCATCCTCAGATAGAGAGTTGTTTAAGGTGCAATATCAACTCCAAAAACTAGCTCGCCTAGCCTAAACTTGGATTTCGAGTCTGAAGACTGATATAAGTACCTTATAGTCCTCATCATTCTTGACCTCTATCTGAAATTCCCCTTTAGAGTGCAGTAAGTTAGGGTAGCCTCCCTCTCTCAACTCTCCATGACTTGGAGCCTTGATGTGGTTGGTCCCCCTCTCTTACATTTTTTGTGAATCTGATGTGAAGCCAATGTCTACTCATTCATTGGTGTTGAATCTTTTCCCTTATACCCTATGATCATTTAACCCCTGAGTGTTGTGAAGGTTTATGAGCATCACAACCCAATCCATGACCTCCAGGTATATTGTTAGGAGAAGTGTATGACACCTTCCAATGGAGAAGGCAAAGGTCACTTCTAGTTTCTCTATAGGCCTTTTCACCGGATCTATCATTGATCTTTTTACCTCAGAGCAGTTGTCAAGAGGCGAGGTTGGATTCTTTGATGGGATTGACCACATCCCCACTCCTCCTGCATCTCCTACACCATCCTCAGTAGATGAACACAAAGTTGTTCACATTCCCTCAAAATATATCTCTACCCTTAGCAAAGGGTTGGGATACTTAGAGAATCACTTGGAGAAGGAGCCGAAGATGGCTAGAGCCACTAAGGTTATTAGCAAGATAAAGCATATGGTGGGAAAATACTTAACAGGTATAGAGCTCCTAGTTAGCCTCTCTAGTTTGACTGAGGCATGTGCCCCTCCAAACAATGCTAACATTATACAAGGGGCCTCTCTCAAGTAACATGAGAGACAGTTAGGAGTGTCGATGCCTCCCACATCCATATACATGGCTGACATGGTCCCTTCGATCAGTGTCCCCCCTGCCTCTAAGAGATCTGAAACAATCAAAGTAAACATAATTCCATTAAGATTTAGTTTCACCCCTCATGTCACCTCTAGTGGTGGAGGTTTTGGGGGGTTGAGTGGTGGGGGATTTGGTAGTGGTGATAGCTTCAGTAGTGGAAGTGGTGCTAGTGAAGGTGGTTCTAGTGGAGGGCATGGTGGTGGCTCCAATGGAGGCCTTGTTGGTGGTGAAAGCTCTGGAAGTGGTTCTGATGGTGGCAATGTTGGCGATTCTGGAGGTGGCTTCAGTGATGGTCCCAGAAGGGGTCCTACTAGTCCTATGTCATCTAATGACCCTATTCTGAACACTCTTCTTCGGAATATGGGCAAGATGCAAAGCTAGCTGGTGAGTCTCTCCCAAGCCTCTACCCAGCCTATCTTTTAGCCCTTCTTCTAACATAGCCCATTGTCGGTAGCAATCTTAAGTACTCCTTTCCCAAAAGCAATGGAGATTCCCAAATTTGATAAATACGATGGCAAAGGGGACCCACAAATGCATGTGTCTACATTTAATACCCTATGCACAATCTTCTTCCATCATGATGCGTTGATGGAAAAATTATTCCCTTGATCTCTTAAGGATACAATGCTTGAATGGTATTGTTCCTTACCCAATAATTCTATTTTCTCATTTGATCAACTTGTAACTCAGTTTCTCTGATAGTTCCAAGCTAAAATTTGACCGAAGATGACCTTTTTGGATCTCATCCGATGCAAACAAGGAGATAATGAAAAGATAACTGATTTCATTATGCGGTATCAAGCACTTTTCTCACAAATATCGTACCCGCTACCCAATTTTGACGTACAAAAGGCATTCATAGGGAGCTTACAAAGAACTTGGCAGGAAAAGTTCACCTTTATGAAATACACTTCTTTCACGCATTTGTGTGTAGCACTACGAGAATATCAATAGATGGTGGTCTAGTTCGGGGGATCCTCCTCGTGCTCCCATTCAAAAGAAAAATCCATATTATTGATCTCTAGAAAGGGTAAGGCTATTGCGAATGTAGTAGCTGCTATGAGTGATAATGGCCTCAAACACAACAGAAACTTCACAAAGTTAGCAGAATCTTATTCTTCCATCTTACAAAGGTTGCTAAAGGATAAAATCATAACCTTGGAGAACCTTAAGCCTCTCAAGGAACCTTACCCTAGTTGGTATGATGTGAATACCTTATGTCAGTACCATTGAGTTAATGGACATGATACCGAATGTTGTATGTGTTTGTGCCACGAGATAAGAATCACATTGAGGATGGTACTATTCATCTCGATGGAAATAAACAAAATGTAAACAAATCGGAGGCAAAAGCGAATAGCGAGTTGTAGATATACATGGACCCATTTTTGTTGCATTCTACCAACATGATTATCTATCCCTTTGATTCTACCACACGGCCTAGGGTATATGTTAACATGGTTACTATTACTCCTTTTTCTTAGCCTATGATTAGCTCACCAGACATGACATTCCCTTCAACAACAAGCCCTCTCCCCTTTACATTCCCACTCATCTCAATGGGAAATTTTGATGGGGGTCCTAGTTGCCCCTGTGAGCCGAGTGAATGTCATTACAAAAGGAGGAATACAAAGAAATGAAATCCATCATCCATACACATGATGGCCTCGCTCTTAAACCTTACGGTTCAATAAATTTGTCCATCCTAGTTGGACCTAGGGCTGTAGACATAGTTTTTGATGTCATTCCAGAGTCGGATTTATTTAGAGTGAAGTTAGGCATACCCTAGCTAGCTTCCATGAATGGAATCACCTCTGTCATTCACAAATATTTAAAGCTATCCAATGAAAGTTTTGTGCACGTAGTACATGACACTGGGTACCAGCCTCTAGTATCCCATGGGGGATATTCATTGGATCACTTTTGGCCTGCCCTAATCAATCCACTTCCTCCAAGAATCGACCTACTTTATAAGAGTTATTTAAAGTATAAGACTGGGGGCAAAGGAAAGCTGAATTTTACCCTTCTGGTAGTACACCACCAAACTACCTCCTCTTCTCAAAAGTGGAAAGAGAAGTCCACCCATCCTCAGGGTGCCTCTTCTGCTCCCTTTCCAAATAAGAGTTTTGGATGAATATGCCTGGTTTTTACACTCTAAGTCTGATGATATTAGCTTGGCAAAAGCCCAAGATTCAAAAAATTGATCTTCCTACCACACCTCTTGGGCCTTGGCCCTACTTGTATGGTAAAAGGAAGGGTCCCCATGGGGAATCCTCTATGTACTAGCCTTTGAGGCCTCCTACTACTTCTACTCCCAAACCAGTAAATGGGAAGAGGCTCACTGTCAAGGCACTAGAGCTAGCTCCCCCATTGTTTCTCAACCCGCTCCTCCTACTCCCATTCAGGAACCTGTCCCTCTATTGAAAATGGTTATAGTGGAAGCCCCCATGGCTGAGGAGTCTTCTATCCCCTCACAGCTCCCAGCTTCTAGCTCAAAGAGTCACATAAATTGCCTTGCATGTGAACACAAGCATCGGTGAAAGGCTCTAGCAATTGAGTAGACTGCTTTGTAGAGAAAGGATGGAGAGTCAACCACCCCTACTTCAGGGCCCTCTATTGTGTCTTCCTCTCTCCTCCCCTCTGCTTCCATTCAACCTAGCTTAGTATCGCTTCCAACTATTGCTATGATTAGGAATGTGCCTAACTCTAAAAAGGTATAGGTGTTCATCGCTCCTTCAATTGAGCCACCCTTGTTGATGTCTCTTCTAGATATCCCACCTATCTCAAAACTTGTGGACATATCGAACACTTTGGTGGTGTCTATCATAGTTTTATCCTACTCTCCTCTACACCTCTCACCTCATTTGTGGGGAGTTCCAATTCCTCAACAAAGCAAAAGGTAGAAGTGGGTCCTTCCAACAATGGAGGGCATAAGAGGAGCCCACCTTCTCTAAAATGTGGTCCTACGCTAGCTTGTTTTGTCCTAGTGACGAAGCCAACTCCAGCTTCCCCTGAGTTTGTCACCGCTCTTGAATCACTCGGTGAGCCAAGCGGTGAATCTTAGTTGTAGTCCTCTGTGTCTGTTGAGGTATGCCATGGGACTCTAGTGAAGTGCATGTTTAGCTTGATGGATGAATTCCCAACCTTATCAATGATCTTCACAAATTCACTAACTATAGCTCCACAAGATCCCAACGAAGAAGACCTCACGGGGCCTTCTTCCTTGGCCCTTATTGTGGGAGGGTCGAAAGAACCTCCCTTTAATATTCCACCACTACAGGCCCATCCGCCTTCCCCTTATGATGATCTAGAGTGGGAATAAAAAATCCTCTTAGTCAATGAGTGTTAGGGGGAAGGCCTCTTCTTTATCTTTAGATTAGATGTGTGTGTGTTGTGATGTGTTCCCCCCATACTTGTGCTACATGTTCCTGGATGACCCTTTTCACCCTTGACGGTGCTTGGATACAAGAGTGATTTTGTGTCATAAATCTTATTCTATATGTATCATCATTCTTCCATGTTTGTGTTTGGTTTTCAGCAAATTGGGGATGATGCAAAGTCTTGGGGGCATTTAGGCTTCCTGTCCATGTTGACCCAATTTTTTTATTCACTTTTTGTTCTATGCATTCTTCCTGATCTAGTTGGGGATTGATGATCTTTCACCTTGCACCATGGTTACCTATTATTTATATGAGCATGAGAAAATCTGACCCCATGAAACCAGATCCACCTATGTCCTCCGTTTGTCTCTCTTTTTCTCTTATTTTCTTGAGTTTCCCCTCTCATGTGTGACAACATCATTTCTATGATACTTCAATTTTCAGGAAATGCATTCATCGCCAATGAATCTTTTCTCGAAAATCCTCACAAACATTTATTTTTTGAAAATCACATTCACAATTAGGACCCCTAATGGAACATGTTTCCTTCATTATGGGTTTGCAAAGAAATAACTTGAGAACTTTCCTCTAAAGTGGAAGAAGCTTTGGCCTTCCCCTGTGAGGGGGAAATTTCTTCCTTTCGAATTCCTCGATGAAGTGAACATATTTCGAAAGGATTCCTTGATGATGAATTGATTTAAGAAAGCATATCTCTTTTTGCACTTCAAAACGGTGCATCCCTTGAGTGGACCCCTTTTCATGTCAAGTTGCCGAGGGACCCCTTTGAAAAATTTCCTAATTATTGATAGTTTGTGTGACTGCCTTCTTGATTGCCTATGTGGTCGCTTTATTTTTAGACATGCTTTATTTGCGGGTGAACATGTTGCTTTGCAGGTGTGCCTGTAAAGCTTCTTTCTAATTCAACTCTGTCGAGTCCCCTCCTTTGGGTTTCCTCCTTGAAAGAGATCTTGGGGAATGCTTCCTTGTAGGTCTGCAGGCTTGTAAGGTGCTTCCATCTAGTTTTCCTTCATGTAAGAGGTCTTGGGGGATACCTTCTTGCAGGTCTGTGGGCCTGTAAGGTGCACACTTCACGAGGCTTCCTTCATGTGAGAGATCTTGGGGGCTACCTCCTTGCAAGTCTACAGGCCTGTAAGATGCTTTCATCTTGCAAGATTTATCCATCATTGGTTCAAAGGCCTTCGGTGTACTTTGTGCATCTTCATAGTTTTGCGGGGCTATGGAGTCTTTTGTTCTGTCCTATGCTTTCAAGCTTGCCAGATCACGATTTGCTTCCTTGCCAGTTCAGGTATAAATTTCTAACCCTACTAACTCTTTGATCTACTTTACCAAAGCACTCATCAGTACTCATACTTGCTAAAGTGGGGGGAAAATGTATAGGAGAAAATATGGACCCCTTACACAAATTCCCCTTTCACACACCCTCACCTTAGAAAATCAAATATGAAGGTGAAATTCCACATCACCCAACTGCCTTCCTGCCACTTGGCATTTATCTATTGTGTTGGTGGAAGAATATTTGTCGGGGATGCGTGCGTAGTGTGCAGATGTCCATGTGATGCATTTTCATCCTTGACAAATTCCTACATTTGAAGTTGGAAAAGGTGTTACACTCTCAATTGGGGATGAATTGTAACGTCCCTCTTCAACCAACTGACCCAAAAATGCCTTATTCTTCCTCATTCTTCCTTCAAATGGATCAATTCTCATTCCATTTCATCCTCTTGGTATCTCATTCACTTTCAAGAAAAAATTTCAACACTCCATTGCAATAGTAGTACTCCATCAACTTCACATAGCAAGTGTGAAACAAGCTACAACAACGTGGACTTGGATTCTTGCGAGACCTCCTTTCATCACAGTTGAGGCTGTGGTGACCTTGCCAAGTCCATATTCTCCTCCATTGGCTAGTGAGCTTTTGGGTGGAGGTGGTAACATTTCTCTCCTCTCCTTTGTGATTTGGTTGAGTAGCATTATATTGTTTTGTAGTGTTTATTGCAACTTCTACTTTCTTTACTTCTTTATTGCATATTTCTATCTAATTACTTTTTGGCTATCCATGGAGGTGGAAACACCAAAATGGGGGTCTGACTAAGATAAACCCCTATACAACCCCAACATTTTCCCCTCTTTCTTGTGTGTAGGTGAATGTGCATTGGAGCTAGCTGGCGAATTGGTGCATTGGTGATATCATCTTCATCACTCCATCCTTTATCTATCTACTTTATCATCTTTGTTTGTACTTTTCATGCTTTATTGTTTTTTTTATCATTTAAGAATAAATATCTAGGTTGTTAGTTTATTTTTGGTAGTCTATATTGTACTTTCTATTTTTTGGTTGTACAGATGCCAGTGCACCGCAGTGTCATTCTCGGACAAAGAGTTATTTGAGGTGCAATATCAACTCTAAAAACTAGCTCGCCTAGCCTAAACTTGGATTTCGGGTCTAAGGAGTGATAGAAGTACCTTATATTCCTCATCATTCTTGATCTCTATCTGAAACACCCCTTTAGAGTGAGGTAAGTTAGGTAAGCCTTTTGCTCTCGTCTCTTTGTGACCTGGAGCCTTTACGTGGTTGGTCCCCCTCTCTTACAGACTATATGCCAATACCTCTAGCGATCCCAGCAAGTCATTCCTAGGTTCCCTTTAGTCGCTCTATCAAAATTTAGTTTGAACCAACCAATGCTCGAGGGGTTCCAGACTATGTTCCTTCTAGCCAAAGACTTAGAGTTATCAAAGGAGTTGATCTCTAGGTTTTGATTCCAAGATTTCACCATCTTCATCTCCCATTCAGTAGGGGGTTTTTCTTGAGGTTTCCAAGAGTCTAGAAAGACATTCTTAGTAAGTCTCAACCCAATGCCAAAAACTTCCTTGGGTATTTTCTCAGTATCTTTGAAGATCCAATTGTTCCTCTCTTTCCATAAGCACCATCAAATGATGGGGGGTTTGACTCTAGATATCCATGGGGAGAGATTGTTGGAAGGGGCGAGACCATCCTTCAATAAATTATTTTAAGTCCCCATTCAGGATCCAATAAGTCTCCAATTTCCCAAAATCTAAACTCCAAACTTCAACAGCAAACAAGCAGTGTAGTAACAGGTGATCAACGACTCTTCATTACTTTTGCATAGCATGCATCTATTCGGGATCTAGAATCCCATTTTCTTGAAATTATCCTAGGTTAGAATTCTGTTGTGACATGTCATCCACTAGAAGAAATTTATTTTTGGTTTCAAGTGTTTGTTCCAAATCTATTTCCAAAGTTTTCTTTGAATACCCTTGTCCGTCAGCAAACCATAAGTTGACCTAACAAAAAGTTTTTCATTGTGCTCCTTAGTTTAGAAGAACTCATCCTCAATGTTGGATATGGGAATTCTAGTTAGGGAGAGGATGTCTTATAAGGATTTAGCCAATGGTTTCAAATCCAGGGAAAGGGGGCAGTATAATCCTAAATCTTTACATTTCTTGCATCCTTGCAGACCATGAAGGTAATCACAAACATTCCTGCCAAACAAAAGACATGTAGGTTCCATCAAATTGTTGAATTCAAATAAGGATAGGGGGATTCAAACAACTAGGGGTCTTCCTAGAAATGAATGTTACCATTTCCAAGTTTCCATCTCAGCCTAGAGTGTAGCAACTTCTTCATCTTGCAAATATTATTCCAAGCCAAAGACCTATGGGGGTGTTCATTCAAGATAAATCTGATTAGGGGGTAGTTGCTTAGGTACTTTTAATTCATAATCCTACACCATTCTTTTTTGTTCCTTAACTGATCCCATCCCACCTTGGCGAGCAAGGCTTTGTTGGTAGATTGGAATTTCCTAATACCAAGCCCTCCTCTAGCTTTAGGAAGACAAACCTTATCCCAACTAACTAGAAACATCTTCTTTTATTCCTTTGTACTAGACCAGAGGAAGTTTCTTTGGATGTTTTAAAAAAATTCAGCAATGTAACTAGGAATTTTTATCATGAAAAGGAAGTACACCAAAATCCCTTGAAGGGTAGAAGTAAGGAGTTGTAGCTTACTAGCATGACTAAGGACTGAACCTTTCTACCCTGCGAGCTTCCTCTAAATCCACTCTAGGATAATATTCTAGAAAGTGGGAGTGACTTCCTTAACAATGAGAGGGAGACCTAGATACACTGAAGGAGGGGAGACACTCACACAACCTAGAACAATGGTCACACAATCCTAAAGGCCAGGAGTGCAGTTAAAGAAATATATCATACTCTTATTATAATTTATACAGTGACCTAAGTAAGCTGCATAATTGTTGAGACAAATTTTCCATTTTTCTTGTTCCACAACCAAAGATTTTCCAAATAGAATGGTGCCATCCACAAACTATTGAATGACAACCAAATCTAAAGTGGTTTCATGTTTAACACCTTTTTAGAGAGCTCCGACAATATTCTACCAATCCTACTCAACACATCAGCAACCATTATGAACAAATAAGGAGATTGGTGGTCACCCTGCCTTATACCTCTCCCAGCCGTAAAGTAACCATGGGGGGCCCCATTGACTAGAACAAAGTACTTCACAATAGTAATGCATTCCAAAATAATTTTAATCACCCTTTTATTAAAACTGAACTTATCTAGGACTTTGTGAAGAAAGTCTCAATGGACTTTGTCATAAGATTTTGAGATGTTAAGCTTAAATTCCATACTAGCACTATTGCACTAGTCCACAAAATGCAAAATTTTGTGAGTGGCAATAGCAGCATCCAAGATATGACGTCCCAGAACAAATCCTTTTTGGATTGGGCTAATCATTTTTTTCTAGAAGGGGTTTCAAGCAGTTCACCAAGATTTTGGAGAAGAACTTATAAATGGTATTACATAGGCTGATGGGATAGAAGTCAACCATGGTCTATGGCTCCTCAATTTTTTGAATAAGGGAAAGAAGGGTGTGGTTTAGTTGCTTAAGTAGTTTGCCAAAATTGAAAAAATCACTTGCCGCCAAAGTTAGGTCTTCCCCCACAATGTCCCAAAAAATTTGGAAGAAATTTGAGGGGAAACCGTTAGGTCCCAAGGCCTTGCACGCCCCATATTGAACACAACAACCCAAACTTCCTTAGGAGTAACAACACCTAGAATAGTCTCATTATCCTCCCAGGTTATAGAAGCAGGAAGGGGTTTCAACAGTATGTGATCCATAGCTGGATTAGGAGCCTCAATAAGGGCTGACAGAGCACATTGGAAGTGACCAAAAACCAAATGGCCAATTTGGGTAGGGGTAGTAATAACATCTCCTGACTCATTTTTTAACTTTTTTATTTTATTCCTTTTCCTATGCTTAAGGACTGACACATGGAAGGAAGAAATGTTATGATCGCCCTCAATTAGCCATTGAATTCTGGACATTTGCTTCCAAAAAATCTCTTATTTTTTCAAAAAAAAAATCCCATTTCATGTGTTCATCCCGTTCTTGCTGACATGTCTGAATATTGATATCCCCTTCCTCCATCCTCTTTTGTATCACCCTAAGGTTATTAGCAAGAATTTTTTTCAGATGAAAAACATCCCCAAACACCTACTTGTTCCACCCCTTAACCATATCTTTGATATACTTGAGTCTATGGAAAACCCTAAACATGGGGGAGACATGTACAGGGACATTCCACCAAACAACAATATTATTCTTGAAATATGGTTGGGAATTCCACATGATCTCAAAATGGAAAGGGAACAGACCCAAAACATAGTGTTCATTCAAGACCAACACTAGAGGATTATGGTCTGAAATAGTCCTGGGCAAAGCCAGCGGATTGGAGTTAAGTAAGGTCATCCAATTAGGAGAGACGAGGAATCTATCAAGTTGAACTTGGATCAAACTATCCCCCAAATGCCTATTGGTCCAAGTGAACGCCTGGCCTTGCAAATCAATGTCCACCAGACCAACATTATTTAAGAAATCAGCCAGATCAGCCATGCTATTAGAGTAATCAATTAGACCCCTACACTTCTCTGAGGGGTATAGGGGAGAAGAGTATAGGGGTATTGGCATTAATGTTAAAGGAATGTGATAATATGATTAAATAGAAATACTTAATGTAATTATTTCTTTAAAATATTAATATGTAAATAATAATAAAATTAATAAAATATATAAATAAATAATGTTACGGGTTAATATTTTAGTATTAATACTTGCAGATACGATTTATATTAATGATGACTAGAGGGAATTTATTTTGAAAAAAAATCTTGCAACCATGTTAGTAGTATGCGAATTTATTTGATGAGTAATGATAAGATTAAATAAATGACAGTATAAAATCTAAGGGTTAACGTTAACGTTTAAAATCATTATCAATAATATAAAATATAATATTAATATTAAGGAAAAATATAAATAATAATATTAATATTCTTAATGGTTCATTAAAAAGATAGTTATACCCCCTGCATTATTGTTATAAGGGGATTTATATTAAAATAAAGATAATGTACCAATTATCCATATGCATTGATAGTTAGCATTTACACTTCAAGGACTTCAACATTAATATCAAAATAAAGTTCAACGAGAAAATTCCTCTCTTAGATATGATAGTATCATTAATTCAATCTTGAAGATGACAATAATACGTGACTTTATTAAATTAATGATAAGGTTTAGTCTACAATTATCTAGTACATGGTGGAGGTAAATTTTACATCAACATTGACTTGGACCTTAGGATAATATCGCCATTAGGAGTTGAGAAAAAGTAGATATAATTGTGAGAATGGATAAAGTAGTATCAATATTGGTTTTGAAATGGATGAGGAATATTAATATTGATATCATCCATGACATTAAAAAATATGCAAAAATTAGGTTATCACCATGAAACATCACTAATAGTATCACTAAGGAGGATTTAAGTGGCATTGGTATTATTATGAGTACAATTGTCATAGTGATATCCTCAACACCATCTTTTGAGGATAATGTTAATGTCAATAATAAGTAGAAAAGCTAAGGAGAGTAACAATAAATGTCTACATTGAATACATAATTAAATAAAAGATAGGTGGTGGTGGATTTTTCATTTGAAAAATTGTGTAGGAATGCATCTAATATGCTTTATTTTCTTTTGTTTCCAGAAGTGGAGCGTATAACACTATTGTTTAAAAAAAATTAGTTGTGGTTTTTGCCCTTCGGTCAAAAATGTGGGCATTACAGAATAGATGATAGGAGGGATGAATTTATAGATATTCGATGACACAGATCAACAATCAAAATTTGAGGAGAGACTAAGATCAATGGTTAAGAATTGATGAGAGGAATTGATGGGGAGTTAATTGATCTCTTGATTGTAGGTAATTGATTGTATGGATTAGTTAAGAGGATTTATTGGAGTGATAACTAAGACTGGTGAATAGTAGACAAAATTTATTGCCCAGTGAACTAATTTGATTGATCATTGAAGTTGAAGTGAGTGGGAGTGAAGTGGATTTAATTGAGGAGTGGACTAGGAGTAAATCCCTATCAGTTGATGAGGTGGGAATACATGGATAATCAATAATTAAATGAATCAATTATTAATTATATGTGCAAATGGATGAATAAATAACAAATTAATGAGAGGATAATTAAATAATTAAGAATAATTATTTAATTAGAGAGATAAACAATGATAAATTAATTAAATAATAATAATTTATTTAATTAATTGAGGAGGAAAATAATAATTAGTGAGTTAATTGAATAACAAAAAATATTCAATTAATCATAGAAGAATAAATAATAATATGAATTAATAAAATAATCCAAAATTATTTAATTAACAGTGGATAGTAAATTTGAAAACAATTAAATAATTAAAAATTATTTAACTATAGAAGATGACATTAGATTAATTAAATAATATAATGAGATTATTTAATTAAGGTTAGAAGAATGATTAGTGTGATGTGATGGCGGGAAACGTTAGTTGATTTTAAGTGTCTACATTTTGCCCCTCTTTGAGATAATGTGTTTTTATAGTGTTGTTTCAAAGAAAGTATAAAAATATGGACACATGTCCCCATCTACCTCGATGAATGAAAATGGAAGTGAGATGTCCCCTTGAGAGTTTGGTGGAAAAAAATTGTTAAAAATAGTTTTTTAGGCAAACTCGCGAAAATGAATGAGTTAAGTGGAGGATATGGGGAAATAATTAAATTAGTAAAATGAAATGAAGTTATGTGATGGCGGTCTAGTCAAGGGAAGGGAAATAGGTTAGGGGGATGGAGGGAATGGTAAAATGGAAAAATTAGAGTTTGGTAGGGGTATGAAAAGTTGATGGGGTGGCATTTTCTCCTCATTTGCACTCCTTGATTTTGGGAAATTAGTGAGCCCTAGCTTTTTGAGAGTGAATTTGTGGAGGGATTGATGGGGGTTCCAAAGGGCAATATCACACTGAGTGGGTGAAAATGTTCAAACGGAGGGATGACACACCACCCGAGGTAGGGTTTTCTAACTACCTTTATCATTTGCATGTTTTAATGCATTTATTATGATAAAAGTTTGGTTTTTAGAAAATGCACCAAACCTTGGTTTGTTTTGGCATAATTGAGATTGATTATACTATAAATGCACTATTTTGGTGCAATTGTGTGTTATAAAATGGCACAATGGTTGGCTTGCATGGCACATTTGTGTTGATGTGGCACAAATGCCAGAAATTTAGTGCATTGGTCATGCAATGTCACAATTGTCATGGTACTACATAAATATAGGTGTGGTACAATTGTTGATGAAGGGGCACAAATGTAGGAAAGTGTATATTTATGCATATTGATGCAAATGTGCACAGTTATGCAAATATAGCTAAAATGGTGCATTTGTGCCTAAAATAGTGCAAATATTGTTGGAAATGTTATGGGGTTAGCTGTTGTAGATGCTCCATTTGGCATTTTTTTTTTTGAAAAAGGTTGATTTATTGCCAAAAATGGCACAAATGGTATGGTTTGAGTAATTGATGCCTAAAATGGCACATTTTTTAGGAAAATGGGTTAGCTAAGATGGATTTGATGGATATAGGGTGGGTGGGAGGCTTTGATATCTTGTGAGAGTCATCTATATGCTATAAGATTGAGGTGGCATATTGGTGGGGATGATTGAGCCTTCTTAGGGGTTGTGGGATTATTCTACATTACCTATATGTCAGAGATCTGAGCACACAAGGCTATGATGACTACGTTAGTGGAGAAATGGTATGGCGATCAAAGATCATTATTATTACCAATTGGAGAGGAAATGATCACCCTTGAGGATATGTGGAGGATACCACAGATCCCAATCTATGGGGATCAGGTGGTTTATGATAAGGATGGAGGGGAGTTGGTGCTCAATTGAGTTTTTATGAAAGATGACCTAGGTATAGAGTATTATGAGATCAGTTTGAGTTACATGCAAGTGTATCTCAATACTATACCCATGTTGTTGGTGGTCATGATTAGTAGTGTGTTAGTCCCTAATAGGAGGATCCATGTATTTTCTATTGGATATATGATAATGATTGAGTGAATGATTGAGGATGGTATCATGTATGCATGGGATTCGTATGTACTAGCTACTTTGTATTATCAACTTCACCATGTTGCTTATTGTTGGAAAAATATGTCTCAACCTTTCAATTATATATGATTTATTGATAGGATGTATGTTGGTATGTGGTGACTGATCATGCAAATACTATACACTTGTAACAAGATGTGGGGTTCGGGGCAATGCCCCCAAAAATTTTTTGATGACATGTCAAGGTTTTTTCCTGCTAACACGTCAAGGTTTTTTCCTGTTGACATGTCAAGGATTTTTCCTGTTGACACATCAAGGTTTTTCTATTAACACATCAAATGAAAATGACCTTGTAAAACCCTAATTCTAGAAGGTTCCAAAAAGCTTGTTATAAGCGGGTGGGATGTATGTAGATGATGGTGTATTCTGAGAGTCTAATAGTGATCAGGTTGTCTCTTGATCTCTAGTGGTGATACTCCTATGAGAAGCTTGCTCTACAAGTATATTGTAATCTTTTAATTTTTGAATAATATATTGGGTGACTTTTGGAGTGTGGGGTTTTCCCTATTGAATGTTGTGGTTATGTTGCTGATATGTGGTTGTCATTGATGTCAACACTATTAGCATTGATGTCTTTAAGGTTGTATATGTCGAGGATATAGAGAAAATTATAATGAATAAGTTGAAGGTTGTCTATGAAGTAGTGAAGTTTAGTGTGATGGAAATTTCAATATGTTTGTGATCAGAAGTTGTGGATTAAAGGGTTTATTGTTGAGTGTATCTAGTTTATCCACTGAAAATTTCAGAGATCCATGTGAAGATTTGATCATGTTGTGAACAATTGTGTTCTGACAGTTTTTATGTGGCTTAAGTTAGTGTTCCTGATTGAAGTTGATGTGATTCTAGTAAGTCCAATTGTTGTAGATGCTTCTCTGATGATTCGTGATGCTCGTGGATGTTTCTAGATTGTTCTCTATCTTTGTTGCATGTTCACGTTGATCGGTGTGCTCATGATTGGATATTTTTCCTTTGTGTGTTCAATTTTTTCATGTTCTTGGCTGACATGGTGGTTGTAACATGTTGTGGATCCTCGTGGATTAATTTTTGAATGTTTGGTGTGTTTGAGGATATCATTTTAGGTCTTAATTATGTTGTGGCTGATGGTGTTTGATTTGCATTGAAATTTCATTTGTTAATTTGGGCCAACATTGTGTACATGTTTTATACTTTCATATTTTATTTTTGGCCGATGAAGTTGTTGATGTAATTCCATGTAGCGGATATATAAGAGCGATTGTTTGAGTGAATTCAAATGTGAGAGAGTGCAAAGAAAGTGCAAGTGTGCGAATAGTGTTCTAATCATTCGATTGCATAACAGAGTGTGAAGAATATTGAGTGAAGTGTGAAGGAGTGTTTTTGTACTTAACCAGAATTGTAATCAGGATTTTGCAGAAGCTAATTTCTCAGTTCAATACCCTATGAATCTAATCTGAATTTATGTAAGACAGTGTGTCTTCCTTGGGTAGTGAGCCCGCTTGTACTTGAGCAGTGAGCTCTAGGCAATGTGCCTGAATGCATGTGCATTCCCATTATTCATCTTTATACTTTTAACAGGGTATAATATTATGGACTGACATCCACCATGGTTTTTTCCCTAACAGGGTTTCCACGTAACAAATCTTAGTGTTCCTTATGTTTCTGATGTGGTGATTGTTTATGCTTAAATGTTGATTCATCAAATTTGAGAATAAGTTGAGTAAATTTTAATAAGTAAGAATATTATGTGATGACTGATTCACCCCCCCTCTCAGTTGTCTATCCTTGTTTTGCCAACAATTGGTATTAGAGCAGGTTCCTTAGAAGAATTTTAATAGCTTGAGGTGATCCGAGATGGCATCATACAAGAAGGATAGTCCTAGATTCGATGGAACAAAATAATCTATATGGAAGGTTAGAATGGAGTGTCATTTGAAGTGCATTGGTGAACCCTTCTGGAAGATTACAAAGAATAGGTATGTTATTCCTCAGAATGGTCCATCTACTCCTGATGAGATCAAAGAAGCTGAATATAATATCAGGACTATAGAAGCATTGTTGAGTGCTCTAACAGATTCAAAGATGACAAATGTGATGGATCTGAAAATAACCCATGAGATCTGGAAGAAGCCAGAAACATTGTATGAAGGAGATGCGCAAGTGAAGTTTTCTAAGCTACAAAGTCTAAAAGGCAAGTACGAAACTTTGAAAATGGGAGAAGACGATAACATTTTATCTTTTATGCAAAGAGTAAATGAATTTGTGATGGGTATTAGATGTGTCGGTGGAACTTTGGATAAACAAGAGATTGTAGCTAAAGTGGTCAGATCATTGCTTGCCTCTTACAAATTGAAAGCTCAGGATAGTAACAAATGTGATAAGAGATATGTTGATTGGTAAGCTTGCTGCCTTTCAGTTGAGTGAATTTGGTGAATCTATCCCTAAGATAGAATTTGCATTTAAAGCTACTGTATCTGCAAGAAACAAACAAAAATATGATACGGGAGAAAGTTCTAGAAATAAATTCAAGTATGAGGATGAGATGAAACAAATTGAAGATGAAGAAAGAGAGGTAGAAGAGCTAGAAGCACTGATTGTGAAAAGAGAAGTCAGGGGATAAGGTAAGTATAAAGGAAAGTTGCCTATTAAATGTTTCTCTTGCAGTAAGATAGGTCATTTTACTTCAAGATGTCCAAACCTAACAAGCCTGGATTTCAAAAGAAATGTTATTATGCTAAAGAAGGTGTTACTGATGAAGAATATGATAAAGAAAATGGAAATGAGGATGAATGGGTATTCATTGCTATCAAGGAAAATGGTCTAGTGTCCATTGAATCTACTAGTAATAAGAATGTTGAGAAAGCTATTGCAGTCAGAATTGAAGAAAAGGATGAGTGGGTGATTGATAGCAGATGCTCACATCATATGATTGGTGACAAAAGCAAATTTGTAAGCTTGGAGAAATATGACAGTGGTGTTGTAATATTTAGAGACAACAATGTGGTGTGATTCATGGCAAAGGAACTATTTCTCTTGGTGGTAACATAATACTGATGATGTCCTTTATTTAGAAAGCTTGAAGCATGATCTATTAAGTGTTGGACAGATGGTCGATAAGGGATACAATCTTCAGTTCAAAGATGGAAAGTGCAGGATACTGGGAAGTTCTGGAAATGTAATTGCTTCAGGTACAAAGATAAGAGGGAATATTTTTCACCTGAGTGCTGATAGTGAAAGTTGTTTAATTGCTCAAATTGATGAAAGTTGGTTATGGCATAGGAGGCTGTGTCATTTTAATTTTGATAACATTGTAAAGGTAAGCTCCACTCAAGCAGTAAGAGATTTTCCTAAGCTAGTGAAGCCTACTAACACCATATGCAAGGAATGTTAGATGGGAAAGCAGACTAGAGTTTCTTTTCAGAGAAAACAACATTATTCTAATGGAGTACTGGAGTTGGTGCATATTGATCTATGTGGTCCCTCTAGAATCAAAATTCTACAAGGAGAAAGGTACTTTATGTTACTTATTGATGATTACTTTAGGATGATATGGGTTGCTTTCTTAAGAGAAAAATGTGAAGCATTAGAGAAGTTCAAAAGTTTCAAAGCTATGGTCGAGAATGAGACAAGTTTGAAGATTAAATGCTTAAGGTCAGACATACATGGTGAGTTCACTTCCTGGGAGTTCAATTTTTTCTGTGAAGAGCATGGAATCAAAAGATAGTTATCTGTGCCATTGACCCCTCAATAGAATGGAGTTGTAGAGAGAAAGAACAAAACAATTCTAGATGCTACTAGAACTATGATGTTGGAAGGAAATGTACCTCATATCTATTGGAGAGAAGATGTAAGCACTATTGTGTATACTCTTAACCAGTTAAATGTCAATGGTAATTCTAGTAAGACTCCTTTTGAGTTGTGGTTTGGTTATAAGCCTATTGTTAAATATTTCAAAATCTTTGAAAGTAGATGTTATATCAAGAGAGATGGAGACATAGGAAAGTTTGATACTAGGAGTGATGAAGGAATCTTTCTGGGTTACTCTACTAAAAGCAAGGCCTACCGGTGCTATAATAGAAGATTGAAAAAAATGGTTGAAAGTGAAAATGTCAGAGTTGATGAGGACACTTCTAGATCATCCAGATAATGTGGATATGATTCAAATGACCAGCATGATAGTACTAATAAAGGAAAGAATGCTCAGACACAAAATCGAGTTCAAATTGTTCCGGTGAATCAAGAGAGTCTAGAAGGAGAGGCCAGTGGAAGTGCAGAAGAGAGAACACAAGAATCATAATTTTGAGAGAATCCTAAAGTTCCAAGGTATGTAAAGCTAAATCATTCTAAAGATCAGATTATAGGAGATAAGAACAAAGGTGTGCAGACTAGAAGAAGAATTGCAAAAGAGTATTGTCTGATTTCCAAGACTAAGTTGAACAATGTCAATGAAGCATGTAAAGATGAACACTAGATGGAAGCAATGGAGGAAAAACTGATGCAAATAGAGAAAAATGATTCATGGATTCTTATTCCTAGACCTCAAGATAAATCTGTGATTGGAACTAAATGGTCCTTTTAGAATAAGCTGAATGAACAAGGTGAAGTGGTCAGGAATAAAGAAAGATTGTTATGTAAAGGGTACTCACAGATGGAAGGTATTGATTTTGAAGAAACCTTTGCCCCTTGTTGCTATAATTGAAGCTGTAAGATTATTTCTTGCTTATGCTAATTTTAAGAACTATAAAATCTATCAAATGGATGTAAAGTCAACATTTCTGAATGGTGAGCTAGAAGAAGAAGTATATGTTGAGAAACCGGATGGATTTCAACTGACTTATAAGGGAGATATGGTTTTTTGATTGAAGAAAGAACTATATGGACTCAAGGAATCCCCTAGAGCCTGGTATGCTAGACTGTATAAATACTTGTTGAAGATTGGATTCAATAAGGGTACTACTGATAGTAATCTGTAGTTTAAGATGGATCATGATAAAGAGTTGAGTATTGAAGTCTTTGTTGATGACATCATTTTTGGAGGTGATGATGATTTATGTATGAAGTTTGCTAATGAAATGAAAAGTGAATTTAAAATTTCTATCATTGGAGAGATGAAGTTCTTTCTAGGATTGCAAATCACTCAGTTAGATAATGGAATTTTTATATCTCAATCCAAATATGTAAAAGAGTTACTAAAAATTTTTGGCATGGAAGACTCAAAGCCTGTTGGTGCACCCATGGTAACTGGATGCAAGTTAACACAAACTGATGATTCTCCTAAGGAAAATCAAACAAGATACAGGTCAATGATCAGTGGATTGCTTCACTTAACTCAGACTAGACCAGAAATCATGAATTTTGTATGTATGGTTGCTAGATATTAAGTTGATCTGAAGGAATCTCATGTGACTGTTGTAAAGAGAATTTTTGGATACTTGAAAGAGACAGTTGATTTTGGCCTTTTGTACCCTAAAGATGATGATCTTACCTTGATTACCTTTTCTGATGCATATTGGGAAAGAGATGTGGATGATAGGAAAAGTACTAGTGGTGGTTCCTTCTTCTTGGGGAAGAATTTTGTGTCTTGGTTAAGTAAAAAGTAGAATTCCATTTCCTTATCTACTACTAAGGAAAAATATATTGCTGCTAAAAAAACAATTGTACTAAAGTAATATGGATGAAGCAGATGCTGAGAGATATCAGAATTGTGTATGATGAACCTATTGCTATGTTCTATGATAATTCAAGTTCCATTTAACATTTCTAAGAATTCAGTGTTGTATTCAAAGACCAAGCATATATCTATCAAATATCACTTTTTGAGAGACGAGGTGAGTGATAAAGAAGTCAGACTAGAGTATGTGCCTACTAAGGAATAGATTGCAGACATATTTACTAGGTCGTTGCCTAAGGATAATTTTGAGTATCTCAGAGGGAAGTTAGGGGTCATTTCCCCTCCTAATAAGAACTAAGATGCAAGTCTTTGCATCAGTCTGTGTATTTACAGCCATATCTTATTTCAGATTGATGTTGTGGTGGTTGCTACTCAGGGGGAGTAGTCAGATGATTTAGATATGTGGTTTAAAGCTTGTGTATACCTTTTCCATTGATTTCAAAGGGGGAGAAGAATAATGTGAAAATTTATAAAAAGGGGAGAAGAGCTAGAGAAGAAGTCATGAGAGAATAATCAAAACCTAAGGGGGAGTACATGTTGATTGAGAGTTGCGTTGATGTTTTTATTCACATCATGTGTTGTCATCAATTCCAAAGGGGGAGATTTTTGGATGATGTGGTTATGTTTTTGATATGTGGTTTTAATTGATGTCAACACTATTAGCATTGATGTCTTTAAGGTTGTATATGTCGAGGATATTGATAAAATTATAATGAATATGTTGAAGGCTGTTTATGAAGCAGTGAAGTTCAATGTGATAGAAAGTTATGTATGTTGCTGATCAGAAGTTGTGGATTAAATGGTTTATTTTTTATTGTATATAGTTTATCCACTGAAAGTTTCAGAGATCTGTGTGAAGATTTGATCATGTTATAAACAGTTGTGTTCTAAAATTTTTTTTGTGGCTTTAGTTAATGTTCCTAATTGAAGTTGATGTGATTCTAGTAAGTTCAGTTGTTGTGGATCCTTCTCTGATGATTCGTGATGCTCATGGATGTTTCTAGACCATTCTCTATCTTTTTTGCACGTCCATGTTGATCAGTGTGCTCGTGATAAGAGATTTTTCCTTTGCGTGTTCGGGTTTTTCATGTTCTTGGCCAACATGGTGGTTGTAACGTGTTGTGGATCCTCATGGATTAATTTTTGAATGTTTGGCACATTCGAGGATATCATTTTAGGTCTTCATTATGTTGTGGCTGATGGTGTTTGATTCGCATTGAAATTTCATTTGTTAATTTGGGCCAACATTGTGTACATGTTTTATACTTTCATATTTTATTTTTGGCTGATGAAGTTGTTGATGTAATTCCATGTAGCGGATATATAAGAGTGATTGTTTGAGTGAAGTCAAGTGTGAGAGATTGCAAAGAAAGTGAAAATGTGTGAATAGTGTTCTAATCATTCGATTGTAGAGCAGAGTGTGAAGAATATTGAGTGAAGTGTGAAGAATTTTTTTTGTGCTTAACGGGAACTATAATCAGGATTTTGCAGAAGCTAATTTCTCAATTCAATACCCTATGAATCTAATCCAAATTTATGTAAGATAGTGTGTCTTCCTTGGGCAGTGACCCCTCTTGTATTTGAGCAGTGAGCTCTAGGCAGTGTGCTTGAATGCATGTGCATTCCCATTATTCATCTTTATACTTTAAATAGGGTATAATATTGTGGACTGACATCCACTGTGGTTTTTTCCCTAACAGGGTTTTCACGTAAAAAATCTTGGTGTTCCTTGTGTTTATGATTTGGTGATTATTTATTCTTAAATGCTGATTCATCAAATTTGAGAATAAGTTGAGTAAATTTTAATAAGTAAGAATATTTTGTGACAACTGATTCACCCCCCCTCTCAGTTGTCAATCCTTGTTTTTCCAACATTCCCCACATAAATCATTGTGTTGTGGCATGAATGATATTTTTATTTAAGTTTTTATAACTATTAAAGATTTGTAAAAGTTTTGTATTATTCTCCTCTCAAGGTCAATGTAGGAAGTTTTTCTTCTACCTTAGCTTTCTTACAAGTGGTATTAGATCTTGATCACCATTGGTTTCAGTTGTGGGTTATTGGGTTTTTTGAACTAAATCATATTTGAGTGGGATCTTGTGCAAAAGACACTTTGTGATTTTATTGTAGGAATTTTCAAATGGCAAGTTCATTAGGGAGAATAGAGGTGGAGAAATTTTCTAGAAATAATTTTGAGATGTGGAAGCTAAAAATGGAGGATTTGTTGATAGATCAAGATCTATGGGATGTTGTTGATGAGAATGTTTCAAGGCCTATAGATCCTACTCAGGCTGCTCAATATGATGTTATGGACCATAAAGCCAAGGGTCTAATTAGATTTGCTTGGAAGACTCTTTTTTAATTAATTTCCATGAAGATACCTCTACATAGAAACTGTGGAAGAAGCTCTGTGAGATGTATCAAGCCAAATATTTAGTAAACAAGATTCTCTTAAGGAATAAATTGTATTCCTTGAGAATGGAAGAGGGTAGATGAATCACATACCAACTAGAAGCATTCAATATGTCAGTCGCTCAATTGGCATCAGTTGGTTTCAAAATGGATGAGGAGGAGAAATGTCAGATCTTGCTTTGTTTTTTTCCTAATTCATGGGATTCTCTTGTTATGGCTATCAGAAGTAATTTTGTTATATTGAAGACTGAAGATGTGGTGCGTTCTTTGTTTTCTAAAGAGATGAGGAGGAAGGTATCCATCAGTGCCAAGGAGGTCTTGAATATTATTGGAATACCTAAGGAAAAAGGCAAGAAGAATGATAAGCATGAAAAATCCAAGTCCAAGGGGAGATCTAGATCTTGTGTAAAGTCCAAAGTTATTTGCTAGAACTGTGGTAAGCCTAGACATGTTCAAAAGGATTGCAAAGAAGAAAAAAAGAAGAAAAAGAAGAAATTTGATTTCGATTTTGAGTTTGAGAAGGAAGATGGTGACACATTCATTGCAGCTTGGAAAACTCTTGCATGTAATGATGCATGGCTAATTGACTTAGGTGCATCTTTTCATATGACCTTTAATAGAGATTGGTTTTGTGAATATGAAGAATTTGATGGAGGTAAGGTGTACTTGGGTGATGATTCTCATTTAGACATTATTGACCATGGTAAAGTTAAAATCAAGTTTCCTGATGGTAGAATACAAAATATTAATGGTGTTGCATACCCCTAGATTAGCACGAAATTTGTTATTTGTGATAAAACTAATAGATGTGGGTGTGCATGTAGTAATTTTTGATGTAGGATGCAAGATGGTTAAAGGTGCTATGGTGACTCCTAGAGGTTTCAGATACGGGACATTACATAAGCTTGATGCATGCACTATTGAGTGCAATAGTAATTTTGTGAAAATAAAGTTTGTAGAAGAAGTGAGGGTTTCAACTTTAGTAGATGGTCATGTCTTTTGGGTACCCAAGGGTGCTCTTTCTTCTAAGAAAAAGTTACCTACAAAGAAAACTATGTTATGGAACCAAAGACTTGGCCACATTGGAGAAAAGGGTCTAAGGACCTTGAAAAATAAAAACCTCGTTGAAGGTTTGTTTGATTGTAATCTTGAATTCAATTTCTATGAGCATTGCATTTATGGAAAACAAAACCAGGTTAAGTTTTACTTGAGTTCTCAAAAATATTGTGGTGTATTGGATCTTATTCATTCTGATGTATTTGGTCCTGTAGATGTCCCTTCAATTGATAAATCCACATATTATGTTTCATTTATTGATGATTATAGTAGGACATGTTTATATTTTGTAAAGAGTAAATTTGAATTCTTCAATTGACAAAGAATTTAAAGAAATGGTTGAGTTGCACACTAGAAAGAAAATAAAATGTTTGAGGACTGATAATGGCAGTGAATTTTTCTCTAATGATTTTGATAGATTCTATAAAAATGTGGTGTTCATAGACATAAGACAACTCTGTATTCTCCATAATAGAATAGAGTTGTATAAAGAATGAACAGGACACTGATGGAGAAGGATAGAAGTATGTTGAGTGGTGTTGGCCTAGAACAAAGGTGTTGGGTTGAAGCTATTGCCACTACCTGTTACCTAATTAATAGGTCTCCTACATTAGATCTTGTTGATAAGATGCCTATAGAGGCATGGTTGGGTCACAAGCCTTCATTAATACATCTTAAAGTTTTTGGTTGCAGGGCATATGCACATGTGCCAAAGGAGAAGAAAGAAAAGTTGGAGAACAAGGCTATGAAATGTATCTTCATCGAATATAGTTATGGTGTGAAAGGATACAAGCTTTGGGATCCTATTGCACAGAAGGTAATGCACAATAGAAGTGTTATTTTTAGAGAAACTAAGACTTCTTTTGTTACATTGTAGCCAAAATAAAGTAAAAAATAAGATGTGATTCAATTTCCTTCTACACCTGAGAAAGTTGAATTGAGGCCCAAGGATAAACAAGAAGTTGAGGAGAGCTCACCTAGCTCTGGGTCTTTAGAAGAGGAGGAAGAACCTCCTACTCAGCTTGTTCGTAGGTCTACAATGGATAGACAAGCACCTGAAAGGTATTCACTTGATGATTGGAGATGTATTTTTGCTTTGAATACTAACATGGATGAACCCAGATTTGTAAAAGAGGCACTAGGTATGAATGATGCAAAATCCTGGAAGATTGCTATGGATGAAGAAATGACATCTTTGAAAAAGAATGATACATGGGATCTTTTACCATTGCCTAAAGGACGGAAACATGTTGGTTGTAAATGGGTGTTCAAGAAAATGATTGGTTTAGATAGAGGTATTGAGAATTACAAAGCAAGGTTGGTTGCAAAGGGTTACTCTCAAGTTGAGGATGTTGATTATGGTGAGATATTTTCTCCTATTGAAAAAATGACATCCATTAGATTTTTTCTTTCTATTGTTGTTGCTTATGATTTAGAGTTTGAGCAAATGGATGTGAAAATTTCTTTCCTTCATGGTGATTTGGAGGAGGATATTTATATGACACAACTAGAGCACTACATGGTGAAAGGTAAAAGTAATTTGGTTTTCAAATTGAAGCAACTTTGTATGGCTTAAAAAAGAGTCCTAAGATGTGGTACCAGAAATTTGATACATATGTGTTGAGTTTGGGATTTGAGCGTTCTAAATTAGACCATTGTATTTATTATAAGACTGATGGTGATCGTTTCCTTTTTATTGCATTATATGTTGATGATATGTTATTTATTGGTAGAGGGAAAGGTATGATTTCATAACTAAAATCTCAACTTGCTGCTAAATTTGAAATGAAATATATTGGCATAGCTAAACATATTCTTGGGATGGAAATTAAAAGAGATAGAGTGAATAGAAATCTATGGCTTGGCCAAAGCAAGTATGTCAACTCAATTTTATAGAGGTTTGATATGCAGGATTGTAGACCATTGCGTGTTCCTATTTCAGTTGGAATAAAGTTATCTATTTTAGATTGTCCAACATCTCCATCAGAGATAGAAGACATGAGCAGAGTGCCTTACCAAAGTGCAATTGGAATTTTGATGTATGCCATGGTTTGTACTAGATCAAACATTGCCCGAGCAATAGGAGTTCTTTCTAGATATATGTCTAATCCTTTTAGAATTCATTGGGATGCACTTAAAAGAGTCTTTAGATATTTGTGTGATACCTCAAATTATTCCTTATGTTATGATAGTAATATGAATGAAGATGAGATTTCCCTTGATATTCATGGTTATTTGGATTCAAACTGGGTAGGTGATGTTGAAGTAGAAGATCCACCAGTTCTTATGTGTTTACTTTATTTAGTGGTGCAATTAGTTGGATGAGTAAGCAACAGGTTGTAGTTGCTCTGTCCACTACTGATACAGAGTATATGGAAGCTACTCATGCTTGTAAATAATCCATTTGGCTTAAGAGATTGTGTTTAGATATTGGAATAAAATGAGGTGTAGTGACAATTTATTGCGATCGTCTGAGTGTGATATGTATAGCCAAGAACCCAATGTTTCATGCTAGGACCAAGCACATTAATGTACTATATCATTTTATTTAGAGATATGGTTGAAGATGACAAGGTGAAGCTAGTTAAGATAGATACTTTGATGAATGTTGATGATTATTTAACTAAGCCTGTGAGCACAAAGAAGTTCAGATGGTGTTCAGAGACTATGGGCCTTTCGGCCCCTAGAAATTAGAGATGATGATGACACACTTTTGTTGTCCTTGCAAGGTGTTTGACAAGCGAGAGATTTTTTGGGAAAATGTGTCTCAACCTTGCAATTATATATGATTTATTGATAGGATGTATGTTAGTGTGTGGTGACTAATCATGTGAATTTTGTGCACTCACAACAAGACATGGGGTTTGGGGCAATGCCCTGAAAAAAAATTCGCTGACACATCAAGGTTTTTTCCCTCTAACACATCAAGGATTTTTCCCACTGACATGTCAAGGTTTTTCCATTAACATGTCAAATGAAAAAATGACCTTGTAAAACCCTAATTCTTGAAGGTTCCAAAAATCTTGTTATAAGCGGGTGGGATGTATGTAAGTGGTGTCATATTTTGAGAGTTTGATAGCGATTGGGTTGTCTCTTTATCTCTGGTGGTGATACTCCTATGAGAAGTTTCTCTAAAAGTATATTGTAATCTTTTGATTTATGAATAATATATTGGTAGGCTTTTGGAGTGTGGGGTTTTTATCCCGAAAGGGTTTCCCCACATAAATCATTGTGTTGTGGTATGCATGATATTTTTGTTTAAGTTTTGTAACTATTAAGGATCTATAAAAATTTTGCATTATTCTCCTCTCAAGGTTACTGTAGGAAGTTGTTCCACTAGCTTAGCTTCCTTACACTTACAAACATGGAGTAAGCATAGGGTGTGGAGTGACACTCCTTCACATATGGGCATGCAAGAACATAGTGGTCATGCAACTGGTGATATAAATATCATGAGCACCCAGATTAGACACTCCACATACTATTACCATGGTACATTCTCTCATCTCTATTGTTTACATAAATTAAGTTAAAAAATTTATTACATGCTCTTGAGTTAGCTATTGTTCTCTACCTTTCAAGATTTAGAAAGGAAACAAGAGTGGAAAATAGAGGTATCTCCTTAACCTAAATCATAAGCACTCTTGTCAATCTTAGTATTAGTCGTATTTTTAATATTACCATATACTATGCATGATCTTTGTCTTCTAGTTTACAAATATAGATGTATGAAAACAACAAAGGTAAGTACAAGTAGGTGCAGGGTCCCACATGCCTATTTTATGAAATGGAACCTAAATTCAATTTAGATTTCCATACCTATGATAGAAAACATATAGGTTTAAAAAATTTCATGAGAATACATGATAGTATGATGAGGATCTAGAGGTTCAATTCATAACCCACATGGTGTAAATGGAAATATTTTAGCCTTTTCACCTTGATGAAAGCATCTACTTAGCCCTTACAACCCTTCCTTTTATTTTCCTTGCCCTCACTAACTTTCCTTCTTATGGGAGTTCCCTTATGTTTTCTTGTTAGGCTAGGTGACATTAACTTTGCAAACCTATGTCATTTTTATATCTCCATTTTTCTTGCAAAGTGTCTTAGGGAACATGAAAGAAAATTAATTTAATATTGGCATATTTGAATTATATTTTCAACAAGGAATTTAATGTTGGTGGAGGTTACAAATCACTATATAAAAAATTCTCCCCCATATCCATTCACATTGTGAATGTGAAAGTCTTGTGTGGGGTTCCCATGTTTGGAGGGAAACATGTGTCTACTAGTGTTCCATCTGGAAGTTGAATAGTCACTGGAGCATCCTAAATGGAAGAAGATGAAGAGGCTATGGGTTAGGCACTCATTTTGGAACCTTGTGCATTTTATTAAATATTTTACCATGTCTCTTGGTCTTTGAATAAAGGGGAATGGATTTTTGCAAGTGGTTTTGGAACCTCTCTTTTCGGTTTACCATTGTCGTTTTTCCTCCCACGAGTTCTATTTATTGGAGCCATGAGATGATAGTTTCATGTTGTGTTATTTGCAAGTGTATGGAAGCATTTGGGTTGTTATATATCATAAATTAAGTGTATTATGGTGTATCTCTCTTGTGAATATTAATAATATGCTTGCCCTCTTTTCTTATGTGGAGTTTTTTCTCAAAAGGGTTTCTCCACATAAATTTGTTGTCATATTTTATTCGCTAATTTTTATATTGTGATGAATGTTCAATCACATACATATGATCTAATTTAGTAATATTATTTTCAGATTTGAATTCACATACATAATTTAATATTGCATCTTAGTTTCACCTTGTTTTCAACATTTGGTATTATAGCTAATGGTTCTATTTAGAAGGGAGCGTCTTTCTCTTAAGTGTTGAAGGTTTTTTGCTTGCAATGGGAGCTTTATTTTTTGTGGTATATTGTATACCATGGATTCTACCTCTCACTAGGATATTGAGAATTTCAATAGAACAAGCTATGAGATGTGAAAATTAAAGATGGAGAATCTCCTTGAAGACAGAGATCAGTGATTGCTAATTTCACATGAAAGTAAATGAACTATAATGTCTGATGAAGATTGGAAAAGTTAGATAAGGCATGAGGAACCATTCCATTGTGTCTTACAGATTCTATCCTTTTGAATATCTCCACCAAAGACACCACATATAAGTTGTGGATAAGGGTAGGTGATATATATCAAACTGAAAGTTTATTTACCAAGTTATATCTCAAAAGACGTTTATATTCTTTAAAAATGAAAGATGGTGACTCTATAATGGATAATTTAAATGCTTTTAATCTGATTATAATTCAACTTGCATCAGTAGATGCTAAAAAGAAGATGAAGATAAATGTATCTTGTTTCTTTTCTTGAATCCTGGGAAAATCTAATTATTATCATAAGTAGTGGTAATGAAAAACTAAATATGGACACCATAGTTTCCATACTTCTTTTATAGGAGATGAGGAGAAATTCCATGAATGTTGGCTCCTAAGATTCCTTGCATGTGTGAGGTAGGTCCAAAGAGAAAGGGGATAATAAGAGGGATAAGTCTAAAGGATGTTCTAAAACCCTCATAAAGAGTAGAGTAAAGTGTTGGAAATGTGGAAAAAGAGGGCATGTGAAGAAGGAATGTAGGAATAAGAAAATATTTTTGATTCCTTCATGAAAAAGTCCTTCAATGATGATTTTGATGATTTTTTTTATTTCAACTAAAAATATTAGTGATGATGCTTGGCTTATTGATTTAGGTTGCTCCTACCATATGACTCCTCATAAGGATTGGTTTACTACTTATGAAGCATATGATGTGTGAGATTTTTTCCTTGGTGATAATAACACAAAAAGGATTGTTGGTAACGTAAAGGTAAAGTTGTGTTTTAGTGATTGGGGGATTAAAAAAAAATCATATTCCAAGAATTACAAGAAAAATACTTTAAGTGTCCAAGTTAG
Organism: Sequoiadendron giganteum; assembly: GCA_007115665.2. Classification (NCBI taxonomy): domain Eukaryota; kingdom Viridiplantae; phylum Streptophyta; class Pinopsida; order Cupressales; family Cupressaceae; genus Sequoiadendron; species Sequoiadendron giganteum. Next base: position 396,651,206 of record CM021106.1, read on the forward strand.
ATGATCCTAGAATGCATGTGGCATTTGATAAGTTTGGTTGTAGGTTGGTAAGAGGGAGTTTGGTGATAGCTAAAGGATCTCGAATAGGGACTTTTTTTGAGCTAAACTTCTCCACTTTATATATAACTCTACCAATGTAACTAGCACTGAAAATGCATGTATTTTGTGGAACCATAGATTGGGTGGCATAGGGGAAAAAGACTTAAGACTATTCTAAACAAAAATTTTGTTGATGGTATTTCTGATTATTTTGTTGGTAAAAATTATGTGTTTCTTAATCAAAATAGATCATCATTTTCTAGTAAAACTAATAAGGCAAAGATATTATTAGAGATCATTCGTTTGAATGTATGTGGACCACAGGATGTTGACTCTTTGGGTATATCTCGATATTATGTCTCTTTCATTTATGATATCTCAAGATACACTTGGATTTATTTTATACATCTTTAATCTAAATTTTTCAATAATTTTAAGGAATTTACAGCCTTAGTTGAAAAGAAAACAGATTATAAGATAAAAGTGTTGAGGTTTTACAATGAGGGTGAATATTGTTCCAAGGATTTTGATGAATTTTGTAAGCATGCAAGTATTTCTTGGAAAAATAAAACTCCTTATAATCCCTAACAAAATGGGGTAGCATAAATAAGAACCAAACCTTAATGGAAAGAGCTAGGATTATGTTGAGTGGTTCTAAGATCAATAGATGTGTTTGGGCATAAGTGGTTGGTATTTCTTGTTATTTGATTAATCGATCTCCTTGTTTAGCTCTTATTGATAAAACTCCTTATGAAGTGTGGATAGATAGAAATCCTTCTATTTCACACTTAAGGGTCTCTAGTTGTGAATATTTTATTCACGTGCCTCAAGAGAAGTGATCTAAATTGGATCCCAAAGGACATAAATGCATCTTTGTTGGTTATGTTGAGAATGGAAAAGGTTATAAACTTTGGAATCCTCTAACTCATAAAATAATATTTTTTAGTGATGATTTTTAGGGAATTGAGAGCTTAATCAAGAGAAGAACAACCAAAGGAGAAATATAAGACAAAGACAATTGACTTAGAGACAAAGATTGAGAAGCGGGTGATCCCACAAAATTGGTTTACAATTTCTGAGAGGAACTGATTCTTGCTGAAATCACATATTTTTAGAAAATTTAACGATTTAAGCCTTTAATAGTTCCATTTTAATGATTCCAATTGAAGAGGGTTTGATCAAACCACCTTAGATCAAACCCCCTTGGATAGAACCTCACTAGTTTTAAACCATACCTATAAATGAGTCTCCTTTACACCTATCAAAATGCTGATAAAAAATCACTTTTGATTTACCTTTTGGGGGATCAAATGAATTCATTTCAAATTTATTTCATATGATTATGGTAGTCCTCAAAATGAGCTATCCCACGAATATAATTTTAATATATTTTGGTTTTATTATGTATGTATTTTTTTAGTTTTATAAAACATAGGTTATTCACCAAAAATCAAGCTCTTTGTTTTGCACATGTGGAAAAATAGAAAATTATCAAAATAATTTTTTGAAAAATACTTTTGTGCTGGGTATTGATGTCCTTGATCCATTAAAAAAAAAAAAATTGAATTACGATACATATAGAAAAAGTTATGTTGTATACAGTTCGCCTATGTCTGAATTGCAATTGGTTTGACTTCGAAACTCTATTAAGGAGAAAATATTCAATAAAAAACTATGAGACCAAATGAAAGTGATAGATATCATAGTTACAAATCTAAATTCGAAAAAATTAGAATTTTATCCTTCATACAAAAAAATTTATGTTGTATACGGTGAGCGTCACTTTTTAAAACTGTTGTTTTTTGAAAAAACTAGTTTTCGTGGGAGATGGAAAATTAAGTGCAATATTATTCCATTTTTTTTGAAAAAAATAGTTTTAGAATCTATAGACAAAATTTGATGAGACTCTAGTTTTCATCATCTTCAAATTCCTCATGGTTTAGCCGCTATAGGTGCCCGAATGTGAAGATTTAGTTAAAAATAATAATTTTAGTGTCCAGTTTGGCCAAAAATTGTAAACCACTATTGGGAGATCACCCAAGCAGGAAGATGCACATGTGGATGAAAAATTTGATGAATCTAAGGATGGAGAAGAAGAAGAGGGTTCAAATGGTTTAGAGGATGTGCAAGATGATCACACAAAAGAAGAAGAACAAGGAAAAATAATCTAGTTGACAAGTATATCCCATCAAATTACTATTGTATAGTTTCTTTGTTGAGTATTGATGATGAACCTAGATCTTTCAAGCAGGCACTCTCTTTGAAGGAAAGTGAGTCTTAGTTATAATCCATGCAAGAGGAGATGATGGATTTGGATAGTTGTGACACTTGGAATCTTGTTAGTTTTCCCAAAGGAAGGAATCCCATTGGTTGGAAGTGGGTATTTAAAAATAAATTTGGTGCAAATGGTCGATTAGAGTAGTACAAGGCCAAATTAGTGGCTAAGGGTCACTCCTAGGGAGAGGTAGTTTATTTTGGTGAATTTTCTCTCCTATTGCTAAATTCACTTCTATTAGATTCCTATTATCTATTGTTGTTGCTTGTGATTTTGAGATAGAGAAAATGGATGTTAAAACTATTTTCTTGCATGGGGATCTTGAGAAGGAAATTTTTATGCGACAACCTAATGATTTTGTTGTGAAAGGAAAAGAAAAATTGGTTTGCAAGTTGAAGAGATATTTGTATGGTTTGAAACAACCAAGATTTGGTACCAAAATTTTGATGATTTCATATTGAAGTTGGGTTCTATTAGGAGAAATGAGGATCATTGTGTTTATATTAAGGTCATTTGATGATTAGATTGTAATTATTGTTTTGTATGTTTATGATATGTTGTTAATGGGTAACAATAAGTTAATTATTAGGGAGCCCAAGACACAAATCTCTGGCACATTTGATATGAAGGACTAAGGCTACAAAATATATTATTAGGATGGAAATCAGAAAAGATCAGGGTCGTATAAAACTTTGGTTAAGTTAGAGTAAGTATGTTGATACAATTTTGTGAAGGTTTAATATGCATGCCTGTAAGCCAGTTAATATTCCATTTCTAGTTGATACTAAGTTGAGCTTAGATATGTTTCCTATTTTTTATAATAATTTTGAGGACATGTCTAAGGTTCCTTATGCTAGTATTTTTCATAGTTTAATGTATGCAATGGTTTGCACTAGACCAGATATAGCCCAAGTAATGGGGGTTCTAAGTAGGTTTATGTCTAACCCTAGTAAAGAGGATTGGAATTTTTCTAAGAGGGTGTTTAGATATTTGTGTGGTACTACTAATTATTTTTTGGCTTATCATGGTACTTATGATGTGGTCAAGTCATTGGAAATATAGGGGTTTTTTTATGTATATTGGGTATGTGACTTGGATAGTCGAAGGTCCACTAATGGCTATGTATTTACTTTGTTTAGAGGTGTAGTGAGTTTGATGAGTAAGAGGTGGCCTATAGCTGCATTTTTCATCATTGAAGTAGATTATGTGGCTGCTACACATGCCTCTAAGGAGGCGATATGGTTACAAATACTTGGTAATGGCATAGGTTTTGATTGCAGGATAGTGAGGATTAGGTGTGATAGTCATAGTGCTATTTATTTGGCCAAAATTCCCATATATCATGCTCATACTAAGCATGTTGATGTTTAGTATCACTTTGTGTGAGAAATGGTTGAGAATGGAAAGGTCTTGATTGATAAGGTTAACACTTTGGATAATGTTGTTGATTCTCTTATGAAGCTAGTGACCACAAACAAGTTATCTTGGTGTAGGAAGGCCATGGGCCTTGATCACTATACTTGATTTATTATTTAAATATCTTGGATGTGATTGTAATGTATAATATCAAGTGGGATAATGTTAGGTTAGGTGGCGTTAACCTTGCAAACCTATGTCATTTTTATATCTCCGTGTTTCTTGGAAAGTGTCTCAAGGACATGAGAGAAATTAATTTAATATTGACATATTGTAATTATATTTTCAAGAGGGAATTTGATGTTGGTGGAGGTTACACATAAATAGAGGATAAATTCTCCCTCCTAGGCATCCATATTGGGAATGTGAAAGGTCTTGTATGGGGTGCCCAATTTTGGAGGGAAACATGTGTCCATTGGTATTCCATCTAGAAGCTAAACAAACACAAGAGCATCCTTAATAATAGAAGATAAAGAGGATATTGGTTAGGTGCCTATGTTGGAGCATTGTGCATTTTATTAAATATTTTATCATGAATCTTTTTCTTCCAAGAAATGAGCATGGGTTTTTCAAGTGTTTTTGGCACCTCTTGTTTCAGTTTATCATTATATTTTTGCCTCACACCACTACAACAAATCCCTATGATTAGCTCCCTTTTTTGCTTCCACCCACTGTTTTAATGTATTTTTCTCCATTTTTTTTGAAAAATTTGGCACTATTTATCGGGATGGCGCTATTTTTGGTATTTTTTGTGCCAATCAAAACAAGTAGGCACTAAATTAGGCACAAATTAGCACCTAAATTAGTGCCCAAATTAGCACCCAAATTAGTGCCTAGATTATAACCTACATTAGCACCTAATTTAATGCCTACTTTAGCACCTACTTTAGAGCTTTCTTTAGCACCTAATTTAGCATCTAATTGAGTGCCTAATTGTTTTGATCTAGCAGAGATTAAGGCTTAAGGGATTAGGGGTGTTAGAACAAAAAATCCTTCCCCAATATTCACTGGCCTTTAATTGCTTGCCTACATTTCACTTGCATCAAAAGATCCCTCAACCCTCAACCCTCAACCCTAATCCCTCAATCCTCAACCCTCAACCTTAAACCCTAAACCCTCTACCCTATACATTGGACCCTCAACCCTAATACTTCAACCATATACCCTCAAACCTATACCCTAAATGCTCTACCCTCAACCCTTAACCATCAACCATAAACCCTTAAACATTCTACCCTCTACCCTCAACCCTAATCCCTCAACCCTATACCCTCAACCCAATACCCTAAACCATCAACCCTATAGGTCCTCAACTCTATACCCTCAATTCTTAACCCTCTACCCTATACATTGGATCCTCAACCCTCATATATCTTTATCCCTCCCTCCTCTTCTCTCCTTCTCTCTATCTCACTTCTCCATCCATCCATCCCTCTCTACCCTAATCCATCAACACTAAACCATCAACCCTTAAACCCTTAAACACTCAACCCTAAACCCTAAACCCTCAGCCCTTAAACCCTAAACCCTTAAACTAGCCTCTACCCTCTACCCTCAACCCTCAACCCTTAAACCCTTAAACCCAAGTAAACTCTCTACCCTAATACCTCAACCTTCAACCCTTAATCCCTTTACCCTCTACCCTCTACCCTCTACCCTCTACCCTCAACTCTTAAACCCTATACCCTCTACCTTATACATTGGACCCTCAACCCTATATCCTCAATCCTTTACCCTCAACCTTAAACCCTCAACCCTTAAACCCTAAACCCTCTACCCTCTACCCTCTAACCTCTACCCTATACATTAAACCCTCAACCCTCAACCCTTAATCCCTCAACCCTCAACCCTTAAACCCAAAACCCTCAACCCCTATACCCTCTACCCTATCCATTGGAACCTCAACCTAATCCTTCAACCATATACCCTAATCCTTCAACCTAATATTTTCATTGTATTTAACATAAAATGAAATAATTTGTGTGACAAGATCCATAATGTCACCAGCATTCCCTTTGTATATACCCATTTATTCCTCCAGATAATCATAGACAAAGCAAATTTTTCCTTTACCACAGTATTGCAACATCAAAATAAAGGCAACGTAGGATGGCAGCTTCTAAGTTAATAAATAAGCCTTTATTGCAATACCACCAAGACATTATATAGTTTGCATAGTAAAGCGGTACTCACCGCCACCTCACAGGGAGAATTATAAGGCAATGCAGTAATGCGGTACCTACCGTCATCCCGCATAAGGTGATTCAAAGGAGTGCAGTAAGGCGGTAAACAACAATACAATAAAGCATACACCGCTATACCATTGGGAGGGTGAGTAACATATGCGGTAGAGCGGTATATACCGCAACCCCACAATAATAAGTCTTGAGCAAGGCGGTATAGCGGTAAGCATTGGAAGAAAAGTGGACACCATAGTACCACATGAGGTAGTTTTTCTCCATCAATAATATTTGATGCTCATTCTTCATCCCCGAAGCATGGCCCATCTTCAAAATCCTTACCAAGGAATTCACGCAAGAAGAAAAATGTTTCATTCAATACATACCCTTCAGCCACTTTGCGCCACCTTTGGCGCCCCAAAATGCTAAATTATGCACACTTTGTGCCACCTTTGGTTCCCCAAAGAGATTAAATTTAGGGCTGAAATTCAGAGTTGAAGTCAACATTAACTACACCGACTATAGCATTGACTAATGAATCAAAAAAAAAAATTTAAAAATTTCCACCTACATTAAAACTACCTCCAAAAGGTCTCATTCCCACCAAAATCTCAATCAAAAACAACCCACATACTTTCCATTTTGTACATTTTATGGCATAATACACCCCATTTCTAAATTTAAAATAACATTTTGACATAAGTAATTTTATAAACATATCACTTAATCAAAATGTTTTACACTTTCAAATAAATGCAAAGGCATTGACTTACACCTGATTTTCTTCAAAAATCAGAAGATAACTAAGGCATAAAGCCGAAGTTAGCAAAATACACAGGGAGCCAATAATTATATGATTTCTTAAAAATCATAAGAAAAAGTAAAGGCACATAATTTAAATGATTTTATCAAGGAATAATAAAAGGGATCTAAGGCACATTAAATGTTGTATTTCTCACTCCAAATATAGTGAAATTCCCCTAAGACATCAAGGATATATGATTTCTCAAAATCATAAAAATTGGAATAACGCATAAAGCCTAGGCATGAAGGCAATTATATGCAAAAGTAAATAAAATACCACAAAGGTATTAATGGGGAATTTTAATTTTAATTCAATTTGATAAAAATATAATCTTGAATTAGGGCACATGAGAAAAACCCTAGCCACAAAATAGTTTGAGCCCAAATCCTTCGATCTCATTTTTCTCCTTCACATTTAGGTTTATTGGCTCTACATAAGCACCACCATGATGAGTTAGGGTTTTTTATTTTGAGCTTGATCCTCCACCATTTTTTGCTATTTCTGGGCAATTTTCTTGAGAAATCTCACAGGAGAAAATAAGGTAAGTCCTCCTTGGGCATCGACCTTCATTTTTGATGCATTCTCGGGCTTTTAAGCCGTGGTCATGATTGTATTCTCTAATGTATTTTATTGTTCTCACTTGTTGACACTTCTTCATCACCTTTGGCCGCCATTGGAGATCTTGGCTTGAGTTTTTTTGAAGCCATACCCGTGGTTTTTTGGAGCACACTTTCTAAACAACAAATTGGGTAAGTTCCTCACCATGAGTCTTGCATTTCCCTCTTAAATATCTGCGATAAGAAGCTCGATTCAAGCTCATTTGAATGCAAAATGATGTAAATTCATGTTTCTCTATATTTCAAATGCAAGCTTATGTATGTTAGGTTTATGATCCTTTCATTTATGAGGCCCCTCTTGAATTTGTGGCTATGGATCCATACTTGGTTCTCCTCATTTTTCTTGTTGATTCTATGCATTTTTGTATATTTCATGCATTTTCAGAAAGATGGGTTTTAAAAACCCTAGGTCATTACCTTCTATTTCATGGAGAAAACACAAACTTAGGTTTTTCCTTACCATAAAGCTACAAGCTCATTTAGCTCAAAACCCTAGCATCATCATGGAATTTGTTTGTTTACTTTTAGTGAAGTGCATATTTTGCTTCATCATAAAATAAGAATGGTGATAATATTACTTAGTTTCTGAAGAAAACAACAAAACTTCACCTTCTTTAATGTATGCACTACAACTCCATTTCACTTGTTCCATGGTGATTTTAAATCTTGTCATTTACTACCTCCCCACTTGGCTCCTCTGAACAATAGGAAGATTCTCCTGTATGGCTAAGTTTCATGGCCACCTTTTGTATTATGAGTTTTATATTTTCTTGGCCATTAATTGCTTTGTTTCTGTAGCTCATGAAAAGTATGACATGCAGATAGAAAATGCTACCCCTATCTTGGATTGCTTGGAAACATCACTTTTCTTTAGATATGAAAATTGATCACCCTGAAGCATATAGAGAACATGGGTATCCACATGATACAGTTACAACTGGCCTTGGCTCTACTATCCAACGAAGCAACCTTCAAACCCTATCATCTTGGGTGTTCTCCTTTCATTATTAAAGTCTCAGTTTTTCAAGTTTGAAGTGACTATCATACCCGTAATTGTTATTGTTGTTCCTCTATAAACAGGGAATTGTCTTCCATTGTTATGACTGCACAAAATTTAAGGGACATGCTCTCAATGTTATAGACTCTTCACTACCTAGCAATTCCATATGATCTTTATGGTTGTCTTCCCTACTACTCTAGACTGTGACTAAGTACCAGTCATTATGTATTGTATCAAGACTGTCCTCCAATTCACCTCATTCTTTGATCTCTTCACTATTAGGATGTTCATTGTGTTTCCCTATCAAAAGACTATTGACTGGTATATACCATGTGAAAAACAAAGTCACAATGACTATATCATTGTTGTGCAAGATCTTGAGGACTATATACTCTCTCATCATGTAGTTTAGGACTATCACCTCCTATTGAGAGAAGCTTATAATTTTTCATACATATGATTATTTTTTTGTGAAATGGTTATTCCACCCTTTTGACTTTGTGGTGAATTCTTGACAAGTACTCACCTCAACATTCTTGCAAACAATGCACTCCTTTTTGTACTCAATATGCAACACTATTTGTTAGGTGCCTTGATGAATATGTATATGATGAAATCTTCATGCTGGTTTGTTACAAACAACATAAACAACAACATTTTATGTTTTCTTCATCATAGTGAACTACCTTCTTTTGACTATCATGTATGTTTCTTTAGCACTACCATTGTGCTTCTCTATAATTGAACTTGATGCATCTGTCCCAACTTTGGTTTATTGGGTTCCATGTGCCAATTTTGTTGTGTATTTTCACCATTATCACATAAATCATTTGTTTCTTGGGAAGAGACAAACTATTTTCCTCCTTGAATTCTTGTTGTCCTTGAAAAATGTGAAACCCATTCTCTTCCTTGAGTGATGGCTATCCCTTATTTGAAATGTATGTGGACTTCACTTCAACTCAGCTCCAAAATTTGACTGTCCCATGTATCTTCTTTAGCACTGTCACTATGCCTCTACCTCACCATGCATTCAAAACTATTCTCATACTTTATCAACAAACCTCACTCACTAGAGTAATGTGTTAATTTTGAAGTCTTGCAAACCTAGGTAAAATGGGTTCATTAAGAAGATTGAAAGACATATCCAGTAGAGTAAGATTTACAAGAGGAAATGAATGCCCCTTTGATCAACATGATGGCAACCTATTGTTTGGTTCATTGTGAAAAGATGAAGAGTGATATTTCTTGATAATTCACACAGTTTATGTTGCATCTTTTGAATCTGATAATTAAAATTGATCAAATGGTATGATTCCATATTGATTTGATGCATCAAGAATAGGTTTATCATCAATTTGATCAAGTTGCTCAATTTTGCTTACATTCCTACCCCTCTTAAAACACAAGAGGGAAGCATGATGGGCTCAACCCTCATGGGAGCCACATTTTACTCCACATACTATGACCAGATGAAACAAAATAGTAACAAAGATTTAACCTATAATTGCACAATAAGCAAACGTTGTTAGATAAAACAGAGCATATGATAGATGTGTTTGATAACTCTCTTGTTTTCATGTACATCTATAGTGTGCAAGATACTTTAATGTTTATAATGATCAAGCTATATGTTTATGGATGTTTTCCTATGTACTAATTGGTGATCCTTCATTGCTCTAACCAACTCTTTCTCATAAATGCAAGAAAACTGGAGCAGTAGGGGACAAGCAACAACTGGAGGCTAGATGAGCAAGAGGACTGAAGCTGATGCAAGGAAACTTAACTAGGATTTTTCATTGAGGAAATGACGAGTCCCCCTTCTTTACCTATGATTTTCCTTTTATCTGTAAATGTATAGTTTTTAATTTATGTGCATTAATATAGTCAATCCCTCGACTTGTGAGGGACACTATACACTTATTATTATCAATAAAGACTACCTTTGAAATAAATGTCGACTCTCTATTGTATTGTATGCAATTGCATAATCAAATAATGCAGTCTTTTGATAATTTATTTTATGTATATGAATGAAATTTAGCAGAAAAGAATGTACCCTCTTGTTTCACTCTATAAAAACATAACAGTCCTACCTGATTTAGCTAGAAGCAAAATCAAGTAACAGATCAATTTGAATCCATATAAAGATATTTACATAGAATTTTTACTAATAGATTTGTACAAAAGGGATGCCACATAGTAGATAATGGTCAAGCTTTGGTTGATTTGGGTTATTTGGTGGTCTTATTTTGCATTATTCATTCCATCATAGGGTTTGAACTCTCAGGAGACATCTCATAGGCATTTAAATCTAGAAAGACAGTCATTCAAGGTAAAGCTTTCTCATTAATCATTTGTTTCTTTTAAATCACCCATTTCTTTTAATTTATTTGATTGGTGGCTTACTTTCATACCACAAAATAAAGATTTCATACCACAAACTGGATGAAAACTTTCATACCTGGTAGTGTGTACTCTATTTGCCTCCATAGACTAGATGAAAATAATTTTCCCTAGGTCACCTCAAAATGTCAAGCAATAGAGAGAAGGGAGAAAAGCGAGCATACTCTATCCATTATGAGGTAATTCATTGTCAATTTATAGATTTGTAAATCTTTCCATTGTTTCTATGATTTTTAGTTTTTAGTTTTTTATTTCTAAATTTAAAAGAAGAAATTTATTATATATATAGGGACATGAGACTAACAAAGATAAAGAGGCATTGATTTCCATATTGGGGGTAGAGGCAGTGAACAAATTGGATGGTGTGGACTTGACAATGCTTTCCAAATACATAGAAAAATGATCTAGTAAAGCCCCTGAAACATTGCAACCAAATCAACTGTGTCAAAGGGATTCAATTGATTCCCCAACTAGTCTTGAATCGAGCAAAAGATCCAAGAGGAAATCAATAACAATAAACTCTAAGAATTTGCAACAAGGAGCAAAGGCTTCCAATGTCCCAACCACTCTTGGGACACAGACTTCTTCTACCACGCCATGTTTTGCATCTTGTATTGGTAGCTACGATACCAAGATAGAATACGATGTGGTTTTAGGGGAAGTCCAAATGACAGATGCTGGAAAACATTTGTGAATAGGTTGAAGGAATCATGCCTTCAATGATTCAAAGACCATCTACATTTTCCATTCTCAAAGATACCCATGCACCTGCAAAAAGCAGTTACCCATGACATGGAGGCTAAATTTGGCACTGGTTGGTCTATAAAGAAGATAAAGCTACAAATGTCTCAAAACTGCAAAAGATTTTGGTGCAGCCAAACAAAGAAGATAAAAAAACTCCCTCTCGAGCTAAGGCTCAAAAAAGGCGAATTGATGTAAGTGTGAAAGTATGGAAAGAGATTGTAAAAGCATATGAGAATTTTGATGCATGGAGGAAGTCCGTTGAGGAGAGTACGTAGGTATTTGAATTTGCTCATAAGATTATATCAAATTTAATAAACAATTTTTAAATTTTATTTGTGCATAGTTAAATTGAATTAGTAAATGTTTCAGGACAAGGCCTCCAAGGCTAGGCTTGACAAACTTCGTGCCATGCATCACAATGGCCAAAAAGGTTTACAGGCCTTGATTTGTACATTTGTAAGTATATTTAATATGTTAAATGATATTTTTTTATTTCCTAGGAAAAAGTAAATGATTTTATATTAATTAGTTTAACTATTCCATGTGTCATGTTTTGATAGGAGGAGAAATATGGCCAACATCCAACGCAATTTGACAAGGAAATGTTACAAAGCAAAAAGTGGACCGATTTTATAATCTGGATGGAGAATGAGGTATCAATAGTTGACTTTCAATAACTTAGTTGGATATTGTTGTGTTAATATGTCAATTTTTATTTCTTGTGTTGAGTTGTTTATTGATGTGTGGGATGAGTTCTAAAGTGCTTCTCTGTTGGCCTTAGATCCCACTCAATTGTCCCATTATTTCATGTTGAGGAAAAAAATATTGTTTTCCTTAAAGGGCAGTGGGTGGCATTCATGCCTTATTTTCATCGTATCTTTTAATTAATGACCATGGTCTTTTAATATCTCTAAAGTGTCCTCATTTAAGTTATGGGTTGTATCATTTGAGTAATGTAATACCCCTCTGTTTTGCTTCTTGTTCAGTTTGCTTTATGCTATGTTTAGTTGCAACTACTTTGATACTGGATACATTTTGTTATGATGTTTTGATCGCTACTATTGAGCAACAACTATTATTATGTGATGTGGTTATTTGATGATTGTTTCACATGCATTATGGATTAATGATGTTGTAGAGTTAGCATGAGATGTTATTATGAGATTATTGATAATGATGTTAATGTCAGTCTTTGATAAGTGTATTGGTGAAGAGGATGGTTTCACATCACTCACTTGTGAGCGCCCTGCGAATCCATGATTTCTTATTCACGGTGTGTAATATATGTTGGATATACTATATGATGTTGTTGACTTGGTTTCAGGTTGCAGGTACATGACATCGACTCCACCTGGTTTCACAGGTTTGATCGTGTCGATCCAACGGTTAAGTTGAACGGGAGATAGTAGATAGGTAACATGTGTCAAGTCTATGCCCTAGCCTTAGTGTGTCATCAATCTTGTTTGTTGAGTCATGGTGTACCTTATTTTAATGCTATTTGATTTTGAAAGGTGCTTGTTTATTAAATGAATTTTTAGAATAATTACATTGGGTTAAAGTGATGATTATTTTATATTAAATTAAAATTATGCTTTGAAGTTATATTTAAAGTCATTAATAGAATTTAATTTAATTTAATTTAAATTATTTAATTAATTAAATTTAATCTCAAAAGGGTTGAATTTAGTTATTAAATAATTTAATTAATTAATTAAGTTTAATTTTGGATTAAATTAAATAAAAGAAAAAATTGAAAGATATTTGAAATTGCATTTTAAATTCAAGTGTGTTTTCAAAAATGGAATTAGGTTAATATTGTAATTGTCAATATTGCATGCAAAGGATTAGATTTGGTTGTCTAAGATATTTTGATTAAAGGGGATTGCATGTTGAATTAAGAAGAGGAGTTTTTGGTTGAAAATTCATTCTGGGAGAAGATCTTGGAAGGGAAAAAACTTCTTGAAGGCAGTGAAGAATTTTTGGGAAAAGAAATTGCACAGAGAATTGATTTGAGGAAAATTTGTTACATTGTTTGAGTTTTTGGATCGGTTGATTGCTTGGGTTTATTGCATGATTGAAGAAAATTCAGGAGATCTTTGGAGGAGGCTTGCATCAGAAATTCATCTTTTACTGTAGCTTCGAATTCCAAGTTTTGATCTGTGTTTTTCTGGTTCTTGTTTTGTTTAATACAGTATAAATTGTTTATGAATCTGTTGTTGAAATCATTGTGAATTAGGATTTGTTAATTGAATCTAGATTTAAATTAATCTAAAATTTGGGGGAAGATTGTTTAAATTTACTATAGGATTTAATTTAGTAAATGGGGAAATTGTTGAAACATTGTTTTTATTTAAACCTTATATTGTGCTTCAAACATTTAGGTTGTTGTATGAAGATTTTACCCTTTTGAAAACATTCAGATTTGTTCTTCAAAACAAACCATCTTAGAAAACCTTTAATGAAAAAAAATCAAGATCTGTTTATTTTCCTATTTTTAATTATTTGAAAATTTGAAGGAATGGTTTAAAAGAAATTAAATTTAAATCTCTTGAATTTAGGAAGATATTTTGGAAAAAAATTATCAATTTTTTGTTATTGGTTTTTTTATTATTTTCTCGATTTTACCAGTAAAATTATCTGTGTAAATATATATATATATAAATATATATTACATGTATTATATTTTTGAATATAAATACACATAATATATATTTATAAATATATTTATATTTAAGGACATAGAATAAAGTTATATTGTTGGGTTTCAAAAAAATGTCGTACCTGTGTGAATTTGCGCATAAAGAATTTATGTTAAAGTTGTTTTTTTTATATAAAATAAAATTTTAATAACATGGTGGACGATGGCCATGACCCCACTGCCCACGACTTCCTAGGGGTGATGCGCTGCCCATGGGGCAGTGCTCCCACCACTTGGGGGGACACACTGTCATGTGGGGAGTGCGGCCTTCCCAAGGTTTCGTCGGCCGTTGTACTATGTACAGTCGGCGACTGTCACAGAGTGTATCAGCGGTATTGTCCGGTCACTATCATTTTATTTTTTTATTGCAAATAAAACTTCGAATTTATAGTTTTGTTTTTATATTATTATTTTTTATATGGTATTCTTTTATGTAGATATAAATTGTGTACTTTTTTATATTAAATATTAGTATCTAATATTTAATATAAATATATTTTTATATTGGGAAATTAGTGTTTGACTGGGAACTTTATACAAATTTAATTAATTTGACAGACTGGTAATTTTTAGAAAAACAGAGGGTTATGAACAATGCTTAATGCAAGGCTATTTTAAATATAGTTTAGTATACAAATAAACTATATGTAATTAAATATATATGATATGCTCCTTTATATTTAGGTATTTATATTTTAATATTCTATTTTGATATGTAATTGCATGCAAGGTTCTTTGACGACAATTTATACTGATACGATTAATGTGCATAGTTATATAGGGTTGTGAAAAGTATTTATTTTAATAAAGGGATTTATTGTTTTAAGAGTATTTGAGCTAACCCTGTTATTGTGCCTTTGATTTTGTAAATGTTACCTATTGAATGAGTATAGGTTTAAGAAATCCAAATATTATATTTGAATTATGACTTGAATGCTTGTTGTAGCTATGTCATCAAGTTGCATTGTGGGATTTGGGATTTAGTGTTAGTCCAAAATTGTAAGTCTTCCAAAAGAACTTAGAGGATGAGGGTTGTCAAATTTTTATGTCAACCAGTTGTTTTTCCCTTGGGTAGTGCATGGCGTCTTTTCAGGTTTTACCCGGTTTCCACGAACGGGGATATTTTTGTGCCTCCTATGAAAGGAGTGGACTACGTGTGTTTGTTGCCTCCAAGATGTTTGGAGTGAATTGTATTATTTGTTTCCTTCTTGTGTTGGAGTGGTTATGATGCCCAGGTTGTATGCACTTGTGTTTCCCTTGGAGTATGGTTTTTGTGGTGTGTTGTCCATTAGAAGAGTGGCTTTTGTTAGGCGTCGGAGCCCAAAGAGGTAAACAAGGTAACCTTTAGAAGTTATTTAAATAAGTGATAATTAAAGTAATGTACTTAGAAGATTAGGACTAACTTCTCACTAATCAAGATAATTTTACCTCACTCATAGACACAAGGGCTCATTTAGACTTGGGATGAGTGAGAAGGCCTGAAATGGCATAGTCATCTATCTTGTCAGTATGAGAGGTATTTGATGCCGCATGAGTGAGCATGAGGGCCGAGATTTGGTTGAGGTCACCAGGATTATCGGAGCCTATGAAGAATTCCCAGAGGAGATCTCATGACTACTATGCAATGACACTATGTCTAGGACAACAGTTGTTTATTGTTTTATGTGTATGGTTCTCTGAACATACTTGATCTATTTTATGTCTGGAAGCAATGTGACCTATGCCAGTGATGTGAGAGTTGTACTTGTACTGTGCATGTGTTTGGTTGAGTCAGTATGTGTCAGTATGAGTCTGCCTTGGATCGTGGTTGTAGTTCTTTGTCCATGTTACTTTGTTACTATCTCCTAGCATGGGGGGTGGGCCTTCGAGTACCACTTGGTTGGGTGGAAAATGCACCATAAACCATTGGGTCCCCCGTGATCTTCAGTTCGTGGAGGCGAGACATCCAATTGGACAACTCACGGATCTTGTTTTCCTTTCTAGCACTGTTGTATTTCAAATTGTATAAGTTGATTTTACCACTCTTGTATTTATGAGGTGGATTTATGTAATTGTAACACTTATGTATTTATGACTCATTCTGGAAATGAGTGTTGTAATCAGTTATTCATGTAATGGATATATGTTATGGATGTTATCTTCTTATCTTGTTATTTAATTAGGTTGAATGAATGCTTACTACTTGTGTTATTTATTGCATTGTAATATAATGATGTATGTTAATGGGGATTTAAGTAATCTCGGTTACGTAGCCTTAGGGGATGTTGTCTATTATAGATGAACATGTATGTTTAATTCACTTTAATAAAAAAAAAAAATAGTACGCTTTTATTGTGAATTGAAACTTCCTCTAGGGTTGCGTGGTGGGGCATTACACATGGGATGTTGTCTATTATAGATGAACATGTATATTTAATTCACTTTAATAATTAAAAAAAAATAGTACGCTTTTATTGTGAATCGAAACTTCCTCTAGGATTGCGTGGCGGGGCATTACAAGTAACATAGTCCCATGTTGATTTGATTTATCTTCTTTTCTCTCAAACATGATATCTCAAGGAGTGCTTACTTGGTATCTCAAGGAGTGCTTCCTTGAATTCATGTTTCCATTCTACTAAGTGATCCACATGCATCTTTTCCATCCTTCCTAACGATGTTGTCATTCTTTTAACATGTAAGAATGTTTTGATGCATGTTGGTAGCATCCTATAGATCTAACACATCCTTGTAGAACTCCTTTTTCACCAAGGCCAAGTCATCATGGATTTCTAATGCATATTCCATGAAATCACCTGTCATACCTTGTATCCTTGTAGTATTTCACTTGATGTTTCAAATGCTCAATTTCCTTCTTATGACCTTCCATTTCTCATGTCATTTTAAGGATGTTTGAATCATTTGATTGTGTTGTGGCGACCCTATTCATAGCCCTAGCCACTAGATCCATATCATCTACATCCATTACAATTGCTTCCATGGTTTCATTAAATCCTAAGAGTATAGTATGACATACAACTTCTTGATCAACAACATGTCAGGTAAATGCTTGGGAAAAGTATGGGGCGCCTTTGCGGTGCCATAGATCTTCCTATATGTTAACAACTCATATAGGGAGTAATATTTTAGGTTCTCCAAGATTCTAATCATGTCTTCAAACAACCTAGCGAACCTTTTCTCAAATAATAGCTCATGCAAGGGAGCAAAGAATTTGTCACAGATGTGCTCATATTTGGATGAATATTTGTGCTCCCATCGATCCTAGCAATAAACATGGAAAAAATGACATGGGATGCTTCATGTCCAATTCAGCCCCAAATAATTTATTAGTTGCACAAATAATATAACACAAGTAAGAGGTTGTATAGAATTTTGGCTTTGTGCCCATTGGAGGAGACTCGACTCTCATTATTTCATTGCACAAAGTGAGTGACAAAACAACTACCTAGTTTAAAATTGGCCCTTCTTTAAGCAACATATGTAGCAATGAGACTTAAGATTCTTGAAAATGAGAAGCATCCTTCTCCCCATACAACCTGCTAACTAGGGAAACTATGGTTTTTACTGAACCCTTGAGGCTGATGGAAGGGTACCATTTAGTGTTCCTAGAAGTTAACTGTCTAACTCCTCCTCCTAAGGTTTAGGCTATGTTTCAAGCTTGAAAACTAGGCACTTTTGTTGTAAAATCCACTTCTAGGACCCATGGGTGATGTGGCACAGGGCCTTGAACCACCACATAGGTCTTATAGAGAGAGTGTTTGGTGTAAAAGCCAAACCTAAGTCCTATAGAGAGAGGGGGTGACACTAGACTCCAAGCACCAAAAAACCATAAAATAGTTAACAAGATGTATATTTAGCATTGTTTAAACCCAATCTAGTCATGTATGAAATTTATTAAAGTTACCATGGCATGAGAACTTTGTACTCTCCTTTTTTTCCCATTTCTTAATATCACTATGATCTTAGGATGTAATATTCTTTTTTCCTTCATTCTCTGATTGTATTTGTATAAATGGTACTATGGGGATGGTTGAAGCATAACTCTATTTTACATTTATGGTTTAGTTTTATGTTTGTAAGCAAGCTATGACATGCAACAATACATGAGCATACAAAGAATAGTTCTTCAGGACATTTTGTACTTTGATTATACTATTTTTAAGTGACCTTTGCAAAATAGTCCTTGTACCCTAATTATTATTGATTTTGTTGAGTTAAATAATCAAGATAAGAAGTTTCTATGTGGCTTTATAGTTTATTGGTAGTGTTCTCTCTTTAAACTCATATTGAAGCATACAAAGAATAGTTCTTCAGGACATTTTGTACTTTGATTATACTATTTTTAAGCGACCTTTGCAAAATAGTCCTTGTACCTTGACTAGTATTGATTTTTTTGAGTTAAATAATCAAGAAAATAAGTTTTTGGGTGGCTTTATAGTTTATTAGTAGTTTTCTTTCTTTAAAATCATATTGAAGCATGTAGAATTTGTTTTGAGCTAATTTAAGTCTAAAATTGAATGACTCTGATTTGGATTTGATATGGTTGAACAGTACTCGGTAACCACAACTATAGGGGAGATACATTGGCACAATTGAACCCTGCTCTGAAACATCACACTTCTTGATGGAATTGTTATAGGACTTCTATTCTTATGAAAAAATTTCCACCATCATGTACAACTAAATTTGGTGTCCCCATCACTTCATAGGATGCTTTTTTTTGCCAAAGTAGTGTATTCCTAGAAACAACGTCATCAATGGTTTAACCTCAAAATCCTTCACACATAGCAGGATGTAACAAAGGAATTTCTTCTTATCGAATAGACATATTGAATAAACCATATTCATTAAGTAGAAGGTTATCAATTTTTCTTAACCTCACACTTAACCTAGGAAAAATGCCCTAAACCTAGCTTGAAATACAAGCTATTGCTTTGTACATTTTATTCCTAGTTCCCATAATGTCTCTGATGTCTTCAATTTTGGGCTTGGGATGATTCAATTTATTAACTATGGAAGTTCATCTTTAAGTACCTTGAACTCACTCACCAAAATGGTATCGTAATAATTAGTTAATTTTTCTACTCTTATAGAATATAAACATTGATTCTCTTTCTCAATTAAATACAAATAAATGTGGACATGTAAGTACATTTTTGTGCAAGAACAAAATATTTGTTCATTTTTCCTTCACCTTTTGTGGATAAATACTGGAACAACACTAAGCAACAGTATGATTGGAGAGGGGTTTTATCTCGGGAACACTATCTCAAGAAGCAACTAGAGGTATGAATGAGTTTTGGCCAGTTATTGATCCCATAAGCCATTATTTTTTTCTTTCAATCAAGGGAAAAGTTTTTATTTGTTGTCCTTATGCATTTTCCTTTGAACTCTTACAAAAGGAGTTGAACAATGTATTGTCCTTCTGGTTTCACAAGCAACTTGGAAAGTAGTACACTATATTGGCACCACTTCAACAATAGAAGGACAATGCCTACGCCTATCAAATGGAGGGGAATAAATAAACCTAATTCAAGTGATTCACTTATACTGAAACAAGTTTAAATATGAAAAGAAGGTTTATACATTGGAATGTAGAAATGGCCAAAGATATAAACTCTATTTCCTTTTACGTAATTAAACAATGATATCTGCATTCCTATTTGAAAATAAAATCTATCCAAAAAGCCTACATCAACAAAAATAAAAGTAGAACACCAACTTGTCAAGCAGGCTACATAATAATAAACACTCATAAACAAAATGCCTAGAGCACAACCAACTACTAATGAAAAATGCTCATATAGATTAAGGAATACACTAGAAGTCAAGGAAAACCATACAATTTGAATAATCTTCTCTTACAATGTTGCAAATGCAGATAACAATTTACACATCTTTTCCCCAATGCTTAAGAGGTGAATGAGATTTTTGAACTATCTGTAAAGAACAATATACACTCCTAATTATATCATTAATTTTTTCGTGAAACTCAAGTAAAAATCCAAGTGGTTTCTTTGATAGAATTAGCTAACCTTATAGAACATTCACATTATTTAATTATTATAAACAACCAAAAGGTTATTATAAACATTATTTATAATTATCTCCCTAAATGGTATATCAAACTCTAGTTCAAAATATTTTAGATGGGGCTGCTCCCATAGCTTTGTTACTCGCTTGATAAATCCTTGAAACTTTGCATTGATTTTATTTTTCATGTCCCTCTCTTACTGTTCTTCCTCAATTTCATCAGGATCATACATTGACCTTCTTTCCCCTCCTAAAGTTTGGACCACATCCATTACCTCCACATAAAATTAGACATCCTTGGTCTTCTTGGTTCATACCATGATATGGTAATGCAAATGAAAATGAAGCAAAGTAATCATCTCCTTCTTTGTTGGCTGGAAGAATGCATGCTTAATGTTTTGATACATGATATCAGCTCTCTCTTATGCTCTCATG
This sequence comes from Sequoiadendron giganteum, assembly GCA_007115665.2. NCBI lineage: Eukaryota > Viridiplantae > Streptophyta > Pinopsida > Cupressales > Cupressaceae > Sequoiadendron > Sequoiadendron giganteum. The sequence continues at coordinate 396,671,848 of CM021106.1, forward strand.
GTTGAATTCCAAAATCCATTATGGTGGGCCTCCAGAGTTCCAGTCATCTTTCTTCCTCTTCCACCAAATGCTGGCATATTTTACTAATGTTTATTAGAATTGTTGCATGTTTTACATCATTGGAATGACATATTAGCTACAACTTTTTTGAAATTTTATTATGCTATGTGCACTTTGATATGATGTAATATGATTATGGTTTTGTTTCATATGTTGTAATATTAGATATATAACAAAAAAATAAATTATTGTATGAAATAAATAATAACTTTTCATTTTAAATATTTTTTTTGCAAAACACGAGTCTTCCAAAAGATCAAGATGATCCTCATGGTATAGATCCAGATATGTTGGTTCTGGTACAGATCACATGGTAAAGGATGATGATGACATAGATACAGAAGACACTGAGGCTAATGACAATGATCATGATGACAATGATGATCATGATGATGAATAATCACAATGGTGATGATGATGATGAGACAACTGTTGGTAGTAGCTAGTGACATTCATGATCATATAGAATGCATCATGGATCATTTCTAATATATTGTTATGATGCCTCTTTTCATGGCTACTATCATATGTATCATTTACATGGCCTGCAGTACCATATTATTGAGTTGTATCATTTTGACATGTATCATTTTGACTTATATCATTTGGACATGTATCATTTTGAGTTACATAATTTATCATTTTTACTTATATCATTTGTACATGTATCATTTTGACTTACGTTGATTGTTGGACATGTATCATTTTGACATGTCATTGATCTATTGACATATTTGAATTTCACTTGTTTTAGTTATATATGATGATGATCTTATCAGTATTGACTTGTCAATTTATATATATTGAAAGTGGTCGATGATTTTTGGATGGATATTTATTACGTATGATGATTTTAATTTACTGCTCAGGATGGATGTTGTCAAATTCAATTAAATTATAGATATTTGACTCACTTGTTTTAATTATAGATGATGATCATGTTATAATAATTATCTTGTTATTTAATCATTTGGGTTAAACAATTAAATTACTTACTCTATAATCATATGAGTTATTTAAGAAGCATGATATATTTAACTAATTAAATTGAAATAAAACATATTATTTAATTTACTTACTCTATAATCATATGAGTTATTTAAGAGGCATGATATATTTAACTAATTAAATCAAAATAAAACATATTAAATTAATAAATGGAAGAAAAACAAGAAGAATTTTTAGAAGAAAAGAAGAAAGCAACAATGGAAGCCAAACTAGAAGAAAACCAGAAGCAAAACTTGGAGTTATCTAGGAAGCAAAAATAGAAGCAATTCAGGTAGCAAACAAATAAGTAATAATGGAAGCAATTTTAGAAGCAAAAAAAATGCAATAATAGAAGCCATATTAGAAGCAACAAAAGATGGAAAAATGGAAGAAAAACTAGATGCAACAAGTGACATTATATTGGAAGCAAATTTGGAAGCAAAAATGAAAGCAAAATTGGAAGAAAAACTAGAAGCAAACCTGGAAGAAAAATTAGAAGCAAAACTGGAAGCAAACCTGGAAGCAACACAAGAAGCAAAACCAGAAGCAAAATCAGAAGCCAAACTGGAAGCAACAAAATCTAGCGCAAAATCTTATGCAAAAAATGGCACCGAAGTAAACATGAATTTTGGCGCCGAGTTTTGTGTCGGTAGAAGTGTCCAATTCATGAACTCAAATGCACTAAATTTCAGCACTATTTTAGGCACTAATTTCCTATTTTTTTGCAATGCACGAGTTCTATATATTGAAGCCATGAGATGGTAGTTTCATGTTGTGTTATTTTCAAGTGTGTATGGAAGCATTCCGGTTGTTAGAGATCAGTGAAGTGTACTATGGTGTATCTCTCTTGTGAATATTAATAATATACTTGCCCTATTTTCTCATGTGGATTTTTTCCCCAAAAGGTTTTCTCCATGTAAATCTAGTGTCATATTTTGTTTGTTGATTTTTCTATTATGGTGATTGTGCAATCACATACATATACTCTGATTTGGTAATCTTATTTTCAGATTTGAATTCACATACATAAGTTAATATTGCAGCTTAGTTTCACCTTGTTTTTAGCATTTCTCAAAACTACTTTTTCACCCTTCAAGTGGTAGGGTTGCTCAAGCATTCTTAGGGTCTCCCAAGCATCTCAAAAATTATCTAAATGACTTTCCCTAGTAAAAGGAGTGACCCCACTAGTAAAAGGGGTGACCTCAATATTGTAGATTGAAACATGAAAATTATGAATTTTGGTTGTTTTTCCACCATTGTGGATTCTTGTCTAAATCTTAGTTGAGTCTTGACACCACCTACCCCTATTAGCTCTTGATTTATCCCCTCTAATCATGCTTTTTATTGAGATTTCAAGCCTACTTAATTGAAATCCTTTGGATTGAAAATAGTCATTAGTTTTCTATTAAAAGCCTTCTATGTGATTTATGATTATAGTACCGATCCTTCTATAGTTTTTTGAGTAGGCTAGTGAGTTGTTTCTAAGGCGTCTAGGCCAGATTTACAAGTTTCTTTGTAGTATTTTCACTCTCTACACAACTAAATAATTTTTCATAGGTTGAAGCTTCAAAGTTTCTATTGTTGTAGCACAACACTATGACACTTCCCTTAATCTTAGTTCCCTAGATTTGTATCCTTCTCCCATTAATTGGAGCTCCCTATTTTGGAGAGAAGAGAAGAGAATATAGAAGATGGGACACTAACTAATTATATACCACATCTTCGCCAAACATCTTGGTTATAAATCTCCAAGTGTGAAATTCTAATTTACTCATTGTTTTGAGTTATTAGATTAATTTTCTTTAAAAATATTATTTAAATTTTAAATATATTAATTATCTCCAATCTTGCCTAGATTGATGGTATTTCATCACTACTTTGAATATTAGAAATAACTAGATACATTTATTTATGTTATTGCACTAGATCACTTATATTATAGTAAAGACCTAGTTTCAATTCAACATAATCACTCCAAATAATGTTAGAAATGCCTTGCTAATATGACATAGAAACAAGATCAAAAGTCCCTTTTAACATGTCTAAGGTGATCAATGCATCAAATCAACCAAAATTTAAAAAAAAAAAAAATTGCTCAAATTGTATTTAGAATCATTTAATTTTAATAGTTGATTAACTCACTTTTAATCTTAGGAAAATATAAAAATATGGAACAACTATCTATTTCTTGCATTTAGATCATAGCCTTTAGTTAGTTCATTTTAACTCAAGAAAGCATCATGTGATTGAAATTCCTTTCTAGTAGGTCCAAGGTAATCAACAAAAGGATCAAACAAGGCAATCAACAAGCAACCAACGAACTTGCTAACAAGAAAAGTAAATCATGATCAAAACAAATGCAACCACAACACACAATAAGCATCTAAAGAAAAATATATATCTTTCTTCTCTCTCCCATTATCAATCTCATGTGTCATAGGGTTATTGAGGATTGGGTAAGGTCAATTTCAAATGACCTTAGAACCTCTCAAACAAACCAATAACCTTTAAACCAAAGAAAAATTAAGAGAGAGATATTAGAATGCAATGTATCCAAAGAAAAAAATTGGAGGTGAGCAAGAGAACTAGCCCCGCTTGAAGAATTGATTGAGATAGAAAATTTCCATCTCAAAGATTTTCTTTTTAATATTAGGAAAAGGGTGTTGTACACATTGCATAAGGAAAAAATTATTATTCAGTTTTGGTGCATATTTAAGATATGTGTTTAGCCACATTAAATATTTATTTGGATCCATTTTATTTTATTGAGTGAGCTTGAATCTATAAAAGAAATCACACGTGTTTAGTGGTTGGGAATGGCTTGTTGGCTAGTTGAGTGAGCTGAAATTTATATTGAGATCTCTTGTTGAGTGCATATGTGAAGAATGATATGAGATGTGGAGGTTACATGCTTGGGCACATGGAGGATGCATTGGAGGTTCTTGGTGTTTCATAAGTATTCATGAAGACTCTATAAGGGTATTGTAATGTTTCCTTGTTGAATAATACATTGAGTGTAGATGCTTTTGGAGGTTGGGTTTTTCCCTCTTGAGGATTTTTCCAAAGTATATCTTGTGTAATCTTGTGGGGTATATTTTATCTTTGCATTATGGTTATTCTATAAGATTGTGTGCATGTTTTTATCTCATGTGGTTAGGTAAGAACTAGTTTGATCAACCAAGTACCTTTTTAAAAACATATGGTATCAAAGCCATAGTTTTAGTTGAGGGAGATGAGAGATCCCAAAAATTTTTAACCTTTATTTAAGAAAATCTAATCTAAAGGTGAAATCATGATAATGCTAGAGATATTTCAAACATTTCAAGGTATGACATATGTTGTGAAAGTTGTGAGTTATAGATTTGAGGTTTTGGGGTTTGTAGATTTGTGGTTATTTTTACAGATATGGGGTTTAAAAATAGATTTTGAAAAATAAAGAATTTTTTTTTTGGGTGTTCACCATGAGGGTTTTGTGGGGGAAGTTATAGAAATGACCCCTTGAGAAAAATTCAACCTCACAATCAGATTTAGGAGGCTCGAGAGATGAATATTTACATAAAATCCAACCTATATTAGCCACTAGGGACTTAGGAAAAAATGCCCCACTTTTCAGTTGTATGGTTATATAGTTGACATATAAAAAAATTAAGAAAAGTAAAAATCATGTTTAAAATTCCCAATACAATAATTTATTTATTTTAAATCACGAGGGGGTATGAGGCCTATAGACCCTTGTACCCTATACCCAGTGTGGTGATAGCCACAACATATAATTGATAGGGCATACCAAGCCACACAAGGGTATCGACCCCTACTAACGCCAGTTGGCCCCTAGCAAGTGAAACTTTGGCCCCTAATCCCAACCCTTGATTGAGTGAGGCCAAGCAAATAGCCCAACAAGATTTAAAAAATTTAAAAAATTTAAATTTAAATTGGATTGAATGACACCATTGTGTTTGAGGGTAAGAATTAAAATTTTGAAAAACTAAAATTGTTTTAATTCTAATTTGAATTTTCCCACTAGTGTATAGCTTGTGCATCACTACATCTACACCACTTGGGCACTAGTTATTGAAGTTAGATGATATCAGAATGATGGAAATTTTACGGATATCATACTTGGGACCCTTTAGGCCTAATATATATATTTTTCTTTTAGAGGCCATAACATTCACATATGATATCAAATTTTGGACTTCTCATAGTCATTGAAAAACTCTCTCCAAGCACTACATAGTGGTACAAGTTTGGATTTTAGATTTTATTGTTTTTGTCATAATTTGGTGCCATGAAACTAACATTATTTAAAAATGGTTATTAGGTCATAAGTTTCACATATAAAATTATATTTTTTATTTCTAATAGGTGATGGAGAGAATTTGTAGTGTACTACATAGTGGATTAGGTGATTTTTCACTTGGATATCAAAGAGAGGATTGTACTTGTTTGAGCACTTGTAGGAGTTTGTAATTTGAGGTGTGATTCAATGAGACTTTAGATGAATCAAAGGGTGAAAACTTATGGGAGTGCATGTTTTTATGAGGTAAATATGATGGCATAGTAGATTACTAGATATGGCGCTCCTTGATATAGTTTTACAGGTATTTATAGAGTTTAGACTTTTGATGGAGATAGGTACATAAGTTTTCTTTTTGTTTGAGGACATGGTTGAAATGCATGTGATACTTGGAGTCTTAATTTAGTGAGAGGAGTAAAAGTAAAAAAATGGTGATGATTAAGGTTTCATAGATGTTCATGTACATTTGAGCATTGGTACAACATAATCATGTATGTGGTTCACATGCCATGGTATTGATTAATTCATAATTGTAGGTGGTGGTGTGGTTTAGTGTTAGGAGGTTGTTCCTATCTCTTGGATGCATATTTGGTTCCTTGAATATAGTTACTAGATTGTGAATTTATTTGACAAATCAAATCTCTAGGTGATCTAGTGTTTTATTCTTGAGATATACATGTTATCTTCTTGGTTATCTACATTTTTAGGTTACTAATGTGATGGTGATTTTGCATGTTGTGTTGATTAAGGATTTGTGATTTTTTTAGTTTTTTGAGTTATTAACCCATTTCGTCATAGTGGGATGGCTTGGATGTGGATTTTCTATATGCATAGGTCTCTTCAATGTTGAGCATATTTAATTATTTGGATTCTTTTGTGGTCATTTTTACATTGGTATGTTGCATTGATATGAAAGGATGGAAGATTGGAGTGCCTAGATAATTAGTTATTCGCAATAATAGCATGTTTTTTATCATGATGTCATGGAAATGTTGGTTACATGGTTTAGTGGGAGCTTTTGATAGTGAGTTTTTGGTGGTGGTTTCATCTTCTTGGCTTGGAGATCTTAGTGTTGGTGTGAATAGGGGTATTACCTAACTAGTTCCACTATTAGGTCCCTTTCACATCTTATCACTTAAGTTTACTCAAGATTCATATAGGATCTTATCAATTTATACATCTCATATCATAAGATTAAAACACTTGTCATAATATTTTGTTGACTTTTTTCATTTTAATTCTTATGTCCTAGGTGATTTAATATTAGTTGTCTCATGTCATATGATTAAGACACTTGTCATGATCTTGTCTAATCCTATGTCCCACCTTGGATATACAACCAAGGGTCTCTCACATATTGTACACCTAATTTATTTTTGCATTCTTTGATATGAATACAATTTATTCTTTCCATATTGATCTTTTGAGTATTTTGTGTTTTCCATAGGCCTTTAGATCTTGGGTGGCTATTTCCATAGCCAAATATTACATGGTATCAAAGCAATTTGAGTACCTGTGGTTAGTATTTTAGGATATCTTGAGTGAATACCTTTTATTTTCTTGAAGCATTGAGTATGTTCTTCTCTTGCATCCCTAGATGATCTAGAGAATCAAAAAGGTGTGATAGAAATACCAAATTTTGGGGGGGTTATTTTCTTGGCTTTGTATTACATGTGTATTTTGGGAGCTTGTTAAATCAAATCTAAGCTCACCATTGCATCTGAAGTGCCTAAGAAATTCAAAATTTCCTTTTATTTTATCCCAATTAGACATTGGAGCCTAGATATGCAAGGGTTTGAAGTTGGGTGTTGGTTGCTAGATCCATAAGGTAGTCATATTTTTGAATCATTTTGGGTCAAATCTGACCCTGCCATCACACTCAGAAAGCCCAAGAACCCATAGATCAATTGTTAAATCATTGAAATCAAAGCACTTTATACCAAGCCATAAAAAAAAATCTAATCCCTTGACAGTACAGATTTTTAGTGCAGAATATTTTGCAAAATTTTTGCTGGTGTCTAAAAATAGTTTAATTCTATTTTTTAATTTTTTAGAATTAAAAAAAAATTAAGATCATTTTTTTTAAAAAAGAGGTAAAGTGTAGGTACTTGTGCATGTAGTACCTACACAAGCCTACACAATGAGTACATAGGTACCCCATAGGGCCTCGTGCCCCATAAGACCAATGGGGTCTCATGGAATCTCACGCCCTTTGTAATGGCTTCTCAAGCCTTTTTTAAAGGCTTTTAAACCCCTTCGTGGGGTGTGGTGGAGGCTTCAACCCCCCACAAAATCTATTTAATTTTTTTTTTAAACAAATAAAGTTTAAAAATAAATAAAAATCTTTTAACTTTAATTAAAGTTTTTTAATTTTTAATAACTTTTAATAATATTTTTAATTTCTACTAAACTTTTCATAAAATTTTTCTATAATAATTTTATTAAAGTTTTAATAATTAAAAAATCTTTATTAATATTCTTAATAAAGTTTTTAATGTTTTAAAATTAAAAATAAAAATAAAATTTCTTTATTAATATTTTTAATAGTTTTTTAATAATGATGACTTTTAATTAAATAAGACTTTTTTAAATAAGTTTTATTAAATTTTTTATAGTAATATTTTTTAAATTAAAATTTTAATTAAGTTTTTCTAAATAAATTTTACATTAATAAGAAAACTTGGGAAGATTATTTTCCTACCTACCGAGCCCCATCCTACACCATTCATACCTCCAACCAGCAACCAACATGGGTGAGTAGCTCCTACCATAATGGTGACATCCAATCAGAGGGCATCTTTACTGATCATCTACTTTGGGGCACATGTTTGCATAGCTTCTTCATCATCAGTCTTGGATTGGCATCATCATTGTTGTAGTCCATCTCCTTTATGTAAATGATACGTTGTAAATGCACTAAAATAAAGTGTCACAATCTTGTTACTTCAGTGTACTCTATCATATTTCATGCTTCTTTGGATTGATCTATGTATCAAGTGGCAGTTCCTATATACATAGCGAATGCAAGGGCTGGTTACCCATGCACTTCAATGTGATGGACTAGATACCATACAAACGCTTCTATAATGGAAGAAATATACTTATATTCAGAAGGTTGTGTTCTAAATTCAAAGACTTGGTACATGTCTCCAATTGAGATCAATATTTACCAATCTATCATTTGAGAGTGTCCAATTGATACTCGTGTAGTGGTCTCCTTGATTCTAATTTTATTCTTGTTGTAGTATGGATTCATCAATAGTTCTCCATTGATAGATTCTACAGTCACCAATGAGTTGACAATTTCAACTCCATCACCATTTATGTTGACATCTTTTGTAGTCATACATGATTCTTTATATTGGTCTTTGTCACATTTTGGCTTGGAGCAACATTTGGAGGACTCATCATCATCTTTGGCCAATGCTCTACATCAATTTTCACATTGTTCTACATTGTCACTTTCTTCAATTAAGATTGAGAATCCTGAAATTGTGACATTTGAGCAGAGACTTATATCCTTCTTCCCTAATATTCCTTCCAATAATGGGAAGATATCCTGCATGCATCATTGGCTCTATTTCTTCCTAAGGGGAGAAATGTTGTTTGGTCAGCTTGGACCATCTTCAGAGTTCCATGTTGAGTATCCACCATTAGTGCAAGAGATTGTAAATTCAAGGGGGTCACCTGACCTTCTCTCTTCATTCTCTCTTATGGGGGGACCTTTTCCTCGCATGGGGTTTCATCCTTATCATTCTTCATTAAGATTATTTAATTTTCATCTCTTTTGGGGAGGAGTTTTATCCCACTAGGTTTTCTCCTTTTCTTCATTTGTGGGAGATTGCATTTGTACATGGGTACCTCATCAAACCTTGTTTTTGGGACCCATCCTTGCACATGGAAACCTTTGCTCCCATTACCAAAATTAATTTCATTCGCTTGACTCTTACCATCGATGCAACTCATGGATGGGTTGTACATCAAATAGATGTGAAGAGTGCATTTCTTCACAACGATCTTGCAGAGGAGATTTACATGGAGAAACCACATGGATTTGTTTGGGATTATTCTTTGGCTTTATGGTTGAGGAAGTCTATCTATGGGCTCAAGAAGACCCCTAGGGCATGGTATGCCAAGATGGAATCATTTATTCTCTCAACTGGATTCTATAGGTGTCACTAAAATTTGAATGTCTATATTTTGTGATAGGATGACTCATTTACTTATTTTTCTCTATGTTGATGAATATCATTACAAGGAGCTCCTCATCCATCATTAGCAGAGTCAAATCTTCTCTACATGATAGCTTTTCTATAACTAAGTTGGGCCAAATTTGTACAAATTTCTTAGGATTGAGATCACTTAGTCTACTTCAAGGATCACTCTTGCTCAACCTGAGTATGCTATTGATCTTCTAGCTCGGCTCCACATGTCTGATTGTAAGCTTACATTAACTCCATTTTTGTATGGATTCAAGCTTGAGGCCAAGTGTCCTACTCCACTATTTTATGCCACTTTGTATCATCATCTTGTTATGAGCCTCATCTACTTGACGCATACATTCCCTAACATTTATTTTGTGATTGGAATGGTTTCATGCTTTATGTAGGAACCACATGAGCTTCATTGGAAAGTTTACAAATGCATATTACATTATATATAGGGTACTCATCGATATGGGATTCACTATGCATTAGGTACAAGACTCATTTTGGTTGGATATACAGACTATGATTGGGCTTAAAATCTTGATGATTGTAAGTCCACTTGGGTGTTGCCACAATACAGATTTACAATTTCTAGGAGATCCTGATTTTTGCTGAAATCGTATATTTTTGGAAAATAAAATGATTTAGACCTTGAAAAGTTCTATTTAAAGGATTCCAATTGAAGAGGGATTGATCAAACCCCCTTGGATAGAACCTCACTAGTTTTAAACCATGCCTATAACAGAGTCTCCTTTACACCTATCAAAATGCTGATAAAAAACCAATTTTGATTTACCTTTTGGGGGATAAAATGAATTCATTTAAAATTTATTTTTTCTAAGTATGCATTCCTTATTATAAGCTTCCCAGAAAGTATAATTTTAAATAAATTGAAATTGATTATTATATTTATTTTTTATTTCTTGTGAATGTAGGTTTTTCATCAAAAATCAAGCTCTTTGTTATGCACATGTGGAAAATTAGAAAATTATCAAAAACAAAATTTGAAAAATATTAGTGCACTAGATATTGAAGTTCTTAATCCAACAAAAAAAATTTGAATTTCGATACATACAAAAAAAGTTATGTTGTATACGGTCCGCCTATGTCTGAATTGTAATTAGTTTGACTTCAAAACTTGATTAAGGAAAAAAATATTCAATAAAACACTATGAAACCAAATGAAAGCACTAGATATCGTCGTTACATATCTAAATTTGAAAAAAAATAGAATTTTATCCTTCATGGAAAAAAAATTATGTTGTATACGGTGAGCATCACTCCTTAAAAATGGTGTTTACTGAAAAAAATAGTTTTCAAAGGAGATGGAAAAGGAAGTGAAATACGATTCCAAAAAAAATGAAAAAAATATATTTAAAATCTATAGACAAAATGTCACAAATCACTAGTTTGCATCATCTTAAAATTCCTCATGGTTTAGCCGCTATAGGTGCCTGAAAGTGAAGATTTAGTTAGAAAAAATCAGTTCAATGCCCAGTTTGGCCAAAAATTGCAAACCAGTATTGTGGGATCACCCACTTCTGGATACAAATTTTATCTTGGTTCAAGTCCCATTTTTTAGCAGAGTAAGAAGTAGCATGCCATTTCTCTCTCTTTGATTAAGGTTGAGTATCGAGGAGCTATTAATGTTGCTACTGAGGCTATTTGGCTTAAAAAATATTATGAATGAGTTTGGCTTCACCATCCATGACCCACTATCCTCCATTGTGAAAATTAGAGTAACATTCAAATCTTGAAGAACCTGATTCAACATCAATGGACCAAACACATCAAGATCCATATGCACTACATCACAAAGCTAATAAAGGAGTAGGTCATTGATTTGTAGTATTGTCCTACAATAGATCAAGTTACTGATATCTTCATCAAACCCTTCAATGAGAATAAGTATCACCATTTGTGATCTCTCTTGGGGGTGAATATGTTTCTTCAAGAAGGTTCACTTGACCTTATTCATTCTCTCTTATGGGGGGAACTTTTTTCCTCACACGAGGTTTTTTCCTTCTCATCCTTTTGAGATTAGTTTCTTTTTTTCTCTTTTGAGGAGAAGTTTTGTCCCATTGGGTTTTCTCCTTTTCTCCATTTGTGAGATATTTTATTTTTACATGGTTACCTCATCAAGCCTAGTTTATGAGACCCATCCTTGCATGTGCGCATGATTTTTGTTCCCCATAATTTTCACTTAAGGGGGTATTGGTGTGAATAGGGATATTACCTAACTACTTCCACTATTAGGTCCCTTTCACATCTTATCACTTAAGTTTACTTAGGTTTCACATAAGATCTTATCACTTCATAATATTAACACACTTGTCATAATATTATGTTGAATTTTGTCATTTAATTCTTGTGTCCTAGGTGATTTAATATTAGTTATCTCATGTCATAGGATTAAGACACTTGTCATGGTCTTGTCTAATCATGTGTATCACCTTGGCTATATAATGAAGGGTCTCTCACATCTTGTACACCTATTCTATTTTTTCTTTATTTAATAGGAATATAGTTTATTCTTGTCATATTGATCTTTTGAGTATTTTGTGCTTTTCATAGGCCTTTAAATCTTGGGTGGCTATCTCCATAGCCAAATCTTACACTTGGTTCTACTTTATTCTCATGATCTACTAGTATTTTAGTTGTGTGTGTCTAGACCATGGATGATCTTCATTTAGGATGTGGTTATCATGATTACAAGGAGAGATTAGTATCACAAATCAATGGAAGCTTTGGCAGTGACATGGATTCATCACTTAGTAATGGATGATATTCTGAAATGGTTGTTGGTGTCATGGAGGAGATATTGGATCCTATTTTCTATAGTGAGGTTTATTTAACATATTGAGCTTCATTAATAAGATATGGTTATCTTCACATGATTGTAGATGTTGACATCTTGGTTAGCCATGGAGGACTCTTAAAGTTTTTAGTTGAGGTGTTAGTTTATGAATTGTCAATTTTGATAGGTAATCCTTAGTTGAGAGGATGTTTGGTATTGTGTCATGATGGAATATTTGTTGTGCATTAGAGTATTGGTATGGTATAGTTAGCTCACTATGTCATGATTTTTTCCTAATTCTATGCTTGGAGCTTTAACAGTGATCTAGATAGTTCTCTTGGTATTGAGTACATTGGTCATATTCTTGGGAACTTCATGATAGTGTGATGTTGCATTTTGAACTTAGCATGGACTAATCAGTTATAGGTGAGCATGGATTGATTGGTTGTAGGTTCTCATGGATACTTGAAGACTTGGTTGAGGCTAGAGTTCTCTTAATTTTATAGACATTTATTAATATGGTTACACTTTGGAGGTTTCAACAAGAAGGCTAAAGAGCCTTCACATGGATATAGATGTGAATTCATGATGGACCTATTGGAATAAAGGAACACTGAGAGGGGGGGGTGAATCAGTGTTCTGCACTTTTTAACTTTAATAATCTGATCCTTAAAGTGCTTATAACATTCAACCAAAATAAATATGCATGAACATAAGACAAACAACCACAACACCATAACACAATGATTTTTACATGGAAACCATGTTAGGGGAAAAACCACGGTGGAGGTCAATCCACAATGTTATCTAAGTATACTCAAAAAATGTTTTACAAAATGGGAATGCACTTGCATTCAGGTGCACTGCCTAGAACTCACTGCTCAAAAACAAAAAGGCTCACTGCCTTAAAAAACATTTAGATTAAATCCATCTGAAAATTTGAACTAAGAGAATAACATCTACTAATTCTTTATTACAGTTTTGGTTAAGCACATTAGTCGATTTATTGACCTTCTATCTAATTATGCTCTTCTGCTATGCTCTACTTCAATTCGCATCACAAATCCTTTTATGCAGAAGTGAAAATATGCATAATCACTCTATAATCCTTCTGATATTTGCAACACACATCAACACACTTTGTATCTATATCAAAATGATATAATCGGTCACTTATATATATCTGCAACTAAAGATTTAATCACTACATGTCAGCTTCAACAAGGAAAAATGTTTACAAACTATCGGCTCAATCCATAATTAATTCTCAATGCACACCAACCAAAGTCATCCACAACATAGTGATGACCAAAATCAACATGTTCGAACACAAAAAAACTTAAACAATTACTTCTCAAATATCCGCAACGGCTACATCCACCAAGTCGGCCTTCATGCATTGTTAAACAAAAAATTAATCAATCGGATCTTCTAACTTGCACACGGATCGATACGAGGATCTAAGATTCAAGAATAATAGAGATCATAAACCAAACAACCTTCCTTGAGATCCACAACTAAAAAAAATAACATAAAATTGCATTTGAATCGATGAACATAATTATGTCAGATGCTCTGCTCTTGCTTGACAGTTAATCACAAAACTTCAATCTGACTTCTGGTATTATCAAATGTTGACGTGTGGATCAAATCACTGACTAGGGTCGCCATCAATGACAACACCAAATGACATTTGCAGTGTCTCTTGCCAACGGGACCTATAGAGGAGATTGTTCTTGGAGGAAGTTGTGGCGGCTTGGTGTATCCTAGAGGATTAATATCATTCCCCACTCTTGGTCTATTCAATGGATAATCATCTAAGATGTACTTCCCATCTTATTTTTAGATGCACTATATTTTATTATTTTTCTTCTCATGGATGTCAATATTGAGATATGGTTGTTTAGTTTTGGAGGGTTCATTTGAGGAGTGTTTGAAATTTTTATCCCCTTATGCATATGTTTTTTATCATATTTCTTTAGCAAGGCTTACATCCATGTTGGTTATATGAGATAAATATGTTTTGTTTGATCTATGAGATTGAACACTTGGTTGTTGTTAATGATTTTTAGTTGGGGTTGTGAAGGATATCTTACTTGGCATAACTTAGAACTTTGAGTTTTTGGTCAAAGTACATGCTATGTGATATGATTTACAGGATTTATCTCTTTGTTTTATGGCTACTTCATGGGTGTCCATGTTCACATGGTTTGGTGTGGTGAATTTGGGAGAGTTATGGTGACTTGTTGTGAGAGAGTGTGATTTTTGTTGCATGTGTAGATCACTATGATTGTTACTTGCTACTACATGGTTTGATAGTTAGCCACAACTTAGTTTGAGTATTGAATGGTATATTTGGTATGCCATGATCTATTTTTATATTTGGCATTACCCATAAAATAAGAGTTCATTGATGTGTATTTTCTTCGTTGAGATGTTTTATACATGGAGCTTGTGATTGTGGTTTATGGGTTGGATATTTTGTTGGCATGACTTCTATTGATGTTTGGATACCTTATATATATAGATGATTGGGTAGATTATCATTTGTTGTGGTTTCTATTTTAGTCATGTGGGATTTTCCATTTGACAATAGCTTGGATCCTTTGTTATCACTCATATTTGATGCGTGTGTTCTTTGAATTTGTGCATCTTCACCTTGGATTGTTCATTTTCTTTCATAGGTGTCATTTTGGAGGATGATAGGATTTCTTAATTGAGATGGTGGTCACATTGGATGTGTTTACAGGTATCTTGATGGAGCACAAGAGCATGCTAGATATTCATGCGGTTTCATGTATGGCTATGATGATGTATTTCATCAATTAACCCTTATGAAATATATATAACAAGTGGGATAATGTTAAGAAAAGGGTTTTGTACACCTTGTACAAGAAAATAACTATTTTAATTATATAAAAAAGTATTTATTTGTGGTGCATCTTTAAATGATTTGTTTAGCCACATTAAATATTTTTTGTGTCCACTTGTAAAGTTGTATGTGACATCAGCTAGATATTTTGTGTGGGATGCACATGAAAACATAATATTTTGGGAAAACTTAGTACGAAAAAGTAAATGTTGGGGTCAATGGTTTTGTGTACTTATGGTTTTAAGACACATGCTCTTACCTTACCACTTTTTATATTGTGTGATCTTCAATCTATAAAAGAAAGCACATGTTTGGTGGTTGGGATTGACTTGTCGTCTCGTTGAGTGAGTTTCCATTTATATTGAGATCTCTTATTGAATGCATATGTGAAGCATGGCATGAGATGTGTCGTTACATGATGGTACATGAAGATGTATTGGAGGATTTTAATGTTTAAAAAGTATTCATTGAGACTTTGTAAGTGTATTATAATATTTCGTTGTTGAATAATATATTGAGTGTGGATGCTTTCAGAGGTTGATATTTTCCCTTGTGATGGTTTTCATAGGGTATTTATTGTGTACTCTTGTGTATGTATTTGATATTTGCATTGTGGTTATTGCGTAAGCTTGTATGCACACTTTTCTCTCATGGGGTTATGTAGGAAATGGTTTGATCAATCTACCAATTACCTAACAAATAACACTCAACATGAGCTAGATTTAATATGTGCCAAAAACACATCTAGCCACATAAGAATGATCATAACCACAACTCTTTAAAGGTTAGCTAAGCAACACCCACACATTCCAACCATAATCCTACACATCAACATAGTCAATTACCATCAAGTACTCCCTCATTAAGTGAGAGAATAAGTTGGCACAACACCCACCCCATCTATAAATATCATTAACACTCATAAGATTATCCTTCCTCATGAAGTGAGTAGTCCTTTAGATGCTCCATTACTCCATTAGATTTTGTCAATTGAGTAGGAGTGATCTAACCTTACAAAAGATACATGAGTACAACACAAGTCTAAGAGATAACTAAATACTTCAATCAAGACTATAAAGGATGAAATAAAGTTGTACTCATTCCATGTGAGTCATGTGTTCGACTATTAAATCATCATTATATTTTTATGTATACCCATACAAACATATAATTTTGGGCACTTATAGGGACATCTCTTCTCAAGAAAGGGTGAATGATGAGAGAACACTCACACAAGCCACTAGGAACATTACACATGCTTTGATAATATTTGGAATTTCATAATCTTCTTCACAACATGATACCTTACACATAAAATATAGTGTTTTCACACACCATTATACATGACCCTACATAGTTCATTGCTCCATTTGATTCTATCATACATGACTTAGCCTTGCTTCACTCAATCACCTAGCATATTAGTAGATTTGTTACATGTGGACTTATTCAATCATAGGAATAGAATACCAATCATTAGGAACCTCAAATTGACAAGTAGTTGGAAGCTTGGTAGTTTAGGCCATGAACTATTATATTACATCTTCTTATTCTTGTTTAAAGTAACTACACAATTTACATTATATGTTCACTTATTTCTTTGCATTGATATATGAGAAATAATTGAATATTTGTAGGAAAAATGATTTGATGTGTTCACCCGTTTATGGTCACATGAACCATCATTCCTTGTACTATTTGTAACATCTATTATACCCTATTCATTTTTTGTATCATGAATAGAAGTAGTATACATATTTGTTAGAGCCTTCTACTTGCACATCTCGACTATGTATAGGTACAGATATCTTATCTTCCTTTTCATAATCTATAAATTCATCTTTCACAAGATTGATTTGGCCTATGGAACACCTAGAATCTAGATCAATATATCTATCCCAAGCCCACATGTCTAAACTTTGGTGTACTAATCTAATATTTGCTTAAAGTTAATATTTATTTTTAGTTCACCTTGATGTCTTTGATTTTCTTTAACTAATTGGTAGTGTTTATGAAAAACTTTAGAAATCTTGCTAGATAATAATTGATTCTCCTTTAGTCAAATCTATAGATTACCAACTTAATGATTTTTAGAAACGATCGAATACAATAGACAAGTATATAGAAAATGCCCTAAATAATAATGCAAGTAGATAATGCAAAAATGATTCTTTATTTATATTCTTTTGAATGATGTGAAATGAAGGTAAAGTGAAAGCCTAGGACTTCACCTAGGATTTCGATGGTGTTTTTCCACAACATGTCATTTAGAGTTTGAGGTAGTGGGGGTTTGATGAATTTGGACAAGATATAGGACTGACTTACAACTTGAAAGGCAAGTCAACTTGCCCTTGATCAAATTTGGAATGGATCTTGGAATGAAATGTAATGATTTGACTAGGCTAATGGTGCAAATAACTATTTTGATGCAAAAATAGAAGATTTGGAAAGTCACAAACAAATTCAAACTTCAAAAACGGACTGAGAAGAGTCTTGTGCACCTATGATACAAATTTAAATCTAATTTTTGAGGACCAAGTCACCCTGGGTGACTATGTCCTAGTAGGTGAATCTCAAAGCTGATTTCATAGTCCTCTAGAGCTAAATCAAAGCCTTCTTTCCCTAGGTGTCACACTGTCAGATGGGTGCTGGCAAGAAGTTGAGTCTTTTTGGCCATTTAGTGGAAGTGTTTTCCCTGATTTTCAAGATTCGACACATTTGACCTTAAAATTTGAAGCACTTAGAGATGGAATCTTGGAAAAATTCATTAATCCTAAAATGTAGTACTCGGAGTCTAGTTTCCAATTTATTTCAATACCCATATGATACAAAATGATTTTCAATAGGCGTTTCTAAAAACCACTGTTTAAAAGTCATTTTTTTACCATACCATGCACGTGTATGTTATCCATATTTTGACCTAAATAATCATATTTTTCTAAATCCTTTTGGGAAAATATTTGTAACTCACTGAAGCACACTTTCAATATTTTTTTTGTAATTTTTTATTGAAATTTTTTTTCTTAATTTTTTACTGGCCATATTTGGTGTTTTGAAAAATCGTCATGTACGTCATGCATAAGATAACCTAAACTTATCATTTTTTTATTTTTATTTTAAATTGAAAAGAATTGTCTGAAGTATTCTTTTGTGCAATCCGTTCGTAAAAAAATTATGCTAATCAAAAGTTATTAAATACTAAAAAACCCTGATAATTCAAGTTTATGGACTTGTTTCATTAGAAATTAAATGGAAAATAAAAAATTAATCCAATTGTAAAAAAAATTACATATTTGGAATCTAAACTGTCTCATCTATAATGGGTTTTAATTTTGTCAAAAAATTCTACAAAAAATGTCTTCAGACGTATGCCCAAAGTCACTAATTTCTTGTGACATTGCTAGGACCTTCAACTTGCAGGTCAAACCAAGCTCAGGGCCTAGATTCGGATCCCCAAACCTTTTCTCGAACCAAAAAACAAAGCACGAACCCGACCAAAAATTCATATTTTAAAAAAACGGGATCCTGTTTTATAAAAAAAATATTTTTTTATGCTTTTACAAAACGGTCATGTTTTGAAAATTAGGAAATTTTCCATTTTGGAAAGTTTTCAAAATGAGATCCTGTTTTGAATATTTTCCAAAATGGAAATTTTCCAAAAAAAAAACTTTTCAAAATGGGATCTCGTTTTGAAAAGTTCAAAAAACATAAACTTTTCAAAATGGGATCCCGTTTTTTGAAAAGCGAGATCCTATTTTTTTTTAAATGAGATCCCCTTTTTTTTTAATTTTAAGCTCGGGATCCTGAACCTAAACAGGATCCTGTTTATTAAAAAATGGGATCCCATTTATTTTGCAATGTTGATTTCATTTTTTTGGCTGGCAAAAACTTTCATGTTTCGTGGACTCAACTTCTTGCACTTACCCAGATCTTCGTCAGGTGTAGAGATAACTAAGTTTCCATACGTTGTCAAGGTGTAGGGTTTAAATGCAACAATGAATAATTGACCTTCAAGCTTCTCCCAATCTTCTTTAGATCTAAAACCTACACATTCAAAGAGAGAGGAAGGGTTGTGCCATATAGGGGCTTGCCTTGATCAAACCCCATGTTGGTGTTTCCACCTCCACAATGGCAATGTCAATGAAAGATAGCTTATAATTTTGAGGGGATACAAACTAAATGATAAATGAATGATGAATCAATGGAATTCAACTCACTACTCAAAAATGACTTCCTTGAAAGATTGAAGTCACACACACATCCTCAAGTCTCGATTGGTGTTTGCTTGATTTACTTGAAGACCTACAAGGGTTAGATCTCACAAAAAATATGATAACATAAACATGAACAAACTCACATACACTTTTACATGATGCTTTGATATTGAATTGCTGTAATAAATCTGCTCTTGAATGCTCTTGACTTGCTCGATAATTATCACAACAATAATTCTTGCTCAATTCTTTACTTAGTTTTCAAATGATGAAATGATTATGTATTTATATGTAATTAGTCTAATTTCTCAAAAATTAAATCCCAAAAGCCGACATTTGACATTTGAAATTCAAATAATAAAATGCCAACTCTGAGATATTAAATTTTGGAGGCAAAATAGGGGGAGCAAGTTACCTAGGGAAAATTAGTCCTAGCCATATTTTGTAAAGTATAGTGTCGGGGGAAAAATATTAAATGTGTGCTTTGATTTTACAAATGTGTTTTCTTAATAAATGTCAATATGAGCCATGAAAAGCATAATTTAGGACATTAGATGTACAATTAGGTCCAATTACTTAAGGGGGAACAAAACATAGTGTGAAATTGTCATGGGCGACAATTTACGATGCTACATGTTGATGTTATGATACTTCAATAATCTCTAAATATTAAATTCTATACTTTTTTAGTAAACTTAGCTCCAAAAGTGTGGCAAATAAAAAATTTCACACTTTACAAAAACACATAATAATTCATGGGAAAGGTTAAAAACCAAACCAACTTTTAATTTTTAAATTTAAGATTATTTTCTATAAATAAAAAATCTAAACCTAAATGAAAAATAATAAATTAAAGATCACAACCAATGGGGAGAAGTGAAGTTGTGCAAGTTCCACTACTACAAAGCATAAAAATATTACTTTTGGCCCCTCTTGTCAAGTGGAGATACCACATATATAATCTTTATTTGAAAAATTCCTAGTCCAATCTATATCATATGTGAAAATTTTGGTGTAGAACCTTATCAAGCACATATTCCAGGAATATTGCATGCACAATGCCTATGATTTTCATGCTAACCATTAAAATGGGGAATGAATGTAGGCTTCAATCCATGTGATAAATAGAGTTAAGTTTATGAATAACTCTTAGAGTTCTTAGATGAGGTTTCAATTCATGACTTTTCAATTTTGACAAGTAATCCTTAGTTAAGAGGATGTTTTGTATTGTGCCATGATGGAATATTGATTGTGTATTAGAGTATTGGTATCGTATAGTTAGATCATGATCTCATGATGTGCTCATAATATTTATACTTAGATATTTGACATTGATCTAGATAATTCTTTTGGTATTGAGTACACTAGTCATATGCTTGGGAACTTCATGATAGTGTGATGTTACATTTTGAGCTTAATATAGATTATTAGTTGTAGGTGAGAATGGATTGATCGAATGTAGGTGCTCATGGATACTTGGAGATTTGGCTTAGGCTAGAGCTCTCTTAATTTTAGAGACATTTGTTGAGATGGTTACACTTTTCAAGTTTCAACAAGAAGACCAAGGATCCTTCAAATGGATATGGATGTGATTTCATGATGTACCTATATAGGAGATTGTTCTTGGAGGAATCCATGGTGGCTTGGTGTATCCTAGAGGATTGATATCATTCCCCACTCTTGGTCTACTCAATAGATAATCATCTAAGAGGTATTTGCCATCTTTTTTTAGATGTATTATGTTTTATTCTTTTTCTTTTCATGGATATCAATATTGAGATATGGTTCTTTAGTTTTGGAGGGTTCATTTGAGGATTATTTGGCATGTTTATTCCCTTATGCATTTGAGTTTGATCATCCTTGGTTAGAGAGGCTTACATCCATGTTGGTTATATGAGATAAATATACATGTTTTGTTTGATCTATGAGATTGAATAGTTGGGTGTTGTTATAAAACAAGGTGAAGAAAGCTTGCAATATGAACTTTAACCAACAATAATTATGAATCTTAATCCAAAGATTAACCCTTAATATGAATGTGATTTCAAAATAAAAGCAAGAAAAGAAAACCATAACACATGAGACCAAATTTACGTGGAGAAACCCCTAAGGGAAAAAACTCCACCACAAAAAGAGAGGCAATTATATTACTAATCCAAGAGAGATTACAACAACAATACACTTCTTTGTAAAATGAGTTGTAAAATCCGGTAGCACCCTATTACCTGCAAAACTTAATGAATAACTCTAGCTCGAGGCTTCAATTTATAGAAACTTGTGGGGATGAATACCATCATGGTATCACCAAAAAAAATGCGGAAAAACCACATGGAAAAACTCACACCTACCTCCTTTTCAACCACCAAATCCACCCAAAACAGCAACTTACAGATTCTCTTATAGCTTTCATAAGGTATCTCTCATGTATGGGTGCCTAGGGAAGAAATTTGTCATAAATACAATCATAAATGTTATCATAATTGTCATAGAATCTTATGATGGAGTCATATATGTCATAGATACTCTTACAACATATGATAGATGTCATAACCCTCCAAAAATAGGAGATTCCAAATGGGACACCGAGCTATTTTGTCCTTTTCTCAGAAGACAAATGGTAACAGTAACTTCATCTTTACATGAGCTCTTTCACCATCATTGGTTAAATGGTTTCACCTCTTAAGGGTAATTTAAAAAAGACATTAGGAAAATAATTAATTAATGGATTAACAAGGTTGATGTCACCTAAATCCTAACAGGTGTTGTTAAGGATTTTAATTGGGGTTGTGAAGGAGATCTTACTTGGAATAAATTAGCACTTTGAGGTGTTGGTCCAAGTACGTGTTATGTGATATAATTTACAAGATTTATCTCTTTGTTTTATGGCTACTTATTGGAAGTTCATGTTCACATGGTTTGGTGTGGTGAATTTGGGAGAGTTATGGTGACTTGTTGCAGTGAGAGATTGTGCAACAATTTTTGTTGCATGTGTAGATCATTGTGATTGTTCATCGTTACTACACTTTTTGATTATTAGCCACACCTTGGTTTGAGTCTTAATTGGTAGACTTGGTATGCCTTGATCTATTTTTATATTTGGCATTGCCCATGCAATAAGAGTTCATTGATGTGTATGTTCTTCCTTGAGATGTTTTATACATGGAGCTTGTGATTATGGTTTATGGGTTGGATATTTTGTTGCCATGAGTTCTATTGATGTTTGGATACCTTATATAAGGTATGGATAATTGGATAGATTGAAATTTTTTGTGGTTGTTATTTTTAGTCATGTGGGTTTTTCTATTTGACAATGGCTCAAAGCCTTTGTTATCACTTGTATTTGATGCTTGTGTTCTTTGGATTTGTACATCTTCACCTTGGCTTGTTCATTTTCTTTTATAGATGAAATTTTGGAGGACGATAGAAATTCTTACTTGAGATGATGGTCACATTGGATGTTATTGCAAGTATAATGATGGAGCACAAGAGCATGCTAGATATTCATGTGGTTTCATGGATGGCTATGATGATTTATTTCATCAATTGACCCTTATGCAATATATACAACAAGTGGGAGAATGTTAGGAAAAGGGTGTTATATAGCTTGTACAAGAAAATAATTATTTTAATTATATAATTAAATATTTCTTTGTGGTGCATCTTCAAGTAATGTGTTTATCCACATTAAATATTTATTTGTGTTGAATTATAAATTTATTTGTGATAGTGGTTAGATATTTTATGTTTGGGATGTACATGGAAAATATATATTGGAAAAAGTTAGTACCAAAAATCAAATTTTGGGGTCAATAGTTTTGTGCACTCATGGTTTTAAGACACATGTTTTTACCTTACCACTTTGTTGTATTGTGTGATCTTGAATCTATATAAGCAAGAACTTGTTTAGTGGTCAGGATTGACTTGTTAGATGGTAGAGTGAGTTGTCATTTGCATTGATATCTCTTATTGAATTTATATGTGAAACATGACATGAGATGTGTGGTTATATGATGGGACACATGGAAGATGCATTGGAGGAATTTGATGTTTCAAAAGTATTTGTGGTGACTTTGTAAGTGTATTATGATGTTTCATTGTTGAATAATATGTTGAGTGTGGATGCTTTCAAAAGGTTGAGTTTTCCCTTGTGATGGTTTTCATAGGGTATTTATTATGTACTCATGTGGTATGCATTTGATATTTTCATTATGGTTATTGTGTAAGCTTGTACATGCATGATTTTCTCTCATAGGGTATGTAGGAAATGGTTTGACGAACCTAGTAATTTCCTAACAACTAACACTCAAAATGAGCTAGACTTGATATGTGTCAACAAAAGATCTAGCCACACAAGAATTATCATAACTACATCCCTTCAATGTTTATCTAAGAAACACCCACATATTTTGACCACAACCTTTCACATCAACATAATAATCTACCATCAAGCAATCCCTCATGAAGTGGGAGATTAAGTTGGCACAACAACCACCCCATCTACAAATATCATTAGCATTCATACGATTCTCCCTCCTCATGAAGTGAGTAGTCCTTTAGATGCTCCCTTACTCCATTGGATTTTTTCAATTGAGTAGGAGTGATCTAACTTTACAAAAGCTACATGATTGCAACATAAGTCTAAGAGATAACTATATACTTCAATCAAGACTATAAAGTATGAAATCAAGTTGTATTCATGTCATGTGAGTCATGTGTTGAACTATTGAATCATCATTAGATTACCTTGTATACCCATGTACAACCATCAATTTTGGGAACTTATAAGGCCATCACTTTTCAAGAAAGGGTGAATGATGAGAGAACAATCACACAAGCTAGTAGGAACATTACACGTGCTTTGATAATGTTTGGAATTTCACAATCTTCTTCACAACATGATGCCTTACACACAACATATATTGTTTCCACATACCATTACAAATGACTCTACATAGTTCATTGCTCCATTGCATTCTATCATACATGACTTAGGCTTGCTTTACTTGATTATTGAGCATATTAATAGATTTTTTACACATGGAATTGTATACACCTAAAATCGGTCAAGATAATCAATTAATTAAATACAAGGTATTTAATTAATCAACCCTCTTAATTCATCTACTTATAAATAAATTGAAAATTTTATTTATATAGTTCACTTTCTTAAATTCTTTATAAAATCATTTTCTTCAAGATTTAATTAAATAAACAAATCTAACTAATTTGTTTTATTTGATTATTCCCCTTTCATTAAAATTCAATTTATAAATTCAATTTTGTCACACTTCTACATAACTCTCTAACCTCTTTCCACCTCATTTGCCACCTCAACATGTGTCTCATGATTTAAATATTTCTAATTTTTAATGGGAATTTCCATCAACAAACTCCTAACAAGATTAGAGACACATGGCTTCTCCTTCCAATTGATGCCTTTCAACACTTGGAAAAGTTCTCTTTAAAAGGGGACAACCTCCATGATTCCATCCAACTTCTCCACTTTCTACCGTCAATCTCTTTGGATCATAATCTTGACCATCGAATCCTGCCACATCACAATATGCCTTGGAAATCCTATAAATACAACATCATTCTCCAACTTTTCATAGGACATCTTTAAGAAAACTTACTCTGCATAAATAATTTAAGAGCATTAGAGCATTAGAGCATTAGAGCATTAGAGAATTCAACATTTAGCATATTATTTGCATATTAATTTAGAATCATGGCTTAGTTCTTAGTTGCATTTCCATTATCATACTAGTTTTATACAACACTTGCATCATAGTCTTTAGCACCATATCTAGTTTTCATATCATCCTTATCATTTACAACAAATTACATGGTTTATTAAATCATGTGAGAACTAGGATTCTTGCATTTTTACAGCATCCATTCTCTAGGTTTTCATTCTAAAAGTCATAGTGCAAAGCAAAATATGAGAGCCATTATGGTTCAAGGAATCCTTAGAGATAGGAAACAATGGAACAACTTTAGGGATTGATTGTGTTTTGAATTCGATTAATTCTATGATTCAATTCTCTAATGTAATACATCACATTGGTTGTGTGTTGATTATTCACTTTACATATATTCACATGACACATTATGGCGCCACCGTGGGGCCCTGCCCCTGTTTTTAATATTTTCTAGAAAGTGTGTTTACAGGCTTTGATGTGAAATCTTTTAGCGTGACCTGAGATCTTTCAACGCATACGAAACATCCTCTGGCGCATCCATCCTTCAATTCAGCGCATCTGAACTATCTTTCGGTGCATACATGAGTTTTCTAGTTTATATTTTAGCGCATCCATAGACTATTCTAGTGCATACAGTAGTTTTTATAGCGCATCTAAGTGATATATTAGCGCATATGGTTGTTGTTGTGGTGCATCTAGTTCATTTTGCAGAAATTCAAAATATCGAGGATTAATCAATGTTTTTTGTTTTGTAGGTATTGTAAACATTGTCAGAGACTTTCTTGAAACCACGAGGACGCTATCAAAGACAAATAATTAAAAACTACTAAGAGTTTTTTTGTAGGGGTTGGAGCTTTTTGTGTCTTCTTTTTAATCAAATTAGGCACTTAGCTTAATTAGAAGGATAATTGAACAAAAATGTTTGTTGTGTTTGTAGAGTGTAGGCATATAATCTCCCCTTAATTGGGTGACCAAAAAGCCAAACACATTCTTTTCATTTTATTGTAATTTTATCCTTAGAGGGCCTACCTGGTGGGAAAAAGTAATCACCCCAGGGAACGACCCAATTGGGAACACGCTAAAGCCAAGCGACTTCCACCCAGTATATAAGTGTGAGTACTTGAGAAAATTTCAAGTATCACAAGGATTGTTCTAACAAGAAGGGCAATAATGGTCTCTTGTCATATGGATGATCCCCCATGAACGAAATGCCTATACTAGAACCTTTTTGTTATAGTAAGCCAAAATCCCATTTCTATTTGCTGGTGCAAGAGGTTTAACCTCTGAAGACGTCCCATATTCTTGTGGCTTTTAGTAGAGATGAAAATTTCATCATGGGAGATTCATGAGAACTGAAGCTTGGATGACCTGAGAAGTGAGTGTCGAGAAAGGGGAAGCTAGTGTGGTCAAGCTTCTAATCAACCACTAAAAGTAAGCATAGCTGGAGTAAAATCCAAGTGGGAACCTAGTGAATACTATCCTAAATAGCCTTAGGAATTGTACTTGTTTGATGTGTCTTACATGTGGGTTTAAAATAATAGTCAAAACAAAAATTACACACAAAAATGTACAATCATTGATTCAGAAGAACATCCACTCAAACAATCATTTTCCCTCCCTGGAAAATAAAGAAAATCAATCAGACTATCAAAACAAAGAATATTTTTCTAGATTAGTGCATTCATTCCTTGTTCTGACGCATATACCACTTTTTATGGCGTATCTGATTCATTATCTAACACATTTAATCTTTGTTATAGCGCATCTGATTCATTTTCCAGCATATCCGATCCCATTTATAGTGCATTTTCTCATACTTTTAGCACATTCATTCCCTATTGTGGTGCATATACCACTTTTTCTGGCACATCTGAGTCAGTGTTTAGCACATATAGTTCATTTTTAAGCGCATCTGAGGAACAGTCTGGCACATCAGTGCAATCTTTTAGTGCATTCGTGCAATATTTTAGCGCATCCATACCCTATTTTAGCGAATCCAATTAATCCAAAACCAAAGAGCTAATTTCATCACCTATTCATCAGTTGGAGCTAAAACTAAGGATTCATGTCAACACATAATCATTCCTCATATACCACAGAGTCTTAAACTTGTTGAAACTTGCATTTACAAGTGAAAATCCTTTACCTAAGCCTTGATCAAACATCTAAAAGTGCCTCGTCATCATATCTACCTCTGATTAGCAGCTGAGTTTTGCCATCAGGATCCATCATCCTTTATTAGGATTCATCATCTTTCATCCTGAAACAAATTTTGCATAATCAGATTTAACTTATCCCTTTTGGCACTCCCCAAACAATGATCAAAATCTTAGCAAATCTTCATCACTTGTATGCTCATTCAAACAGGATCACAAAGGTAGAAATTCAAAGAAAAAGAACTTGAAACTCAAGACACCGTGGCTAAACAAGAAGAAAATCCTTCCCATAATCTCCACCAATCTGGAGGTGATCAAATAACTGAAGAAGACGTCCGACAAGCTCAACAAGATCCAAATTTTCACAAGTTCCTAGAAAATATTTTTGAAAAAGATGGAGAAAAATACCTTTTAATGCTAGCTAAACAAGGTGTCAGATTTCTTGATGACTTTGATGTTGATCAACTGAAAGGAGCACCTAAAAGAATTGAAACTAATCCTCCAAACATAGATCCAGTAGCTACATTAACTCATCAAATGATAAATCTGCAACAACAACTCCAAGATATGCAAATAGGAACCACAAAATGTTACTTGTTGCAGGACATTTGCCCATATCCTTTTGATCAAAGTGTAAACATGATTCCTTTTCCCAAACATTGTGAATTCACAAAATATGATAAATATAGTGGAAAAATAGACCTTATAGATCATGTGAGGGAATTTCGAACCATGAGCCTTGAGTTTCAACACGAAGACACTTATTTGATGAGATTATTTCCTCGCAGCCTAGGTGGACAATGTATGGAATGGTTCTCCAAACTTGTACCAAGTATTAAGACCTTTGAAGAGCTAGTTAACAAATTCATCACCCAATACTCTTACAACATACAACACAAAATTACCATGAAGGACCTTTGCAATACTAAATAGAAAAAGGGTGAATTATTCCTCATATTCTTACAAAGATGGAGAAGATTGTTTGCAAGATATGCTAGTCAAATACCCAAAAAAAAAAAGATGGAAATTTTCATTGATAAATTAAATGATGAGATGAGCTATAGACTTGAATTACAATGCCAATCTACCTTTGAGAAAATGATTGAAAATGGAATCAAAATCGAAGAAACCTTGGTCAAGAGAGGAGTCTTGAAAATTTACAATGAAAACAACTCAGCAAACTCTGCTAATAATTACCACAGAATGATAAACCAAAGTTTTGGAAAAGAAACAAAAATGTTGGTAATCATGATGTTACAACTGAAACACAAAATGCCAAACTAGTATTTACTTGACAGCTGTCGCCGCCAAGACTAATCAAAACAATAATCCGACCAGCAACCAAAAAAACACCAAAAATAGTAACCAAAACAATGCTCCATCTTGACCATCATCATATCAAACGCCATCAAATCGCAGGAAATTCACACCTTTGTCTCAATCACTCGAATCCGTATTAAAAGAACTTCTTGCAGAAAATATTATCACCTTACCTGACACCCAGGGTTTTGAGAAAAAAGTAAAATTGTCATGGTGGAATGATGCCTATTACTATGAATTTAATCGATGCAAAGGCCATCAAACAAATAACTGTATGCAATTAAAGCACAAGGTGCAAGACTTGATAGACCGGAATATCATACAAATAGGACCCCAAACAAACACTGATCATGGTGCATTCAAGAATCCCTTACCAAATTATGACAAAGGGGAATCCTCTACAATGAATAGAAAAAGGAAAAGTGTAAACTATGTTCATGATACTCTCATCCTTCATATTTCGATCATTGAAGATCAGACAAATGACATTAAAATTAATGACACACAAGACATTGTTGCAACCAACCATCAAATTAATGATGCTCCAATTCAACACGGAAAAGACACCATCATAGCTGAAAAGAAAATCAATGACACCAACATCACATCAAATCAAGTCCATAACATCAGACAAGACATAGCTGCAATAGACAACCAAATCAATGTCATTGAAATGAAAGGAAAACAAGATAGTGTGCCTGTAAATGCGACCACGGGAGCACAATCCAAATATGTTCTAAAAGGAAGCACCTCCAAAACACCCATTGCCCCGTCACATCAATACAACATTATTGATCAATTGCAAAAGATCTCAATGCAAATATCTATATTGGAACTCCTCAAAATTTCACCCGCCCACAAGGAAATTTTGGAAAAGGCCCTAGTGGACACAACACTACCAACAAATTTGGAAGTTTATACATTCCAATCCATGGTGGGGCATTTGATTGCACCTCATTGCCTATCCTTCTCAGAACATGATGACGCATCCATCACTCATCCCCATAACACAACACTCCACATTGAAGTCTTAATACATAAAAGTTGAATCAAGTGTGTTCTAATAGATGGAGGAGCCAGTCTCAATATATGTACTTTAAAGCTCGTTCGTGCATTGGGATTCTTAGAGAATGCAATAGATTCAAAAAAAAGATCACCATCAAAGCCTATGATGATGAAGAAAGAGCTTCAAAAGTACTAATTGTGTTGCCAATTCAAGTAGGGTCGATTCAAAAAGACTTGGCATACAATATACTCTTGGGTCATCCTTGGATCCATGAGATGTAGGCAAACCCCTCAACTTACCACCAATGTTTGAAATTCCCTTGAAATGGGTAGGAGATCACCATTTT
Source organism: Sequoiadendron giganteum (assembly GCA_007115665.2). Taxonomy (NCBI): domain Eukaryota; kingdom Viridiplantae; phylum Streptophyta; class Pinopsida; order Cupressales; family Cupressaceae; genus Sequoiadendron; species Sequoiadendron giganteum. Next base: position 396,701,813 of record CM021106.1, read on the forward strand.
GGCTGATTCAAAGAGTCCTCGGTATTGCAATACCCTCAAGTCGGTCCAGGATGTCTTTGTGCCCCATAACAAAGAAGCTATTGCTTCCACATCCTCCACCCCATGTAATTCAAGCCAATCAAATTCCTTGTCAAAACTGTCTGCCACATCCTCAAATAAGGAAAGCCAACCAAGTTCCTCGCCTAAACAACTTGAGAAAAAGGAAGAAGCTACCCCTTCTACCTCCACTAATCATGAAGCCCAAATCAATGCTTTGTCCAAACAATTTGAGAAACAGGTCCAAGTTAAAGATAAAGGCATGGGTGAATATTTTATTAAGCAATCCTTGTGTCTCTCACAATTATCTTCCCCAAAGTCCTATGGTCAACCATCAACCTCAACATAACAGTCCGTACAACCTGTCACACTTTTTTATCGTCGATTTGTGAAAGCAGGCACTATAGTTAATGAAGCAAAAGACAAAGATGTTCTAAATTGGCTTTGCAAGGATGAAGCTAAATCTCAAGAAGCAACAACTAATGTACAAACAACAAAATATGGCAAAGGTTTTTCAATCTTGGAAAAGATGGGATACGAAGGACAAGGACCTATCGACAAGAGAAAATAAGGCATCATGGAACCAATCCAACCCATCTTAACCAATCCAAAAGACAAGACAAAGTTGGGATATAAAGAGGAAACAAAAGAAGAAGCCACCTAAAAGGTTGTTGAACACATCCTATGATTGCAAGCTAGTAATAAAACTGACTCAAATGAATATGAGTGGGATTCATTATCTGAAGAGTCTTGTCATGACAAGGGAATTGATGTGATACAAAAGTATGCACCCATACACGAGGAGGGACAAAGATCAAGGTCAAGACCACTTGAATTTGGATCACAACCTATTGATGGCTCAAGCGAGGATGATTAGACTCCTAGCAAGACAGATCATTCAGAGGAGAGTTACATCATAGAGCTTGACATTGCTATCGGATTTCTTGAAGATGTCACCATCAAGACCCTCATTGCCTTTGACTTAAACCAATCTGACAATTCCCTACCTCTAGTACATCCTAAAATTATTGACTGGGACCAAACCGAGGCTCTTGACATCCCTATCTTTTCAAACGATGATCCCATTGTCAACTTCCTCTGTGCTGACAACCCCGAAACTTGTTCCACATTGAATCTCAGAATGAACTTTCCAGTTAGGGGAGTGTCAAATCTCTTAGCTACAAAATGAATAATAAAGAAAATCAATCTAATGGTGAAAACCATTTAATGGAAATATTAGATCAAGAAAAAGTAAAAATAAAGAGTGCATCCAATGGTGAAAACCTCTCTGAGGTGCCAAAGGATGAGAGATTTGACACTCTCCTCGAACACTTCCAAGAGTGATCCAAAGTATTGATTGAGCCCACCCAATCCATCAACATTGGCACAATAGAAACAGTGAAGACTCTGCATTTAGCACCATCCTTAACAAAACAAGAAAAACCAAGCTTCACCAAATTCTTTAAAGAATGACAAATCAACTTTGCTTGGTCCTATGTAGACATGCCAAGGATAGATCCAGATTTAGTCATGCATCATTTATCCTTACCACCAGGAGTAAAACCAGTGAAGCAGAAGTTAAGGAAAATGCATCCGCATATTGCCCTCTTGGTGAAGGCGGAACTGAAGAAGCTATTGGATGTAGGGTTTATTAGACCTATTGATTATGTTGAGTGGATCTCTAATATTGTACTAGTTTCAAAACTTGAAAATAGTATCTGAATTTGCATAGATTTTAGAGATCTCAATAAAGCTTGTTTGAAGGATGATTTTCCTCTATCCAACATAGACATCATCATGGACCTAACAACAGGACATGCCATGTTGTCACTTATGGATGGATTTTCAGGATATAACCAAATTAAAATTGCATTTGGGGATCAGGATAAAACAACCTTCACATGCCCATGGGGCACATTTTGTTGGAACGTCATGCCCTTTGGACTAAAGAATGCAGGAGCTACTTATCAATGAGCCATGACAACAATTTTGCATGATATGATGCACACATTCATGGAAGACTATGTAGATGATCTATTAGCCAAATCATACACTAGAGAATGATACCTAGAGATCCTAGACAAAATCTTCACCAAATTGGAAAAATTAATGTCTAATTGAGTCCAAAAAAATGTGTATTCGGGGTGACATCTGCAAAAATCTTGGGATATATAGTTTCAAAAAAGGAAATTGAGGTGGATCTTGTGAAATTTAAGGAAATCATGTAAATTTTTCCCCCCAAGAACATCAGTCAGCTAAGATCACTCCAAGGAAGATTTCAGTCTATCCGAAGATTCATCTCACAACTAGCAGAAAAGACCCATCCTTTCACTCACTTGCTACACAAAAATGTTTCCTTTAGATGGGATGAGAAATGTGAAGCCACTTTCAACCAATTGAAACATTATCTAATGATTCCACCTATCTTAGTACCACCATCATAAGGAAAACCACTCTTACTATACATAGCAACAACTGAGACATCATTGGGAGCTTTGCTAGCGCAAGAGGATTCAACAGGAAAAGAAAGGGCGATCTATTATATTAGTAGAACATTAAATGGCTATGAAATTAATTACACATCCATTCAAAAGGCTTGTTTGGAAGTAGTGTTCACCACTCAACAATTGTGACATTATATGCTAACTTGTACCATCAAGTTAATAACCAATATTGATCCATTGAAATATCTACTCAACAAGGAAAATCTAAAAGGAAGACTGGAAAAGTGGGTAATGATATTGAGTGATTTTGACATCCATCATGTCGATAGAAAATCCATCAAAGTTCAAGCCATCTTCGACCAACTAGCTAAAGCACCATTGCATGATGATCATCCTCTACACATTGAGTTTCCGGATGTTGATGTATTTACCATAACAACAAAACAATGGATATTATACTTTGATGGGTCATACACTCAACATGGATCAGGAGCAGGAGTTTTATTTGTCACCCTTCAAGGACATACCATTCCAAAATCATACAAACTGATGTTCCCTTGCACCAACAACATGGTGGAGTATGAAGCACTCGTCATTGGCATCAAGGTAGTTGTAGGGTGGAAAATCACAAAGTTGCAAGTCTATGGAGATTCTCAACTGGTCATAAATCAAGTCAATGATGACTATCAGACAAAGGACAACAAACTAATGCACTACAAAGGAATGATTGATGAATTTAAGAAATAATTTGTTACTATCAAATTTGAACAGATCCCAAGAATAGACAACAAAGTTGTTGACGCTATGGCCACTATTGCTTCTCTACTACAAATTCCAGATAAACAAAGTCGTTATGAGTTCATGGTGGAACAACTATTTACCCCTGTCTATGATGATCCTGAGTCCCAAGTCGTCTACCATTTACTTGACATTGATACCTCAATCTATGGGAATATCTACACCTATCTAAGAGATAACACCCTTCCACTCGACCTATCGCGAAACCAAAAATGAAACTTCATCCGTCAAGTCACCTGACACACCCTTATCACATATGTACTTCACCGACAAGGTCTCGATAGAACTCTCCTTCGATGTCTGGAATGTGACGAGTCTGAAATGACCTTACAAGAAGTTCATGAGGGTATTTGTGGAACAAATTCAAGTGGTCTTACCCTAGAAAAGAAACTCCTACGTTTGGGGTATTACTGGTTGAATATGGAGAAGGAGTCTTTCTAGTTTGTCAAGAAATGAAAGAAATGTTAGATCCATGGTAACCTCATACATGCACCGGCAAAAGAACTCCAACCATTCGCATCAACCTGGCCCTTTTTTCAGTGGGGACTCGACCTTGTGGGAAAATCCATCCATCTTCTTCCAATGGGCACAAATTCATAATCACGGCCATCAAGTACTTCATGAAGTGGGTTGAAGTTGTTCCTTTAACTACCATCACTGGTAAGTAGATTTCATCTTGCATTCTAAATTACATCATCTTTAGGTATGGAATTCCTCAATCCATTGTCACTGACAATGGTAGACCTTTCAAGAACCAGGACATCCAAGAACTTTGTGAAAGGTTTCATATCCAACATTGGTTTTCTACACCATACTACCCTGAAGGAAGCGGCCAAGTAGAGTCTTCAAACAAAACCATCCTAAAGATCCTAAAGAAAACCATCAATGATGTTGGACGTGACTGGCACGTTCAACTGAACCCTACTTTGTGGGTGTACTGCACTAGTATCCACACCTCGACAGGAGCCACACCATATGCTCTCGTTTAAGGATCACAGGCCATTTTACTTTTTAAGGTTGAGATACCATCACTCCACGTGTCATTAAAATGCATCATCTCAGATGAAGACTACTAGGTATCTAGATTACAATAGTTGGAACTGTTAGATGAACGTCGTCAACTTGCAGTTGATCACCTGAAAGAATATCAGCAAAGAATTTCATAAAGTAATAATCACAAGGTCAAACCAAGAACATTTCAGGTCGATGATATGGTACTAAAGGAAAATCCATGCAATCAGCAAGACAAAGAGAAGAAAGGAAAGTTTGAACCAAATTGGCTGGGACCCTTTGTCATTGTATCAGTCTTTGGATCAGGAGCATATCAGTTATCCACGCCTAAAGGGGATCTATTTGAGGAACCTATGAAAAACCTTCATCTCAAAAAGTTCTACACGTAATTCATCCATTGCACAGTATAAAAGTCCTGAAAAAATTCAAAAAAATAAAATAAAAAGTCTAGAAAAAATCCAAAAAAATTAGAAAAAAGTCCTGAAAAATTAAAAAAAAAAAAATTCTCAAAAATCCAAATAAATAAAAAGAGTCCTAAAAAATATCCAAACAAAATCAGAAAAAGACCTGAAGAAATACAAAAAAATTAGAAAAAGTCCTGAAGAAATACAGAAAAATCAAAAAGGGAAAAAATACAAAATCAAAATTAAAAAAATCGTTACCTTGGTGAAAACCTGGCAAATAGGCGTCTTGGTAATGACAAAAAAAAGAGTCATAAAATCTAAAAAAGTGCAATAAAAACAAGTAGTGAAAACCTAGTAAACATGTGCTATTTACAATGAGTCAGCTTCTCCATCTGTTGGAACATGTGTTGGTCGTCTACTTTTGCTATCATCACGCATACATGCCTATCATAAAATGAGCTTCATGTACATATCTGGCTACTGCAGTCGTGTGCCGCATTGGCTTGGCTATCAATATGCATATCTATAATGATTTGGTTTGTTTCTCACTGGGGGAAAAATCTTGAACTCACTGGGGGAAAACTGCTTTGAGCTTAAAACAACAGGCAAACAACAACAAGACAACCTAGAAAAAACAACAATCATCCTAAACATCAAAAATTGAACGACAATCACAATCAATCAAACAATCGACCATCCAACTCAACATCAAGACAAACAAATTGAATCTCACTAGATGATCATCTTTTGAATCATGGTTTGATCACTTTGACACGTATGTTCCACTATCGTATTTTGATTCTTGTTATCATTTTTATGGAGTACCTCAATGATGTCCCAAACTAGAGGGGCTAGGAAGGAGAATGATATCTTTCTTTGTCTGTTGTTTGTGAGTCAATCATTACTACTATGCAAAATTTCATGGGACATGCTTTACAAAGTATCATTGATGACATTCTAAATTTGCATGGGAAAACGATTAACTCATGTTTTTTTTCACAAGTTATGCTCAAGTCATCTCGGTCCAACTATACCTAGATGCTTGTGTTATCTTGCACTATCAAATTCAACGAAAGTTGTATGGAAGTAGTACTCAGGTCATCATGGTCTAATTATACCATCGATGTTTGTACTAACTTTCAACATAATAAAGGCTCAATGATGATAAAAAGCATAGAAAAATGGCTAACAAAATGATAACATTGCATTTTAGATCTGCATGGTAGATTAGATTTGCACCCATATTAGTTTTGTATCTATATTTTGGGATTTTCCAAGGCTAGCACAATTTTAAAAAATGATATTATCTCTATCATTAAACGGATTGAGTATACTTGACATTACCAAAAACATATCATTTCCATATAGTGACATAATCATTTTACATATCATACATACACTAGAATGCATTGAAAACATCATTCATCCATTCATACATTGCATCATAATATTTACATTAGAAAACACAAAAAGAAGTGCATTACATTTGCATAATCAAATTCATCTCATACATATTTGCATCAGGAAAATACAAAAATATCAAACTGCATTTTATGATCATTTTGCATATCATTCATCCATCCATTACATTTGCACCATATATTTGTATCAAGAAAATACAAAAATAAGTTGCATCACATTTAATTTGCATCCATCTCATAGCATAAAATATCATTCATAAAGCATCATAGAATCTACACATTATCATATCATCATTGCATCCATACATAATTATGCCATAATCAAAATAAGCAACATATGAACATCAGAGAAGCATCATAGCATAGGAACATGTAGAATCATCATCGCATCCATACATCATTATCATGTAAGCATATAGACTATCACATAGCATACAAAATAGAAATTAAATGCATTCATCATAAGACATCCATCATAAACATCATATAAACACATATGGATCACTAATCATCACTGCATGTCATATGTAATCTCAAAATCATAATGTCAAGTGTACAAATGATATCAACATATGACCAGGTACATCATTAGAAATGTGGCAGTATATCATAATGTTGGTGTATACATCAAATGCCTCAAATACAACAGATATGATCATGAAGCTATGAGGTGCTCCCCCCAGACCTCCCTAGCCTCGCTAAGCCTCCTGTAGCACCCCCTGATGTACCTACACCTACTGCACCTGTACCTGGGTCCGGACCTGGATCTCTACATGGTGGTTGTGTCACACCCATACTGGCAGTCTGAGAGTGGTTGTGTGTTGATCTAGACTAAGCATAGCTAACTCTCTGCTCTGCAGGAACAATGACATGATATTGGCCTTTGTAATACTCGGCCTCTCTGGCGACCTGTGTGACCTCTCTCATCATATCACCTATAGTGGTCCCCTCTACCACTCTCTGCAATATGTTGGCTAAGGCCATTGCCTACTCACCCTGCTGTCTGGTTGCATCCCTCTCAACTGTCAAAGAAGTAACTTGTGCCAGTGCATGTATCTGTGCATGCACCTATCCCTGAGCCTGTGCTAACAATGCCTAAACCTATGCTAGTTGACCCTGCAATGTCTGAACTTGCACCTGTAAAGTAGCTATCTATGTTTGCTACTGCTGTGAGGGTAGCCCAATCTACAGACAATGTTGTGTTCTGGCCACCAGAGACCTCCTCCTTCAAGGTACCATGAAGTCCCTAACATCAAATGCTACTCCACCACCACCATCTCTACCACCACCTATGTTTCCACCATCTCCGCCACCACCATCATCACCACCGCCATCCCCACCATCTCCATCTCCATCTCCATCTCCATCTCCATCTCCATCTCCATCTCCATCCCCATCACTACTCTCTCCATCTCCATCCCCATCACTGCTCTCTCCCTCCTCCTCCTCATCTCCTCTATCTCTCTTCTACTTGGGCGCACGTGGGGGTGCCCTCTCATCATCATCTAATAGGGGCACAGGCTCATCTGGGCTCGATATCATGGAAAAGGATGGGTGAAGAAGTACTTAGCATAGTCGTCTGAGTAGGTAACCTCTATAATCTCAGGGCGATACTCCCAAATCACCAGTTGCAATCCATAGTACTCTTGATAGGCAGCCTCATAAGATAGCACAAGTCCCCACTTTGGTATATCCTGTCATCGTCGTGCATAATGAGCCACTCCAGTGGGCATGCCTATCGTACTGTCGATGTACTCTCCCCAAAAGGAATCTTTCAATGATAAAGGGTGTCCTCCCGATCAGATATCTGGCTATGCACACATAAGGCATCCTTGTATCATCCTTTGGCCACTGCTCATAATCAAGATATGGTCTCCATGTCAGAGAATATAAATCATCAAGCACTCTCCTCTAGTACACCAGTTTGCCCAACTTATGCTAGACAACTGGATCTGTGTATCCGTGAACATATGGTCTCCCAGCTGGCCTCTGTCTCTTCGTAACTGGTCTCGTGATAGCTATATGCTCCCATAGCCATATCTGTAACAATGTGACACTAGCTAATAAACTGGATGCTCTAAGGTATACAACCTAGTGAAGATCATGGTACAGATGCACAAGCATGCAGGATTCCCAGGCATAGTGGGTCTGATGTATGATCAAGCTCTCTAGTGTCCGACCCCATCCAATTGAAAGTCCCTTCGATCTATGGTCGAGACATAAGAATCCACTAATGAATCCAACCAAAACACATGGCAATGTGGCATAGGCATCAACCATATCCCACCACGGGATCTCATAACCACAAATCTGGTCATCCTTGAAGACTCTCCTCAAGGCATCGGTCCCTCCCTGCTCAATGACATCATATACAACCATATCTCCAACCATAGGAATCCTCAGAATCTGGTAGACGTCCTTTAGTGTCATGGTCATCTCATCGATGGGTAAGTGAAAGGTGTTGTGGTCATTGTGCCACCTCTTTGTCAAAGCTATCAAGAGTCCCCGGTTAATCCTAATCTGGGGCATATATAGCAAGGAAGTCAACCCACACTGTCCAATCACATTTAGATCAGCCTTATCTAAATGTGGTATCAAATCCCAAGTCCTCGGGAAATGCTCCTGCGACATCAGGACTGACGAAGGCTCCTATCATCATAACATATTGAACATCAACAATCAATCAATCAAACATCAGTCAACCTATCAATCTAATCAGTTCTAATGAGACTTTGATCAAATCTCGCAAGCATCTATCATTGATCCTCACCTATCATGAGGTCAATTAATATTAATCTACCATTGATCCTCACCTATCATGAGGTCAATTGTCATCATCCTATCATTGAATCTCACCTATCATGAGATTAATCATCATCTAATCTATCAACATCATCAAACAACATCAAATCGAAGGTTGACGTGATAAAAAATCATCAAAATAAGGGAATTCAATCAAAAAGTCATCAATCTGGCATGGATGCACTAAAACAGTGTCTCAAAGCACTAAAAACATGAATGCATTAGAGAAATTCACCAATGTGCCGCAACAGGGTTTCAATGCGCCATTTAATTTCATCAATGTACCATTTCAGTGCTTCTATGCACCAAATAATCCTATGCACTACAAGGTTTCACTGATGCGCTAACCTATGACATCAAAGCGCTAAATGACCAAATGTGCTAAAACCTAGCATCAATGTGCTACATCTAGCCACCAATGCACTAAAAGTCCTTATACGCTACAACATTAACCCTATGCGCTAAAAACCTAACCCTATGTGCTAAAAATTTGGATACACTATTACAGACTATGTATGCACCACTTCAGTGACCTAATGCGATAAAACATAAAAAAACATTTTTGAAATGTGAAAATGAGAAAAATTTGAAATGCACAAATCACGAGGAGGTTTTTCAGGGTACGTACCGGAGGTCCATACGTTGTCAGGTGGTTGTGACGTCACACACTCTCGAACCAATGTGTTTGAATTGGAATCACCATTTTGCTACAAGTGCTCAAAGTTGTTCACTCTCTCAAATTTTCAAACTTTCAAATGCACAAATAATTTCCTTTTCACTCCTTTTTACCTTTTAAAGGGTGATTAAGTGGGATTTTTATGGGAGTGATTTATTTTATTTTTCAAAAGGGGCTTAATTAATCAATCCATCAACCGGAGCAAATTTCATTATTATTTTCAGAAGATAAATCATTGAAACGTGTTGAAAATTTCAAAATCATCAAATCATAAAAAAAAAATCAAAATTTCAAAAAATCCGAAAAATTCAAAATTCACCAATTTATCTCCCAAGGGGGCATATATCCATCATGACCTGAAAATCAGTGTTTGGGGCATCGAAATTTTTCTTTGAAGCAAGGCGTAAACACATCACTTCAAAGAGGGGAAAAATGTATACACCTAAAATCGGTCAAGATAATCGATTAATTAAATACAAGGTATCTAATTAATAAACCCTCTTAATTCGTCTACTTATAAATAAATTGAAAATTTTATTTATATCTTTCACTTTCTTAAATTCTTTCTAAAATCATTTTCTTCAATATTTAATTAAATAAACAAATCTAACTAATTTGTTTTATTTGATTATTCCCCTTTCATTAAAATTGAATTTCTAAATTCAATTTTGTGACATTTCTACATATCTCTCTAACCTCTTTCCACCTCATCTGCCACCTCAGCATTTATCTCATGATTTAAATATTTTTAATTTTTAAATGGAAATTTCCATCAACAAACTCCTAACAAGATTGGAGGCACATGGCTTCTCCTTCCATTTGATGCCCTTCAACACTTGACAAAGTGCTCTTTTAAAGGGGTCAACCTCCATGATTCCCTCCAACTTCCTCACTTTCTATCGTCGATCTCTTTGGATCATAATCTTGACCGTCGAATCCTGCCACATCACAATATGCCTTGGAAATCCTATAAATACAACATCATTCTCCAGCTTTTCATAGGACATCTTTAAGCAAGCTTACTTTACATAAATCATTTGAGAGCATTAGAGCATTTAGCATTTAGCATAGTATTTGCATATTAATTTAGAATCATGGCTTAGTTCTTAGTTGCATTTTCATTATCATAGTAGTTTTATACAACACTTGCATCATAGTCTTCAACACCATATCCACTTTCATATCATCCTTATCATTTAATGATATCAAGTTTCCACAATCCATATAGATTATTGTTAGATGATTTTTGGATTTGATTGTGTAGAGATTTTTGCATCAACATTTCGGATCACACTCTGTGATCCATCATTTTTTCTCCTTGAGCTCTCAACTATCCTGATGATGGATCATAGAGTGTGATTCAAAACGTTGATGCAAAAATCTCTACACAATCAAATCCAGAAATCATCTAACAATAATCTTTATCATTTACAACAAATCACATGGTTTATTAAATCATGTGAGAACTAGGATTCTTGCATTTTTACAACATCCATTATCTAGGTTGTCATTCTAAAAGTCATAGTGCAAAGTAAAATATGAGAGCCATTATGATTCAAGGAATCCTTAGAGATATGAAATAATTGAACAACTTTAGGGATTGATTGTGTTTTGAATTCGATTAATTTTGTGATTCAATTCTCTAATGTAATATGTCTCATTGGTTGCGTGTTGATTATTCACTTTACACATATTCACACGACACAAGAATTATTCAATCATAGGAATAGAATACCAATCATGAGGAATTTCAAATTGAAAAGTAGTTGGAAGGTTGGTAGTTTAGGCCATGAACTATTGTATTACATTTTCGTATTCTTGTTTGTAACTGTACAATGTGCATTATATATTCACTTATTTCTTTGCATTGATATATGAGAAATAATTTAATATTTGTATGAAAATTGATTTGATGTGTTTACCTCTTTGTGGTCACATGAACCATCATTCCATGTTGTACTATTTGTAACATCTATTGTACCCTATTCAATTTATTTTATTATGAATAGAAGTAACACATATATTTGCAAGAGCCTTCTTCTTACACATCTCAATTATGTGTTGGTTTACAAATATCTTGTCTTCCTTTGCATAATCTATAAATTCATCTTTCACAAGATTGGTTTGTCTCATGGACTAGCTAGGATCTAGATCAATATATCCATCCTAAGCCCACATATCTAAACTTTGGTGTACTAATATAATATTTTCATAAAGTTAATATTTGTTTTTAGTTCACCTTGATGTCGGTGATTTTCTTTAACTAATTGGTAGTGCTTATGAAAACTTTAGAAAACTTGCTAGACAATAATTGATTTTCCTTTAGTCAAATCCACAAATTACCAATTTAATGATTTTTAGAAAAGATTGAATACAATAGACAAGCATATAAAAAATACCCTAAACAATAATGCAAGTACATAATGCAAAAATGATACTTTGATTATATTATTTTGAATGATAATATTATGATATACTTCAATAATCAATAAATACTAAATTCTATAATTTATTTTAGTAAACTTAGCTTCAAAAATATGACAAATAATTTTTTCACACTTTATATAAACACATAATAATTAATAGAAAAGGTTAAACCAACCCAAATTTTAATTTTCAAAATTTAAAATTATTATCTATAAATAAAAAATCTAAACCTAAATAAAAAATAATAATTAAAGATCACAACCAATGGGGGGAAGTGAAGTTGTGGAAGTTCCACTACTAGAAAGCGTAAAAAAATATGACTTTTGGCCCTTCTTGTTAAGTGGAGATACCACGTATATAATCTTTATTTGAAAAAGTCGTAGTCCAATCTATATCATATGTGAAAATTTTGGCGTAGAACCTTATAAGCACATATGCCACGTATATCGTATGCACAACGCCTATGATTGGCGTAGTAACCATTAAAATGGGGAATGAATGTAGGCTTAAATCCATGTGATGTGCAGAGTTAAGTTTATGGAGAACTCTTAGAGTTTTTAGTTGACGTTTCATTTTAGAACTTAGTCAGTTTTGACAAGTAATTCTTAGTTGAGAGGATGGTTTGTATTGTGTCATGATGGACTCTTGATTGTGTATTAGAATATTGGTATGGTATAGTTAGATCACAATGTCATAATGTTTTACTAATATTTATGTTTGGATATTTGACAGTGATCTATATAATTTTTTCGGTATTGAGTACAGTGGTCATATGGGAACTTCATGATAGTGTGATGTTACATTTTGAGCTTAGCATGGATTGATCAGTTGTAGGTGCTCATGGATACTTGGAGACTTGGCTTAGGCTAGAGTACTCTTAATTTTAGAGACATTTATTGAGATGGTTACACTTTTAAGGTTTCAACAAGAAGGCCAAGGATCCTTCACGTGGAAATGGATGCGAGTTCATGATGGACCTATAGAGGAGTTTGTTCTTTGGGAAAGTCATGGTGGCTTGGTGTATCTTAGAGGATTGATATCATTGCCCACTCTTGGTCTACTTGATGGATAATCATCTAAGAGGTATTGTCCATCTTTTTTAGATGTATTATGTTTTATGCTTTATCTTCTCATGGATATCGATCTTGAGATATGGTTGTTTAGTTTTGGAGGGTTCATTTGAGGAGTGTTTGACATGTTTATCCCCTTGTGCATATGAGTTTGATCATCATTGATTAGAGAAGGCTCACATCCATGTTGGTTATATTGAGTAAATATGTTTTGTTTGATCTATGAGATTGAATAGTTGGGCGTTGTTAAGGATTTTAATTAGGGTTGTGAAGGAGATCTTACTTGGAATAAATTAGCACTTTGAGGTTTTGGTCGAAGTACATGTTATGTGATATAGTTTACAAGATTTCTCTCTTTGTTTTATGGCTACTTCTTGGAGGTTCATGTTCACATGGTTTGGTGTGGTGGATTTAGGAGAATTATGGTGAATTGTTGTGAGAGAGTGTGCAACAATTTTTGTTGCATGTGTAGATCATTGCGATTGTTCTTTGTTACTACATGGTTTTATTATTAGCCACACCCTGGTTTGAGTCTTAACTGGTAGACTTGGTATGCCTTGATCTATTTTTTATATTTGGCATTACTCATGCAATAAGAGTTCGTTGTTGTGTATGTTCTTCATTGAGATGGTTTATACATGGAGCTTGTGATTGTGGTTTATGGGTTGGATATTTTGTTGGCATGAGTTCTATTGATGTTTGGATACCTTATATAAGGTATGGATGATTGGATAGATTGATATTTGTTATGGTTGCTATTTTTAGTCATGTGGGTTTTTCTATTTGACAATAGCTTGGAGCCTTTGTTATCACTTGTATTTGATGGCATGTGTTCTTTGGATTTGTGCGTCTTCACCTTGGCTTGTTCATTTTCTTCTATAGATGGCATTTTGGAGGATGATAGGAGTTCTTTACTTGAGATGGTGGTTAAATTGGATGTTATTGCAAGTATTTTGATGGAGCACAAGAGCATGCTAGATATTCATGTGGTTTCATGGATTGCTATGATGATGTATTTCATCAATGGGCCCTTATGCAATATATACAACAAATGGGAGAATGTTAAGAAAAGGGTGTTGTACACCTTGTACAAGAAAACAATTATTTTAATAGTATAACTAATATTTATTTGTGGTGCATCTTTAAGTAATGTGTTTAGCCACATTACACATTTATTTGGGCCAACTTGTAAAGTTGTATGTGACACTAATTAGATATTTTATGTGTGGGATGCACATGAAAAAATATATATTGAAAAAAAATAGTACCAAAAATCAAATGTTGGGGTCAAAGTTCTGTGTGTTCATGGTTTTAAGACACATGCTTTTACCTTACCACTTTGTTATATTGTGTGATCTTGAATCTATATAAGCAAGCACATGTTTAGTGGCTGGGATTGACTTGTTGGCTGGTAGAGTGAGTTGTCATTTGTATTGAGATCTGTTAGTGAATGCATTCATGGACTATGTATGTGTATTATAATGTTTCATCATTGAATAATACACTGAGTGTGGATGCTTTCAAAGGTTGAGTTTTTCCCTTGTGATGGTTTTCATATGGTATTTCTTGTGTACTCTTGTGGTATGCATTTGATATTTGCATTATGGTTATTGTGTAAGCTTGTATGCATGCTTTTCTCTGATGGGGTAATGTAGGAAATGGTTTGAATAAAAGTAACATACATATTTGTTAGAGCCTTTTGCTTGCACAACTCGATTATGTGTTGGTTTACAAATCTTATCTTCTTTTGCATAATCTATAAATTCATCTTTCACAAGATTGGTTTGTACTATGGACCACCTAAGATCTAGATCAATATATCTATCTCAAGCCCACATATCTAAACTTTGGTGTACTAATCTAATATTTGCTTAAAATTAATGTTTGTTTTTAGTTCACCTTGATATCTCTGATTTGTTTTAACTAATTGGTAGTGTTTATGAATTTTTTTAGAAAGTTTACTAGACAATGATTGATTCTCCTTTAGTCAAATCCCTAGATTACCAATTTAATGATTTTTCAAAAAGATCGAATACAATAGACAAGCATATAAAAAATACCCTAAACAATAATACAAATAGATAATGCAAAAATGATACTTTGATTATATTCTTTTGAATGATGATGTTATGATATACTTCAATAATATCTAAATACTAAATTTTATAGAAACTAAATTAGTAAACTTAGCTCCAAAAATATGGCAAATAATTTTTTTCACACTTTACATAAACCACCCCAAATTTCAATTTTTAAAATTTAAGATTACTTTTTATAAATAAAAAATCTAAACCTAAATAAAAATAATAAACTAAAGATCACAACCAATGGTAAAAGTGAAGGTAGGCAAGTTCCACTACCACAAAGCATAAAAAAATATTACTTTTGGCCCCTCTTGTCAAGTGGAGATACCACGTATATAATCTTTTCCTAGTCCAATCCATATCATATGTGAAAATTTTGGTTGAAGAACCTTATCAGGCACATATGCCAGGAATCTCGCATGCACAACGCCTATGATTGGCGTGCTAGCTCTTAAAATAGGGAACGAATGCAGGCTTCAATCCATGTGATGAGCAGAGTTAAGGAAATCAAACTTCACGATTTGCGTGCTTGCAAAGCCTTTACACATTTTAGCTGGACAAGTTCTCAGATCTTGGCGATTAACTCTGCGTATGCACTCTTACTTCAATCCAGTATTTTTATAGATTTTCTTTCTTAAATGTTCTGAAGATTTTGATTACAACTTTGGATGATTCTGTTTTTGTATCTGAATACTGTCTACTGAAATGCTATAAATTTGCGAACTTTGGAGTAGTTGTCTGCCATCTGCTCATTTCCTTTGGTATTTACCGACTCGCTAGAATTTTTCTTTTAGGTTTTAGCGTTAGGTGTCGCTTTTCTCAGTCCACTCTGAAAAGCATGTTTTTTCCATACACCTTAATCGTGAGCTTTTCAAGCAGTGGTATTTCAATAGGGCTGTACTCTGGTAGATTGACTGATGCGTGATTTATTTCTCCAATTGATTGAGAGATCTTTGGTCATGTTCCAAACTTCTGAAACTCTTTTGAATGTGTGTTATTATTGCTTCAGCCCTCAATATGGGTCAATATATATTATTTAGTTTACACGAGTGATTAGAATCTATCGAAAACAGTTTGATTAGGATGTAAATTGAATCTTGCAGCAACAAAATTTATAAAAGGAAAGTTCTGACCTCAAATACCTATCTTCCTTGTCTAATGAAATCGCAGGATTTTTTGGTGGTAAGAAATACGAAGAAACGATCCTTTAGGTGCTAAATTGGTAGAAGGATAGTTTTGAACTCAGATAACCATTTGCGCTTTTCCTGAAAAATCTCTGCATTGATTTTGTTATTAATAAGTGAGCAATAATGGAAGAGGAAAGGAGGAAAAGGGAATTTAGATTTTGCATAGACAGGGGTGGAACCTTCACTGATGTTTATGCTGAGGTTCCGGGTGAGCCAAGTTGGCGAGTCGTTAAGCTTCTGTCAGTAGATCCTAATAATTATGATGATGCACCTGCTGAGGGAATTAGAAGAATACTACAAGAGATCACTGGGGAAAAGATCCCCCGGTCTGCTAAGATACCTACATATCCAATAGAATGGATTAGGATGGGTACTACTGTAGCCACAAATGCCCTGTTGGAGCGAAAGGGAGAGCGTGTAGCTTTATGTGTGACAAAAGGTTTCAAGGACTTGCTTCAGATAGGCAACCAAGCTCGACCAAAGATATTTGACCTTACTGTCTTAAAGCCTTCACTGCTGTATGAAGAGGTAATAGAGGCAGATGAAAGAGTTCAGCTTGCTTTGGATGGAGTAGAAGAAGGTGCAGGCATTGTAAGAGGAGTGTCTGGTGAATTTTTAGAGGTTGTGAAACCGTTGGATGAGAAAGCTTTGAAACCCCTCTTAGAAGGATTGTTGAAGAAAGGCATAAGAAGCCTAGCTGTGGTTTTTATTCATTCATACATCTATCCAGCTCATGAATTGGCTGTAGAACGCCTGGCAAAGGCTCTAGGGTTTAAGCAGGTGTCATTATCATCGGTACTTATACCGATGGTGCGAGCTGTTCCGCGAGGATTCACAGCTACTGTTGATGCATATCTCACTCCAGTTATCAAGGATTATTTATCAGGTTTCCTTTCTAGATTTGATGAGGATTTGGACAAAGTTAATGTATTGTTTATGCAGTCTGATGGAGGACTTACACCGGAAAACAGGTTTTCAGGTCACAAGGCAATTTTATCTGGTCCTGCAGGAGGAGTGGTTGGTTATGCCAGGACTGCATTTCTCACGGAAACAGAAAAGCCTCTCATTGGCTTTGATATGGGAGGCACCTCAACTGATGTTAGCCGCTATGCTGGAAGTTATGAGCAAGTACTGGAGACTCAAACTGCAGGTGTAACCATTCAGGCGCCGCAACTTGACATTAACACTGTTGCTGCAGGTGGAGGTTCAAAATTGAAATTTCAAGTTGGAGTCTTCAAAGTTGGACCAGAGTCTGTAGGTGCTCATCCTGGCCCGGTATGTTACAGGAAAGGTGGCGAATTGGCAGTCACGGATGCCAATTTGCTCCTTGGAAGAGTAATTCCAGATTATTTCCCTTCCATATTTGGACCAAATGAAAATGAGCCCTTAGATTTGGAGGCAACAAGGATAGCTTTTACAAAGCTTGCTGAAACCATAAACACATATAGAAAGCAGCAAGATCCTTCTTCAAAAGATATGACTGTCGAGGATATAGCACTGGGATTTATAAACGTAGCCAATGAAGCCATGTGCCGGCCTATTAGACAACTCACAGAGATGAAGGGGCATGAAACAAAGAAACATGCACTTGCATGTTTTGGAGGTGCTGGTCCTCAGCATGCATGTGCCATTGCAAGAGCTTTAGGCATGAGAGAGGTTATTAGTCATAGATATTGCGGTATACTAAGTGCATATGGCATGGGACTAGCAGATGTTGTTGAAGAGGCACAGGAACCATATGCTGCAGTGTATGGAACTGAATCTCTATCTGAGGTGTCAAAACGGGCAAAACTTTTGACAGAGCAGGTAAAAGAACAATTGAGGCTTCAGGGCTTTAGAAACGAAAATATAAACACAGACTTGTATTTGAATTTGCGCTATGAGGGTACTGATACTGCAATGATGATAAAGGCACCCCTAGACGGGAACAATGACTTTGCTGGAGAGTTTGTAAAATTATTCCGCCAGGAATATGGTTTTGAGCTCCAAAAAAGACATATCCTCATCAGCGATGTGCGAGTCCGAGGTGTAGGAGTCACAAATATATTAAAATCAGTGGTAATGGAGAAAGCAATAGGTGAACCCAAAGCAGAGCGTTTTTACAAGGTCTATTTTGAAAGTGGATGGCAGGATACACCAATTTATCTCCTTGATAATTTAGGCTATGGTCATACTATAGAGGGACCTGCAATCATCATGAATGGAAATAGTACTCTAGTAATAGAGCCTGTTTGTAAGGGAATCATCACAAAGTATGGAAATATCAGATTCGAGATTGGATCTGTTCCAATACACACAGATTTGACAACTAAGGTTGCAGATGTAGTGCAGCTATCAATATTTAACAATCGGTTCATGGGGATTGCAGAACAGATGGGTAGGACGCTTCAAAGAACATCCATTTCCACAAACATCAAGGAGCGTCTTGATTTTTCATGTGCTTTATTCAGTCCTGATGGGGGCCTTGTGGCCAATGCACCTCATGTGCCTGTTCACTTAGGAGCAATGTCTAGCACCGTCCGGTGGCAGCTGAAATACTGGGGTGAAAATCTGAGAGAAGGAGATGTCTTGGTGACCAATCATCCATGTGCAGGGGGAAGCCATTTGCCTGACATAACTGTCATAACACCAGTTTTCCGAGACGGAAAACTCATATTTTTTGTAGCAAGTAGGGGTCACCATGCAGAAATTGGTGGAATAACCCCTGGTAGTATGCCCCCTTTTTCAAAAGCGATATGGGAAGAGGGAGCCAGGATTAAGGCTTTTAAATTAGTAGAGCAGGGGAGCTTTCAAGAAGAGGGCATCATCAAACTACTTGAGGGGCAGGTGTGTGATGAACATGGACAACACACTGATGGAGTTCTTGGAGTGATCCCAGGGACTCGAAGACTTGATGATAACCTCTCTGACCTTAGAGCACAAGTTGCTGCGAATCAGCGTGGTATTGCTCTTATAGGAGAGCTTATTGAACAGTATAGTTTAGGTATAGTACAGGCTTACATGATGCATGTGCAGACAAATGCAGAGGCTGCTGTGAGGGAAATGCTAAAATCAGTTGCTGCTCGAGCTGCCAAGCAATCACATTTAGAAAAGAAGGGATCACTTATTACTTTAGAAGCAGAAGACTACATGGATGATGGATCGCTAATACATTTGAAGCTTACCATTGATGAAAGCAAGGGGGAAGCATATTTTGACTTTGAAGGAACTAGTACAGAGGTATATGGAAACTGGAATGCTCCTGAGGCAGTGACAATGGCTGCAGTTATATATTGTCTGCGATGCCTTGTGGATGTTGATATACCTCTTAATCAAGGCTGTCTTGCACCTGTCACAATTCACATTCCATTAGGTTCTCTGCTTTCCCCAAGTGAGAAAGCTGCTGTGGTGGGTGGCAATGTACTTACATCACAGCGTGTGACTGATGTTGTTCTAACTGCATTTCAAGCATGTGCTTGTTCACAAGGTTGCATGAACAATCTTACATTTGGTGATAAGACATTTGGTTATTATGAAACCATAGGGGGCGGATGTGGTGCTGGGCCAGGATGGAATGGAACCAGTGGAGTGCAATGCCATATGACCAACACACGCATTACGGATCCTGAGATTCTGGAGCAGCGATATCCTGTGCTTCTGCACAGATTTGGGCTTAGGGAGAACAGTGGAGGTGCTGGCCAGTACAAAGGAGGGGATGGTATTGTTCGTGAGATAGAATACCGTCGTCCTATAACTGTCAGTATTCTATCAGAAAGACGAGTACATGCACCCAAAGGATTAATGGGTGGCATGGATGGAGCTCGTGGACAAAATTTTCTCATCAGAAAGGACGGACACCGAGTTTATCTTGGGGGAAAGAACACTGTAGATGTACAGCCTGGGGAGATCCTTCAGATTTTAACCCCAGGAGGTGGTGGATGGGGCTATTCCTCTTGATGCATTTATAAATTGTAATGTTTTGCATTATTTTGTCAGCAGAAACCTGAAAATTTTAATATACATCCCGCAGTAACATAAACACTATCAATGAAAACTAGCACATGATAATAAGTAAATGGGAAAATGGGAGCAACGCTTCTACATATCAATTTTCAAAAGGCCCAGAATCAAGTTGGTTTTCCTGTTCTCAGCCAACTTCCGGAATCTCTCTCTGCATTATTGAATTAAGTGCAGATGTATATTCATCTATAGCCCAAATCAGTATTTTAAGTGAATGTTTAACAAAGAACATTGATTTTAGGTCTGTAGTATAAGAATTTATATGTTATGATATTCTATAGTAATTTTATTGCCTTTCGTATCTGCCACAGGTGAAAACAAAGAATTATAAGAAAAATGACCTTTTCTTTAAATGAATTCTGGCCATTCAATTTGTTTTAGGCTTTTAGCTTAATCCTTTGACTGAGATGAAATGCAATGTTTTGTATCCAGATATAAACCTAATTTTAACTCCACATGCATACTTCCCCACAGGTAAACCTCTTATTTTTGCAAGCTTTATTTCATAGATTGGATCCATAAAATCATAGAACCCTGTCCCGACTCTTTTACTTGGTTATGGTTGAAGTGTATATTTTCAAAAGGGAATCGAGTCATTTTTCAATCCGTATTTTTTCTTTCAAGGACTGAACACGATCCTGTTTTTTCCCCTGTTTCTTTTATATTTTGCAACATGCATATTATGATGAAAATTTAAGCATAAGCATCGCCACTAATTGTATTCTTTCAGTGGACTAGTTTTCTGTTTTCATAGTTCTTTCCGTCATTTCCTTCCATTTCCTCCCTTCCCTTGCCTCTCCATCTTACAGTTGCACTGGATTATCGCTCATAAAATCACTGTAATTTTGAATTCTTATTTTTCTTCTCCTTTTTCTTTTCGTCTAGTCTTGTGCTTCTACTTTTTCTTTCTCACCACGTCTGTTTTTATGCTATTTTTTCTTATTTATCCCCACGTTTCTTTATTTCATATCCTTTTCCTGTCCGACTTCCCAGTTCTCTTTTGCATTCTACATTCTTTTACGTTACCAAGTTATAAGTTCATGGTTCTCAAAAAATCAGTAAGTTTCACTTTTAGCACCATTAACCAGTTGGAAAGAGCAAAATTAGAAATTGTTTCCAACACTACTTAATTAGGTGCCCATGAGAATAAGAGGATTGATAGTTGTAGCCCGAGATTGTATAAAAATGCATGTTGCTGGCAAGCTTCTTGTGATTCTATGGATGAGGGACCGACCCTAGCAGTGTTGTTTTTAATTTTAAATCTTGCATTTGATTAAATGAACAGGAATCCACATTGACAATTCATTATTTAGTTAGTCAAACCTACTCCTTTTCCTATATGGTAATGGTTGGTTAGGGTAAGTAATTTTCATTTTCATTTCGATTGTAAAGGTACATTATCCTTTTGTCATTGTTTTATGGTTCAGGAGGTATGGCTAATTTGGGCTGAAAGATGCATTCTACCCCTACATCAACTGAACTTTTGGTGCAGGTACGTGGGTGGGTGGATGGATTTGTGAGGAGCATTGAGGGAGGCTGTTTCTACAGATGTGATTTATAATAATAATAATAAAATAAAAAGGGACAAGCATAACAAATGTTAGACATCGAACTTTTCCAAAAAGATCGTACTTTGGAAGATTCATTAATGTAAAGATAGTTTCTTCGGTCATTGCCAAGTGACACACCAAATTGGTGAGTGAACCCCCACTTGTGAATACTCATAGGAAGAGTTTTTTTTTCCTAATTTTAATTTTAATTTAGATTTTATATTGTTCATACAAGGTAAAAATACCTAACCTCCTCTGAGTTTGAACACGTGCCTCCTTTATGGAACACATAAGCCTTCACCATTAGACTCATTCAAGCTGTACGTGTATGTATTATAATTACTTTTACATTATTCATAAATTTGTGAATCGGTCCATTTGGATCTGGTATATGCCGAGAGGTAACCCAAGGGTTAAGGTGCCATTACCATCACAAGTGTATGAAAATAGGAGTTGACATTTCAAATCATTTCTATACCTCCGCACATATCAGATCAATATTAAGAGGGATCTGTGCTAGTTATTACTCATCTTCAAACTGCCTTGTTAAAACATGAT
The DNA here is from genome assembly GCA_007115665.2 of Sequoiadendron giganteum. NCBI lineage: Eukaryota > Viridiplantae > Streptophyta > Pinopsida > Cupressales > Cupressaceae > Sequoiadendron > Sequoiadendron giganteum. The sequence continues at coordinate 396,724,280 of CM021106.1, forward strand.
GGTAGTATATTAAATGGTGCATGAAGCTAGTTAAATATATTGAACAATGTATTTTCTGGGTTATGTAGACATAAGGAGATCACTGAGGAGTTAGGAATGGGGCATGTTACAGGTTTGTAGATTTGACCACCCTTTAGTGGGCCACCAAACTGATTTTTGCATGATATTATTCTGTTTGTAATTATTAGATCAGTTTCAAATTGACTTGTAAAATCAGTATTAGGTATAAAACAATACTTGAAGCAGGCCAAATACATTTATTTAACAATATATTTGCTGTATTATGTAGATAAAGAAGAGGTGTTCGGAAAGGATTGTGTCTCAAGCTTGTAGATTTATTAACAACTATATTCTGTTCCTACCAAACTGATGATTGCATATCCTTCCCCTATTTGTATTAATAACTTTCCTTGAGTGCAGGTTTGTTGTCTCCATTTTTATGGGGAATCTTTGATCTTTGCTACTCTTATGATTGTCAACAATACCATGGTTAATCCCATCTTTTTGATACCATAACGTTTCAGTAAGGCTCACAGAAAGTTTCAAGAGTGACGACTGCTGCAAAGGTCTTTGAATGGCTCTCTCTTTCATTCATTTTTGTCACCAAAATACCGAGGTTGTTTGTTTATATACTTTATTAAGGTTGGAACTGAGAATAAAAGTGGTAACACAAAAGGGGAAACTATTGTATAGGATCGAAAGAATGAGGTTTGTTTATATACTTTATTGAGGTTGGAACTAAGAATAAAAGTGGAAACACAAAAGAGGAAACTATTCTATAGGATCGAAAGAATGAGGTCTTCTACAATTCAATTCTACATTTGTGATCGTCCATGGTCTTATTAATTGTTGTATTTAGTTGTTGGTGTCTTAGTTGAATATCATTAATGATGATCGTTTAAAGTGTAATAAATGTGTAATGATGAAATTCACATATTCATGTCATTTTTCATTTAGTTTTGTACTCATTTTGGGAAAATGTTCTAATACATACATACAAACAAGTGGCACTATATAGTGCAAAGTTGGGCTCAATTTCATAGTCTTCTATCCATTGATATATGCACATATAACCAAACACTTAGTCCCACCCATATCCTTACACACATGCTTCTATGCACTCACCTTATCCACATATATATCACATTCACCTATGCACCTACTTCCATATAGCCATTAGCTACGTGGATCTAATTGTTTTTTCCACCCAAGCACATCTCCATAGTCATGGGGGTGACCTTGTTGTTATGGACTGTTGATGAGTGTTTTAGCACTTTCTCAACACAAGTAATGCATAAGCGCACCACCTCTCTTGAAAGGTAATCTCCAACTACATGTTGCTGAAAATTACCCCAAGGTCTCTCGGGTGTTAGGTCATGACATGCATGGAATTCCTCAGTTGGTATTTGATGTGATTTTGTTGGTAATCACAAGGAAGACTTACAAAAGCTAGGCTAGAAGGAAGTTGAATCTTAGGACGGAGTTCTTGAAGTGGGAAGTTAGTGTGCAATTTGCTGTAGGTTCAGACAACAATCTTAAACTCCTATCTTGACTTGAGATTTGGCTTTACAATGTGAAATGAACCTTAGCATAGGCTGTTTATTAAAAGAAAAAGAAAAGGGGCAGGGAAAGGGAGAGTTTCCTGGATCTACAACTAGCAATGAATAGTGATCATGGAGGGTTCTACTGTGGACAGTTTCCTTAAAACAAAATTTCACTTAAACAGATTTGTTCATAGTATCATGAAATTTGTGCAAGCTTCTAAGGATTGCAAATATTCAACCGTTCATTCACCATAAACATGCATGAATAAAAGATAGATGTTTGGAGAAACTTTTAATTTATGCCCAAACTAACTTTACACAGTTGTCCACCATCAGTAAACAACCAAAAGTATGGACAAGAAAGGCATCAACACAACAGAATACTGCACAACCATTGAACAACATCAACTATTCTATCAAAGCAAACTAAAACAGTCTAAACAACAAAGTAAATCTTTCTAAATCAGCTAACTATGAGAGATGAACCATGTAACATTCAATAGAAACTCAAGAATCCACCAAAAGCCAATGAACTTCTATTAATATTTCTGCAACATGCCTTTACAACAACTCAACTCCTACAAAATGAGAAGAGGAGACTCTTATTTATAGTTCTCAAAAAACAAAACATGTGGCCAAGATTCACTTTACACTAGGGTTTCACCTACCCCCAAATATTTTACAATTTAAAATTACATTTTGTCATCTAGCCTATTTTGTCCTTTATGACAACACTGTAGCTTTTTTGTCATTTAGCAGATTGTTGTTTTTTGCTTCAAATACTTAGTGAGGAACTCGTCATCTACTATAGGCGTTCCAACTTGCTTTTGTTGTGTGGCATACTCCACGAATTTCCCAACCAAGGGATGAAGTTTATCCCATTCCAAGATATCAGATTAAAGCACTTGGAAATTCAACTTCTTGGATCGGCGTGTGAGGGCTTCCCAATCTCCATCGCTCTTGGTTGCATCTTGCAAAACCTACTCTAACTGGGCGAAGGTGCGAGCAGCAAAACTCATAAAATCCGCGGTGAGCTCGTTTGCAGTTCCATCTTCCATTTTCTTGTGAAAATGAGGATTCACCTTTTCAGGATCTATCTCTGCGGATGGCATCTCGAATCCTGTCATTAATTTGAGATAATCAATACATGTCCTGATCTCCTTCACCCAGTCAAGATCTTGCTCTACCTCATGTAGCACCTGTTCCAGTATTTCCTTTCTATGCTCTAGGCCTAACTTCCAGTTCTCCACGAGCCAAAGATCCTTCTCAACCATGGCGAGCTCTTTCTTTACTGTCCTCCCAAGCAATTTGAGGATTGCCTCAATCTTAGGATGCACTATCCTATATATTTTTGGGAAATCAAGACAGGTTTTTCTTAGGTCCTCGAGGTATATGTGCACATCCAGAAATTTATTTCTTGCCCTGACAACAAGACTGATGCCAATATTGCCATTGTAAAGGACCTATTGGAACCAATCCTCTGTGGCCTTAGTCCAGTTCTTTCTTTTCTCCAATTTACTGATGCTCAGAGCAACAATGGAGGAGTCGATGATGTGGTGGGAAGCTCATCAGTCGAGGACTACTGCTGGATGTACGCTGTCAAATCAGCCACCCGCGCCTTCAATTCTTCCTCTTTAGAGTTTTTGTCCTTGTTCATTTGATGCATGATGGTGGCAACGGATCCCTGGAGGTGATCAATCTTCTGCTCCCTGGTGGCTGCCCCCAAGTCAATAGTGGAGATATTGTAACTAACCCCTTCATCACCCACTACTGGGGTGGCAATTTGCATGGTCCTTGACCCCGAGGTCTCCATGGTTCGCTAGGATTTGACCTTTGGCTTCTTCTTTTTCTTGGTGCTAATCTATGCACGAGCCAGGATAGCTTCCAACCTTGCTTTAGGGTTCGTTGGAGCTGGGGTCCTCTTTTCTAGCTGTTTTTCGAGCCACTCGGGCATCTGAGCTTCTCCCTTAGGTGATTCATGACCACCTTCTTCTTCACGGGCTTGCTGCATTTGCGATGTTTTATCGCCCGAGGTTTCATGTTTCAACTTCTCCCCCTCCTCCTCATCTGAATCTTGTATCACAACTATTACTTTTGGGGAGTCAGTAGCCGCATGCTTTTTAGGACTAACCTCCTTCTCAGAAGTTTCTTCTTCTTCTTCTTCTTCTTCGTGTCCATGTTCTTCATGATGCTCTATCTCTTGGTCCTCTCTTGTTTCCGCCTCTATATTAGACTTACCCTCTTCTTTCTCCTCTTGGTCATCATGAAGAGACATCTCCTCGTCAGGCTTGGGGCCTTGATCATGTTCCCCTGCTGGAGACTTAGTGTCCTCCATCTCTGTATCAACAACCCTCTCTTCAATGATAGGTTGTCTTTCAACCTCTTTCTCTTCAATTTCCTTGAGTTGCTTAGATAGCTCCTCTTCAAGATTGGGATCAAAGGTCTCTTCAATAATCTTGGCATTGGAATCCTCATCATCATCCTCGAAGGATTCATAGACAACCTTATCAATTACTTGATGCTCAAATATAGGATGTTCATGGTAGTCGTCCGCCCCCTCTTCCAACCTCCTGGTTGCCTCCCTTTGTTGTCTATCCAACTCCTTAGAAATTTGCATTGTGGCCTCCATTGAGGGCAGCTCGGTAGAAGGAGGAGGAACTGGGAGGCCAATTATTGTTTGGGCAATGGCAGCCTGCACCACGGGGTTTGCGAACATTCCAGAGAGCTCTGATGGCATATTCTGCATGTATTTGGTAAAGGACTCTAGAAGGGTGAGAGCAAGCATCGTGGTGGTTGCAGTGGCAGTTGGAAGGGAGAATGATGGAGACATGGATGGCGAGGAAAGTGGAGAGGTAGTGGCCGAAGAGGAGTCCACAGTTATAACTTGTGCCATGGGAGAGGTAGAGGCAAGGTGGATGGAAATGTCCACCGCGAGCGGAGAGGTAGCTACTGCTGCTTGTGGGATGAGCGGGGTGGTAACAACAACAGTCGCGGTTGTAGCAGTGGATGCAATAGGCGGGGACTTTGGCTGCTCTTCCCCTTCATGAAGAGGCTCTTCCTGTATAGGGGGCATTGTGGCGAAACTGCCCGACCTCTTTGGCTTCTTTGACGTTCCAACCTCTACTCTGTGGTCTTTGCTGGAGACCCCTTGGATTTGGGTTGTTCTTCAACTACCTCTTTTCTCTTTTTTGATCTCATGATGGGGGGAGATGTTGAGGTTTCTCCCATCGAAGTGTCATCAACGGCGGCACCTTCGGCCTCACCCTTGTGTGGATGCTCAGGCTCTACAAAAGTAAGCTCTACTCCCTGCTGCTTCAATTGAGCAACTTGCCCATGAATCCATTGATTGGTCTGTGCCTTGACAGGCTTGGTGATACCATCAAGTTCATCGACCTCTTGTTCATTCCAATGTATTGCCGATAGTGGCAAGTTGGCAACAACATTATATCTGGGGTCTATCACCGTGCTCTCCTCTTCCACCACTTGCTCAGGCATAGGAAACAACTTAACCATCTTGATGAAGTAGGCCATCATGTGCATATACTTCCGCATACGCACCTCCTTGTCATCCTTGCAGTTCGCCCAGAAGTCCTCGACATTATGTATGTGGGCATACTCTACCCCGACCTTCTTCCTTAATTTTCCATATGGGTCCATTCGTGGCCGAGCAGTGTAAAATTTCAGGTTATACTCGCTTAGCTCCTTGTCATAATTTTCTGCACATTGAGAGGTATGGAGCTCATACTGCCCCTGCCCAAAGACAAGAGGATAGGGAACTCCTGCTTGATGCTTGTCGCTTAGAAGGGCGTGTGATCGTTGCAGCTGCCGGGAGACTTCAAGTAGTATTATCCAATCATTTGGATACCAGGGCAGCTTATATGGTTTGTCTAGAAACCCCTCGGTTCGGATGTAAGTGAACTTTGGAAACTAAATGAACAAGAATCCAAACTGGTGGATGAAGGCACTAGCGCTGTGTGAAATCCTTCTTTTAGGATCACCCCCAAGCAATTTGATGACATGGCCTGTGAAGGCGTCATTAACTCTGCAATACTCCCTCTTGAAATTTCTATATTGAAGTTGGGGGTACTTGTCATACACTTTTAGCCGTGTTCGGAGATCTGGGTTTGGTGTTGTAAATAGACCCCTGTACTGGGCATGGTCAGCGAGCAATTATACAAGATAAGATGTCATATAAAATTTTGATGTCTTCTTCACTGCCATGAACTGCTCATGTAAGCAGTCGATGATCATTCCTTCCCAGAAAAAGTATGTATCCCCCTGAATGATTTCTTCGATGAAATAAAACATCCATTCCTGAAAGAAAGTAGGGGTTGGAAGACCCATGACCTTGCTTAGAAGAGTCACCAAATCATGGTAATCCTCGAAGAAGTCACTACGGTATAATTCCCGGGGAACCTTATTGGCACTGCCCCTCTTATCCTTCAGCCAATGTTGATTGATCAATTTTTTGCATCTGAGGGGATCTTCATCTCACATCTGTTTGTCGTATTACATGGTAGCTTGTTCCATTTTACTGACGGTGGGGATGTGGAAGGTGTGTCCAATGGATTTGGCGGACAAATCAGCCAAGATGT